>JALGQJ010000005.1:2977026-4187763 GCA_023055345.1 Quercus wislizeni | reverse complement strand
TAATCTTATTAGCAACTCTATAACTGTCTTCTCTTGTGTTACATGAATCCTTATTTTCTTTTTCTTTTTGTCCTTTTTCTCAATGTCTTTCTCTAGTTTGGAACGTACCTTTCAGTTTGTCCGAAGAGAGGTATACAGAGAGAGGAAGAGAGATTGGAAGCTGTGAACAATTTTTTTCTTTGTTTTTTTTTTTTTTTTTTTTGGAGGTAAAACTGAAGCTTACAGAGAGAGACTGAGCATGAAAAGCTGTAACACAGGAATAATCGATGCCATGGAATGTCGGTCGGACGAATCAATAGTGGTGTTTGTCCTATGAGCAAAAGATAAGTGACAAATATCCAAATGTCTTGTGAGTTGTGAACAACTGACATCTTCTACTTAGCCTATAATAATAATAATAATAATTAGTGGTTGTTTTTTAGATATTTAACTAGTTTTAAGGCCAAATTATTTGATCAATTACAAAAAACCTTAGTTAATCAAACAATCACCAATATCATGTAACAGATAAACCAATGGAAAATAGACACTGATACAGTGACCCAAAAAAAACTAATGAAATAGAAATTCTACAGTAAAAATCTAAAAGGGGTTTAACCTAACAACCCTCAAGGCAAAAGAAATTCACTTACTAAATAAAATTTGACATACTAAATAACTAAAATCCTAGTAAAACTTACTAATGTTACCCAATGAGCTTCAAGTCCATAGACTTCTTCAATTATGGAGATGTTGCAATGTGAACCCTCTTGTCAAAGACTTCAATTACCCATTTGAAGATTCAGATCAAAACTTGAAAGAATTGAGTTTGCAGTAACTTCAACACCACCGGTTTGAATATGGTTTATTAGATCACCGATAGAGGATTTTGAGAGCAGGAGGCACAATACCTTCATATGTACTTTGCTTAAATACTTTTGGCTTGTGATCATGAAACCTTAATCACTTGATGAGCTGAAATTACAAATTTTAATCCCACAATTCGATTGACCAAAATAAGGCTCAATCTATCAAAAGTTGGGCTTTTCGATTGACCGAATTGCTATTGAGAGCTATCAAATATCTGATTTTGGCCCAATGAATTCTAGCACCTAGACAACAATCTAAACAATACTTATAGACTCTTAAAGTACTATAGCAAGAGACTTTTGCTCGCAGACAGAGATGGAGCCAGAACTTGGAATTAGGGAGGGCAATTTGATGTTGATTGCGTGCGGTCACTTCGGCCTTTAGCTATGCTATTTAGCTGGTATGGGGATTTTTTTTTTTTTTTTGAAGTGTGTTTGATAAGTACTGCTGGGTAAGGACAAAATTATTTTGTTTAAATTTTTTTAAAGGGCTAAGCTGTTTGTTTTGGGTAAAATTAGTTGATTGAGTTTAATTTTTTTAAATTATATTTTTGCTATTGGTAATTTTTGTTGATGAGCTAATTTTTCTAGGCTTGTATATTTTGTTTTAAATTTTAGATCTATAAATTTTTTATAGCCTTTAAAAGGAGCAAAACGTTAGAGTTACAAATGTTTTTAAATTAATTGTTGATGTAGTAAGTGGTTATTGTTATGTAAAAATAGTGATATAAGTGGTAGGCTCAGAGTAAATTAATAGAATTTACCATCTCAATAGTTTGTAAAAATATTTTAGAAATGTTTTGTGGTTGTAACATTACTCTCAAAAGAATTAAAGATATTTTCAAAGGGTGCAAAATGTAATTTATAGAAAAAAATTGCTAATTTTAATACCTATATATATACACACTAATAATTTAAAAAAAAAAATGGGGGGGGGGGCGGGGGGGGGATTCCCTATTGTCCAGGGGTGGCTCTGTCCCTGCTCGCAGAATCTCAACCTCAACCTTAAACCTAACAAAAGTAAATAAAATTTATTCGTATTATTTGACTTCATCACAATTTAACCCAAAAGCTTTTGTCATATATAACCCCATAAATTTAGAGTTCGTCCTAAATTTGCAATTGCTTCAACCGGTAACAAAACTATTTCTAAATATGCTATTGTTTCGACCTCTAAAAGTGCGTTATATTATTGTTACTTCACCTCTGAATGTAAATTATACAATTTATATATTTACTATTACCGAGGAAAAAAAAAAAAACTTCATTTTTTTTTTTTTTTTTTAAAGAATTCCAACCTATAAAGTCTATTCTTGATGATAGTCTTTTATCATTAAATGAAGATACTAATCAATTTTTAATGTAGGTGGGGATTGAACCCCACATCTCTTATATTCAACCATTAGAAACTTTACAAGTTGAGTTAACTATTGAATATATGCTACTTTGTTGTTACTTCGCCATTAATCATGTGTTACTTTATTGTGATTTATCACAAAACTCATGTTGTATTACACTTAAATATAAACCAATGTACCTTTTTATTGTTGGTATTCTCTCTTTCAAGTTTTAAACTTCATTTGATAGGATTAAAATAAGATTAATTCAGCCAAGTTTCAAGCTTCACTCCTAAGAAATAAGATTAATGATATGTTTACAATATTTTCACAACATATCCTAGGTGGCAATCTATTATTGGATTTAATTTGGGCCCATAATTGAAATTAATTTTTTGCCTACTAGTAACAACCAATAACAGCTTATCACCTAGAATTTGTTGGTGAAAATATTGTTAATATTGCATTTCTCAAAATATAAACAACAAATTCGGGTTTAATAAAAACCAATCCTCCAATGATTTTCATATGAGCACTATGAAAGGGTAGAGTTGGCAAATGAGTCAAGTCGATCGGGTTTCAACAAGAACAAATCGTCCTAAGAGCATCCACAGCAGTGGTTCTATAATTTTAGCTATTGAGCACCAATAAAAGTTACTTTATCTATTTTACCTACACACATGCTGCAGCAGTGGATCTATTTTAGCTTTTAACACAATAAAATAATATAAATATCACAATAAAATACTATAACCACTACAATAAAATAAAATATTCTACCACCCAAAAAAACATCATAGCACCAACCACAACCACCTCTACCATCAGCTACAGCCACAACCACCACCACCACCACCAGTTCACAGTAGAAAAAAAAAAAAAAAACAAAAAAAAAAACAAAAAAAAAAAACAAAAAAAAAAACAAAAAAAAAAAAAAAAAAAAACAAAACAAAACAAAACAAAAAAAACAAAAAAAAAACCCATATCTCCAACAGATCGGAAAACACAAACACAAACCCACATCGGCGCTGGGCATGAGATAGCAGAGAGAGGGTGGAGCTCGGAGGTTCGGCCTTTAAGGTGGAGAATGCAAAGAGTGGTTGGCGCTGGGCTGGACTTCGGTCGACGATGGGCAGAAACGATGTGAGGACTGAGTAGAGAGGAGCAATGGACTGATTAAAATGGAGGACTGGAAGAAAAAGAAAGAGGAAGAAAGAAGAGAAGCCGAAGAGAGAGAGAAAATATTTTTTTAATAGATGAGGTGAGAGAAATTCAATAAAATAATATATATATTTTTAGCTCTCATGAACAGTGCACATCTATCTATAGATGTGCACTGTAGCAATGGAGCTAAAATTTTTAGATTTAGCTCCACTGCTGCAGCAAGATTTTTGTGTTTGTGGAGCTAAATTTTAGCATTATAGCATTATAACTACACTGCTGCAAATGCTCTAAATAGGTTGCAAAAACCATGATTCCGACCTGGTCTTTTCAAGGTCAGGTTAACTCGATAATAGGACTATTTAGGTTCTGACCAAAATCGAAGAAAATAGCTAGAGCCGAGTCACCACACCATTCCTAGGTGCTGCCAACAATGATTGTTTCAATAGTCAAAGCTTTTAAAGGACACCACAAATCAACTAAAGCGGTGGGCGGTTTCTATTTTAGAATTTCAAAAATTGCACATAAGGTAAATATATATTAAAGAACTACTGCGCACCTTTGGCGCAATGATCACTCCACAAGTATAAGTGCTTGTGAGGTGTAAGGGGCAAAGGCTAAAGTTCAAGTCTCCAAGAGGAAGTTTCACACACATATACATTTAGATTAGACTAAAGTAAAATTTCTATCTTGTATCAAAATATATGTATAAACTGCACATTTTTCCTCCCTCTCGACTCTTTCATTTCTCCTTACTCAAACTTTGGTTGCCACCTACTTAGCACAAGTCATTGCACTCTCTATCCTCATTTAGGTTGATTGAAAGGTGAGTCACAACTCAAAAGCATCTCAAAGGCTTGTGAGTTGTGACTCACATTTCACAGTATGACGTGCTCGTGTCAATTAAGGCATCTCAAAGGCTTTGAGATCTCAAATCTTGTTTGGGATTTTGAGACCATATCTGATTTCTCTCTCCTTGAGATCCAAATCTACTTCCTTGATCTCCCTCTAGCTGTCATTATTCGACAATCATACTAACGTAACCACTATTGGAGTAATCAAAATTTTTATCCCTTGATTTAGCAATGGTTCGAGTTTTATAAGCATTGACCTCATCGGTGTGTCCCTAAAACCCACCTTAAAACTAACACATGTCAAACTGTGTATATGATTCGTATTTGTTTTGATATGCAAAAAAATAATAAATACAAAAAAACATGATAATATTGTCTTTATATTCCTTTGAATACAAATCAATAAGTAGAGACCTCATGTAAGAAAGTATAAGATTCAACAAAGTGGCACATTTTTTATTTAGGCTTTCATATCAACAAAAATTATATTTATGTCAATGTTAATTATATATCAATAGCCTCATCACACGCACTCCGCACATGTGATGATGCTCTTTAATTAAATAGAAAGTGTGCTAATTTTTAGGAAAAAATTTTCTTGGTAGTTTTTTTATTTTGTTGAATTACAATTTTAACCCTCTTTTTTATTTTTTAAGAATAAGGATTATTTAATTAGATTATGGTTATTTTAGTCCCCACTCCCCTGTGTGTGTTAGTCTAAGTCTTTCTCCAAAAAAAAAAAAAAAAAAAAAAATTATGGGTATTTTTGACATTTTTGAAATCATAACTAACTTTATAAACCCTCTTAATATATAGAGATATTAGTTCGTTAATTGAATATGTCCTTGAATTAAATGCACATATTAATTATTTATAAGTGTGCACACTATATATATTCTATTACGTGGCACTTTGCTACATTATTTTTTTTTTTTTTTTTTGGTAAACAGCGCATGGAATTAGCTAACGAACAACAAGTCTATTACAAAAAACAATGCCAGCTTTATCACTAGCCAGCATCTCACCCAGCACATCTGGTGGTTCAAACAAAAAAAGAAAATCAGTTACAACAAGTTCAGCTCCCATCCTTGCAAGCCGGTCAGCGCAGCCATTCGCTTCCCTGAACATGTGTGCTACCGAGGAGTTAGGGAAATTCTGAATTAGGTTCCTACATTCAGATAAGATGGGTTCAAGCATTAGATTAACCATTGAAGGCCTTGAAACAAGCTGCACAATAATCTCATCATCCATCTCAATACAAATATTTTCAATCCCCATTTGCTTGGCCATGGTGAGCCCGTCCTTTAAAGCCCAAAGTTCAGCCACCGTGCTCGATGTGCTACCCATCTTCCTCACAAATCCGCCTATCCAGTCTCCACTACTGCTTCTCAAAACACCACCACCACCTACCTTAACTGGATTTCCATACATAGTCCCATCAATATTAAGTTTTACCCAACCGGTAGGAGGCTTAGTCCATTTCACTTGGATTTGCACTCTACACGGCTTGTTAGGTTCATTGGGGACAGTAGCATAGAATTCCACACCTTTCTTAAGGCATAGCGAACTCGTACCTTCCACAACTCTACCTGTTTGAAATACAGCCTTATTTCTCTGTAGCCAAATGGCCCAAATTGCTTGAGGAAACAGAATTTTCCATGGCACATAGGGTTTTAGGTAGTTAGTGGAAGTCCCACAAAACTTCTTCAACCACTCTACCAAATTCAAACAAAAAAAAACCCCAATCGTTCGCCTCAAAACCCAAGTCTCTCCAAGCCGCTCTAGCCACCTTATAGTCTCTAAGAGTATGAATGATAGATTCTACCCCTTCACAACATAACTCACACATCGGGTCAAGGTTTAGCCCTCTTGAACCAAGCATTTCCTTCGTAGGCATGCTATGATGAGTGCATAACCAAATAAAAAATTTGATTCTAGGGGATGTATGGGCTTCCTACACCCATTGATGGGTGCTAGTATCAAGGTTCACAAGATTAAACCATTTAGCTATGAGATAAGCAGATTTAAGGGAGAATGAGCCATCATTAGAAAAGGCCCAAATTAGCAAGTCTTCATGGGAAGGATTTGCTGCAATGGGGATACCTTTAATTTCTTGAAGGATTCTATTAGGGAGGGTGAAAGAGATACACTCCACACTATTCATTAGGCTCTTGGCTGAGATCTTATCTTCCCCCACTCACACTTTCACCGTTGGCAATAGACCATCTAAGACCCTTGTTAAAGATAACCCCTCCCACCTTGCAAGCTTTCCATATTCAAGAGGCAGTTTGGTTTCTAGAATGTCCCCTCAGACAAAGTGGGGTGAGATATTTGCAAGTGAGCATTTGAGCCCACGGCATTTCCAGTCTAGAGGCAATCCACCAACAAAGCTTTGCCAAAAGAGTTGCATTCCTTGCTTGCATATCAAAGATCCCAAGCCTTCCCATATTAGTTGGATTTGTGACCTTATGCCACCCAACAAGATGCATTTTCTTCTTATCCACCATAGAGCCCCAAAGAAAGTTTCTCACCAATTTATTCACCTCCTCACATACCTTGGCAGGAAGTTTATGGCACTGCATAATATACTTGGGTATGGCAGTCACCGCTGCCTTAATGAGCACAAGCCTCCTTGCTGGTGAAAGGCATTTGGATTTCCAACCATTCAACTTCGCTTGAACTCTTTCCACGACAAAATGAAATTCATTACGTCTCCTTCCCTTGTGGATTAAGGGAAAGCCAAGATAATTTCCAAGGAAACGGATTTCACCAATCTCAGTAAGGTTCACAATATCCAACTTATCCTCCATGGATACATTAGGCGAGAAGAATATTATAGACTTCTCCTTGCTGATTTTCAGACCAGAAAGCTTGCAAAAAACATCCAATACCTCTACCACAGCCTCTACATTTCTTTCATCAGTCTTGGGCAAACAATAGGAGATCATCAGCAAAAAAAAATATGGGAGAAACCAGGGCCACTACGAGATGCCTTAATCTTCTTCCAACTCCCCTCCTCACACTTCAAATTAATTAAGGGATGAATATATATGGCGAGATCGAATCACCTTGTCTCAAGCCACAGGAAGGACAAATTTCCCCAATCTGATCCCCATTAAAAAGCAACGTTGCCGAGGTAGTAGAGATGCAACTAAGAATAAGCTCCACTGTGTCCGAGTGAAAACCCAAACTCACAAGCATACTCTTCACAAAACTCCATTCCAAATGATCATAGGCCTTCTCAAGGTCTATTTTGATAATCATGAATCCTTCCTTCCCTTTTTTCCACTCAATTGTGTAGACTAATTCTTGAGTGATGATCACATTGTCGATGCCTCTTCTCCCTAAGACAAAGGCTGTTTGGGAGGGAAAAACCAGTGTAGGCATGAGGTGCTTTAGCCGATTAACAAGGATCTTAGTCACAATTTTGTAAATAGTGTTGCAAAGGCTGATTGGCCTGAAATGACTTCTGGTTTCCAGACCTAGTTTCTTTGGGATGAGAACAATCAAGGTCTTGTTAAGAAGCTCAAGGATTTTCTTTGTAGAAAAAAAAATTTTGATTTCGAATTTCACTGGCTCTCCCACAATCAACCAAAACCGTTGGAAGAATTCGGCATGAAGACCATCCGGACCCGGAGCTTTAAAGGCTTTCATGGACTTTAGCGCAAAAACAAATTATGCATCGGAATGGGAGATAGCCAAGTTACGAGCTTCCGATTCAAACAAGCAATGCCCCCAAACAGGGATGCGATCAGGGGTTCTAAGGCAAGCTTCTTGATCAGATTTGTATAACCTCTCGAACCCATTAATAAAGATTTCTTTCACCCTTGCAATATCTTCTTCCCATTCACCATCAGCTTTCATAATTCGATTAATCCTGTTATGGCTCCTACGAATGAGGGTGGATAGGTAAAAGAAGGTGGTATTTCTCTCCCCTTGTATTAACCAGTCAGTTCTCGCTTTAATCCCCCATAGCTCTTCTTCTAAAGACATAATTTTATCAAGCTCTTCAGACAGACAAGAGTGCATGTTGATCATTCTCTGGCTAGGGTTTGAGCCAAGGCTTTCTCCACCCCACTTAATCTTGCCAAAAGATTTCTTTTCTTCCAAAAAATGCTACCAAACTCCACCCTGTTCCACTCCCTAGCTTTACCGGTAAAGATACTAATTGCATTTTGAACGTTATGTTGGTTACCTTCCCATACATCCCGAACAATGGGAGGGAAGCTTCCATGGCTTAGCCAAATCGGTTGGAAACAAAAAGGCTGCTCGCCAGTTCTAATAGGAGGGTTATCCAGTGCTAAAAGTAGAGGGCAATAATCCGAGTTAATACATGCCAGGTGCTTGACATTGGCCTTAGGAAAGCAATACTTCCATTCTGAGTTCACCCAGACCCTATACAATCTACCTTGAATTAAACCAAGGAAGTCTCTCTTATTGGTCCAAGTAAACTTAGGACCCATGAACCCCAAATCAAATAAATTACAGTAATTCATACAGCCAGTATATTCCTCAACACTTCTTCTGCAAATCCCATTGCCACCCCATTTTCTCCTCACTACAAATAACATCATTAAAATCCCCCATGACAGCCCAAGGGAGTTTATGTCTTTCCGACAGCATTTCTAAATTACCCCACAATAAGAGTCTTTCTATAAAACGAGGACTACCATAAATAGAACTTAAAAGCCAAGGTTGAGCGTGGGGACTAACCTAGACAATGGCGTGAATTTCCTGCTCCGTTGCCAACAAGACGTCCATGGAAACAAAATCAGACTGCCACAAGAGCCAAATCTCGCCAGCATGGCCAATGGTTTCAGTGGGATTGGAGGCTAAACGAGAATCAAAGCACGTTGGTGGCGGCCCCTCCCTTGTCTCCCTCGAAATCCATACTTGTCTCAACTCTTTCCTATCCCTGATCACCCTTGGAAATAAGTTCACGGCATGCTTCAGAATCCCGAATTGTGCTTGGTTGCTCAGAATATTTAGTGTACATGCTATGGTCGGCATTAAGAATTGGAGGAGTTTGAGCACTAAAAGGTTTCCTATAACCATCATCTCTATAGGCTACTCCAGAAGTATTTTCCTCTGTGATATCACTAATTCGAGATGAATCTTTTCCAAAGCACTCAGTGATTTTTCACAGAGGTGCATCCAAGATCGCTTCCCTTTTTGCAAGGGCGGAATGCTTACCAGAGGCTGAAATTTTGGCTTGTCCAAGAGGAAGTGCCAGTACAGGTTTGGCGTGGTGATCCAAGCTTCGTCCTTCATTAGCAAGAACCCCCAATGAGCACTCACCTCTGTAAGTGGGAAAAGGTTCTTCCACGCCTCCATAGCTTCCACCTTGTACCAGCCCATGATGTCTGTTGGGTCTCTCTATATGCCTTCTATTGTTTTGTCGCCTATAGGAATGACTTTCCCTTTGAGAAAAATCGCCCATTTTTCCACTGATGTCTCCATTTCCTTCAACCCCAGCTCCGAAATGAAAGCTTTGGCTTAAAGGAGGAAACTTAACATCAGAAGAGTAGGACCTTAAGTGAGTGGGGCATGTGGCAAAATCCAAATCGTTGATGCTATCCACATTACCATGGTTAAGTGAATTCTTACCCTGGGTCAATTTCTTGGGCCCACGCTTAGACAAGCCCAGGTCATCCTTTTGGCTATTAGGCTAAGTCTCCCTCATCATGAGACTTAGCCTTCCATCTCACAATTTTTGCACGCTTCTCAAAAAAAAAGAATGTTAAGGTCATGTTAGTCTTATTTAAATTATCTTTGGTAAAAGATTGTTCCTCTTAAAAGTCCAAACCCATTAAACTTTTTTTCTTAAATGGCTTTTTTTTCAAGTTGTTTTTGAAAACATTGGATTGGATGTGGTCAACATACTTCACAATACAAGCCCAAGTTGAGAACTAAAATTTTTTTAATAAGAACATTTTAATATTTCAAAATATACATGAACAATATAAAATATGCATGTTTCATGAAAATATGCGTAAATATCATATTAAAATTTTATTAGAATGATATTTTATTTAACCGACCACAATCATAATCTAATAACATAAACATGATATCATAAAAAAATTATGATATTTCCATAAGCCAACTAAACATTAATATGATAACATAAATATCTTATGCTGACTCTTTTTTTTTTTTTTAAGAAACTCTAATGCTAACTCTAATGTATTAAATCTCTCCAAAAAATAAAAAATAAAAACTCACATTTTTTGCACGCTTCTCAAAAAAAATAGAATGTTAAGGTCATGTTAGTCTTATTTAAATTATCTTTGGTAAAAGATTGTTCCTCTTAAAGTCCAAACCCATTAAACTTTTTTTTTTAAATGGCTTTTTTTTTCAAGCTGTTTTTGAAAACATTGGATTGGATGTGGTCAACATACTTCACAATACAAGCCCAAGTTGAGAACTAAAATTTTTTTAATAAGAACATTTTAATATTTCAAAATATACATGAACAATATAAAATATGCATGTTTCATGAAAATATGCGTAAATATCATATTAAAATTTTATTAGAATGATATTTTATTTAACCGACCACAATCATAATCTAATAACATAAACATGATATCATAAAAAAATTATGATATTTCCATAAGCCAACTAAACATTAATATGATAACATAAATATCTTATGCTAACTCTTTTTTGTTTTTTTTTTTAGAAACTCTTATGCTAACTCTAATGTATTTAATCTCTCCAAAAAAAAAAAAAAAACCTCTAATGTATTTAATGTATTAAAGAGGAAAAAACTATGATTAAGCGAACGAATAACTTATTACACTGCATAATAAACATCAATACATGGAATAGATTAAAGTAATTTTCTCATTATTTAAACTACAATATTCTTACGTTGTTCTTTTATACTTTAATGGTTCTTTACTTTAAGTGAAAAAGTGTAATGGGCATGTGTGTGCAATTTTAAATTTTCACTTTTCAACAACGAATTCATTACTTCAACTAATTTCTACGAATATTATGCTATAGTCCAAATTCTTTGTACTAGATTAAAATAAAATAAAATTTTCTTTATCTCCTTAATTTTGTATTACTATAATATAATAAAAACCTTTTTTATGTTACGGCGACATTATTCCATGTTATTATTTTAACCTTTTTTTTTTTTTTTATTAGAGACAGTTTCATCTTAAGATATTTTGAACATTCTATATAATCTTTTTAGATAGTAATTTAAAGTAATATATATTCCTCGTGTGGATAATTTGTTAGTTTAAAAGTTAAATAATATATAAATCTTTCAAGTTCAAGTTTATATATTACAAAATTCTATATAGTCCAAAATTCAAATGCCTAAACTCTCAACCTTTAAAGATCTTTTTTTTTTTTTTTTTGAAAATAAAGGAAATAGAAAAAAATGAAAGTGTGAAACATGTTCACACAGAATTAGTAGGGCAAGACAAGGAGAAACAAAAAAAAAACAAAACAAAACAAAAAAAAAAAAACAAAAAACAAAAACAAAAACTTTGAAAGGGCCAACCCGGGTGATCCACGGGTCGGGTTGGGGTTGCCCCTTTATCACAGGTCCAAAAACTTCTTACCCATACCCATATTTTTACTTCATGTTCGGACATTTCCAATTTTCGAGGTCAACGAAAGAGACCCCAACTAACACTGTAGAAGATAAGACTTCACAAATATACGGCTGGATTGGGATTGCTTTTGTGGGCTTGAAGAACAAAAAAACTTAAGAGGGAGAAAGCGATCATCAATGACCTTGCTTGCTTCTTCCATCACGGTACCTTCCATTGCATTGCATACTCAAGAAAAACAATGAGCTGTGCAGGCCAATGTGTAATCTTAAACCCAGTCAGTCCTTCTGGGTTTCATTCATTAATCAATCAATCCAATAAAAAACCAACAACGTAGTCTTGTCGTTTGTTTTTCACGCGCTGAAGTATCTCATCATGAGTTGTTTAACTTATAGAGAGTTGCGTCTCAAGTCGGTTAATTAAAAATGAAAAATTCTCGATGCACCACCAATTTCACACTCATTTTCACAACTATTTGACGTGACTGAGTGTAAGTGACGTAAAAATATAATGGATTTATGTATATAAAAGTGATAAACAACCGTTCACAGTTTGTCACGTTAAATAGTTGTGAAAAATTAATGCATAATTGGTTGTCTTTCTAGAATAACTTGTTAAAAATTTTAATACAGCAACCAATAATATGTGGCCAATGAGTTTTGTCTTTTTGAGAATAATCCTCCTAACAACCTGTCCAAACCACTTTAAAATTCTCGTCAACTTCTTGTGTAGTTTTCTGTTTTGAACAAGGTACAAGGTACCAAACACATACTGGTTGAAAATCAGCTTTTGATGGACACGTATGACATACGTGTGTTGTTAGACATTACCAAGCAAAGTGGGTTTACGTGATTGAACGATGTTCAATTACATATCATTATCATTATCATCATGACCATTTCATTTGCTATTCGTCAATAAACTAGTTTATTCAAATGCCAGTTGTGCACTTTGTGTTGTACTAGCCTATTAAGCCCTCTCTTTTTTCTAATTACAATATGGATAAACACATATATTAAAGAATCTATCTAGTGTATGTGTGTTCTCCATTAATTTAGACCAGTCTTTCTAGGTATCTCTCTCTCTCTCTCTTTGTGGTTGTTTCAAGTTCTTTCATGATAATATTAGATTTAGTTTTTTTGATGCTATGATGATGGGAATGGATGAGGTTTCTCTGGTGGTTATTATTTCTATAAGTATTATGATATATTTGTTTGTCTTCTTTTCTTTCTTTTTTTTTTCTCTCTGATACAGTTTCTACATATATATTCTGCATTTATTTAGTCCCTCCGTTTTCATTTGGCATAATTCTTCTGTGAAATGTCATGCTGTTTGTTGATTTTATATATTACAAATTGATTCATAATTTACAATAGCTAGCTAAATACTTAACTTATATATTTGGATATTGGTCATATGCAATTTGAATTAATAAGAAAAATATTGACACCTCTTCTTCTACTTCTTAAAGAACAAAGATAAGATGTATAACTTAACAATGATCATTCTGAATTTGGTAATCTTGATGGAGAACAAACTAGAGGATTTTATTGACTGTTTGATTAGAAGATGTCTCTCTCCATTTCACTATTTTTGTCATTATGTTGTGCAGATGTTTTGTCACATTATTATGCATCTAGTTAATGATTCATTCAGCTGAACTGTGTTATCACTTGTGCTCTATTACTGGAAATTTCTATTAGACAATTATGTCTTTCTTTGCCTAATTTGTGCCACTGCCAATATGTGCAGTATGGAATGTAAAATAGCAAGGATCTGGTTTGAGTCCCACCTGAGCTCGCAGGCTTCTTTGCTTGCTTGTGTTATATGTTGTTTGCTTGTTTTGGGCCATTAACTACTCTGAATTGCATAATAGTTCCACCTGAAAGTGACAAAGATATGCTCTTACCATGTGTCTGATCCATTTGCTGCATTATCTTGTCCAAGTGAAGGATATGTCTTGTGCCTTTCCTAGTCCCATTTATGTATTGATCTCATGTGGAGTTGTCCCTCTAAAAACTTCAGATTTATTTGGTTTGGGTGACTGGTCTAAGATGCTGAAATCGAGATGCCTATATGTGCTTGAATACAAGATGTTACTGCAAAGTCTGTGCTTGAATACAAAATGTTTCTGCAAGCATAAGCATAAACATAAAAGCTCATAAACTCAAACTATGATACTGCTATTTCTCACTATGTAACTTTTTTCCGTAGTGTTTTTAATGTCTTAATCTATCTGTTTTCAAACTTCAAAGTAATGTGATTGATTTACAGCTTTTATAGCGTTGAAGAAGAACTGAGCTTATGTTTGAAGGCCATGAATCTCCCTAGAAATACTTCAGTAAGTCAAGGAGAAAATCTTAGAGGGGTTTTGCAAACACGCTTGATTGGATCTTCTCCTGTTCATAGTACATCGACTATGGATTCACAAGGCCTATATTCATTGAAGTGCAGCTCATCACCAGCTGTTCTCCCCCATTGCAAACAACCAAAACCACCCAATTCCCTTACACAAATTCCCTCGCCAAAAGATAAGAAGTTATATGCAAAACATTTGTCTAATGAGTCTGATAGCTCTTGTATCCAAAATCCTAAAAGCACATATGCTCCATCTTCTATGATCTGTACTAGTTTGCATTTTTCATCTTCAACAAGCCCTGAGACTTCACACTATCTTGGAAACCAACCTTTCCTACCAAATCCCCCAAACTCCGACCTGTACCCTCCTGCTGTTAATTCACCAAAGTCTTCATTGCTTTCAGGGGGAGGTGTAAATGGTAGATGTGGGAAAGAGACATCATTTGACTTGATGAAGGGATTCGAATACAATATTCCTGGACAATGTTCTGATGGTATTTTCTGGGGCGAGAATTATGCAAGTGACAATTTAACATTATCACAGCAGTTGGAATTACAAAATTTTTCTGAAGAGCTCAACATAGCTATAAATGATACCAGTGACAACCCTAGGCTTGATGTGAGTGCCACTTTGTTACATATTCGTACATAGTTTACACATATGTAGTACTTAAAATGCATTACCTGCTAAATCCTTCTCTCTCTCCACCTCTATTTTCTTGATTACTGAGTAATTTTTGCTTTTGAATTTCCTCAAATAGAGCATAGAAAGAATGAGATCAAGTACTTATCTCACTTTGGAACCTTGGTACTAGAAAATTCACTCAATCAAATAACCAAGCATCATCTGGACTCTAAAGATCTTCTAAAGCAATGTAGGAAAGTTATAGTTATTTATTTAGTTATTTTTGTATAGGTTCCTTCAAAAGACAACTATCTAATGATTTTTACCCCTTTTCTTGTACACATTTAATTATCTATACACATCCACAAAAATGATAAACATAGAAACCATGAGTATGGTAACTCTTTCCTATATAAACATTGTCATGTGATCTTGGTTCTCATGGAAAACGATAGTTAATAACTCCTGTATGATTGAATTAAGCTGGTGTAATTCAGTGGCAATTCATGGTTTCCTTTCTTAGGAGAATCAAAGTTCAAATCTCCCTCCCACCTTTATAAGTAGGGTTGTTTGTGTGTGTGTGTGTGTGTTCATAGCATTTCTTGTTGAATAATCTTATTCATTTTAATTAGGAAATATATGAATCGCCACAAATTTCACAAATTGCGATCACAGACTTGCAAAACAGCAAGAATGATTGTCCTTCAGTCATGCATATGAATGACCTGAGTAATTCAAAACAAGAATTTCCAGAGGCTATAGCGGCACATAAGGCAAGAATAAGATGGACATCAGAGCTCCATGAGCATTTCTTAGATGCAGTCGACAAACTTGGTGGCCCTGAGAGTGAGCAAACCATCTTTTAATAATCAGGAAGATCTACATGATTAATATCTCTATGGCTCACAATTGTTGCTATATATTATAGATGCTACTCCAAAGAGCATATCGAAGCTCATGAATGTTGAAGGTTTAAACATCTACCATATCAAGAGCCACTTGCAGGTAACTTTTAGATACACAATATGACTTAAATCATACTGAAGTTTAAACATCTATTCCATATCAAATGACCTTTTTGAGGAATATGATCTGCAGAAATACCGACTTGCCAAGAATGTGCCAGAGTTGAAACATGGTAAAGATAATGTTGCAAAACAAAGTTCATTCTGGTTTTTTTATACATGTTTTTCTTCATCTAGCTTTAAGTTTTATCTTCGTTCAAAAAATCCCACTCTCTCACTTCTTCAAGCCCTCAGATTTAACTTTTTTTTTTTCTCATCCAAATGCAACATTAAGAGGCAGCTCCTAGTCATTCCGATTCTCATTTTGATTTTCTCAATGTTGGCATGTCTTGCCTTTCTTTTCTTCAGATTTATTCAGTCAAATGTACTCTTAGTTTCCCAAAATTTGAAGACAATATGTTTTTCAAATGTTGTACAAAATATGTTCTGTAAAAAAGTAAGCTTAGGGCTAATTAAAAATTTACTCTTAAAAGTTCGCTGGTGGATTTTATTTTAGACCACTTACCAGAATGAAAAATATGCACTGATATTGAATTGATTCTATTTTAAAGGCCCTTTAGATAATTGTGAAATTGAACAGTGACGTCTGACATGCTTTAACTTTGTGCTGTTAAGATGGAGAGACTTACAGCTTTGAACAAAAGAAGTCAGCTTCAACCAACAATGATAATGAAGAATGTATAACAAGGTCAAATTCAGTGGTTTCTTTTTTTATGTTCCCTTTTTCCTTTTGTATAGATTTATTCTCTTACTTCAACTCGCTTTTTGTAGCAGAAACATGTCAATTACAGAGGCTTTGCGCATGCAAATTGAAGTTCAAAAGCAGCTCCATGAACAGCTCAAGGTGTACTAAATATATACATATATTCATGTCAAGCTAATTGCTAGACTAGTATTGATTTTTTATTACTTTTTTTTGCCTTGAACCTTTCTTTTTAACTTTAATTGGTTTGTAATGATATGTGTATATAATTATTTTGGTCTGAGTAGGTACAAAAGTCTCTTCAAGTACTCATAGAGCAGCATGGAGAGTACTTGAAGAAACTCTTGGAAGAGCAAGAGAAAGTAGGGGCTCCCTTAATTCCTGCCAGTGCCTCCCCGCCAAGACAAGCAGAGTCTAAAACTGACAGTTCTTCGTCTTCACTGTCAAAGCATAAACCCTGTGACTCCGATTCTATTGAATCTGAACAGTTAAGTGGTCAAAAGCGGCCTCGACAATAAAAAGCCCCAAAAAGGCTTCATCAACACCATAGTTGATAGTAGTGCAGAAATATAAAAGTTTACCACTTCAACCAGTAGGGTTGGAGGGTCTTTTCATGTATATATAATATGTACAAATTGTACCAAAATTTTTATTAAAAAAAATTAAAAAGTTATTTAGATAAGCAGAGATGAGAAGGAAAAAAGAATGCATGAAATTTATTTCCTTCAATTGAGATTCTCGATCAATTTAAGTGAAAGTTGTAAAATTGATTGACTGCTCTGTTAAAGGTTGCTCTCTTTATAGTAAAACAATAGAATACTTCCTTTTCCCCCTTTTGCACCCCTAATGATAACAAGAATTACAAGTACAAGAAAGAGAGAATTCCTTGAAATGCTTCTCAGCTGTCTGCTTTAGGTAACATCATGTGAACACTCAGAACATAATATAGTAAATATACTTCCTTTCCGCACCATAACAAAACAGATAGAAAATGAAACAAAAGTACATACAAAGAGGCCTGATCCAGAGTAAAA
This sequence comes from Quercus wislizeni, assembly GCA_023055345.1. Taxonomy (NCBI): domain Eukaryota; kingdom Viridiplantae; phylum Streptophyta; class Magnoliopsida; order Fagales; family Fagaceae; genus Quercus; species Quercus wislizeni. The sequence goes on along the minus strand of JALGQJ010000005.1, from coordinate 4,170,244 downwards.
CCCCAAAATTAAGCAAAAGTTAGGACAGTGCTCTTAAATTTGATGGCAATGTCAAAAACCTCATACTTAAAACATAACTCCAAACAGAAAGCATCTATTTCTCACCACTTTTTCTCTTGAGTGATCCACTTAAAGCAGCCTTAGTTTTTTACCACTCTTTCAGAGAAGCAGCACTTCTCATAAAAGAACAAGTTTCACCAATTATAACATTCCTAGTAGATGTTAGCTTTGGTGCTGAATCATGTTTTCTCTCAAATATTGGAGCAGGGGCCTCATTATTACCCACAACAGTCTGCTGATGTTTCTCTGGAGTACTCCTAACGTCCTTTCCAGTTACCAAAATAGTAGATGCATTTCCAGGCAATTCACTATTATCATCTTTCCTTAAATCACTGTGCTCGCCGTTGGTGGAGTCAACAATGTCCACACTATTGGGCTTTGCTTGCACTTGCTTTTCATAAGAAATACCTGGCAAAAGTTGTTCAAGGCTAAATGAACTATTGTTATTCTCACTAATCAATTGTGTCCAAGAGGATTTCTGGAGCCAAGCAGCACCTCTGCCAGAATTAGTTGAAGCTGCACTAGGTTTGGCAGGCTGAGTTTCTGTGACCTCCACATTAATTGTTTCACTTGAATGATTTTCCAAGTGATCTCCATGCCTTACTAACTTGTCGTTTTTGCTGACAGTGGAGTCAGGCACAGATGAACCATCAAATTTTGGTTGATGTTCCTTGCTAGAGGCAATGCCTGGCAATATATGTGAGACGCTGAATGAAGTGTTGCTCTTATCACCAACAAGAGCTCTCCATGAAGACTTCTGAGACCAAGATACAACTGGAGCTGATTGTTGGATACCAGATTCTAGTTCAGCCAGTTGAGATCCCATTACAGCTGACTCATCCGAATGGGTTTTTAACTTCCCCTTGCCTCTAGTGATAGTAGAGAGTGATCCATTTTCATCACTTTCTTGATTAAGTGACTTCCTCTTCTTGTTAGGAGGTACAGTATTCCTTTTCTGCTCTTTGAGCGCATTCTGATTTTGCCCATCCTTGGAAGGTTGCTTGCCACTGAATTCCAAGTCCTGGGAGTCCTCCTCTTTAATTGTTTCACTTGAATGGCTTTCCAAGTGATCTCCATGCCTTACTAGGTTGTCATTTTTGCTGAAAGTGGAGTCAGGCACAGATGAACCATCAAAATTTGGTTGCTGTTCCTTGCTAGAGGCAATGCCTGGCAAGATATGTGAGACGCTGAACGAAGTGTTGCTCTTATCACCAACAAGAGCTCTCCACGAAGACTTCTGAGACCAAGAAACAAATGGAGCTGATTGTTGGATACCAGATTCAGGTTCAGCCAGTTGAGCTCCCAATATAGCTGACTCATCTGAATGGGTTTTTAACTTCCCCTTGCCTCTAGTGATAGCAGAGAGAGACCCATTTTCATCACTTTCTTGATTGAGTGATTTCCTCTTCTTGTTAGGAGGTACGGTATTCCTTTTCTGCTCTTTACGAGCATTCTGATTTTGCCCATCCTTGAAAATTCGCTTGCCACTGAATCCCAGGTCCTGGGAGTCCAATACAGATAGAGAAATTTAGGCCAGAAAGGCAGAAAGTATAGGGATCATCAGTCTAAGTAAAATGGAAAAAACAATTGTACTCTACAAATTGAAACTTAAAATTCTACCTGATTTTCAGAAATTCGCTCCTTTTCCTGGACACCTAACAAATCCATCCTATTGTTTTTCCTTTTCACCACATTAATTATGAGATTATCTTCATCCGTTTCAGAGTCTGCTTCATTCTCATCAAATTGCAAGCCAGAAATCAATTTGGCAGAATTATCTCTTTCCCTGGCCTGTCTATTTCCACTATGTGCAGCATCCAATACCTTTTCCCTTTCAAAGAGCTTGTTCATCACCGAATTCATTATGTTAATCTCTTCCTCATTTATGCCCCCACTTTGTGCTTCTAGATCACTAGTTTGTTTTTCTTTTGCAGGTTGAGGTTCAATAGAATGCTCTTCACAGTCACAGAAATGAATTGGGAGAGGAGGAACCTCAACATTTCGGAAACTGTACTTGTGTTTTCCACTTCCACTTAATGGCAATACTTTCACCTGCACAACAGATTCATATATAACCATGCAAAGGCACAGTTTCAAGCAACAGTGCATTTAAATGCTTGATCCCAGTTGTTTTGATGCAGTGATGTAGAGTGCAAATGAGAATTGACCATATATAGACACATAAAATTGTATATATGCTAAGAGAAAATGAGACACATCAACTTGTGCAAGTGAAAATCAAAACATACATATCAGACCCATATTCACCTTTCTTAAGCTGGGAAAGTAAATCCGAAGTTGCTTTGTTTCTGAATTAAGGTCTTTCTTAGGCTTGTTGGAAGAGGTTATGTCTTCATTCGCATCAAAACCGTCACTAGGTGCCCTACTTGCAAGTTCAGCTTGTTCTGCCCACTCTCGTTTCAAACGGACAAGATAATGTTCTTTAGCCTTCTCAAGCTTCAACCTCCCTCCCTTCCAGACACACCCATTATACTGTGTAGTTGCATAGAGGGGATCAGTGTAGGCAATAAAATCCAGCACATGTTAAAAAGAAAAGGAAAAGAGAAGTTCCAGCTTCTCATAATGCACCCGTACAGTATTGAACCTGTGACCTCATCCTTCTCCCCTTTTTTTTTGGAGGAAGAGAGACCATTTGGTCCTATTGTTATTGGCAAGAGAGAAGAAACCTAACCAAGGAGCTTATTTAGACCTATAAGGGTATGCAGTAGAAGCTTAGTTGCATACAAAATACTGTTTTCTCAAAGAGAGCTGAGAAGGGGCATATAGATATTGTACATCATAGCAGGTAACTAAATACACAACTTGATATCATTCATGTCCACGTAGCAGGTGCTAGAGCCCTGCTTTACTCAGATATTTTACCATTATCTCTCACTGAAGGCATTTGATTATCATGTTGCTACAGCGTAGCACATTGTAATTCCAAGTTTTGCAACAACGTTGTTATTTTATTTTCTGCACCATTGGATACAATATCTATTACAATATATGAACACTGGAGAAACAAAGAATAGTGTTGACAATCCACAACAGGGAGTGCCATGGGACTGTGGTAAGTTAATGCTTTTGTAATTCTTTTGTTCTTAGAGCCATTGACTCTCTTCAACTTGTTCCATTTTCCATATTATGCACCCAAAATTTGCAATTGAATGGTTCACCCTAAAACAACATTTATCTGTCACCGGTTAAAGCATTTCCGAGAGCAATTGTGCACAAAGAAATCTGACTTATGGGATCTAAGTTCTGATACAGACATGGTTCAAAGAGCCATTGAGCTCTAGCTCAGTTGGCACCTTCTCCCATTCTAAGATGTAACTAATCTGTTGAGGATTCATACCCTACCCCAAAATTTTGGGATTAAGACTTGTTGTTGTTAATGGGTTGGAGACAAAATGTTCTATACTTGTATCTACACATTACAAAATGGCTTGTTGTATGCGCATGTAAATGGAGAGCTTAGTCTTAATCATACATACTCAACAAATCAAACCCTACAAAATCCCACATGGGGAAGCATGGCTATATTATGTACAAGTCTAAAAGTTGGTCTTGTATTTGCAATGAATTCAACTAAACAACATAAACAAATTTCTATTTCAAACTAAATTGTAGTTTCAGTTAGCTTAATTAGTAAAATTTCTTGTCGTCAAACAAGAGACCTGGGATTCAAACCCGCCTACGTCAAAAACTAATTGATATCGCGTAAATAATAATAAAGAGGAAGGAAAAGGATTGATAGTGTATATTTTTTTCTTACAGTGCTGAAGAGCTTTGAAAGGGACTTAAGAGAAGAAGGGGAGAAATCGACATAGGCAAAGCTGCGAGATTTGGTCCTGACAATATCAAGTCTCTCAACAACTCCCAATGACCCAAACATCCTCTGCAAATCTTCAGCCGTCACGCTCTCTCCCAATCCTCCCACGAATATCCTCATCTGACTCGCTTTTTCTGCTTCCTCATCCTCCATTTTGTTTGATAAGGATGCTCTTTCGTCCATGCCTTTTCCGTTACTCACTCACACAACCAGAAACCTTCAAAACCCAGAAACCACGAAAAAGAAGAAATCAACGAAGAACCAGAAGAACAAAACCCATCAACGAAGATGTTATGTTATTTTGGAAAAAAACCCAATCTTAGACGACGTCGTTTCTTCTCAGAATAAACAACACTTTTTTTTTTTTTACCAAATTGCCACCTTGCTAACCAAAATGGAAGTCTTCTCCTCTCTCACAATTTGTGGGTATATTTTTACTCTTATTAGAGTTGGTCCAGTTTACACTTCACGGCTTTGACAATCCAATCCGATCCACTAATTCTTAAAATTCAACCCAACCCACTGCGTTGAGTTAGATTAGATCGATTTTAATAGATCGGTAGGTTGTCTATACACTCCTAAAAGATAGTAATTATTATCGTGCCAAGGCTCAACTTTTTTTAAAAATAAATTGAGAGTAACACTTGCACTATATTTTTGTTTGGCTAAATTTTTTTTAGCTTTTAGCTTTTTTTTTTTTTCTTTTTGGCTCACCTTTAAAAATAATAATAATAATAAAACTAGTTTTAGCTTTTTGTCACATGTAACATAAAAATAAAAAATAAAAAATAAAAAAAGAAAAAAGTAAAAACTACTAAATATTAGTATTTTTTTTTATAAACATTATACAAATAAGCTATCAAAAAATATAAGGTTTTCAAACCGATACTGACAGCGTTGTAAACTTTTTGAGACTTGTTTGAGGCCCAACATAAAAAGTTTTTTTTTTAACCATCATGTGTAATTTTTTAATAATAAAAAATTATCATATGACTTAAATATAAATAAAATAATAATAATAACGAATGGCAGATAAAAGCATCAATAACATTCATTTTTATTTTTTTTTTTTTTTTGTTGAGAAATTTCACTTTTAAAACTTTATTAACCAATAACAATCACATGTTAAAACTTTTTCTTTTTTTTTTGGGGGTGAAAATTGTTTAATGAGGTTTTTTTTTTTTTTTTTGAGATTAATATAAAAAATAATATAAAAAAGCCCGTTTGGAAACATGGATTTCCAAATCCAAATCCCCGTTTGGGCCAACAAATAAATAAAGAAATAGATTTGGAATTTTGGATTTGGGGATTTGAAATCAGGGGGAAACAGAGCAACTAGAGCAGCGAAGAAGAATTCAACTACACAACTTTTCGATACTCTTAACAGGTACTTCCGGCCTCTCTCTCATTTTTGTGTCCCTGTCTTTTGAGTTTCAATCTCTCTATTTCTCTATGCTTTTCAATTTTCAGATTCGTTTTCTTTACTTATATATCTCTTTGTTAAGCATATCAAATTTAGCTCTTTGATTTTTGGAGTTGTAAGTTTTTTTTTTTTTTTTGGGTTTTGTGTATTCATTTTGGTTTTGCATTGGATTATATGAATGGGTTTCTTTATTTTTGCTTATTTCATGGTATGTGTTAAGTTTTGTAGTTAACTCTTTCTTTTAGGGGTTGTTGGATTTGGTACATGAAGTCCAAATATAACATAAGTAGACATGTCAATTAAGGAAGTAATAAAGATCATAACTTTGGATAGAATAGAATGGAAAACAATAATACGTGTGGCCGACCCTAATAATCTATTAAGGTACCATATTCAACCCAAAAAAATAAGAAAAAAAAGATTGGGACTAAGGTTAGTTGTTGGATTTACCTGCTGTCTGATTTTTTAGAAAAAAAAGTGAGGAAAAGAGCTGTTGCATTAGATTGCCTGTTGTTTGGTTGCTTAGAAAAAATGGGGGAAATGAATTGTTGCATTGGAAAACCTTTAATTCAAGAATTCATGCTGGATAACTTTTTTTTTTTGGAAATCTTTGACAATTGAATTTATATCTGTCATGAACTTGTTTGATGTTCAGGGTTTGGTTAGGAAGAGCTTCTAATGGCAACAGCTACATACCCACCACCACCACCGTATTACAGACTATACAAAGATTACTTACAAAACCCAAAGTCAGCTCCTGAGCCTCCCCCTCCTATTGAAGGGACTTATGTTTGTTTTGGAAGCAACTACACTGTGAGAATTCCCTTTTATTTGTTTTTTATTATTCTTTCTTGCAAAATACATGTGAATATCCTAGTTTCGAATTATCGGTCCTGCCTTTTTTAGGTGTAATGTTTAGTCATAGAGTTTTTATGAGAAAGTTAATTGTGCTGAACTATTGTTTGTATTTAACAATTTGAAGAATGTATCCCCTGTTTGTTCACAAGTTACAATAAAAAGTGAAGAGGATTTCCTGAAAATGCGTAAACGGGGAAGGTGGTTTCAATATCTTGAGTTTGTAGGTCTTAAGTCCAAAGCATGGATTTGATGAAATCATTGAGCTTATATTATGATTGAATTATTAGGCTTCTATCATTATTCTATTTTTCCATGATAATTTTTCCAATGTTTTGTCTAGACCGATGATGTGCTTCCAACCTTGGAAGAACAAGGAGTGCGCCAGCTGTACCCAAAGGGACCAAATATCGGTATGAATTTGTGGCGCTTTTACTAAATCTTTTGCAAGTAATACTTTTAAAAAAATGAGTAGTTAGCTATTTGATCATGTATGAAGTTTTCCTTTCTTTGATAATAAGAGTTTTTTCCTCTCTTTTTTCCCAAATAAATTGGTCAGGTTACTAGTAGAATTAATTTTTTCCTCTTCACTCTTCCTTGCTTCTTGAATGTTGAGTAATTTATTATTTTCCGGATTATTGATAAAAAAGGTAGAAAGCACCATTAGGAGGGAACTCCTTCCCTCCCATTTTTTAAACTAGTTTGGACACTAGTGATGAATGATTTTTTTTTTCTTAATCTGGATTTTTCCATACACTTTAGATCTTATGGGTGTTCTGATTGTTAATCTCTTAAGCACATTGGACCATTGCAGCCTTTTGAAACTTCTGCAAAGATGAAGGAAATTGATTCAAAGTAATTGGTTTCCGTATTGTTAATCTCAGATCTCTATTCTGATTTGAAAGGAAAACTCTCATAATATCATAAAGTATTTTTTTGCTACTAGATTTTTTAAAGCTGCTGATTTTTGTAGATTTTAAGAAGGAACTGAGGTCCCTTAATAGAGAGTTGCAGCTGCATATTTTGGAACTTGCTGATGTTCTTGTTGAGAGACCATCGCAGTATGCAAGGAGAGTGGAGGAAATATCCCTTATATTTAAAAACTTACACCACCTTCTCAATTCATTGCGTCCTCATCAGGTAAAATCATTCTAGATTATTTGTGATCATTTCTTTTGGATGATTTTCAAGAATCTACTTTATCATATATTGTCCTTTTGCTTATAGGCTCGAGCAACGTTAATTCACATTCTAGAACTCCAAATACAACGCCGAAAACAAGCTGTGGAGGATATAAAGAGGTATGACCTTAGAAAGTGTGTGTAACTTTCTCTTCCTTTTGAACTTATCAAAAAATGTTTATCTTCCTTTTGAGCATTTTATATGAGAAATTTCTTTTGCACTTGATTTCTTGTAAGATCATTGGAAGGGTGTCGTCATTTTACCTGCTGAACGTATAGCTTTTAGTTCCAAAAAAAATGAAATTCAATCCTTTGATTGTTATTGTGTGTGAGAGAGAGTGATAGTTACAATTGAGCTTTTAAGTGAGAAAATTGCTTTTGCATTTTGTCCCTTTTAAGATTGTTGGATAGATTACTTCATTTTACATGCTGAATTAATAGCATTTAGATATTTAAAAATAGAAATAAATTAAAAATAATTAAAAATAATAATAATCCTTTGTGTGTGTCTGTTGAACCAGGGAGAGTGAATGAGTGATGTAGGAAAATTTAAGCCCAAAGTCCCATTACTCCGTTTTTCAATCCACTTGCTATCACAAGACCAGTCTTTTATTTCTCTTAAGTTATGCTTTGTTATTATTATGTCTATAGTATTTTTAAAACTTTTGTGAATAGAATGTGACTATTAAATGAAGTTAAATGCTTAGGATTTGATTGTTCTATGCAAGTTGAATGGATAGGATTCTAGGGTTAGTAAAGACTATTATAAATATCACCTCATTTGAGTCATTTTAGGCAATCTTTTCTTATATACTTTATGAAATTTTAGATTTGAATATTTATTGAGCTGTTTTATATCCTAGCAATCAATATTTGATTGTTCCAACTTCATTCCTATTATCTTTTTCTTTGATTTAGTCCTTTTTTTTTTCTTTTTTTTTAAAAAAAACCCTTCTTCTACCCTTAAACTAAGTTTTCTTAAACCCTTCTACCCTAGAACTAATTTCTCACCGTAACCAGTGGCATCATTAGAGCAAGCATCCTAGATCTAAGCCATAATATTTATATCTGACTCAAAGGTTACAACTTTAACCTATGGTTGGTCATGGTGGAGATCGTGGGGTTTGAGGAAATCTAGGCCAACAGACAGAGAAGCAGGAGCCCTTATAGGAATTATGTAAGTTGACCACGAACATTAGGACATTCCAAAAGGTGCTCTATGACTACTTTTCATGCCAACCTCTTGTGGTTCATTCCTAGACTTGTTCAACTCAATTACAATTAATGTGTTGGCATAAGATGGAGGAATAATGATGTTGATGTGTTTTCATTTTTTTTTTTTCTCTCATCTTAATAAAATCTGATCTTGTAGGCTGGTGCAGATTTGTAATTGTGCTAGGAAATATCATTAATCGTGTATGTGGAACTCGGGAAGCACAAGAAAATTGATAGTTGAAATCAGCTTCTCTTTGTCCTCAGTATGGTGTTTACTGAGCGTTGCCTTTCTTCGCCTTAAAAGGCAGCTTATGATATATAGGACAATTATCTATGAATTACAGCTGACATTATGCTGACTTTAGGGTCTGACTGACACACTTAGTTCTACCTCAGATGGCACCTCCTCCCCTTGTAAGAGCATGGTAGAGGGTGAGGTTTAAGACCCATTGAGTGTGTAGCCATAAACTTCCAAGGAGGGAATTTGAATTTATTCTACTTGAAATTGTTAGAATAAAGAAAGTTGATTGGCAGTATATGCCTCTTGTTGTTTTTCTTTATACCATAAGGAAGGAACCTTAATCTTAAGCATTATAAGTTTCCCCTCAACATTTGCATTATATGTAATGAAGCTGTAATGTCCTAGGGCAGTGAACATGTAGTCACTATGATAGCTCCCAAATGCTTATTTAATTGACCTTACTGTTTGTGTAATTGCTTGTTCAGGAGAAGAGAAGAAGCTCGGAAACTTCTCAAGGAGTCAATTGCAACCTTGGATGGAAACTAGTGCGTGAATTAGATAATTTTTAATGAAATGATAGCTGCATTTACTCAGCGCATCTTCTGTTTTCTCACACTCCTGGAAATCTGATCTGAATATCTCTGTTGTGTCACATATGACTGTTGGGGTTTAATTTTAAGTATGCCAACTGAGTAATTACTAAATTTTAACGAAAGGATCTTGAGCACAAGAAGCCCATTAGAGAATTATGAAGAAAGCTGAACAAATACTTGTGGATCTAAAATCTGCTATTGTAGAAATATATGAATGACCAACTTTCCTCGAAACCAATTGGGGGACCCATTATGAGGTGATTTATAAGATCATTTATGTGTTTGGATGGAGAGAAGCAACAAAGCTTACAAATAGACTCTAGAGCTAGAGCTTATGCTGAGATGCTTATGGATACCATAGTATTAAGAGAGGGGAGGACTTAGAGACTCTTCAAAGTTAATCTAGTTCACCATGCTCTTCTATCAAATTTTTTGACGGGTTTCACTTTTAGTTTAAGACATGTTACAAACTCCAAAAAAGGATAGTAATAATAATAATAATAATATATAATATAAGATAGAAATTTTACTCTAACATAATTTAAGTGTATATGTGTGTGAAGCTCCCTTCTAGAAACTTGAACTTCGGTCATTATTCCTCACACTTCACAAGCATTTATATTTATGGAATAACCGTCACACCAAAAATGTGTGGTGGTGCAACAATTCTAAAATTGAAAAAGGAATAGGCTATAAGCAATCAAACAAATTTCCTAACACTACTTCCACTTATGGAAGAAAAAAGAAGCAAAGCTCAAAAATTTTTCAAATCAGTGTCTAAAATTTAAATCCGTCCTATAGAGATTTCTGGGCCCAAACATTCATGTCCTATAGTATCTGACCTATATGAAGCATAAAAGCATTCATGTAAATGAACTAATTGTTAAGTCATCAGTAACTTAATAACCATCAAGCATGTATTAACATGAAAATATTCAAGATCTCAGTTACAGCTAAAATGGTCAAATATCACTATTGGCCAAAATTATTAGTGTTTTACCACTGTTTGAGAAATATTTAGCAGTTTACCACTTTTTTAAAATTTGAGTTTGAGAAAGTTGAGTTTGACATGGAACTTGAGTTTCAAAAACTCAAGTTTCATAAAAAAATACTACTAATGTGGATTATTTTAATTAAAAATGTCACGCAGAACTCGAGTTTAAAAAACTTGAGTTCTTTGTTGTACTTGAGTTTTCTATACTCGAGTACCATGTAAGAACTGCTTTCATATATTGATACATTACTTCTTACACCTTCATTTACTTTCATGTAATGGAAAATTATACAATGGTCATTTACTGTACTTAAGTAAAAGCATGCAACATTTGTTATTTCCTATGCCCTGATACACATCATTAAGGTGGTGTTGTTTTTCTTGATTTCCCAATTAAAGTAGGGCTAATTTAGTAAAAGCATGCCAACTTAAACAGTACCTATGTAGACTTAATGGGTGCTGCCCAACACCATTTTTTTTACTCTTTTGGATGATTGGTTGACTAGGCATAATGTCGACGGTATGATTTGTGCCTGCCCTGTTTCTAACCTTTCACATGAATCTGCATCTCTTTTTTTGTGTTGATTGGCTTGAGTAGAGTGTGGTTGGATTTCCAATGCCAAACAGTTAAAATATTCTTTACAAAACTTGAAGTACATATACAAAATACATTCTTACATGGTACTCAAGTTTGTAAAACTTGAGTACCATATTGCTAGGAACTTAATTTTCTTAAACTCGAGTTCCTTGTGGTATTTTTAATTCAAATAATCCAGGTCAACAGCAATTTTTTATGGAACTCGAGTTTTTGAAACTCGAGTTCCATGTCAAAACCAAGTTTCTTAAACTCGAGTTTCAAAAAAGTAGTACATTCTTAAATATTTCTCAAACAATGATAAAACACTAATAATTTCGGCCAAATATTTGGCCATTTTCACCCCTCAGTCACTGCAAAATAAGTACCATTACTCTGTGTCTTCTAGCCCTGCTTTGTAGATCAGTCATGCTTTGTATATCAGTCACCAGTGGAATTGTAAAGGCATTTTAATAGTAAAAAGAAGCCCATTATCACAAATATGATATCCTATCTCTAGCGTCTAATCAGCTCCAAGATTTAAAGTAAAGAGAAAACAAAGAACGGTAACTTGTCAGAGTCAACTATATTTATAAAGGGAGTTCTTTATTCACATTATCAGAAATGTCAAGGGATTGTTCTGCCTTTCACCGGCCATTTTAAGAATATATTATACAGCAAAGGCAATCGATGGGCTAATAAGTTTACAATGGCATTCTAACATGTTTCCTTTTCCTCCACAAGCCCATGGGTGATGCCTTTTGCAATGAAATCAGTTGCTGTCCAGAAAAGGCCCATTGCAGCCAAGCTCATCTTCATCTGTATTTTTTGAGCTCTGTAGTCTCCAGTCACATCTACACATCTACAATATTCAAATAAATACTGGCATGACGACCTGGTTTTTTACAGTATTACTCACAATTCTTCATGTTGCAATGAGACCATAAAATTAATAAACCCTTGCTCACAAATAGACCTGTTCATTTTGCTGTCTCATCTAAGTTTAGGGCAGGTCTCAGCCTAGATTCAGGCTGAATTGTGAAGACCTGCACCTGGCCTGATCAGGAGAGAGGACCTAATGTTTCAGCCCTATCATATGCTTAATGGAGCCCAGCCTAAGCTTCTTATTTATTCTTTCAAGGCTTAAGCCTATACTGAGGGAGCCCCTTAGGCTACTTGGCTCCCTTTTATGCCAAAAAATTTTTAAAAAAAAAAAAAAGTTGCTCAACATGATTCATTTTGGAAGATTAAAAGTTTTCATAGTTCCATTTTTGGAGAGAAAATTTCAAGGTTGCAACCTCTACTCAATATTTAAATACCAATACGCTATTGCATTATTGTAATAGCCCTTCAAGCACTATACAAAAATAATGGGAAACAACTACTTCTCATATGCCATGTGCATAACATAAAAATCTATACAAATTAAAATTTCATTTTTCTCATTTTCTTTTCAGCCAAATATAAGGAAATTTACATCAGTTTTCGCCCTTCAACTAATTTCTTCTCTATCCTATCACTTTTGAATCATTACTATTCTTTCTAATCTTCCAGTTTTTCTTACCTCCCACTTTTTATCATCTATCCTCCCTACCAAATGCTCTTTCTATCCTCTCCCTACCAAATGAGGTTGGGCTTTCTCTACTTATCTAGCTCCTTAAGCAACTTTGCTATTCCCTCTGGCAATGGAGCTGGTGTCAGTTGCACTAGATCGATTTCCTCATCATTGCTAATCCAGCCATGGTAAGGTCGCCTCCTTCGGGTAGGACGAATATCTGGTAGTGGGAATTGGTTCACATGTGGAGGTGACTGAGCAAAACTTTTCCCAATTCTTGCAGCACCACCAGAACTTGCTGTCAGTGGTGGTGGGAGATAACGCATACTACCTCCAGTATGTGGAGGTGGCTGGGCAAGATTTTTCCCAAGAGTTTCAGCACCACCAGAATTTGCTTCCAGTGGCCGTGGGAGATAGTGCATACCATCTGCAATATGTGGAGGTGATTGGGCAAGACTGTTCCCAAGAGTTTCAGCCCTACCAAAACTTGCTGCCGGTGGCCATGGGAGATAATGCATACCATCTGCAATACATGAAGGTGATTGGCCAAGACTGTTCCCAAGATTTTCAGCCCCACCAGATCTTGCTGCTGGTGGCCGTGGGAGATAGCGCATACCATCTGCAATATGTGGAGGTGATTGCGCAAGACTGTTCCCAAGAGTTTCAGCCTCACCAGAACTTGCTGCCAGTGGCCATGGGAGATAACGCATACCATCTTCAATACGTGGAGGTGATTGGCCGAGACTGTTCCCAAGAATTTCAGCACCACCAGAACTTGCTGCTGCCGCTGGTGGTGGGAGATAAATCAAACCATCTGCAATATGTGGAGGTGACTGGGCAAGACTGTTCCCAAAAGTTTCAGCACTGCCAGAACTTGCTGCCTGTGGTGGTGGGAGATAACGCATACCATCCGCATTAGGTGGAGGTGACTGGGCAAGCCTATCCCCAAGAGCTTCAGCACCACCAGAACTTGTTGCCAGTGGGAGATAACGCATACCATCTGCAATATAAGAGCATACATAAAATGATTAAAGTAGCAGAGAAGTTCTCCTGCAATTTATTTATGGGTCAACCACACATAAACCTTTTGGTTAAATGTGCTTGAATTTATATGTTGATTGTTGAAAAAAGAAAGAAATTGAGTAAAATATTATTTCAAAAGCTGTAAATGAATAAAAGCTGATTACGAGATTCATGTGCACTGTCTGGAGCCTCATTAGGCTGTGAGGCTGAGTCCAAAGCCTGGTTAGCTAGCAACATAGCATCTGTGGTCCCTGAGTTGGAGCAAGTAGGTATGGATGGCCCAAAAGCTGAAGATTCTCTATTATCTGCATCTCCCGGATCATGTTGAGGAGAATCATCCTTCAAGAATAATTGGGAAATGAAATTATTATTATTATTATTATTATTATCATTATTAATTTGATTAGTAATAATGTGAAGGTTCAAACTAGCTTCATGACTAAATTGTACAATTAATTCCTCTTGTGCAAGGTATAAACTAGCAAGAGCCAAACTGTAGTTAATTATAAGATAAATACTATCTAGAAGTGCCAATGAAGTTAATGAACTCTAGCTCAAATTACACTTCCTCTTCCCATAATATTGAGATGGTGAATGAGATTTTCAGTTCAAGACTCACTAAGTGCATGTAGATATTACCAGCCAATAAATTATTATCACAGAAGTTCAACTAATGAACCACAAAGCTGTATAGAATATATAGAACTAACAGAAATAGGTATTAGTATTACTCCGCTAAAGAGAGTAATTGAGGGTGTTAACTAGATAATAACACAATGAGTCATTGCCATAGGGGATCAAGTATTAGGGATGTCAGTCAATTAGAGAATAATTTGGCGAGTATCAAGAGAAAAAATGAACTTCAGTCTTCATTATGGAGCCCAACTGCAACATCAGTTAACCTCCATGTTAAAATTTGCAGGACCTATGAACAACACATAACTATGGGTTTCCTCAAAGGGAAAGTGAGAGAGAAAAAAGGGGGGGGGTTTGTTGTTAAGGGTTTTCGTCTACAGGGGAGGTGTGAATCAAGTTATATCTCAAATTATGACCTCTTTTTTTGTAACAGACTCAACAGCACCACTTAAAAATTTGCAGCTGTAAATTGGGAAACAACTAGTATGCGTTCCTAGTTTTCGACAGAATAAATGAAATAATGAACATGGCTTGCCCAAGGCACAGTGATGTAGTTCTAACTCCTAAGTGAACATTTGGTTCGTGTAAAAGCATTTCCGGAAAATATTCTATTTTCCGGAAATGCTATTTTCCGGAAAGGAAAATGTTTTCACGTGTTTGGCTGCCACAAAATTCGTTTTACGGAAAATTAATTCCGGTGTTTGGTTCATTCAAACATTTTTACAGAAAATGCTTTACATGCCCAATTTTCCATACACTTCCTCAACTGTAAACATGCAGATAATGAATCAATTCCACACTCATTCACAGAAGAAACAAAATGCAGCAAAAAAATTCATCAAATCCGGTCAAATTGAGATCGCATGGCGGAGGAGAAGATGAGATCGCGCGGTGAAGGCGAGATCTGTGCGATCGTCCGACGAGCGGCGCGATTGACGATCGCGATCGACGAGGGGCGCGATCGACGAGCACGCTCGTCGGACGATCGCACTGCTCATCGGACGATCGCACTGCTCATCGATCGCACCGCTCGTCGATCGACGAGCGGTGCGATCGTCCGACGAGCGCGCTCGTCGATCGACAAGCGGCGCGATCGCCGGCGATGTCTCTTCTTCCTCTCTCTCTCCGATCTGGGCTCTCTCTTTTCTCTCTCCCTTTCTCTCTCTCTCTCTTTCCGGAAATGAATTGAAGTGAAAATGAGAGTGTAAATTCATTTCCAGGTCAAAGGCGTAAATTTCGGTCAACAAGAAGTGAATTTCCGGAAAATTTCATTTTCCGTTGCAGCCAAACATGCGGGTTTGGGGGAAAAATGATTTCCTGAAATCATTTTCACCCAAAACAAACGCACCCTTAGTGCTATACTCCTTTTCCAGAAATAGCTTCAATGCTTCATTAGTTTCTGAAAGGCATAGGCGCATCTCACAGAATTGCAACCCCCAATGGAATAAGAGCCAACCAACAACAAAATTATTGTATGTTTCTTTCTTAACAAGTGAAATCATGGAATGTAAATAATATCAGGACTCTAGAATCCAACAGCTAAACTGGTTTGATTGTTCACTAACTTTGCTTTATTACATATAGATGCTATATAAACTGAAATGGACAAATTAGCATAGATGCATAATGCCTAAGTACAACTTCCCTCAATTAATCCATATATGTCTGGGCTCAATTAAAGGTGGATGACACTAATTTCCCAAGCAAGTTATATTTCATTTTTTTTTTAACACTAAGATATCAAGCATAAAAGAAATAACATTTCTTAATGAGCTGTAATTCAAATTGCATGTAACAATAAAAGAAATCAAAGCATATGAAAGGGGAAAATGAATACTTATGTAGCATATAACCAAAATAAATAAATAAATAAATTTTACCTCCTGATCTTGTGGAGCATTTGTTTTTTCAAGTAATGTTTCAACAAGGACAGAGTAAGAAGAATCTTCAATAAAGACCCATCCTTCATTTCCACCATAAACCTGAGCCAAAACCCAGAAACCCATTATTGTTTTTTGCTTTCAAAAACACATTGAAACATAGAAAACGAAAAACAAAAGCAGACCCACATTGAGTAGCTCTCCTACGGTGAGTTCGACCAAATCCTGAGGAAATCCATAGGGGAGCATGGCGTCAAGAGCTGCAACCAGACGTGTATCTTTCTGCAAAACCAAGTGTGTGAGAATATGACAGAAAATAACATGGGAAAGAGACAATTTTTAGTTTTTAATAATACAATGTGGGATTGTGTTTGTGTTCAAGAATTTAATTTAAGAGAAGAAAACATGAGAGAGAGAGAGAGAGAGAGAGAGAGAGAAAATGAGAGGGAAAAGAACAAAAAGATTGAACCTTTCTTGGACGACCTCTTGGTCTTGAAGCCATTGATGATCTCTCTCTCTCTAACCTTTTTTTTTTTTTTTTGGTGCGAGTCCCGAAAGAATAATGTTACAGACACAACAATTTTCAAAGAACTCATACACACAATTAATGGCTAATTATAAAAAAATGTAGATGTAAATGTAATTTTAGCCTCTATATTTTGACTTTTTTTTATTTTAGTCTTTATATTTTATTTTTATCATTTTTAGTCCATAAACCAATTAACACAAGACATTTAAGTTCTTGAACCACCATTTTGTCAGCTAACTAATAGGAAAAGCTAATATGGCAAACGGGAAGCGTTAAAATATTATTAAAAAAATTATTTGACATTTTTTAAATGCCAAAATTTAAAAAAATAATAATTACTCAATTTTAATTAAAAAATAAAAAAAATAAAACAAACAAAAAAAAATTATTTTCTTTCAAACAAAAATTTTACTTTCTTTTAATTAAAATGAATTTTTTTATTCCAATCTTTTTTTTTTTAGAAGAACATATTCATGTTCTTTGTGTCCTTCCCCGTATATGATTCATATTCTTACCAAATTAATCCTTATTTTCTTATCATTTTCTTTTCCTTTCTTGTACTTTCTTTATAACCAAACACATCAAAACAAAATAAATTAATTAAATATCTTTCTTGTCTTTTTTTTTTCTTTTCATTATTTTTTTCAGAAGAACATGTTCATGTTCTTTGTGTTCTTCCCTAGTGTGCTTCCCTATAATCAATCTCCAACAAAAAACAAACCCTAAACCTAGATCCTAACCAAACCCCAAACCCATATCCCCAGTAAAGCAAACCTTAGCCTTCAAACCTATAAATTTTCTTGGCAAACAAACACAAAAAAAAAAAAAAAAAAAACCCAAATCACCACCACCGAATCAAATCATCCACTACCACATCAACGAAACCACTCCCAGAAAATACCTTGCAAATCCGAAGCCCAAACCAACAACAAACCCAACCAATGATCACTGATCTGACCAACCATCCAGCTACTCCTGCAATCTAAAACCCACATGAACAGATCAGACCACCAGTCACCACCACTATCACCAATCAATCCATCAAGCCATTGCAACCCACACCAACGTCAAACCCATCCAACGATCCACCCCCACCAACCACCGAACCAACCACCACTTCACAACCATTGATTCGAGAAAGAGTTTTAGAGATTTTTCCAAATCTACAATCTGAGAGAGAGACTTTAGAGCTTTAAAGCTTTAGAAAGATGAAAGAGAAAGGAGATTTTGGTCTGAGAAAGAAATCTTTAGAGATTTTCATTTGGGTAAGCCAACCAAGATCTACGATCTCTTTCTTCTCAACCCAGCAAACCCACTGACCAGCGATTGTTATTGTTGTTGTACACAGCCGTTTTTCCTTATCTTCTCTAGAATCTTCTCTCTCTCTCTCTCCATCTCTCCTCCAACCCGAGCCTCCATGGCCAACCATAGTCATCCTAGTTCTCTCTCCTTGATCTGAACATACTCAGATCTATCCCATTTCGCTATCTTCGATCTAGACGGTTAGATTGGGTTTTTGCCATTTGGGTTTGCTTGGGTCTGTAAATTTGGATTAAGGCGTGTAAGGACTTTGGGATTGTTGAAGGTATTTTGAATCAGGTCTTTGTGTTTGTAATGGGCATGTGAAAGAATGATAGAGTAATTTTTTTTTGAAAGGGAATGACACAGTAATTGTTGAATGTCTTTGTGTTTTGTAAATCTGTGGGCATGTCTTTGTGTTTGTAAATTTGACTGATTTTATGGGTTTTTTTGCTAAGGAAATGCAAGAAAAGAGAAAAAAAAATATTGATTTTTTAAATTTCTAGGCAAGGTTTGCTGGGAAGAAAATGAAGAACATGATTAACGGGGAAGAACATATGTTCTAGATTCTTCATGTTCTTCCCAAAAAAAGAGAAACAAAATTAATTTAATTCTTTTCTTTTCTTTTTTAAAAAATAAGAAAGTTAGAAATTTTATTATTATATTATTGATTCGCCAATTTCCCCATTAGTTTGGTGACAGAATGGTGCGTCAAGGACTTAAATGTCTCGCGTTAATTGGTTTAGGAACTAAAAATGGTAAAAATAAAATGTAGGGACAAAATGGAAAAAAAATCAAAATGTAGGGACTAAATGCATTTACACCAAAAATGTATAATAAATTGTGTGATAGTGATGTTGAAAAGTGAAAAGTTCAACCTAAATACTAGTCAACAAGTCAAAAAAGAAAAACAAAATAATTTGCTATTGATAAAGTGATAAATTGTTATTGGTAAAAAAAAAAATTGTTTATTTGGAATAGGCCAAATAAAAATAAAAAATTAGTAAAAGTTTACCAACTAAAAATTCAAGTAAATTGTGCAGGGGATTTGAGGTTGTTGCATGTATGTTGTTTGTTTGGGGGTGGAGATAAGAAAATTTGTAGACGAATATCTAAAAGAATTATAGAGAAATTGGGAAATTATGCCCATATTGTTTTTTTTTTTTTAATTAAAAATAGATGAAGGATCCTTAAAAAGAATTTTACAAGCTATCTAATTATTAGATAAATCTAGTAATTGATTTCTTTTTCTTTTTTTTGGGTGTAAGGTCTTTATTATTATTTTTTTAAAAGGTAATTATTCATTGCATAATAGTTTCACCATAAATTATTGAGTGACATAACCAAATTCAATTTCTTAAAAATGATTACATTTTTAGTAAAAGTTCTAGAAAAATACTAAACACTATTTCTTAAAAGAATATACCTTAGGCAAAATTCAAAGTCTATTTACAAAAAATCTTATCTGATGGCCTTTGAAGGTGGAAGTTTAAATTTAATTTCATAAATTATGAAAGGCGAAAAGCACATTTTAGTCTTTACATTTTATTTTTACCGTTTTTAGTCCATATCCTGAAAAACACTTCCCGTTTTGGTCCCTGTCGTTACATCAGAAATGAAAAAAGTTGAAGTGGCAAACGGCAGGAATAAATAATACTAAATAAATATCCACGTAGCCTAAATTAATAATAAAAAATATTTTTTGACATTAAAAAATGCCACGTCAGCATCTAAATTTAAAAAAAAAATTAATTTATTAATTTTAACTAAATAAAAAAAAATAAAAACAGAATTAAAAACTAAAAATCATATGAATGGAGATCTAAATGTGTCTTGAACAAGAACAACAAGAACACAAACTCATATCTAAGAACACAAACCCAAAAAAAAATTTAAAAAAAAAAATTACAGATCTAAGCAGATTGCAACAAAATACAAATTAGATATGGAAAAATCAACAAATCAGAGAATTCAAGACTCACAAAAATAAATAAATAAATAATAAATCAAAAGGACTAAAATGCTCACCGCCTCCATTCACGAAGAGTAAAACCTTCCTCTGGCTCCATTTCGATTGGTGGCGGAAGCACCGAACCATCGAAGCTGAAAACACCATCGTCAATGCCGATGCCGATGTCGTTTTCACCGAAACCACCGTAACCGTTCTCGTTCCCATTTCCATTATCCACGTGGATCAGGTTGAACGAAGATTGGGAGTAGCCAGGGTTTGGATCGTTGAATCCGTAGATCTCAGGCGATGCGAAGGCGTGGTCGATGGCCACGACACCGTCAGCTGGAAATCCCCCGGTTGGAAGCATAGCCTTCGCCGGCGGCGATGAAGCTCTGTTCATCCTCGTCGTCAATGAAATGACTATTCGATGTATTCACGTTAATCTCCTCCTCGCCATCGATGCCGTACGCGTCGAAGGAAGACATTGCTCTCTCTCTCTCTCTCTCTAAAAAAAAAGTAAAAAACAAAGAAGACATTTACTGGGTTTTTTTTTTTTTTTTTTTTTTTATAATTTTCTAGGTTTGTGTTCTTAGATATGAGTTTGTGTTTTTGTTCAAGACACACTTAGATCTCCATTCATATGATTTTTAGTTTTTAATTTTTTTTTAATTTGGTTAAAATTAATAAATTAATTTTTTTAATTTAGATGCTAATGTGGCATTTTTTAATGCCAAAAAACATTTTTTATTATTAATTTAGGCCACGTGGATATTTATTTGATATTATTTATTCTTACCGTTTGCCACGTCAGTTTTTTCTGTTTCTGATGTAATGGCAGGGACCAAAACGAGAAGCGTTTTTCGGGATAGGGACTAAAAGCGGTAAAAATAAAATGTAGGAACTAAAATGGGAATCACCTGAAAATGTAGGGACTAAAATGTGCTTTTCGCCATTATGAAAACATTGAACGATATATTTGAAATTTTGAATTCCAATAATTTTCAATGATTTAATTTAAAACCAAACAAGGGATTTTGAAATTTATATAGTTCAAATCAAGTTATTTTCAAATCCATTGTCTAGAATTAAAACACCAAACTAAGAATATGTTTAAGTGAGGTGAAAAGAAAGAATATGAAAAACTTAGCTGAAAAAATAGTTGGATGATTATTATTTTTCTTTGTTTGGCAAAGAAGATGGAAGTATACTACTTTTACCTCAGACCAATTAAATTTTCTCTCTTCAAAATGGAGAAAAAAGTAAAGGAATAAAAACACCTACGGAAAAAGAAAAGTAAATTTGTGATTTTACCTCCACACTTTCTATAGGTAAGGTTGTTTGTAAGGTGTGATATAATCTAGTCCATTTTTTTTTTAATATAAAAAATGGAAAGAGAAAATAAAATTTTCTTTGATACAAATAGAGAAAATAAAATAAAAAGTTTAAAATGCAAAAATATCCTGAATTTGGGCGAATTGTAAAAATTTCAACTCCTTTTAATAATTTTCTAAGATTTTTATATCCATAAAATAAACCTTTAAAAATAACTATCGTTAGCTATTACGGAATGAAAAATCACCTAAATCACGTGATCTTAAGTTAGTTTGCTTGTAGGTTCCAATTAACTAAATTGGTAAAATTTCTAATAGTTAAATAAGAGACATTGAGTTTTGTGGGAGTGAAAGGCCAGACAACCCAAATCTATGTATATGTTGGGCCAATGGCCCAATCCAATGACTCTAAATAACCCGAGGACAGGAAAACACTTCCATAAGAGTCTGTGTTAGTAAATGAAGAAATGAAATCCGATTAGAATCACTCCGGGGGTGGTCCGAGGAAGAACCCCTTCTCGGCTAGGCAAGGCCGAGGATAAAGGGTATGGTCTGTCATTAAGAGCGACACTCCGGACCATTCCATGGAAGAGGATAAGTATTAAGAAGGAACAGGACAAAGAAATGCCTGAAAATATCTAGGAGAAAGCTGCTACCATCACATTAAATGCTCTGCAACTAACTGAATCGTGTTTTTCAGCCTTACAACTACTCCCAAAGACTTTAGGAAGGGGCTGATGAGACAAGTATCAACACTATTAATCTAAATCTACACGTGGACGGTGGAAATGAAAGGAAGAGAGTATAAAATAGAGGAGAAGGGAAAAAAGAGGAGGCCCCGGGGCGAGGGACCTGGGTGCCAAACTTGTAACAAAGTTTGAAGAGCAATATTTAAGAATCAATCTCCTCGGATTTTCCGAGGACGTTTTTCTCTAGTAAACTTCGGTTGTCTTTCTTCTTTTATCATCAAAATCCAACGAGCGATCACCTAATTCACAAAAGCCTAGATTTCCAACCCATTCTCTACAAATTTATTGTTTAGGCTTTTTTGGGCTTAAGTCTGTATCTTTATAAGTGTTGACACCCAAATTATGATCTTACAACTAGCGCTGTCTGTGGGGAATCTGGTGTTTTAACAAGTTTAACGCTCAACGTACTGAGACGATGAGCGAGATATTGACCATTGGCGAAGGAGACCATTTTGGCAGTGGCGCATGTTATGCGGAGGATTGCTCCATGAGGAACAATATTGGGGGCTTTTAATATCAAATACCAACCTCCTACTTTTGTCAAGGGCCAAGTTCTCATGATTTAGTGGCCGAGATCGTTGAACCCCCGTCAGATGAAATGACAGAAGTACAACAAATGGATGGAAAATCAGTTGGCATAATCTCGCTGCATAGGACCCTTTGTCCAGAAGGGTATATGTTGATGGTGCTACAAAACAAAGGTGATTCGAAGTGGGGCTAGATCTAGCATCTCTATAAAGTGCTTAAACAGAACCTAAGGCATGCTTGAGTCCTCGGACTAGATGCTTGGGGGAAATTAATACTATGACATCTCTGTAAAGCGCTTAAACAGAACCTACGGCATGCTTGAGTCCTCGGACCAGATGCTTGGGAGAAATTAACAATATGACATCTCTGTAAAGTGCTTAAACAGAACCTAAGGCATGCTTGAGTCCTCGGACCAGATGCTTGGGGGGAAATTAACAATATGACATCTCTGTAAAGTGCTTAAACAGAATCTAAGGCATGCCTGAGTCCTCGGACCAGATGCTTGGGGAAAATTAACAATATGATATCTCTGTAAAGTGGTTAAACAGAACCTAAGGCATGCCTGAGTCCTCGGACCAAATGCTTGGGGGAAATTAACACTATGACATCTTTGTAAAGTGCTTAAACAGAACCTAAGGCATGCCTGAGTCCTCGAACTAGATGCTTGGGGGAAATTAACACTATGACATCTCTGTAAAGTGCTTAAACGGAACCTAAGGCATGCCTGAGTCCTCGAACCAAATGCTTGGGGGAAATTAACACTATGACATCTCTGTAAAGTGCTTAAACGGAACTTAAGGCATGCCTGAGTCTTCGGACCAGATGCTTGGGGGAAATTAACACTATGACATCTCTGTAAAGTGCTTAAACGGAACCTAAGGCATACCTGAGTCCTTAGACGAGATGCTTGGGGGAAATTAACACTATGACATCTCTGTAAAGTACTTAAACGGAACCTAAGGCATACCTAAGTCCTTGAACCAGATGCTTGGGGGAAATTAACACTATGACATCTCTGTAAAGTGCTTAAACAAAACCTAAGACATGCTTGAGTCCTCGGACCAGATGCTTGAGAGAAATTAACGCTATGACATTTTTATAAATGTTGAACGGAAACTTAGTACACGATGGTCCCCTCGGATCACTTACTTTAGATTCAACATTCTTAGATGGTCGCACAGTTCATAGTATAGAGCACATGGTTATTATCCTGATTATTTCTGCATAGATAACTTATTTAAGTTAGCGGTCGTGTGCTACAATCAGTTTTGATAAAGTCAGAGTGACAACTTTTCATTATCATCAACAACATCAATTTTAAGTCTCATTGGAGGGAAAAATAACAACACACTCATTCATAAAATAATTATTACAGAGAAAGGAAGGATTTATAAAGTAAAAAGTGCAGCCCTTTTTATTAAATAAAGGAAAGGTACATCATATACAAAGCGGTTTAGGCATGCTTGTTTTAAAGCTAACTACAAAAAGAGAAAGCTCATGGGAATGGTAGATTCACAATCTTGTTCTAGCAGCAATCGAGCAAGTATGGATGGTATCGGCGATGAGAAAGAAGAAGAGGCGGAATTGCTTGATGGACCCCTTTTCTCCTAACTACAATATGTTCTCTATCAAGGCTGAAAAACAGGAAACCTATCTATCCTTGTTCTTGTTGATTTGCTTGATCAACCTTGAGTTGTTTTCACATCTGTGCACACATGATATATGTTGCCAGGTGAAATCCAAACTTTGTCGCACCAAAAATCTGATGCGATCTACACCTGCTTTAGGTCTTGGCTGAAGGAGGGGGGTCTTCTTTCTTGCTTGGTTGAAAGGCAGGAACATCTTTGGCCTCTGCTTCCTTCACCTTAACTGCGTCATCCTAGATCTTGGCGGCATCCATGGTTTCTGAGGAGGGCTTGGTTTCCTTACCCTTGTCTTTATTCTTGGCCGCCTCATTCCCTAGGCTTTGATTGCCATCTTGGCAGGGTCCTCGGGAAGGCCTGAAGGGTTGAGGACTTGAGATTCCTGGAGAACTCAAGGATCTGTAAATGAGGAAGAACCATTCCCCCAGGGCGCTTTATATAGAAGGCGAAATCTAGTGGAAATTAATTTGCTCAAAATTCAAAGAAGGAGTTACAAGCGAGACAAATCCCGCTCAATTTCCAATGAAATCCTCCACCGTTGGATCTGCATCACGTCGTAAAAAGCGGGGAACACGGAGCCGTAAAAATTTAATGAAAGCGCGCCTCGTATACCGAAACGTTAGGAATGCGACTTGGATAGTTAAAAGACACCTTGCAGTCAGAAGTAGTGTAAAATGGGTGCAAAGGGGCTACTATCACATCGAGATCCTTCTTTCCTCCCATGGAGTAGGACAGAAGAATCAGGAGGGGCTATTGTGGGGGTGAAAGGCCAGGTAGCCCAAATCTATGTATATGTTGGGCCAATGGCCCAATCCAAGGACTCTAAATAACCTGAGGATAGGAAAACACTTCCATAAGGGTCTGTGTTAATGAGTGAAGAAATGAAATCCGATTAGAGTCACCTCGGGGGTGGTTCAAGGAAAAACCCCTTCTTGGCTAGGCAAGGCCGAGGACAAAGGGTATGGTCTGTCATTAAGAGCGACACTTCGGACCATTCCATGGAAGAGGATAAGTATTAAGAAGGAACATGACAAAGAAAAACCTGAAAATATCCAGGAGAAAGCTGCAACCATTGCATTAAATGCTCTGCAACTAACTGAAATATACTTTTCAGCCTTACAACTACTCCCAAAGACTTTAAGGAGGGGTTGATGGGACAAGTATTAACACTATCAATCTAAATCTACATGTGGATGGTGAAAATGAAAGGAAGTAAGTATAAAATAGAGGAGAAGGGAAAAAAGAGGAGGCCCCGGGGCGAGGGACCTGGGTGCCAGACTTGTAATAAAGTTTGAAGAACAATATTTAAGAATCAATCTCCTTGGATAAAATCCGAGGATGTTTTTCTCTAAGTAAACTTTGGTTGTCTTTCTTTATTTATCATCAAAATCCAACGGACGATCACCTAATTCACAAAAGCCCAGATTTCCAACCCATTTTCTACAAATTTATTGTTTGAGTTTTTTTGGGCTTAAGTCCGTATCTTTATAAGTGTTGATGCCCAAATTATGACCTTACAGGTTTAATCCCCACTTACACAAAAAATTGATTAGTGTTTACTGTCTACCATAGATTGAAACTACCTTAAAAAAAAAAAAAAAGATTTCCTCCCTCTTTTTTTTTTTTCAATTCACTTTACAAACATATAAAAATTATTTTTCTAATGGGGCCAATAACCCCTAATTTTATAGCCAAAAAAAAAAAAAAATCTATAGAATTATTTTGATTAATTACGAAATAGGTGTAATTAGAAATTAGAAACACTGCGTACATATAACGAATTCGTATTCCCTCTAAATTAATTATTACCCTCACTTACTCACTCCCACTTTCAACTCTCTGTGTGTGTCTCTGTCTCTGTATTGTGTTGTCTCTCCACAACAGTTCATAGAAGAAGAGAAGATGTATAAGAAAGAACTCTGCAAACACTTTCAGCGTGGCAAGTAAGTCGTCTTCTTCTTCTTCAGGTTTTCTTTACTTTTCTTTAACAATCGTATATTCAATTTCATACTTACTTTTACTGCTTGCTTTCTATATTATAATTTGAATCTCTTTCTTTCACATCAATCAAGGAATTTTTCTCTTTCTTCTTCTTTACAGTCATGTGGGTTTCTTCAGATTTTCTTGAACCCGCGAACTATTGTGTTTTTGGTAGAAGTCACTTGCTATTAAGAATACTTTGATTATAGATAAGAATTATATACAAAATGGTGACTACTCTATAAAAAATACAATACAATACAATGGGTAGTTGTGAAGCCCGAAGCTCGAGATCACTAATACTTTGTTCTTGTTTGTGCCTATAGGGGGTTTATTTTATTATGCAATTAGTTTTGCATTTTTTTCTATTACATGGCATCAATTCTCTACTTGCTGTGTGGAGATTTTGCTTCTTGTGTTACTTGCCTCATTCGGTTTTTCAAAAATTCTATTTCAGCTGTCGGTTTGGCGAGTCGTGTAGATATATTCATGGGACTCAACAACAACAACATCAACAACAACCAAAATCTGTTGTCTTTGGCTCAAATCAACAACAAAACTCGAACCCTTTTGGTTTTGGTGTCCAGAAAACTTCTCAGTCAAGAGGGGGCACGGATTTTGTATCCAAACAGAACCAAACCAAGGTTGTTTCTCTTCTTATATCTCAAACTATTCATTAAAAAAAAAGGTTCTTCTATGTTGTTACTTGGACATCTAAGTTTTTAAGAATTTTACTTATTGTAGGATTGACATTATTTTCTTATCAAATTTATTGACTTAGTGCCCGTTTGGTATGGTATAGCATACTTTTCAGCTTTTTGAAACAGAGTTGATTGAAAAATATGGTACAAAAAAGTGGAGTTTAAAAAAAGTGCGGTTTAAAACAGCATTATGGTTCTAGTTTATCTTTTGTTATTGATAAATTTTTTTTTTTGTCATTTTATTCCTGTTGATAAAATTTTACTTGTGTATCAGCCATTTCAAAACACATGGACTCGTTCCACCTCCACAACACCCGGTGGTGCATTGCGGCAAGCTGATAATTCAGCTCAATCTGCAAATCATAAGTAAGTCTTGTCTATGAGTTATGCTTCTCTCTGTTTGCATTTTATAGCTTTGCAGTATACTCTTTTTTTTGATAAGTTGGTTCCGCTGCCAGGATATGTTTGCAGTATACTCTTCTTCACGACTTAAACATTACCTGACCTTATTTGAATTGATGCGCTTGTAGGTGCACAGACCCTGAGACTTGCAAGCGCCAAATTGCTGAAGATTTTAATAATGAAAGACCACTTTGGAAGCTCACATGCTATGGTCATTCCAGAAAGTATGTCTCCCAACCATTGCTGCCATCAATTATTTGTTATTTGAATTTAATACGGAACCATTGTTAATGAGTTTTTGAAAGAGGAAGTCCTATATGAATTTCTATGTGGATATTCTCAGGAATTTTGAAGAACTACTATCAGTTTCTTAATAATTTTGGGTTATGGGAACTGGGAACCAACCAGAGTGCGGAACTGCAACATTTCTTTAATGGCTTTCACACTTTGCACTCACAATAAAATTTTTTAAGAAATGTTGTAAAAGAGTTGGCAGATGTGATTTGTGGTAAAACCAGTAACCCTTGGTGGAAGTATTTGTTGTCATCATGGTTCATCTAAAATGGTTCGGTGGTGGCATAGATGATTCCATATTTTCTCACTATTTAAATTTTTTGTACTATATACAATATCTCAAGGAAAAATAAAAACAGAAATATTGGTCATAAATTTCTCATAGAATGACTTATTTATATATATAAAAAAATGAAAATAAAAAAAAGTCAGAAAAAATTACATATTTCATTGAACTTCTAACAACTCCAGTATCCTTTCTTGATGAGGATGAAAATAGAACTGTGGCCTGATTTTGAATTCTTCTGTTTGCAGTTTGCCTAGTGAAATTGTTGGTGATATTAGTTATGAAGAGTTGCGGGCAGCAGCATACGATGATAATAAGCGTGGAGTGAGCTTGCAGTCAATAGTGAGAAACCTGACATACCATATTTGACTCTTCTGCAATTGCATGCTTATAAACATTCTCAGAATGACCTATCAAAAAAAAAAAACATTCTCAGAATGTTAACTTTTATATTTGTTGAATCAATGAAAATTCACCGTGTGCATGCTTCTTTCAATTGCACTCTAACTTTTACTTAATATTAAGTGATGGGGATATGCTAAGTTTGTTAAGTTACTGAAACCTGGGAAGTTGGGAATATATTAGTTCAGCTTTTCCTTTTTATTATACTGTCAAGTTTACCAAGATATCTTTAGTCTTTTATTTTTGTGAAGTTAAAAAATGAAGGACATTGCCTTGTTTTTTCTTTGTTAACATCTCATAGAGATGCAAATTTAAGCCTTATAAATCTTTGACTAGTGTAGTGACTAACTGTCTTAGACTGAAAAATAGTTTGAGGGCAAATACATAAGTACTGATATTTGACCCCCAGTGAGGTTAGTTGTAGTTCTATTGAGATTTGCACTATCATATTTGATGTTAACACAAACAAAAACTTTAAAATTTCTACAGTTAGACTCAGCAAATTACTTGAGAATATCTCGACTGTACCTCTTATTGATGGTTTGTCCTGAATCAAGGGTCTCTCCCCTTTGTCAATTTTGATCCCAAAACTATAGTTCTTGATTTGAGAGTATGCAAATTAAGGATAGGAAATTTTATGGACTCACAATTCCCCCCTTTCCCCTCTCCCCTCTCCCCTCCCCCCGAACTGGTTTTTCCTATTCAGAGGAAAATCAATTGGTAGTGAAATTAAAGTAAAAGTGCAAACATGTCCTACTTTCCTAAATATTCTCATTTTGAACTTTGTACCATTTAAGAAAAGCTCAAAACACTAAATGTACTAGTGCAATTCTGGGAGAGTATACAAGCGTTCTGAGGCAAATAATTCTCCTCCTGGAAATATTTTTTTATCCCCAAACGTATAGGAAGGAGTTAATTTGCATGGTGCAATTTTGCAAAAGAAGATTGGTTTTGGTAATGAGTACTGTGGTTGTGCTCCATGTGAAAATTCCTTGCTTTCATATGTTCGTTAAATTCTCTCTTTTTATAAAATAATAATAATAAATTTTTTTTTTTGGGAAAGTTTGAAAGTTTCATGTTGTAGTACATATTGATAAATTAACAACTGGAAGTATTGGTATCTTTGCTGAACAAATGATTAAACACTTCTCTACAGGTTGAGAGAGAGAGGAATTTAGTCAATTCCAAGATAGTTGAGTTTGATAATTTCCTTCGTAAGCCAAGTGCAGTTCCACCAAACTCTACTCTTGCCAGCCAAAGCCCATTTTCTGGGGCCAGACCAAATGCATTCTCAGGAACTGCTCAAAATAGTGCCCCTCCTTTGGTCACAAGTTTTAGTCAACTAGGTGCATCGCAAATTGGGGGTCTCGGAATAATGTAAGAATCACTTATCAAAATCTTTATTTAGTTACCTCAAATATCAATAGTTTTTGTTGATTATAAAACAACTTCTATTACTAATATTACTGAAGGGTCACACAGATTTCTGGATATACTGTTTCTTTCATTGTTGTTGGGCTCTTAAAAATATCTTAAGCAAATTTTCTCAGGCCCTCTACACCATCTAACAATGCTTTTGCACAACCAAATGCCTTCCCAAATTCCAGTCAGATGTCAAGTGCATTTGGGACAAACAATTTTCCATATAAAAGTGAAGGTACAATTATTGAAGGTTTTCTTTCCTCCATTACTCGCTTAGGTGTTTTTGTGTTGTTTCTTATGATGTCATTTGCTAGGTGCATTTAGCTTCCAAAATCCTACCCAGACACCTGGAAGTTCCATTACATCCAACACAGCAGGCTTCAGCAATGGTGGTAACATAATTGGTGGAAGTAACTCATTTTTTCCTCCAGTAGCACCTGCACAAATATCCATTTCAACTAGTAACAACTCACCCATCCTTCCAAATGGGCCCAACTTGAATACAGGTGGACCAGCAATCACAAATGTTCAATTGGGGTAAGTTTGTGGAAAAACTACTTATATTTGTTATTACTTACCCAAAAAAAAAAAAAAACTACTTATATGTTGTAAGCCAATTGAAAGAAGTCTAATTAAATAACAAATTCTGAGTTCCATTCCAATTATCAAATTTCACTTATTTGTGTTAAGTAACTAGGATTAGTCAGGAATTTTTTGTTTTTCCTTTCTGAATTATTTCTGTTAGATTAGCTGACTGATTTGAAAATATCAAATTTTACTTCTTTGGCCTCTATTTTATTATTATGATTTTAGTCAACATGGGCTTGAGTCCAAACAACATACCTGGACCGGCTTCAAACTGTTTTTGACTGCTGCTTCATGTAAGGCCACATTTGCCATCAAAATTACCTTATCAAGAAAGGAAAAAGTTTGGCTCCAAACATGTTTGGAGCTATCTTGCTCCATGTGTAGTTTTTAGTCACAAGATTTTTTTAATAAGTCATGTGACTTATTTAAATAATACACATGAATAGTTTTATAAATCATTACGTATTAGGTTGGAAATGATAGCTTCAAATAGGTTTGGAGCCAACCTTTGTCCGTCAAGGGGGGGAGGGGGGGGGGGGGGGGTGGGGAATCAAAGTTTTGTAACATTTATCATCATCTTTTGGCATCTATAACTTAAATAAAATCTGTCTTATTCATTGTGTCTCTCTATAGAATTTGCGGCTGGACTGGAAGTTAATAGTTTTTTTATGAGTAAAACCAAATATAATAATGTTTCATCATTTACTGAACCTTCGGTCACAAACAACAAACAGAGGTTCACCAAAAAACTATGAAACTTGAAAGTTAATAATTTGTCATCTTCAAGTTAAAAAAATGCCAACCTTTGGAAATGATAGCTTCAAATAGGTTTGGAGCCAACCTTTGTCCGTCAAGGGGGGGAGGGGGGGGGGGGTGGGGAATCAAAGTTTTGTAACATTTATCATCATCTTTTGGCATCTATAACTTAAATAAAATCTGTCTTATTCATTGTGTCTCTCTATAGAATTTGCGGCTGGACTGGAAGTTAATAGTTTTTTTATGAGTAAAACCAAATATAATAATGTTTCATCATTTACTGAACCTTCGGTCACAAACAACAAACAGAGGTTCACCAAAAAACTATGAAACTTGAAAGTTAATAATTTGTCATCTTCAAGTTAAAAAAATGCCGTTTGCTCATTTTTTTTTGGATTCACTTTTGAATTCTGCAGAAATAACTTGCAAATGGAGAATGCTTCTGGGGAGTCGAGTATTTGGTTAAAAGAGAAATGGAATACCGGAGAGGTAAAAAAAAGCTTCAATTTGTGTTGTATACTGTAAGCATGACTTGCAATTACATAATGGTTTTGTAAGTGTTAGGAATTGATGGATGATCTTATTCTGCATGTGCGGCAATGCATTTGAGATTTGGTTCTGACAATTATAACGATAAACAACAATCCTTCACACAATATATATATATATATATCGTAATAGCTAAGAATTCGATATGCAAAGTAATTACAAAAACTGTTTTTGCTACCGGTAAAGTTAATGTTGAATTGATAGTTTTGCAGTTCAAAGCCTTGATTTGAAGACTTTTTGGTAGGTTGATAGACTACTGATTTTGTTTGCATATCTTTTCCCCCAGATTCCAGAAGAAGCACCTCCAGATGGATTTGTTTGGTAAGAATGCTTGGGATTAGATGTATAAGGTTTGAGTTGTTTATTTTATCAAACCAAAAAAAAAAAAAAAAAAGAGTTGAAGAAGCTCGCAGAAATTATTGACATCACTTGCAAGATGAATAAGCATCTTTAGCAATAATGGAGTAGCAAAAAGACTGGATCGGATCGGTCTCCTGGCTTGCCCAAGAAGAGTTATACATTTGTATCAAAGTAGCAAATTCATGATACCGGGGATCCTTTTTTGTTTGAGTTTTTCAGTTTGTGTTTCCATTTACATGATTTCATTCGGTTTTACTTTGCTATTATAGAAAAAGCCTTACTGCTCACTATTCATGCTTTACAAATCCAGAATTTAGCACCATTCATTGTAATTGTCAAACACTTAAAAAATTGAAGAACTTTTTTAGTCAATATTGCAAAAGCTCTATAATCAAAGTTCTACCTTTGAAGTTTACTTTAAACAATGTCAAACAGGTATGTAACTTTTTATGTAAGTGAACAAAAGGCTTAGTTGACTCTCTCTCTCTCTCTCTCTTAAAGTTTAAAACCCATCGATTCCCAGAGTAACATGTTTTGTATGTTACCGCCCCTCAATACGAGGGAATGAATAAGCCTCAAGAAAAATATAGTTCCAAATCAAAAAAAGAAAAGAAAAATATAGTTCATCAACAAAGTAGGTCCCCTAGTATCTTATATTCTACTAATCTGTTATTCTTAATATATCCGTCATAGTTAGTTTATAAATTTTTGAGAGTTGCCTATCGTATGAATATTTGTCATTTGATTTCTCTTTGGGTTTGTATCAAATATTGGGTGACTTTTTTATTCTTACGTACATGGTTGAAGCCACGCAATTTAAATGAAGATTTAGGAGAGTGATTTGGAGGGTAAGATTGTTCCAATTTTGGATTTTTAATAGACCCAAAGCATAATTTTTGCCAAGTGAGTTGGAGTCATTAGCAAAACCTGAGGACCCATAAGAGAAATCATGTGTTGGCCATTGTCACGCAAATATCAATCATTGTATGCACTTCTCAATGTCACATTTAGCAAAATTCCCGAAGTGTTGATTTAGCTTAGAGAGGTCAGTTAATTAGGTTTAATCAACGAATTTCCTCAATCGTGACCAAAACCAGCCCACCTCATTGCCCAATCAAAAACAGATCCAATGCCTACCTCTGGTTTAGCAACACATCAATTCGATCCATAAGTAAAATTGGATCTTAGGGATGTCTGCAAAACCCCACCATTTAAGTGTTGCATTAACAACAACATTTATTCCTATCTCAACCACCGTACTTCTTTCATTCAAAATTTCATGAGTTAATAGGAAGTTTTGCATACGTGGAAGCAACATAGTGCTCTCTCTCTCTCTCTCTCACACACAAATTATCCATTATACTATATGTACAAGTCAATAAAGGCTAAAGGCATTATTCATAGTTTTCTTTATTTTTGCTGGTTAGCATCTTTGGACTTTTTTTTTTTGACACACCTCTAACCTTTACTCAACATGTATTGTGAATTTTGAGCTAAACCCTCATTCTTCTCCATATTTATTAAACACGCAGTGTTTGTGTCCATTCTTATTTTGATTAACCTTTCCACAAATGACAATTATAAATAAATAAATAACTGAAAAGTATTAAAGAGAAAGAACAGAGTTAAAAAAAAAGAAGTCACATTAACAGATACTCTCAAGATAATCGTTAATAAATCATAATAAGAAAATTTTAATATAATTTTCATAAAAAAAATATAAAAAACTGTTAATAATATTTATTATTTTATTATTTTTTTAATAAAATATTTCTAAAAATAGCTCATAAATCGATGTTCTTAGGTTATTGATTAACATCTCCCAAAAAAAAAAAAATGCTAAAAAAACTATATGCAGCATTGAAAGAAAAGGGAGTTGAAGATGACTTTTGGTGATTTGGAGTTTAAGTAATCTCTTTAAATCTATAGAGAAATAATATTGCTACTCTGGCTTCACTTTCATCAATGATCAAACAAAGAATAGGTGACTGTTCATCAAAAAACAAAAGAATAGGCGACTCTTGTCTCCCTCATCCAACTATGATTGTTAATAGTAACAGGCAGGACGATAAATAATTATTATTATGGAGTACTAGATTATTTATATTTAGCATAATTAATTCGTACCACTCCGCGTTTCGGGTTGGAATTTTTATTTATTTATTCTTTTTTCCAATTTGTAAAAAAAAAAAAAAAAAAAAAAAGATTCTTATTTTGAAAAGGTCTTTGCCCTCTTGGGAGATCGTGCTGACAGAGTATAAGTGGGACCCATGTCTTTCTGGCAACATTGGAGCAATAAAATATTTTTTAAAAATAAATAAATAATAAAAACACTTTTTTTCTCTATCTGTACAAGTTTTAAAATTTTAATTGCATGGGATGAGAAAGTTACTACACGTTAAACTTAAGAAAGGTCCCATGTATCAGATCTCAGACCCACAGTCCTATCCAACTGTTATAATATAGTATATATATAAATATATATTTCTTACCTATTCTTCACCGACTGTACCTTCTTCTTAATGATTAACTTCTTTCTTTTGAACCCATGATTAACTTATAATTCTAATTCTAATTCTATCTACCTATTATGTATATCTTCTTTTTGCTAACAATTCTATGTTTATCATAATGTTGAAAATATACAAATTGTGTGGCTGATTTCATTCTTAAATCTTAATCCTATTAGCAGTGTGATTGTGACACTCCTTGGGTTCCACTTTATTTGTCTATCTTTATAATTTTAACTTTTTAAATCACATCATTTTATTCTGTTGTTTATCAAATAAGAAGGTAGAAAATTTTCAGAGAGATTAAAATTGTCGGTTGTATATCCAAAGTGTCTCATTAAATATATATATATTAAAATTGTGGACAATGATTTAAGAAGTACATTAATTGTTGAACTATGTTTTTGCTTGTAGTAGTGTATATGGAGCATGAGTAATAAACTTTTTTTTGGTAAAGTTATAATCCACTAGCTACATGATTTGATGTAAAGGACATTTTGCATGAGGAAACCTATTCCTTCCATTCAAAAAAATTTCCCCCTTTGTCAAGTTTTGAAATATATTATTTCTTAAACCATATGAGATACAATCTCATAAATTTTATTTAGACTAAACTATAAATTGCATCCTCTAATTTATCATATTTATTTTCTTTCGATTTATTTTTTAATTAAGTCTCTCGAGATTTCATCAATTTTTAATGTATATACACAATTTTATATGGTACAATTTGCCTTACCAGTGTGATGTTAGTGATATAGAATCACTAACAACATCTCGTAGCAGGTTGTGTCATATTTCAAATTTATAGTATATTGGATCAAAGTTGTTTTAACCAATAAAGTTGACTTTGAAGTGGATGTGGAGGAGAACAACATGGGAGGATGACCATCCATAGCCATGGTTGGTCGAGGTTGACTCAAATGCCAAACAAATTCACTGATGACTAGTGGATTCAAGGGTTTATGGCTTATTGAAGGATTGTAGTGGCAAAGATGGGGGTTTTCTGATTGGACTCGGTGGGCATCGATTAGATGAACTTGATTGATTGGGGTTCATATCCATAGCTATCTATGGTGGGCTCTGTGGTGCTTCACAAATTTTGGTTGCTTGATTGGTTCTTGCTGGGTTTCATTTTTGCTATATATATATTTTTTCTAAAATAAGTTATATATATATATATATATAGGAATTACTTGAAGTAAATTTCATTTAAAATTGAAAAAAAAAAAAAAAAAAAAACTACATTGCTTTGTAAGATCTAACGGCAGCCCACTTGAGAAGAGTAAATGGAAGGACCAAATTAGAAATAGATTTAAGTTTAAAGGATTGAAATGAAAAAAATGGAAACTATATATATGAACCAAAATAAAAACTTACCCAACTTAAAAAGATGTAGTTTATAATTTGACCAAAATTTTAATGTGATATATATATATATATATATATATATATATATATATTCACCCTTATAACAAGTAGACGGGAGAATGTTCTCCCCATGTAGAGAAGAGCCACAAATATTTTTTGACTAATATTATAAGACATTTGGGCATACTAAGGTTTTAATATTTTATATACCTTGTTAAATTTACTTTGTCGGCATATCTTTTTATTTTTATTATCTATCTCTTATGTACTTAAACTCATGAAAGTATAATTATTAATTATAGCTAAAATATTGAAAATTTTAAAAAGTATGCATGAAAAATAAATGAGTATAAAATTTTAAAAAAAGGAATACAAAAAAAAAAAAAACCCGTGACCAATTATGCATGATCTACGCGTTACTTCAAAAAAAAATTTGTCTTGGCTTTTTGTGAAGAGAACCTATTAGCTTACCAAAAGTGAAAAGCGATTGTTGTAGATGAAGCCAGTTGAACTTTTGCTGTCCGAGTTGAATGCTGCCTGGCAGCATGCTGTATATGCAGGACCATAATATTTTGTGAGAAATGCTATGCAACTTTTGTTCGTGTCACGTGACAAGATGTGAGTAATGAAAATAAAATAATAGATTTATGTAAATTTATAGGTCAAGTTGTGGTAAAAATTTTAAATTTTTTTGTGATATTAATATTATTCATAGTCTATCATATTAGAGATGCAATAAAAGTTGTAATACACAAATTGTGTCGAGAATTACTATGCAGTGTGATAAAGACACGAACCCAAGAGTCAAAAGACAAGTCCATTCATCTACAATATGCCTATGCCTTCACTTTTTCACTTTGGCATTGAATTGTTCAAGTCTCCCACCTAATTTCTTCTGTTTCAAAAATCTCTAAGACGTGCCAGCATGTCATGATTCATTTTGTAATGCATCCACGACAGGGATCAATTGTTTTGCCCCCTAATCTTATCGTATTCACATTACATTTCCTTCATTTTTTTTATTTGTGTTTATAAGATTCACATTTCATATTGCAAAGACCAACAAGCAACTGTAATATACACCAAGGTGAAGTTAAGAAGTCTACACTAGTAAGGGAAAAAAAGGCAATAGAAAAAAGGCCTATTGAGCTTTTTATATAAAGAAAAGCTTGGGGAGGTGGGGAGGGCAGGGCACACTGTCCAAACAAACTCTCTCAGCATATCTCTCATGACACAAAGGCTTTTCTCCATGTGATTTTCTGTCATTTGTGCCAAACCACCAAGACCAATGTCTCATCCTAGCTCCTTGAGCTCCTTCTTGCTTCTTTTCTTACTTGCTTCAACCTTTCTTTGCCAGATCTGTTCAGCTACAGATGAAGATGATGAACAAGGCTTGGCTGTGGCTGTAGATCCAAATCTAAGGTTTGAGAACCCAAGTCTCCGTCAAGCCTACATTGCTCTCCAAGCTTGGAAATCAGCCATCTATTCAGACCCATTAAACTTCACAGCCAACTGGGTAGGCTCAAAAGTTTGTTCCTACAAAGGTGTGTATTGTGCTCAATCTCCCACCAATGATTCACACAGAGTTGTAGCTGGCATTGACCTCAACCATGCTGACATTGCTGGCTATCTACCTCCTGAGCTTGGCCTCCTCACAGATCTAGCTCTCTTCCACCTCAACTCAAATCGTTTTTGTGGGGTTGTACCCAAGACTTTCAACCGCTTGAAACTCCTTTATGAGCTTGACATCAGTAACAATCGCTTTGTGGGAAAGTTTCCAAATGTTGTCTTGTCTTTGCCAACACTCAAATACTTGGACCTTCGTTTCAATGAGTTTGAAGGTTCTGTCCCTTCCCAACTCTTTGACAAAGATCTTGATGCTATCTTTATCAATGACAACAGGTTCAGATTTGGCATCCCAGAAAATCTTGGTAACTCACCAGTTTCAGTGTTGGTCTTTGCCAACAACAACCTTGGTGGGTGTATACCAGGCAGTATTGGAAAGATGGGAAAAACACTCAATGAGATTATTCTCTTGAATGACAATCTCACTGGGTGTTTGCCTCTAGAGATTGGGCTTCTTAGGAAGCTTACTGTCTTTGATGTGAGCTTCAATCATTTACAAGGCTCATTGCCTTCAAGTATTGGAAACATGAAGAGCTTGGAGCAACTTGATGTAGCTCACAACAGCTTCACGGGTGTTATACCAAAGAGTGTGTGCGAGTTGCCTAAGTTGCAAAACTTCACCTATTCTTTCAATTATTTCACTGGAGAAGCTCCAGCTTGTGCTGCTATATCAGGAAGAGGTATAGCCAATGGTAAAAAGAATTGCATTCCTGGCAAGATTGATCAACGTTCTTCACGAGAATGTTCTTCAGAAGCTGCTCGCCCTGTTGATTGTAGAAAGCTCAAATGCAGTGGCAGCAGTGGCGGCGGCGGTGGTGGTGGAGGCCATTCACCAAGACCAGGTGTTAGTCCTAGTCATACACCTCCACCACCAACATCGGAGTCCTCACCTACCTTTAGATCACACTCTCCACCTCCACCATCACACATTTCACCAACACCATCTCCTCCCAAAAAGCCATACCACTCACCACCACCTCCTACTCATAGGGAATCACCAAGGACATACCTCCCACCACCACCACCACCACATTCATCAAATGTACCATCACACCCACCAACTGTTTCGCCTCCACCTCCACCTCCACCTCCTCAGCATTCAGCTGAAGCTCCATCACCAAGTCATCATTATGGTCACACTTCACCACCACCACCACCACCACCAAGCCATGGCTACGGTCAAACTCCACCACCACCACCACCACCGCCACCATCACCAAGTCATAACTATGGACACACTTCACCACCACCACCACCTCCTCATCACTACTATTACACATCACCGCCACCACCACCACAAGCTGAAGTCCCAGCACCAAGTCATCAACCTTACACTCCGCCATCACCATCACCACCACCACCACCACCATTGCATCAATATGGAACCCCTCCACCTGCACCAAATGAGCCAATATGGCATTATCCCCCACCACCTCCATCCGGCGGTTGTCCCACTCCAGTGTCAGCAGCACCACCACCGCCACCACCAACCCATTCAGTGCCAAGTCCTCACCCTTCAAAACCACACCCACCTCCTCACCAAACACCACCATCACCTCCACCAGATAACACGCCACTTCCACCTATTAGAGGAGTATCATATGCATCACCTCCTCCCCCTGTAATTCCTTATTATTAGTATCTTCAATCCAACTATCGCTTTCTATTTTTAATTTCTTTCATCATCAACCAAGAAGGAAAAAAAAA
Organism: Quercus wislizeni; assembly: GCA_023055345.1. NCBI lineage: Eukaryota > Viridiplantae > Streptophyta > Magnoliopsida > Fagales > Fagaceae > Quercus > Quercus wislizeni. Next base: position 4,131,195 of record JALGQJ010000005.1, on the reverse strand, counting down.
AAACCAAGAGTATTATTCTTTTTGCTGCAAGCTCAACAACCCGGATAGCAGACCAAGCACGATTGGTTCTATTGTATTGTGTGCACTTTTTTTTTTTTTTTTTATAACTCTCTCGAAGCAGTGTAATTTTCTATTAGAGGTTGCTTCCATAGCAATAGTAGTTTCTTCATTGCTGTTTAATTATTTATCTTCCATTTTATTCATATAATTCTTTATGTTATGACATAAACATATAGAGGGAATTGGGACACGATCCTATGAAATAATTTGTGATACAAAGTGTTGTTGTGTATAATTTGGATTAGGTCAGAACCCAGAGAGACAATACTTTTATTGGTCTCTTCATTTTCTTGAAGTTGTATTTTAATTTGTAAAACATTTTGTGAGATTATTCATCTCTTTTAAACTAATGATATATACTCCTGTCTCCTATCACCCGTCAGTATTGTGAAATTCTTGGCTCACAAATACTTATTAAGGTAATTAAATTATAGGTTTACGTTGTTAATAAAATATACGTACATTGTACACTTTTGTAGATATTTATAACGTTGTACATATTTGTTTAGTCTATAATTAATGTAAGATTTACATTGATAAGATGAAAAGTAAGAATTTTCCATACGTTAAATTCAAGGATAAGCATGCTGCAAGTCCGTTTAAATAAGTTGTATACAGCTTATTCGACAAGCTCTTAGTTTTTGTGTGTAGCTTTTTACGATTAATATTAATATTATTAATATATATAATCCGAAGCTGGTAGCATTGCTGCCTATAATTACCTGTGTGGGAAGGGGAATAACAAATACTCACGATTATGTGTTAACAAAAAAAAATGTTGTTTAACATTTTAAACACATGTTTTTACACACAACTACAAAATTTTATTTGCTTGGCATATTCCAACTGTTGAAAACTAAATAATTAGCAAATGAATTAAGTATTTAATTATATGTTAAATATATATTTATTTAATTCTTGGGTTTGCTTCAAGTAAAGTAATAAAAAACTATATTATTAATTTTATTATGTTATTATAACTTAATATAATATAATTTTTAACTTAAAATCTAATACATAAACTATATCCCCCCTCCCCCACGCACATATGAAATGTGTCAATGTTTGATGTAAATAGTAAAATATTTTTTAAAATGTTGAGTTTGATAAGTTATTCATTATAACAATACAACTTAGCATAATGAACAACTATAATGCTAATAAGAGTACTTGAGTTTGGTCTAATTAAAATATTTTGTCGATTGATGGGGTCGATTTGTGGAGAGGGCAGGTCATGGATAAGAAAATTTGTTTATTAGACCTGATTGGCTGCATTTTTTTAGCTAAGTCGATCAACCTGTAGGGAGGGTTTAGTTGTGACTTATGACTTCAACAATATAGAGTATGATAGACTTAGTTTCATTGTGTGAAAGTAGCTAGCACGTGACTTTTTTCATGAATCTTTAGATTTTTCAAGTGACACTAGCCCACTTAGCACGATTTAAACAAATTAAAATATTTTGTTGATTGTCGAGGTGGATTTGTGGAGAGAGTAAATCATGGCTAAGGAAATTTGTTGACTAAACTTGATTGGCTGCACTTTCTGAGCTAAATCGATCCCTAGGGAGATCACTTAATGTGACAAACCTCATTAAAAATCAATAAATTTAGCTACATGCTTTTGTGGGCTAAAATGGCTTCAGTCGCAACTTCAGCAACATAGAGCAGGATAGACAATGTTCCATTGTGTGAAAGTGGCCCACACGTGACATTTTTCATGAACCCTTAAAATTTTCAAGTGACCCTAGCTCACCTAGCAAATCCATGCTTTTGGTCTATGAAAAAGCCCAAATAAGCCCAATCTTACCATCCAAATCGTACTCGCTCAAATTTCCATTGGAGTTGCATAAATTTGAGTCATGCATAAAAGAACAAAATATTTGTGGCTTTGCTTGTAGGATTTTTTTTTTCCTTTGCGCAAATGGTCATCAACATAAATATAATTAAAAAAAAACGTTGAATAAGTGTATTATATTGATAACAATAATTGAAAATATATATGCAATTTTTTTAATTATGATTAGAAAAAAAAAATTGTAAATTTTCATAAGATTAATGTTAAGGACATAATTTATTTTTTTTCATAATTTGATAAGTTGATGAAATGTGATTTGAGTAAGGTTTGGTTTCACATTTGATTGGCCCATAAGCTATATTTATTATACATTAATCACATTAATCACAATAAACCGCGTGTAAGCAATTATAAAAGAATTATGAGAAATGTTATCTCCCTAGATTATAATTTTTCTGACAATGCTCTTGTCAAGCCCATAACTGTTAGGCATGTGTCCCTTCCAAAAAAAGAAAAGAGTTAGGCAGGTGGCTTAATAATGGTTTTGGCCTTTGGGACCTTCTAGTTCATGTTATTATTTGCTACTGGCCCAAAGCAAATACGCATAAGTGCCATTACTTTGCTTTGAATGTCTCTACTGAAAGACAGCATAGCATTAATGGAGATGGTTGATTTTTTCCTGTAAAGAGTAAAGATTAACATGTCACGCTGCCTGACATGATAATAAAGAACAGAGGACAGGAAATACAAATGGCCATGGGAAGTGGGCCACTTGAAAGTCCCCAATCTATTTATCAAAAAACCAGAAAGTCCCAATCTATAGGACGTGGAGGGTTTACTCTACCAAGTTTGGCAGTTGCCAACTTCATGACATTACTCACAAGGTAGATGCAGGGATCATTAACTCTTGAACCATACCCTTTCTTATACATGTCCTCACAACTCTCTTATGTAACTGACAGTAAGTGGTGAATAAAAAGTTTTGGATTTATGCGAAAACTAATTAATCACAATCTATCACTCATAATGTAAACACATACATTAATAATTTTAGGAATTAGAATCACGTACTTTCATACACTGGTTCACATAACTATCTTCTGTAGCTGACTATAAGTAGTGAATAAAAAATGATTGGTTCATGTGAAAGCCAACTAATCACAGTCTGCCACCCATAAGGTAGACATAAGCATCAATAATTCTAAGATCACACACTTTCCCACAACTCTCTTATGTAATTGACAATGAGTGGTGGTAGTATGTCAAATAAAATAGTTATAAGACACCTGTTCTCACAAGTTGGTGATACATGTCGGCATCTCAATGAGATGTTTACACAAAAATATCTCACTTCAAATAGGAACTGGCTTGAGTCTAGTACTCCTGTGCATTGGACTTGTTGAGATGTTGACACGTGTCAACATTCTAACAAGTCCAGTGGGAGCACTAGGCCCAATCCTTGCCCTAATAGGAACTAGCTTAAGTCCAGTACTCCTGTGGATTGAACCTTTGAGATGATATCATGTGTTAACATTCCAACAGGTCCAATGCACAAGAGCTCTGAACCCAATCCTTAGCCTTGATAATATGACAAATTTATTAATATTTCTTTTTACATAATTGATTTAGATATGGTTTTATTAATTTTAATTTGAAATACTTCTTTTGAAAGAAGCAACTTTAACCAGTGTTGTCAATAGAATTTTAAAGTGATACATATGCTTGAACAAAAATGAAAATTCTTGTCTTTTATATAATTTTTTGTCAATTGAATTTTTCTTTTTCAACTTGTAAGACTTCTTTTAAAATTTTAGTTCCTAAAAATAAATCTAAACCATCATCAAAATCTAAACCATCATCAGTATCAAATTAAAATACATTTAAAGCGTGTAACTATAGAATTTGCTTTATCAAATACGCTATTGTAATTTCATTCAACAATAGAATCATTAAATAATCCCAACCTTTATAGGCAAAGACTAGATTAACTTAATATAAAATTTATAATATAATTATTCACATCAATCATTTATAATGCAAAATATAAAAAACTAATAATAATTTATAGTAATATGACCCAAGAGAACAATATAAAAGTACGAGAAACAAATGAGTTGTTTGATGATGATTGGTTATCAATAAATTCTTTTAGATAAAAGAGAAAGTATAAGTGATTTAATGGTCATAATAGAGAAGACTTTTGATGGGAAGATGGAAATAATTTGTTTTGATAAGCAATGAAAGACTTTTTAATTGAGATAGAGAGAAATAATGTATATGGGTTTCTTCAATTTTAGCTTGACATATTCACATAAATACTTTTTTTTTCAAAATAAAAGTAAATGGGTACAAAATATATTTTATTTTATGTTGCTATGTAAGTATAATATCATATAGCATTATATTTCAGGATCAAGATTGTGAGGCATTTTTCTATTTAGAGACCCTAGGCAATTGTCTAGGGTTTGAACTTTGAACTGGCCCTGATTTGAGTACCAGGATACTCAGGGATTACACTATACCATAAGCTTAATTCTGAGTGCATTTAATACCTAAATACCTTATTGAGTGCTTGATACATTGCCATTGAACCAGTGACGGCTCTAGGAAATTTTTTGAGGGGCGTCGTTAAGAAATTTAAATTAAACAAATTTTAATAAAAAAAGACTTGAACATATTGTGTTATTAACCAAAAAAAAAAAAAAAAAAAACACAAATACATGAAATTTTACAATTTATTTTTATGAGTTTTCATATTTTGAAATCGTCACATGATAGTTTATTATCAATTGTGATTATCTATTGTCAATGTAGATGTGATCATTTTATTTTGTTAAATCTGTTTAACATTTTTATTTTTATGTAATTGTCATTATTTATTTGTTATTGTTTTTTATAAATTATTGACCCACATAATCACCCTCATCCATACATAAATGGGATGTTTATCCTATATTGGTTGTGTATGTCTAGTGTTCGTTGTTTATAATCTCAGTCTACAACTACAAAGGTTAGGCCCTTTTATAGTTGTACTCTGATTATGTAATATATTATAAACCCGATTTAAAATACTAGTATTACTATTTTCATATGTGTTCTAATAAGTATTACTGTTTACTACCAAAAAAAAAAAAAAATCACTATCTTTACTATTTTTTTCTTTGAATCACTAGTTTTATAACAAAAAGTTATTATAACATGATAATAATATACACATGTAACAAATCCTTTGCATTTCTTGCTTATTAAATTATATAAAGTTATATTATATTTATACCATGTACACATTCACACACTTCACAATTCACACAAATAACATTATATCAAAAAATTAAAAAAAATAATGCACACAATTAGTATCAAACACACACACACACACACACTCTCTCTCTCTCTCTCTCACACACACACACACACACACACACATATATATAATATAAATTTATAATAAAGAGAGACATTCAGAACTCACAAACACTCACATTTTACTCTTAGAGTCGGAGATACATAAAAAGTCAGATAGAGAACAGAGATGAGATGAGATTCATGAGAAAAAGAGAGAGTGATTTGTATTGTTAATTAGTTTTGGGTTGAGCTAATCTATGTCGTTTGATTTTAGGCATTGATTTGTGATCAAGGGCTGCAAGATTTAAGCCAAGTTGTGCAAAAATACTTTTAAGGGTAATTAAATTAATAAAAAAATAATTTATATATATATAAATATTTTTTTTTTCAAGTTAGAGGATTCATTTGAACCCCCTGAATTATAAGTGCAGCCGCCTACATTGAACACCCTAGTGCTATTGTGTGTTTGGGGTTATACCTGGTTTTGCTTATATAACTTAAGTTACTATAAATTATAAAATGTCCTAAATTTCCGACTTACTATTACCATGCCCTAAGTTCTTCTAGCAAATTTGTTGGGGGGACCACAATTTGACTTACTGTAACCACTCTAAAAATAAGCATACGGAGCGTAATGTTGAATGCCATAAAAGATTTGAGTAAGTTTTCCTCATCACCAATTGGTTTTAAGGTGGAATGGCACAGCTCACAGTTTGATAAATAGTATCAGAGCCAAGGTCATGGGTTATAGTCACGTGAATGTCATTCTGAGGGAAGGATTGTTAGGGGGACTACAATTCAACTACCTACAACCACTCTAAAAACAGACCCGCGAGGCGTAATGTCGAATGCCATAAAAGATTTGAGTGTGTCTTCCTCATTATCAATTGGTTTTGAGATTGAATGGCATAGCTAACGGTCTGACAAAATTAAATTTCTTTATAGTTTTTTTTTTTTTTTTTGGTTTGGCTTATCTCCAGTACTTTTTTAATTGGAGATTTCTTTTTGTTTTAAATACACAATAGCAAGTAGTAGTGAGTTTTAATCTCAACCTTTTATATAGTTAGTAGATGATGTGGTAGTTTCTCATTAAAATAAAAAAAAATTCCAATTAAAAAAAGTACTAGAAGTAAGCCAAACCATTTTTTTTTTTTTTTTTACATACTTTGCACTTATTCATATGCTTTACGTCTAGGAACACACAATGGTAGCTTCCTCGGAAAAACTATCATAATGGTAGAAACATAAGGTATTTTATTTAGAAGTTAGCCATTTTTTTTTACATGCTTTTCACTTAATTATATGCTTTACGACTAGGAACACATGGTAGCTTCCTCGGACAACCTATCATAATGGTAGAAACACATGGTATTTTTTACATGCTTATTCTATGCAATTTGTAAACTTAAGTTACTCAAAATCCTTCTCCAAAAAAAAAAAAAAAACCCTCAAAATAATGAATTATTTGTCGATTCAGTAAAGTGATACGACTATATTCCTAATTAGATTAATTTTAACATTTTAAATTTACTCATATTAATAACATTTTTTTTTAATGAATCTCTTTTTAATGAAATTATTATCATTGAAATTAATTTTTCAAATATTATACCATATATGTTAATTTCTTTAAAAAATTAAAAAATAAATCTAAAGTATGTATCGCAGGACATTGCATAAAATGTCAATGGTGGTAAAATCATGACTCCGATTCAATCTCTAAAAGATTAAAAACATTCTATCTTTTAATCCAAAAAATAATAATAATAAAACAACTATTCATATTAAAAAAAATAATAAAATTCTTCTAAAAAAAAAAAAAAAATAAATTCAATTGGTCTCCTTCTGTACTCTTCTAATAAAGTTTAAAATTTAAAATTTAAGAAAATAAGAGTATTTGCATTAGTCTCAACAAACTAGTCTAAGATTAAAAATGTAACTAAAAACCCACAAAAGACCAGGCATCAGTCTAAAAAAACTACCAAAAAATTTTAAAATTTAATTTTACATCGCTACAACTAGTGTGACACTATTCTTTGCTACGCTACTACTGATGAAATCATTTTTTTATAATCTTCTCTCTCTCTCTCTCATGAACCGATCAACATCAATCGGTAATTGGCAATGATGGTTGGGTTCGATTTGGGTTTTGGTTGGGTTCAACAGTGGCCGGGTTTTGGCTAGGTGGTTGGTTGGGTTGGTTGCATAAGGTTTTAGGTTTTTGTGTGGTGCTAGGTTTACAGCATGGATGGGTTAGTTTCATGAGGTTTTTGGGTTTTTGTGGGATGGGTGCTGGGTTTTGTGGGTTGATGTAGCAGCGGTGGTGTTGTGGTGGTTAGGATGGGCAACTGCATGGCATTTTTGTGGAAGTGGTTGCTAGTTGTGGTGCAGTGGTGGTTGGTTGTGGTACAATAGTGGCTAACTAATTGGTTTGGTGGTGGCTAATTGATTGCTTCGATGGTGGCTAGTTGTGGTGTGGTGGTTATATATGCTAAGAGGAGAGAAATTAGACAGGAGAGAGGAAAAATAAATATTTAAATGAAGTAAGAAACAGTGTATTAAGTCTAATGTGTGTGCCTAGGAAGCATATACACTTCATTTGGGGTGCCGTATTTGTGTCGTAACAGTGTCTTATTTACCGTATTATGTTATAATTTTTTAAAAATTGCTTATGTCGTCATATTGTACTTGTACTTGTGTCCGTGTATCTTAGGCGCGTGCATTAAAAAGATGGATAGTAAACTAGAAGAATTAGAATTTTTTAGGTTTAGCTAAAAAATTGAGAAGACTGATGTGAATGCTCTAATAAAACTAAACCCAAAGATCAGGTCACGAATATCCTTTATTAGAAGATTTTCCAATCGGATACAAGTTGTCTCTAGTCCCTATATGGTATATCCTTATAATGTCAAGGGCAAAGCAAATTTTGAAAACCAAAAATTAAAATACCAAAAGCGATAGTTGATGAACTTTGAATCAAAACAGCGTCGGGCTTAAAAGGGAATCTATAGATTGAGATCCATGCAATAGGCAATAGCGCTATTGCACCGTGTAATTGTCTTTCAAACGCTGAAATTGAAAATTAAAAAATATATATATGTTTAATCTCAAGCGTTAGATCATTTTTTAACTTCTTATTATTTTATTTTTTATTCATATCTTTTTAACTTTTCCCTCCTACAAATAATCCAAGCTATGATAGTGACAAAGTTATTCTAAGACCACAACCAATTTCACTCCCATTTCATAACTATCATTTGTGACTAATTGCGTGTCACTTTCACATAAAACTATCACTCATAGTCAACATCAAATAAGTGTGAAAATGAGTGTGAAATTAGTTGTGGTCCTAAAATTTTTCACCTAGGAAATTGAAATTAGATTGATCAGGAAAATAAATAAAGAGAAGTGATATATCCACAAAATTTTTACAATACTTTTACAACAAATCATGGTGCTAAGTTGTTACTGGTTCTAATCGAAAGAATTCACCACTTCAATTATTTTTTTGCCCACCTACAACAACCACTAACAACCTATCACTTGAAATTTGTTGTAAAAATATCGTGAAGATGTTGTTTATGTTGCATTTTCCATAAATATAAAATAATAACAACCACCACCAGATGTATTACATAAGAGTTTTCAAACTATCATATTTATGTCCACCAACTATATACACAATCTTCATTTTTTTTCTCCTTTTTTTTCTTCTCCTTCCCACCCCCATTTGACCAAAATAAAGTATTATACCAACCCCAGCAAGCTTGCAAACTTCTGTACGTTGTTCATGGATTAAGGAAAACTCTTTCCCAGTTAATATAAAAAATATGCACGACACACCTAAGTCCACTAGCTCTGACATGACATGAATATCCCTACAAAGAAGCCATTGCATGCATAACATAAGATAAATCAAACAGTGCTTCTATTTCAATCTTCCTACTGGAACCAGGATAAAACTAACAAAAGAGCTGTTTCTGTAGTGGAAAGCAATTTTTTTCTCAGCAGCATCATCCAAAACGGATCACAATGCAAGATATATCATCTTTACTATTTTTCGCCAATGCTTCAGTTGTCAATCGCTTTGCTGCTGCTTGAGGATCTTTTATGTGTTTCACCAAATCAACTGCCTCTTGATTTTTAATAACCTGCCAGCCAGAGCGCTTCAATTATCAAGAGAAAACATTAAGGGACAAACATGGTAACTGAAAATATAGAATAGTCTCTTTTGTATTATTTATATGCATTCTCCCAAAATAGATTCAGTATTGATACCACAGTGAAAGTAAAAGCAGTTTAAACATTCAGTGAAACGGATGGGAAACGAAGACATACACTCAAAGAGAAAGAAAAAGAAATCAAGTTCTACCCTTAAGCTGTTAGTCCTTCTTTACTACACGTTCAATATGAAGAAATAGAGATAGTAGATACATGGAACATTAGTATAGGCCATTTATTTCATCTGGTTGTGAGATAATCCTCAGTGCTACATAATTTAACAATGGCAGGTAAACAGCCATTATTTGCTTAGTCTGCCACAGGAGGGAGGCAAAAAAGAAGAAGCCTCTTTCCCCAACGATTCATGAACTAATACTGTGATCAAGGTATTGCACTAGCCCATGACTCAGTAAGCAGGCTCCTTTTAACTACCTGCCTTAGGCTGTAGAGGAATGCAGAAATTTCACAAGTCCTAAAGAACCTTAGTTCCATATGTGTTACACGTTCAAGGTGGTGATCGCCTTACAAAGAAGATAATAAATTACTAGATGAACGAACATCATCGAACTTTTAAAGGTTGCCAATGTCTTGTTTATATACAATCAGAACCCTTCAATGCAATTGAGAGCCTGTGAATAAACTCTTCTTCGAACCATGGTATAAGAATCTTGTTCAGGAGGTCATACCATTACCAAATTTTGATTTTTTACCATCTAGTCTACAGTTTTACATGATGCAGATTGGGGAGTAATCACTTTACAACACTATAGAGAGCACTTCTTCCCACCATGACATTTGCTTTGGACAGATCCTAACAGTAGAATAAGAACTAGGGAGTTCTTGAGGTGGCTAGGAGCCCGTCTAATTGTGCGTTAGCTCTTTTTGAAAGAAGATAAAAAGAAGGGGAGGGGGGGGGTTGTTCCTGGAAAACCCACTAGAGAAGCTCTTTAGGGGAAAAAAACCTCTGCAATTCAGTGTTCATGTTTTATAAATCCAGAACTTTAAAGCACTACTCACTATAATTTGCCAAAAACTCAAAATACCAAAGAGCTTTTCAATTAAAAAGCTCTACATCCTACAACAATGCCAAACAGGCACTAGGTCAGCCAATGAGGATGACAACTTTCAAGCCTAAAGAAACACTGTTATTTACAGCTTTGCAGAGTATGCTTTTAACTTGGGGTCTGGAAATGATATATGGGAGGTCCTCTGTATTTGGTTCTATACCTTTAATTTCTTTCAATCCTGGGTCTCATAAATGATACATGAGGAAGTTTTAATTTTTGATAAGTAAAACTAAGAGAGAAAATGTGCTCCAAAATATTTTCATTTTCTTCATTTAGATGGCCTTAGTAAGGAAACTCTTAAAAAAAGAAGAAGACACAAGTGGATTGCATGTCAATAAAGGATTTCTGCGAATTCTATTTGAATAAGTTTACTACAAAATAAATTTATTTGAAAGTGAACACTTTTTCATCATCATTTATTTGAATGTATGAATTCATTATTTACAATACAGTCAATATAAAATCAGTCACCAAAACTTGATATAATATCTCGATATCTTGTTTGGCACAATGTAAATCAAAATCATATTATAGACATTGCAAAAACACACAATTTGGTTTATGTGATGTTAACAAAAGAAAGTCATTTCAAATACTATTAAAAAATTGAAATTATTTTTTTATGTGTAAAATTGAAAATTGAAATATTAGAAGCGCACACCATTTGGTAAGATTAAACATTTAAACCTAAGCATGCCAATGTTTTGACATATTCTGGGATATGATGAGGAAGACAAAGAAAAAGAAGACAAAAAATAGAGAATGGCAGAACAATTTGTCATCCATAAACTACCATAATAACTGACCTTCCATAATCCATCACTTGCCAATATAACAAACTCAATGGTTGAATCTACGGGCACATGTCTCACATCCGGCTCTGAACTTAAATGTGCTTTAAGGCTTTGATCCCCAAAAGCACGTGCAACTGCAAGTTGGCCGTTAACCCTGGGTACATCTCCTGGAAAAAGTTGTAGTTTTTCAGTATTGCAGAATCCTCATAATAAACAACCCTATAACCAAAGCCAAGATCCCCAAAGAAGAAAAGCCTATAATAAAGAGTAATAATGTTATATAGATTTGAATATTGTAGGACAAAATATATCACCAGGCAGAGTAGTCACAAAGCCACCCTGCTTCTCGATCCTTCTTCGTTCACTATGAGGTTCATGATCTACTGTAATTTGATTAGCAGCGCCCCTCTCACACACAACAGCTCTTGAGTCACCAATATTTGCCACCCATAAGTCTTTGCCATCAATGACTATTGCAGTTACTGCAGTTGAGCCACCAGGCCCTAATTGCAAGGAGTTATCCAATATTAACTTATCTGTGGAGCGGTAAGCATTCCTTATTGCCGCCTCAGGATTGTTCCAGAAAGTTGGCTGCATTATACAGTCAGAGCAGTAACTAAAACAGTTAATTGTATATGAATTGCTTCTACAAAGAATGAGAGCCTAAGTATACAACATACTGAATTTTTTTAAGTAGTAGTTGGGTGCCATTATTGAATAAATAAGGACACACAAACATCTAAGTTATGCTTTGGTTTAACTTTTAGGATCACACTTGGAACATAAAGACCTCATGATTATCTATCTAGGTTGATGTTTGATGATCAGTCAACTATAAATAACAGGTAAAATTCTAATCTTCCAAACAAATGAAGAATGCATAACAAAATGCTTCCGGAAAGAAAAACAAAATTGGAATGGTCAGGAAGGGATACCTCATCAAGTATTCTGTTGAAAAGGTTATCTCTCAAATAACTTGGCACACGATCACCTAGGTGGCCGTCAAATATGGCAAATAATCCAAGCACGTGATTCTTCTTTTTTCTGTATTCAGCAACATGGTAGTCCTCCATATCATGACCAGATTTACCTTCAACTAAGTGGAATCCATGAGACACTTTATTTGTCGATGACTTGCTTTTCCCCTTCCCAGAATCAGCCGACGAAGATTTAAGGCAAGTAGCATTCTGCAATGCTAATATTAGTTAAAAGAGCCAATTTGCCTAGCTCAACTGGCACCTCTCCCTTGTAAAAGCAAGATGAAGGTGAGGCCGTAGGTTCAAGACTCACTAGGCATGTGTGCAAGTACCAATAAAAAATATAAGTTAAAAAAAAAAAAATACATGAAGACTATCATCATCTCAGAATCCTAAACGATCTCAGATTGATAACTAAGAAGAATTCCAGTCCTCTATTACCTTTCTACTATTTGGAGTCCAGTATATGAAAATTTAAAAATCCCAAAACGGATTTTTATTTTGTTTTAAATTTAACATAATTTGAAATCCAATGGTTCATAAGGATCACAAACAAGGTATTTATAATTGGGGTTTGATCCCCACCTACACAAAAAAACCACTTAGTGTTTTGGTCTAATAATAAAAAATAATCATCACTAGAGAACGCCATGAAATTATCTCTAAAAAAAAAAATTTAATTGGGGACCCGACTAAACTTGTAATCCTGCAATTGAAATTAAGCTAAATTACTTTTTTCTTTTTTCTTTTTTGAGAATCAATTAAGCCAATAACTAGTAATTTAAATTAGAAGTCTAGTAGTATGGTGTATACAAGAAAAGACAGCAAGGGATGGGTGCATGATTCATTTGGTTCAAATTTAACAGCCACAAAAAAAAAGTCAATACACAAAACACATCAGAAGAAAATTCAAAGCAGCATGTTTTAATTTTTAATCAAAGAAACTGAATTTCCAAAACCAAAAATAGAATTGAATCCAAGAAATATGAAAAGGAAGAGACAAACCTTGATTTTTTCAAAGAAGCTGGGGGATTTTGCTGTGTTAGAAGCACTTGCAACAGCCTGATTACTCATATCTCAAATTCTGAATCATGCATCCACTATTACCCACCTTAACAACTTAACCAAAATCCAAACCAACTTCTATCTATCTATCTATCTGCCTCTTCTTCTTTCTTCTGTATCTGATATATGTATCACCAAAAAATCAGTGCTTTTTTTGGTTGCTTACCATATGGGTCTGGCCGTCACCAGAAGATAAACTGGTTGTGGTTGTTGGTCTGAACAAGAACCTATATAATAATAGTCAAAATAAAAACTTTGGGCTGATCTTTTTATTGGTTTGGTACTGTATATTGAAAAATATTAAGGGGTAGAATAAATTTGGTATAACAGTGATCACCTGTACTGCATATAGTTTATCAAAGATATTGAATGATAAGAGATGATGGTGGATGTGGATGGAATTTCCTGGTTTTTGACCATCAAAATGACGACCGTACGCGTTTTTGGAATTTTCTATATGGCTTCCCTTGTTGGGTTCATTCATTCATTGAGCCAGAAAGAAAGTAGGAACTAAAGTTTGCTTTCGTATTCAATATTAGTACTATATGTTAGAACTGTACAACAGTAACAACACCACAATATACTGTGTTTGTGTGTGTGTTTTTCTTTTCATTTTCTGAAAGAGAGAAAAAAAAATTATATATATATATATATATCAGAGAGAAAGTCTTGAGTTTGAAACGTTGAATATCAATAATGGTCGAAAATGTGCTGATGATGATTTTGGACCAAGTTCCGTGTGGGGTCCAACAAAAAAAAAAAAAAAACAAAAACAAAACCAACACCGGCACAACTCAGACACCCAAACCCAATGTGCTTCCTCTTCCTCGAAGTTTCCGAGGTTCTTGTGGACTTTTGTGGGACCCACCCATTCACGAAATACTATAAACACAGAAACACTGTTCGAAAGTCTAAAAACTAGTTCAACAAATACCTGTAACCAATAACCATTAACTACACGCGTAGGATATGAATAGGACATGAATATATGAATATGAGAATATCTCTCATTCATTCTTGTTTTCTTGTTTCTTTTAAAGTCAATTTTATAAAAAGACAGAGAATTGGACCAAGTCAAATCCATAAATACAGCTCTTTCGTTTTTCATATTCTATTATTTGTTGATTCGTGCAATCTAGGTAAGAGTTTAATAAAGCAATATAAGTATGGGACGCATCTAATTGCACACCCCCATTAACGTGCGAAGTTTTTGATTGGTGTATAATAAGTTGATTGTACGTAATAGATTATATAAAATTGTTGTTACTCACCTTATAAGTTAAGGCGGTAAGGTCAGGTGTTTATCGAAAAAAGTTAAGTTGGTAAGGTGTGAAATTGGATTTTTTTTAGGAGTATTTTTAATAAAAATATTATGCATGCATTACTTGCGTGCTTGATTTTTCTTTTTTCTCTTTTTGCCTAATCCATCTTTTATATTTAAAATTACTAACTGTGTTTAGATGTGAAAAATGTTTTGAAAGTTTTACTTATAAAACATGCGATATGAAGTTAGGGATGTTTAAGATATTACATTTGACAATATTACCACTTATCTTTTTATTTTATTTCAAAATTGTAGTTTGCAAAATTCAATTTTTTTTCCTTAATTTATATTTTTGGGAAAAATAAATTTCAACTAAATTATAAGGATAATTGAGAAAATAGTGAAAAGTAAACACTAAAAAATTTTATTCTAATTGTGGGGTCAAAAATACAAATTGATAGGAGTAGGGCTAGAGCTCCTGATCAACACAATTAATTTTTAAGAAACGGTAAAAGAAATTCACAATGAGAAGATTAAACAAACAATTGAAGGACAAAGATGGAGGATTAAGACAGTTTGATTGAGAAAAACTAATTCCCGAAGTACAATATATAAATCAAAGATGAATACAAATTCTTGCTCTCTAAACACAAGTTCTTGTACTCTCTTTCTCTTTCTAGCTCTTCTTTCCTAATTTTTCAGGATCCTTCATCTTGTTAGTTATCTCCTCCTTTTATCCTCCCTACATTCTTCCTTTCCAGCTATGTATCTCTTAGTTGGATTTATGAAGATACTTGTCCCATCAGACACCTCTTTTACCAATTCTTGATCATGAAATTAAACTTTTGTGGTGTCTCTACTATTTAGGCAAGTCATTTATCATTCAATGAGGCTAACATTAGGTAGGAACACCTAATTAATGCGGAGGTGACCATTACATTGGGTTTTGCGTAGTCTTCTTCGCGTTCCTCGGAAATGGAGACTAAAGTTGTGTCCTCGGTGAATCTATTGATTTCTTCCCGGTTAGGCTATCATATCTCGAGATAAATCTGTTCCTAGACAACCAGTCCAAATGGTCTATATTTTCTTGGGCTTGAGCTTTTCTATGTTGGGATATGGGCCAAGTTCTTATTTTAGGAGTGTCTCTTTGGTCTTTCTTCTCCAGCCCTAAGTTCACGGGGCAGCTATGTTCCAAAACCCACAATAATTATATATATTTAATTAATAAAACTAAAGTCTTTTGCTGAGGTGGTTGGTAATGTGGTTAAAAAAATCTGCACCATTTCGACTAAAACTAAGGCATTTTGCTGTTTAGTATAATTCTAGATTCTAATAAGAACCATATTGGATTAAGGTCTAATTCCAGATTAAACAGGCCGAATTGGCATGTCTGATTTGATTTTTATGGCACGGCCTTACACATAATAATAATAATAATAAACCATTGTCACTACTCACTGCCACTACTCACTACCTAATAGTGATTATCTTGAACACTCAAGGTCACAGTTTGATTATGTCCGGTTTTACTATCTAAACTCAATATGTGTATGCATGTACTAACTTATCCACTCATGGTCCAATTTTGAATTTAAGTTGGTCCATAAATTCATATTTTGTTCAATTCGCCTTTATTCGAATTAGAAACAACTTTTTTAAAGGTTAAAAAGCTAACAACGGTGCAGAGAAACATGACGTAAATTGTCATTCTCTCTTTCGCAAAAGATATAACCAATTCATGTATGAGTGCAGTTACGAAATTGATACCAAATTTTGTAAATGGACCTCGCACAACGATCTCAACGAGTACGTTTATAATGGGGTATATAACCATGTTACTAGAGCTAAGGAGAAGAAATATAAGAAAAGCAATGGTTTCTGAGCTCCAAACATTATCAGCAAAATTCCGGCTGCCATACTCCGTTGTCCAACATTCAGCAAATACCGCCTGGCAAGTAACGGAAATGATGATCCAATAATTTCGCCTCGTTATACGTTCTTGTTCTTGAGCTGCTGTGGTATACTATAAAAGAATAGCAAAAAATCATATAATTAGGGGTGTTCGCGGTACGGTTTTGGGCAATTTTTAGCACCATACTTTGCGATGCAGTTTAAGTAAAATCATAACTGCACCGCACCTTATTTTTATAGTCATATGTGCGGTGCAGTGCAATTTAGAGTTTAGCGAAAACTATAACTGTACCGCATCTCATTTTTACAGTCACATGTGCGGTGCGGTTTATAAAATGCGGTTTGAAACCAATATATATTTCAAATTTTGGGATTTTCCTACCTAACTCAAAATTGATTTTTCCCTTTATTTTGGGTTTTGGGTAAAGTTTTAAATTATTAAGCTAGTTTTTCTTTATTTTGGATTGACTTTCCTAATCAACACTTGCCAGGGTTATTATTATTATTATTTTTTTTTTTGAAAACTAGGGTTATTAAACTATTGATTAATAATATATTTAATATTTAAAAAATATATATTAATAGATAGAGAGGGCGCGGTGCGGTTTGTGTGGTTTTCTTATTATAAAACCGCAAACTACACTGCACCATGCGTTGCGGTGTATTGTTACTTGCAGTGTGGTGTGGTTATGCCATTTTATGGGCAGTTTCGGTGCGGTTTTGTGGTTTGTGCTGTTTGTGTGGTTTGGTGAACACCCCTAATCTTAGACATGCAATTAGGGAATATATATATATATATATATATCCTAAAATCTTTAATATTCAAAGTATTACTCTTCTTAGGAATTAAAGTAAGAAAAGAAGCATTCATAGACTATTCAAACACAGAGTGACAATGAAAGTGTTCAAAAAAGTTCATAACATCCTTTTCCACAACACTGCAACATTTATGGAAAAAAGCCGCAGTGAATCATTGGGACTAAGGGCTTTATCCCCTCCCATTTCCTTCAAAACCAGGATGACTTCCTCTTTAGAGAACTTCCTCTCTAATGACAGCCTCCCTTTCATAGAAGTGTTGGAAAAATACATGTCTGTATCGCACATAAAACATACGCGCCGGAAAATTAACGGATTTACTTCATTCGCAATAGATAACATGCACTATGTAAATTTCAGAATATAAGAACAAGAGAGTGTACCCTGGTGTGGTGAATTTCAAAACAAAGATTACAAGTATTTGAGAACACTTTTAATCTTCACTCCAATTCCACTTGATACCCAAGAAGTGTGGTCTCTCAATTACTTTATATGTATGTGTTCGAGAGAGAATAAGAGAGTGTCCAACACTCACATACAAACCATTTCATTCTCTTACAAAATTTTATATGTTTTTCTCTTTATAACTGATTATCTAATTGGGCTAATATTTTGGGCCATTCCAATTAGGCTTTAGTGTGTGGCTTGGAGTAGGACTAAAATGGAACAAATAAAACACTAGCTCCAATGGGCCTTAAGCTTTTTTGTCAACTCTTAACAAGTTCAAAGTTAACATTAATCATATTTAATACCACTATATAAATATAATTGCACTCTATGCCTTATTAATAAATTATATCCCAAGACTTTATTGTACATGCAATCCCTTCATAAAATATTCGTAGTAATACAAAGTCATGAATGTAGACTGTCACTTTGAAAATTACTACATCTTAATTCTTGAGTACCCGGTTTAACCCTTTAAGTTATTCATCATATATTTATGAAATCTAATTTCATAAATATATACTTTAGTAACTTCTTACTAAAGTAATTAGGCCTAACACTCTGAATAACTAAACCCATCAAACTTATCTTAAGAGAATATTTTTATATCCCCATTAAAATATTATGAATATATGTTCCATCAATACTAAATGTGGCTGCTCAACATACTGAGGTTTTGATCGTGATTTTAGATCTCACTCCTGATATATCAAAGCAACTTACACTTCATGATCATGTCCATTATTTTCTTAGGATTAAGAGTTAATGTAAATAGAAGTAATGAGATTTATTATTCATTTAACAGTTGTTAGGAGAATAATAAATCTCACAGTGGTTTAGTTCAATATGTCTTAACTCTTAAAACATATCAACATATCAACTAGAAGTCTCCACTTCCATGATCAAGATAAATCATCTTAGTTGATATGTTATAGTCTTCACAGATGAAATGCCAAATTTCATCACCAACTACGAACTAAAATTCTGAGTTTAAAAAGAATTTATGATTTATATCTTTTGTGACTAAATCACATACTATGCATCTCATGGACTATAAGATAATGTTCAAATATTCACGTTACCATTATTTTAGATAATAATAAAACGACTTTATTAATTACAACATTAAGTCATACATAATGTCATACATAGCATCATACAATAGGATTTAAGGCACTAATCCTAACAAGAAGGGCGCCTCGTTTCAGTCTCCTGATACAAAGCCTAATGAAACCGAACCACCTGAGAATGCACATCCATCTCATCCTTATAAACAACCTCATCCACCTCAATACTATTAATTTGATTAGCTCTTCTATGGGAATTTGCTAATCTATGAAAGAAACAAGTATTATTGTCTCCCTCCTTCACAAACAAGGCACGAGATTTTTGTCTCCAAAAAATCTCCTCAAAAGAAGCTAAATATTCAATATCTCCTCTAATCTGTATACGGTGGGACTGTACCACATTCGAGAGACCCCACACTTCTTTGATAGCATCAAGCCCCAACAATTCAAATAACAAATTTTTTTTTTTCTCTAAAGGCCAAGTCTCCAAATTCCTCCCTATTCCACTTCTTGAGATCAACTTTAAGATCCTTTAGTTTTTGAGCTAAAATAAAACTACAAGAACTAACAAAGCAGTACCCATTCCACCATTGTTGAACTCTCTCAACAAAACCCTCAACTTTCAACCACATGTTCTCAAATTTAAAGGCACACCGGCCCTTCTGAAAACCACATGCTTCCAACAAGAGTGGACAATGATAAAAAATAACCCAAGGAATCACCCTTTGAGATACATTCTCAAAATGATTTTCTCAATCCAAAGATACCAAAACCCTATCAATTTTAGACATAGAAGGTGTCACAAATTCCTTAAACTAGGGAAAGGAAGCCCCCTCTAACGGTAAATCAACAAGATAATTATTCTCAATAAAAAATAAAAAAAAAAGTAAACATAACTGGGATAAAAGAATCACAATTAAGTCCCTTACTCAGATATCTAATGATGTTAAAATCACCTATTAAGCACCATGCCATGGTCCACAAAGCACGCACACATGCCAGCTCCTCCTATAAAGCAGCTCGCTGTCTATTGTCATTAGGGCCATAAATCCTTGTACAGGTCCATACAAAACCATACACAACCCCTTCAGTAAAACATTAGCAAATCCAAATCCATAGCATCCAAACAGACCATAAAGAAACCCAAATCCCACTTTCCCCCAAATTTTCTCACTTTCCAAACTTAGCCCAAGTACATAGCATCCAAACAAACCATAAAAAAAAAAAAAAAAAAAAAAAAAAAAAAAAAAAAAAAAACCCCAAAGTCCCACTTTCCCCTAAACTTTTTCATAATAAACATACTATATAATTTATTACTTTTTTCTTTTTTCCCAAAACCGCTCATTCCAAATGTGAAAGGTTAGAACTTCATCTGGGTTCGAGTCTTACTAAGAGGTCCACTAGAGATCAGAAATTGTTGAATCTCTCCCGCTGTCTTGCATTTCAATGGCCTAAGGTAGAAGATGGGAAAGAGAATGAAATTGGGTAGTTAAAAGAACAATAATCATATTACGAACAAAATATCACAACTTATGGGTGTCAAGTTACAACTAAGACAACATCACTTTCACACGATCCTACTAAAACATATGATTTTGATTTATGCATCAATAACAACAGTTTAGGTAGACTATTGTGAAAAACGTTATTCATATCATTAATGTATTGATTTTTTACAAAGTAAAATTGTATTGATAATATTAGTTTGTGGCCACTGAATTTTATATAAATATATTTTCTTTTGCTTTCAACGAATATTTTAAATTAGATATAGCTTCATTTTTCTTTTGAATATATTGGTTTTAATTAACTCTTTTTTTTTTCTTTCAAAATATATATATATTTTTTTATAAAAAAGAGATTGTGTTTTTATATTACTTATATATTTTAGAATAATTTTAGTAATTCTTTAACATATAGTATTAATATTGATGATTTTTCATCTTATTATTTATGGAAAGTAGAATGTTACGATTTCAAATGTGAACCACATGACTTTCTGTGATAATTTATAGGATTTTAATCTTAACAACATTAAAAAAAAGGATGGCAGAAGAATAAGATGAAAAGAAATATTGGAGAGGTTATTTATTATTAGAAAAAAAAAAAGGAAGACATTTAAAAACAATAATAATTCTATGAACAATGGGGGAAAGAGGATTTCAATCTAGGATCTTCTTTATGATCTTCTAATAAAGAAGAGTAGGCTATGCTAATTAACTACAAGAAACTTGCAAATGAAGACTCATTTGAATTCCATTATTCTGGTTAAAGGTTTAACATTTGATTAGCATATAAAATTTTTAAATGAGATAGTAAGGTCAAAACCCTTGATCTTTTTGTAGCCAACAAATGAGAATTTTCTATTTTAATTTGACTAAGGGTTGTCAATGGGCTGTGTTGGCTTGGCCCGGCCCATTTTTACTTGGCTCATGGACACAATGGGTTGGGCATATAGGGCTATTAACTATTTAATGGGCCTAGTTGGGCTGGGCCAAAAAAGAAAACCCCCCTACCCATGGACATTCGCATTTTGTCTTTAGTGGGTTGGGCTACTAGATTGGGCCTAATTGGTTACCTATAGGCTTGCCTTAGGATCTTATTTTATTATTTTTTATATGGAAATAATCAATTTTTAATAAGGGAATAATCAACTTTTTTTAATGGAAATGATCAAAAAATTTAATGCTTAATTAAATTTTTTTACGTTCAAATCTATTTAATTATTTTTTGGTTGATGGAAACCTATTTAATTTATTTTATTTAGTCTTTAAATGGTTTTTTATTTTTATATTTTAATTAAAAAAAAATGTCAAATGGTTAGTTTAGGTTGCTATACTTCTAGAAAACTATATATTTAGTTAACTAAATTTAACACAAATCACTTTATGTATTTTACTGATTGGAAGAATTTTCTTAAAAAATTCATGTATAATGTATTAAGATCAATCATTCATACTCATCCTATATAGCACCAACTCTCGGAGTAGCAGCAATTGGAAGCTATAGAGTAAATAATAATACGCATGACAAAAGAAAGATAAGAAACAACTTTAATTAATGTACGTACCTAAAAGCAATCATCACCGGATAGCCTCATATGCATGACAAAAAGTGTCTCCTTCTCTTACACTCATAATAATGATGGAATTTTGGAGAATTTACGACACGTCTTTAAAATCCATTGAACACACCAGATTGATCAACAAATGAGTGAGTGGGCTATGGAAAATTGAGATGAAGACTTGATGGTGATCAGGTAGGAAGCCTAATGATGAAGAAGCCGATTGGCAAAAATGGCATTACCAACGGAGGAGAGAGAGAGAGAGAGAGAGATGGAGACAGCCACACAATCAATGTGGACTCCTCTGAAGTTGTCAAACTCATAACTTCTTTTTCTTCCACTAATAGACTAACCCAGATTTTGGTGGCTGAATGCAGGGTCAATGCTTCAAGCTTTCCATCAGGTCCGTCTCTAGCACTGCTTCGGGGAGGCCAACAAAGCTGTTGATTCTTTGGCAAAAATTGGTAGCTTGCAACAGGAGGTTTTTGCTTATTATGTAACCCCTCTATCTATTTTGGTTGTTTTAGCTTTTACCTATAACTGACTCTGTATCTGACCTCCACTAATTTTCTCACGCATAAATTAAAAAGAATCTCATGCCTGTATGGTTTCGTATAAAAATCTTATCCATACTCTTTTATAATCCAAATTAAGAAAAGCGTTTTGAGATAAAAAATTTCACTGATTTTTTCACATCCCATCCTGTCTTAATATGTTGTGATGGACCAAATCAAGACGAGTTTTCTGTCCAAAGCAAAACTGTCCAAGCTAATAGTCGGGCTCAATTTTGTCGAAGTCAAGTGTGTATAACTGTGTGTATATATATATACACACATTATTAAATAATAATAAAAACCGCTCCTATATTTTCTTTAATTTACTGAGTCATGTTATTTCTTCACTGGAATTATGAAAACGTGCAACTTTCTGGCCATTTTTTTTTTTAACAATTACTTCAAGAAGAAATAGAAATGCCATAGCTCGCGCAAAACTTCCACAAATGCTTTGCATTACTTCCAAATTAACACCCAGGGAACAAATCCAGAACCAACTTCTAAGTCAATCATTTTTCCTATTAATTATATATATATATATATATATATATATATATATATATATATATATATATATATAAAGGAATGAATTAAAGATCAGCAACAAAGTACAACTTTGTTAAAACTATATTAAAGATATAGACAACCACAGACATTACTAGAGCCGCCATTGAGAGGTCAAATATTGTTTCTTTTCCCTTACTCTCCCACCAAAACAGTACAACAAATTTCTCGCACAACATATTTTCCGCATAGGAAAAAAAAAAAAAAAAATCAGCCGAACAATGAGATTATCTGCTTTTGGATGCACCATGAGCCAATGAATTTAAAGAAGAAACTTTGATAAAATGGCTAATAGAAAAAACTATGGCAAGAGAGCTTTTAATTGCGCCTTGAAAAGATCACCAAGAGCTCCTCGAACATCCATCTGAAATGCAAAATAATAGAGATCATCAGACTATTCGAAATAAAACCTATTCACTAATTAGAAATTGACACCAGGTGAGTTGCAAGTTCATTTAGTAGCAGTAAGAGCATTATTGATTCTGAACTTGATGGAATACAGAAGTCAATTAAATACGGTAATAGAGATGGTGATAATACTTTCTTCAATTTATCCATACAAAAATTATTGCAGCATAATGGGGAAACCCAAAAAAAGTTCTGCAATCCTGTGGATTAAGGATGTTTTGGTAGTTTAGTTGAGTAGATAAGTTTTTTAAATATCCTAAGCATCTTAAGTGTGTGTGAGTAGATAAGCCATTTTTAAAAATTTTTAAAAATATTTTCTAAAAAACTGTCTCATTTTTCTATATTTAGTAGCAACTTGGAAATAAGCTAGAAAACGTTTTGTGATGAGATAGAGCTATTTTCTGAAAAAACTTAGCAGAAAACCTCGTAAAAACAAGTCATATTTTTTAATAGGGTTTTTTGTTGATTAAAGATAGTTTTCCTTTGACCTATTTTTTCCAATGCTACCAAACACCAAAAAAGGAGGAAAACTATCTTCACATAAGATATTTAAATTAAACAGACAAAGCTAAATTAGTCTTTTATTAGGCTTTTTGTTTAGTAGACAAAGTACAAGTTCTAATACAAGAAGTACAGGAAAAAATCTTTATATATATTTATATTCAATATACAACAATAATAGATTGAGTTCATTGGCCTTATTGTTCTTTTTCCTCCACTTCTCCCCTCTTTTCTTTTTCTCTTTCTTGTTCTACTGTTCATTTGTATGTTCACAGGTTGTGGACAATTTTAATTTCCCTTTCTTCACCTTTGTTCAATCCTAAATAAAATCTTTTCTCTTTCCTACAAAACCTTTCTTAAAAAAAAAAAATCTAAACTCTAGATCCACAAATCCTTCAAAACCATAACCCACCACAGCACACATAGACAAACTGGACATTCTCCAACTTGTCCTACAGTCACTTTGATATTAGGCCAAAATAGGACCACAAGTTGTTCGTTTAAATTTTCTCCTCCAATCGCTTGACAAAATTTATCATTCAAGATGGTAGCCACCAACACAGAACTAGATTCAAGTTTTCAAAAATTTTCTCAAAATTTTGATGAGACCAAGAAAACCTTTCAACAATTGAATGAGAGTGTGTTCAATAAAAGTAAAGCTAGAACATTAGTCTACTATGTGTGGAACTTCGGATAAACCGGGAGCAACAGGCAAAATATCTTGCCAGAACAGCAGCTCATCAAGAACTTAGATACCCAAAGTTAGACCCAAGTTTATCCTCACCCTTGTTGGCAGACATTGCATCCGTTACCCCTTCAAAATCTGATGGATGCAACCCTGCCAGTTTGCTGCCACAACAACCTTAAGTGGGTGCTAGTTCAATGCGTCAAGCCTTGTTAAAGAGAGAAATCTAGCCTTACAATTTACCAAATGTCCAATTTCAACAAAAGCCAAAAGAATGCATTATAAGGATAATGGAGACCACAAAGGAGCAAGGTGAACACAAGTCTGATAGCTAAGGTAAAGGCCAAGGAAGATATTGACGTTCTGCTACGGATCAATTCAAGACTGGATTTTTTAAGATAAAAAGCCTTCCAAGCATTGATTTTATCATTCCAAAAAAATTTAAAGATATGATGGGAAAGATAAATTTGTTATCCTTAATGCTTCCAAAGATGATTGAAGAGTTGGAGTAGGTTTCAAATTCAAAGGTTCTTAGGGGAGAATGACGCAACCATACAAGATTATTTAAACAATACTTTGGCAATTCATCTATTCAAGATTTTTTTTTTAATATTTGAAAATTGAGGGAGGATTTGAACTTTTGACATCTCCGTTGGAAACAGTTGGTGCTAGTTAAGCTACATGGCTCTTGGCGTCTATTCAAGATTTAGTTTATGGGTTCCATTCATCCATGCTTGATGTTCAATTAAAATCAAAGTCAAGACTCAAGAGTGGGTTTAAAGGTCTCATTCTAGTTACTTGTGTCCTAAGTTTAAAAGGGATTTTAATTTGGGTTTTTATTTAAAAAATTATAGTCAATTTTGTACTCAAGGGGCAAATTGTAATTTTTGCAAACCCTGCAAATTAAAGTTATTTTGATAATTCAAAATTTTCTATGAGATTCCATGTATCTTAGTTTTATTTTCTTTGAGCACAAGTTAGTCTATTGTTGAGTTTTTAGTTTACAGGTCAGATTAAAAGTCCTAATACTAGTACAAAAGAAAATTCTTATATGCTTAATGTAATTGGAAGAATAGATAGATGAACAATAAAATAGAGTATTTTGAATATTAAAACACGTTGACCATATTGTTCCCTTTCCTCCCTTTCTCTAAGTATTGTTCATATAATGTTTTTTTTTTTTTTTAATAGGTAAACAGAAAACTATTATTAATGAAAAAATTAGGAAGAGTACAAGTTGTTCATGATGATGAACAACGGGAAAAAAGAACAAACAGCACAGCAAAAGAAGCAATCAGGAAACTAAGCTAAGGGAAGACATAAACTCAGAGAGAGAAGAACAATCAGTAAAACCCCAACAACGAGAGCACTCCAAGAGACTTCGTTGGCATAAACCCTTTAACTCATCCAACATCTTCTCATTATCCTCAAAGGAATGACGATTTCGTTCTAACCACACACTCCACATTAAGCACCCTAGAACCAAATTCCAAATGTCTGAATTATGTTTCCCAAGCCACTGATGCCAACAAGATAACAAACCTGCCATTGATCCTGGCATAACCCAATGCATACCAAAAGCCTGAAGCATAAAGGTCCATAGGGAATGAGTAACAAGACAATGAAGAAGAGGGTGGTCTACCAACTCCCCATCACAACAACACATACAACACCAAGTAGCCAACGGGCGACCCCTAAGCATTAAATTATCCAAAGTGAGGATCCAATCATGTGCAGCAGTCCACAAAAAAAATGCCACTTGCCTAGGAATCTTTGATTTCCAAACACCCTTCCAAGGAAACAAAGAATTTAAGTCACCCCAAATCGCATGGTAGTAAAACCGGGTGTCAAACATACCATCACCTTTTAACCGCCACAAAGAGTATCACTCCTATCACCCCGAGGAATACGAGGTTGGATAAACTGAAGTAGAGAATAAGAGGCGGCTAGCTCCCAATCTTCAAAAGCTCTAAAAAACCTTAAATCCCACACTCTAACAGTACTACCTTCCGGAAGCCACAAAACCTCAGAGATGCAAGTGTCCTTGGCATCTGAACATGCATAGAGCTCAGGATAGAGATCTTTTAGGGTATTATCCCCAATCCACCTATCAAGCCAGAAACGGATATGGGTGCCATTACCCATTGCAAAAGATAGATGCTTAGAAAAACTCTCCCACCCTTTATGAATGCTTCTTCAAAGGCCACATCCATGAGTCCTCCTGCACACTTTCGTACACCACCCCCCTTGAGCCTCACCATATTTTGTGGATATAACTCTCTGCTAAAGACGGGTAACTTCATGCCTGTAACGCCACAACCATTTCCCTAATAGAGCTTGATTGAATGACGCCACACTTCTTATCCCCAAACCACTCAATTTAACAGGCAAACACACCTTATCCCAAGCCACCAAAGGATATTTGAAACTCCGCTCAGAAGACCCCCACAGAAAATTCCTCTGAATACTTTCCATTCTAGCAACCACAACTTTAGGAATAGTGAATAGAGATAAAAAGTACATAGGAAGACTAGAGAGAGTACTTTTTAGTAAAGTGAGCCTACCCCCCTTAGAAAGATAGAGACGCTTCCACCCTGATAGTTTCTTTTCCATCTTCTCCAAAATAGGATTCCAAATCGAAGTTGTCTTAAAAGAAGTTCTCAACAGCATCCCCAAATATTTCATAGGCAGACTCCCCACTCTACATTGAAGAATACTAGTCAATGCAACTATATTATTCACCTCCCCAACAGGGACAATCTCACTTTTCCCAACATTGACCTTCAAACCCATAAAAGCCTGAAAACAAAACAACGCCAACCTTATGGACAGCAATTATTCCCTAGAGGCATCACAAAATAAGATAGTGTCGTCCGCAAACAACAAATGGGAAATCTACACACCAACCGAATTCACTGCTCCCACCTGAAAACCCCAAATAAGGTTATTCTCCTCTGTCTTTTTTCAAAATTCTGCTTAAAACCTCTATTATCAAGAGAAACAAAAGCGGGGATAAAGGATCTCCTTGTCTCAACAACCCATGAGAACTTCCAAAAAAACCTTCAGGGGATCCATTTACTAGGACTAAAAAACAGATAAAAGTAACACAAGCCTTAATCCACCCTCTCCATTTCAACCCAAAACCCATCCAGTCCAACAGATAAAACAGGGTCTCCTGGTTTACATGGTCATAAGCTTCACCTGGTAACCGGCTCTTCAACCTACTATCCAGACACTCATTTACAATGAGCACTGAATCCAAAATTTTCCTACCACCAACAAACGAATTTTGAGTCTCAAAGATAAGATTATCCAAAACCGCCCTCAACTTGTTAGCCAACACCTTGGACAACAACTTGTAAACACTGCCCACCAAACTGATAGGGCGGAAGTCCAAAATGTTAACAGCATTACTCTTCTTAGGAATTACAGTGAGAAACGAGGCATTCAAAGATCGTTCAGACACAGAGTGCCAATGAAAATAAACAAAGAAATCCATGACATCCTTTTCCACAACGCTCTAGCAATTGTGAAAGAAAGCCATGGTGAACCCATCAAGCCCAAGGGCTTTATCACCCTCCATCTCCATTAAGACCTGGATAACTTCCTCCTTAGTGAACTCCTTCTCTAAGGTCAGCCTCTCCTCCTCTACAATGCATGCAAAATCTAAACCATCCATAGTTGGGCCCCCCAATCCAATTTCCTCAAACAGCCCTTGATAGAATAGAACTAACTGAGAGCGCACATCCGACTCATCCTCATAAATAACACCATCCACCTCAATCCTCTTAATAAAATTAGCGTTTCTATGAGATTTTTGCTAATCTATGAAAGAACCAAGCATTATTATATCCCTCCTTCACATACAAAGCCCGAGATTTTTGTCTCCAAGAAATTTCCTCAAGAGAAGCCAACTATTCTATATCTCCTTTAAGTTGGATACGACGAATCTATTCCTCATACGATAGGCCCAACAACTCTTCTCTCGCATCTAAGCCCATCAACTCAATCAGCAAATTTTTCTTTCTAAAAGCCAGTCACCAAACTCCTCCCTGTTCCACTTTTTTAAATCTTCTTTCAAAGCCTTCAATTTTTGAGCCAAAATAAAACCTGGTAAACCCACAAAACTGTACCCATTCCACCATTGCTGAACTCTATCAACAAAGCCCTCAACTTTCAACCACATATTTTCAAATTTAAAGGCACTACGATCATGACGAACAGCACCAGCTTCTAGTAAAAGAGGGCAGTGGTCTGAAATAACACAAGGAAGCACCCTTTGGGACACATTCTCAAAATGTTCCTCCCAATCTAGAGAAACCAAAGCCCTGTCAATTCTTGACCTAAAGGGAAGACCAAAGTCTCTAAACCAAGTGAAGGAAGCCCCCTTTAAAGGTAAATCAACTAAAGAATTGCTCTCTATAAAGTCTGAGAATGCAAACATAGCAGGGCTAAACGACTCACAGCCAAGCCTTTCACTTGGGTACCTAATGATATTGAAATCACCTACTAAGCACCATGCCATGGGCCATCTGACACACACCTGTGACAACTCCTCCCACAAAGTAGCCCGCTGCCCATCATCACTGGGGCCATACACACCTGTAAAAGCCCAAACAAAGTCATCCACCACTCCTCTCAATAAGACAATGACAGAAAACTATCCAGCAATTACATCCAATTTTTCAAAAACCCTCTTATCCCAAATCAACAAGACCCCTCCTGAAGTCTGCACAGCGTCCAAAACAGCCCAATCAATAAAAGGACTACCCCATAAACTCCGAACAAAAGCAACATTAGTAGAAGATACTTTCGTTTCTTGAAAACATACAATATCACACTTCCATTCTTTTAGAAGATTCTTACAAACCTCTCTCTTCCGAGGATTGTTAAGCCCCCTTACATTCCAAGAAAATAGTCGTAGAGTCATTTACAACTACCAACAACCCCCATAGCAGTCGAAGAAACTCTGCTCCTGCTCCTAGAAGAGACCCCATCGTAATTAACATTACAGATAAGCCCCTTAAGCTCCCTGAGACGTCATGACCCTGAGTTTGCAGGTCGCTTGGGCACCCCATCATCAATCACCTTGAGACACTCCTGCTCCAAAAGGCGAAACAGAGCCAAATATTGGGCTTCATGTTTCACGATAGGAAAGCCCACCATGTTACAGAAATTTTTCATCAATTGGGACACCTAGTTCGAAGGTGGCCCAGATTCTGTCACCTGAGTTCCTTCAGCAGAGTCTTGAGCCAGCACCAGCTCACTGAGTTCATTGAGTTCACACCGAGACAGAGGGTCACACTCCAACACACAAAAAGCTTTCTCTCCACTACCACATTTATGGTCAGACACTGCACTGGTCTCCCACGGTAAGAGCTGAAGCCCAAAATCTGTCTGAAATTCGTGATTACTCCTCTGAACTTCTTCATGATCATCCCCTTCCACCAACACATCTTCTACCCCACTACCCAGGTCTGAGAGAGGAGAAAATCGATTTTGAACCACCCAAGGATACTGAACAAGGCTCGGTGGCACAACATTCAGAATTGGAGCCTTAATCATCGCCGTCACCGAGCTAACCACCATTTCACTGGTGAACCCAGAGCCCCAGATGCCAAGTCCAAGAGTTACCTCGGCATCGGAATCTGTGCACCTATGAGAAACCGCCTTACCGGAGACGCGAGCAACCATGGTGGAGCTACTCCTTGACGCTGAGACTATACCGGTCTCTAGAGCTCCTAACACTCTCGTCGGGATGGCGGTGAGAAGCTCCGAGGCTTGATCGGAGCAAGATATCAGCAAAATACCCGCCGTCGAAGTCTCAGGCATCACCGGTAAAACCGTTGAATTCATCGGTGACTTAGAAGTCTCGCCCACCACCCTCGCACTCTGATTACGGAGCCAACTCACGTCTAACCCACGATAATAATAAACTTCCCCTTGGGCCTTACCACACGGGTCAGTTAACTGGGCTTTGTCATGCCCAGAAAACATATCAGGCCTACTATCAATGGACTTATGAGGATTATATGGGTTCAACCAAGTAACTACACGTTTACCACCATCTGACTTAGACACTCTCAGCGCCAAATTTGCAGGAGTCAACTCAAACGTAAACTCACGTGTGGGTCTGCCATTAATGGAAGAGACAGTAATGCCAGAACCACCCTACAACACGTTATGTCCCGAAATAGCTCTAGAAATTTCAAAATTCCTTAACTTCCGCTGGTTCCTGATTTTGAAAGATTTCTTCCCCTTTTGTCCACCACTGTCCGTCAGACCACCACCCACATCTTCAGCTGAAGTCCTCCCTTCCACCCAAACAGAGTTTGAACCTGATAGGAATCTGTCTAATTCTTTTGTAAACAAACACCACCTAGACCGATTTGAGCTCGTAGGTACCATAACCCAACCACATCGAGCTCCACCGTAAAACACAGCTATCTCTACAAAGATACCAGCCTTATTCGATCTTCCCTAGAACTCAAAAAACTTATTATTCTCTCTATATCGTTTGTAGAGATAATCCTTTCCTGGAATCCAATCACGAATATCAGCAAAACATGAGAGAATCCATTCCAATCCCTTATGACTCATCCAAACGGAATTTTTAAAATTCCGACGACTTTCATGAATAGCATAAGAATCAGCCCACCCGCCGTCAAACGAGAAAGAAAAAGATTTGGAATCTATGTGAAAAGAACCATTACTGCCCCCTCTGCCCTGAGGAGAAGGTTTAGGAGCTGTGTTAGGGGTAGGCAAACTGTTAGGACGAGGTGAGGGTGATATTGTAGTGGATAGTCTAGGCCATAACGGTGGTTGTAAAGGCAAGTCAGAAGGAGGTGGGGTGTGCAGAGAAGAAGAATGTGGTGGACAGAAAGAGTGAAAAGGAAAAAAACCAAAAGAAGATGGGAAGGGTGATGGAAAGAATCCAGGGAATAGAGGAGGTGGCTGGTTGAAAGACAGTTGTAGAGAGGGGAGCAGAGGAGGGAAAGCTGTTGGCTGTGTGGTAGGGAGGGAGGGGGAGGGGGGAGGGGTAGACATCAGAAGCTGGGTGCATCTTAGAGCTCTGATTATATTCATATAATGTTCAATAGCATTGTTCACAAATTGTGGAGAAATTCAATTTTCATTCCTTACCTCTTTTCAATCCTAAATCAAATCTTTTCTCTTCTCTATGAGGTCCTTCCTTAAAAAGGTTTTCAAATCCTGGAATCACAAATCCTCCTAAATCATAACCCATTACAAGCACAACCAATTCTCCAATTTCCTAAATCTGCAGAGATGTGAAAATACCCCTTTTGTAAGAAAAAACCCAAGTCCTCAAGGATCTCATGAGACCCTAGGAAGGACTAGGCCAACCCATAGGGGTTTATGTAGACTACAGTAGATATAATTCTGGGAAACGAAGACTCAAATCTTAATGCTATAGCATTGCGTTACAAGGAGCCCCCAGTCTGCCCCATGGAGAGAAGTTGGTTTTAAAATGCCCCCCCCTCTAACTTCTTGTGAGATGCCCGCCGGGGGGGGGGGGGGGGGGTGGGTGGGTGGCGCGGGCGGCAAGCATATTCATGTAAGAAACTAGTATGACACTCAAACATGGGGATCAAGGACAAACCTAGACTTTAAAAAATTTAGGGTCTGGTAAAGAACTATTGCAATGGCCGGGAAATTAACATTAAATCACTAGCTGTTTTTATAAAAGAAGAGGTTTCACCAAAAAAAAAAAAAAAGAAAGATCCTTGGAAGATTACCTGGTCGCAGCATACAAGTTTCGTAAGTAAAGGATAGAAGTCTCGCAGGTTTCTTTTGAATATATGATTGTTCATAAAGCACATGCTCTTTAGCACCTGAAAGACCGAGTAGAAGAAGAAAATATCTTAGTTATTACAGCAAATTATAAAAGTGATTACGGAAAAGAATCAAGTAAACAGTCCTGTCTGTTCATACAAGAAGAAAAGTATTATGAAGGTATGGCTGCATTAATTATGATCAAATGAGAAAACAAAGCCTGTAAATAAAATCATAATAATCTAACAAATTAAGCACAGTTGGGTGAATCCACAAATCCAGTCAAATTCTAATGGAGAAAGACCACTGGTTAGAGAAAATAAAGGAATTTTTGATAAGTAATAAGATATATTGATATAAAAGGGACACCCTAGTGCACAGGGAGTGTACAAGGGAAAAGAAATCAAAAACAAAAATTACAAGAGTCTAGGAAATCAATAAAAGAAGGGAAAGATTTATCTTGCAAAGCAAACAACCAATCCCTTGAAGTTCTAAAAAAGAGAAGCTTGAGATCCGGAATAGATCTCTCAGTATCTTCAAAGCATCTACTATTCCTCTCCCTCCAAAGACACCACAATAAGCAATGAGGAATGATGGACCAAATATAACCATTACGATGACGACCAAAGCTGCCTTGCCAACACCATAACAGCCCCAAAACAGAGTGCGGCATATCACTTCTCCCCTCTTTTGGCAGAAAATAAAGGAATTTTTATTATTGTTTGATCAATCCCAGATACAGAAAGAGGAGTTCCCTAACTATCAAAGCAGGCAGGTAATAAAAGAAGAGAATGGAGCGAAGTAGCATTTTGGCAAGCAAAAGACTTGTGATGAGATGCCATAGAAACTGAGTAACACATGTTTCTCATAAAATATGGATGCGTAGAATATTTGAATCCTGGACCATCTAGTGACCAGAAATGCAACTGGATATCACCAAATGGACTACTGAATCGAACCAGGTTAACTGCTGAGATCAGCACAAAGTTATAAATTTTTAATCATTAATAAATCTAAGGCTATATGCCCCCTCTAAGTTGAGGTAGCTTCTAAATTGGTCCCTCGACTTTCAAAAATTGCAATTTACACCCTCGACTATTTCAATAGTACCCATGTGCCCTTTCCGTTGTGGTCCGTCACATTTTTTATGTTAACCTGGATTAAAACAATGTAATTTTTTTTTTCTAGCTCTTCCCTTTGATTTATTTGTATTCGTTTCAAGTGCAGTGAGTTTACTATCGTAAACACATTGTATTTTTTTTTAATCAATAAAACTTCTATTACCTATCAAAATTTTTTTTTTTTCCTATTTTCAGTCTAAAACGTCATTTTGGGGGAGGTTAATGGAAAGATTCTAATGTATGTATACAGATGGGACACATTGTATATTGTTGTAATAGTCAAGGGTATAAATTGCTAATTTGATAATCAAGGGACTGATTTAGAAGCAAACTAGAGGGTGTAAATAGTATTTCTTGCCTAAATCTAAAAGACATTAGAAAAATATCATATAACTGATTACTCATGCAGTCATGCATGCATATTTGAATAATAAGTGTATCAGTAATCTAGTGGTTATGGCTCATCCTTATGACTTGAAAATCAAAAGTCTGAATCTCCACTAGTGCATCAATTGATTTTTTAAGAGGAAAACAACCCACCTATAGCATATGCTGCTTTGAGAAAATTTTCAACTAGAGCTATCTATAACACTAAGACGGAAGTAATGTAGTGGTTAGAGGCACTTTTTATTAGATCATGAGTTCAAGGCCAGCTAAATTTGCAATTTCATTGCCAAGTCAATAACCTAGGCAGGGTCACGTGACCTGTGAATTGCATTAAGTTGGCTGGCAGACAACATGGGCCAACCAACTTTTTGCAGTGAAATGGTCTAACGGCTGTAAGCAGACTAGAATGATGTCATGGATGGTCCAACTAGTCCAACTGGCTGACCTGGTTCTGATTTTAGAATGTTGCATATGCAAAGAATAGAACACAGAGTTGTGCTCCCTTAAAAGTGAACATAAAGATGTCACATATCTTATTATAAGAGGACCAAAGAGACAAAATAGCTTTATAAATCAGGAATGTGGTTTGCATACTTGCAACAAAATTATATATTAATATATAAAGAACACTTCCCTAAATCAGCATCTGCAAAGCAATGTGTACTGAAATATCAGAGAAAATTGAATCACTCCCAACAGGCCTTTCAGTTTTTATATAAATAACAAATTATATACCTTAACAATAATTGGAGAACGTAACTCCAACACTCGATGAATATCCATATTGGTAGTTTCCCCAACACTGGTCTGCAGATCAGATGCCTCCTTAAGTACCTGTTCACATAGTGATACCAATTTCTCCTCAGCTGTTCTTTCAAGTTTCTCTTCTGCTGTAGAATTGTTGCCTGGAGTAGTATCAACATCCTGAGAACTATTGAGATCTCTCTCTTTGTTGGCATCGTATCCTGAAGTTGCCTTCAGTAAGATGTCCAGATATATGCATAATGCTGCTAATTCCTGGCGCAGAAGATTCAAAGGTGGCCTGTCCAAGAATGAGATAATAGTGATACAAGCCTCTTCCAGTTCCAGAATAAGAAAATTTTAGGCAATGGAGAAGGAGAAGAAAATGAGTGCGAGTACAATTTTGTTGCGTACCTTTCATCAGTATTTTGGTGCATGCGCAATCTGAGGTTGGTGTATGAATTATAAGAAGCAGCAAACTCCAACAAAGATAACAAAATGTCCATTACAGCAATCTTTTGTGGTGCTCTCAACTTGCTCCAGTATTTCTTCTGCAAATTGTCATGGAAAAGAGTTTTCAGACACCTCCCACACAACTAGATGATGCATAAGAAAATCTCTCTCTCTCTCTCTCTCTCTCTCTCTCTCTCTCTTAGGGAGACTATTTATTTCAAACATCCCCATAGTCCCCCAAAATTCGTGCAGGATAAGAAAAAAAAGGGTATAACCTAGTGCACAAATCTCATTTTTGCAAGATAAAGATGTGGTTTAAACTTATTCCAGAAATCACTCCACCTCCATATCTACTTTTCGTGTGCAGGCCAGAGATATGGAAGAGCTCACCATGTGAGACATTTATTAGTCACGTCTGAATTTTCAGATTTTATTTCAAAGGAGACTTTAATTGATTTGTCCTAGGTAGGTGGTAATTACACTTTGGTCAAATAACCAAGACCCATTATCTGTCATGCTAGACTTCTGCTTTCGGCAAAATGAGAAGAATTATGCAATGATACTGTGCAACACCAACTTTCTGGAATGGTTTCAGATCATTATCCTTGGTGTTAGATTGTGGAGGCCTGCATTGGGGGGGGAGGGCTTGATGCAGGGAGTGCTAAGGCCATTTTATTTTAATTTAGGTTTGTTTAATTTTGGAAGTCAGTTATATTTTTATTGTACTCCTAAGAAGACAAATTTATGATGAATAAAATTTCAATTGGAAAATTTTTCAATGACCTGGTGCTAATTCCAGCTAACCCTAAGTGTTGATTCCTAGGTTTTGTTCTCTCTTGCTTGGTGTTGATTTCAAGCAAGTCTAGGTGTAATTTCCTATGTTTATCTTATCTTTCTGTTTTGTTTTTCCAGCAAATTTTGCACAGCATTGGTTTCGGAATCATGCTTGTTTTGCATCAGTGCTAGTAAAAGCGAGAGGCGCACTTAAGCGCAAAGGCCTCTTAGAGTCTAGGTGCAAAGCACAAGTGCGAGCCTGATTGAAGTGAAGTTCACAATTTTAAAAATAATTTAAAATTTTTAAAAATAATTATTAATGAGAAATGCAACAATAAATTGAAATAAATTTTTTTAATATAATTCATATAACATTTAGATAAGCCCTACTTTAGCAATTTTAACACAAAAATTGCAAGTCAAGCCATTTTATTTTTTTTTTGATAAGTAATAAATATGCATTGATAAAAGGGAAACCCAAGTACACTAGAAGTGAACAAGGGAAAGAAACTACAAAGAAAAGTTACAAGAGTCTAGGAAATCAATAAAAGAAGGGAAAGATTGACTTTGCAAGGCAAATAACCAATCCCTTAAAGTTCTAAAAAAGATAAGCTTAAAGGCCGGAATGGAATTCTCAAGATCTTCAAAACATCTACAATTTCTCTCCCTCCAAAGGCACCACATTAAGCAATGAGGAATGATGGACCAAATATGACCATTTCGATGACGACCGAAGCTTCCTTGCCAACAACCAATCAGCCCCAAAACTGAGCGCGGCATAACCCAAGAAACACCAAAAAGGCCCAAAACCATAGACCAGAGGTCCCAAGCAAACGGACAATGAAGGAGAAGATGGTCAATCGATTCGCCATTTCTCTTACACATGAAACACCAATCCAGAATCCACACCTTCCTCTTCCGAAGATTATCAATCGTCAGGCATTTCCCTAAGGCAGCAGTCCAAACAAAGAAAGCTACTCTAGAAGGAATCTTTTGCTTCCAAATGCTTTTCCAAGGGAAACCAAGGAGAGAGTTGCCCACTAAAATTTTATAGAAATCCCTAACCCTGAAGCCCTTATGCTTGTTAGGAATCCAACACATTTTATCCTCGCCGAGCCCCCTTAGAGGAGAATCATAAATGGAAATCATGAAATCTGACAAAGCCTCTAAATCCCGAACATGCACCCCCCTAAAGAAGCTCACATCCCAAAAGAGGACATCGTTGGCGAACAGCATAAGCTCAGCCACACTAGCCTCCTTGTTCCTGCAAAATCTGAACAAAGTAGGATATCTGACAGCAAGAGAAGACTCTCCACACCACCGGTCATACCAGAACTTCACTCTAGACTCATCACCAATCTCGAACAGAATATGGCTAGAGAAGGAGGACCAACCCTGACTGATATATTTCCATAATCCAACACCATAGGGACCATTCACAGGTCTCGAACGCCAGCTCCCCCACAAAGAACCATACTTTGACTCTATCACTTGCCTCCAGAGGGCCTCTTTCTCAATCCCAAATCTCCAAAGCCACTTCCCAAGCAAAGCTTGATTGAAGAGACTTAACTTCCTAATCCCTAATCCACCTGAGGAAATAGGCGTACACACCGAAGCCCATTTAACCAGATGAATTTTAGGATCATATCCTAAGTTGCCCCATAAGAAATTCCGCTGGATCCTCTCAATGCGGTTAGCCACACTAACAGGAATAGGGAAAAGAGATAGGAAGTATGTGGGTAAATTGGAAAGGGTGCTTTTGATGAGGGTAACTCTACCACCCTTGGATAAATATAAGCGCTTCCAACCCTCCAATCTCCTCTCCATTTTCTCCAAAATTGGATTTCAAATAGATTTATCCTTGAATTTAGCACCCAAAGGCAGCCCCAGATATTTCATAGGGAGAGAACCCTGCTTGCATCCAAGAACGGCCAAGAAGAGGTCAATATGCTGGACCGCCCCAACAGGAACGGCCATTTTATTTTTCTGGGTTAGCTCGATATGAGTAATTCCATGTAATATCCGTTCTTAAATCTCCAATATCCATAATGTCCTATGACTAATTAGTAATATTAGTTAATAATTTAATCACTTAATGACTATAAGTCTATAAGAACTAGTTTGCTATGTTCAACCTCAACCACTAAAGCAACTAAACAATTACCACAAATATATTATATCATACTTCTTTTTTTCATGAATGAGCTAAGAATATGAGGACATAGCAATATGGTAATTGCTAACAAGCAGATATCCAAAAGGGAAAAAATAGAATAAGAAGAAGAAGCTGTCCTTATCTTATCCATCTTTCTATCCTTCCTACCAAACACATAGGATGGAAAACTAGTATCTTCTCTGTCCTTATCTTATCCATCTTTCCATATTTCCATCCTTAAGAAGGAGGAAGTGACATTTGAGCTAGAGCTCATTAGCATATGTCATTGAGAGTGTTGCTTTAATATATATATTGAGATCTTTTTCTAATTGTGGTGATGATAAGGATCCATCCATTAGTTCTTACTTGGACTCTACTGGAGACAAAAGGTATCTGTGGAGTCTTAAGCTCAGTCATACTTTACATGATTTGAAATCAAGCTCCAAAGACTCTTGAGTCTTTACATGATTTGAAATCAAGCTCCAAAGAC
This sequence comes from Quercus wislizeni, assembly GCA_023055345.1. Taxonomy (NCBI): domain Eukaryota; kingdom Viridiplantae; phylum Streptophyta; class Magnoliopsida; order Fagales; family Fagaceae; genus Quercus; species Quercus wislizeni. The sequence goes on along the minus strand of JALGQJ010000005.1, from coordinate 4,092,675 downwards.
TCTTGAGTCTACTGTATTCTAACTTCCCTAGATGGCAAGGACGGATTGATATGGAAAATTAATTGAAGTGAAAAGTTTAGTATTTGTCTTATTTTAAGAGGCGTTGAGAGGGTCTAATGAGATTTCACCCTTGAAGAAAGCACATTGGCATAGAAAAGTCCCTAGAAGAGCTGCTCATCATTGTTCAAACAGCTGCTTTTGGCAATAACTTAGCTGTGGATAGTCAAATCAAAAGTAATATGAAATCTGTAAATAGGGGTGTCCAAGGACCCGCATAACCCGACCCGCCCGCCCGAAACCGCCCGGACCGAAGGTCCACAGGCGGCTCCGAATCCACCTACGGTCGGTCACGGATTGAAAAGTGCACAACCCGAATTTTGCGGTTCGGATCCGGGTTTCAAAATATTTCACCCGGAAAACCCGAACCGACCGAATTAGTTATAATAAAAAAATAAAAAGTAGACTTGACATTTGTGTAGCCGTTCATCAGGTCAGAACAGAACAGCTCATGCCATGCCCACTGCCCAGCCCGAGACCCAAAGCTCACACCTTCCCAACACCCGCATCAGCCGTTCATCACAAAATAAAGTTTAAAATGAATGGTATTGATGAAGTCAAACTGACCTTGATATGACCGGTTACAGTAGCATCAAAACCTAATTTAAATCAACGGTTATAATGTAAGATGAAAAGGAAATCTAACGGTGGTAAGGAAATGGGAAGGATATGAATGATATCTCTCAAACTCTCTAAACACGCACAAGTCTGTTCAGTCTCCACTCTTCTTCAGTTCGTAGCTTCAGAGACAGACACCCACACCCACACCCCTAATGGACATGGCTTCTCATTCACGCCTCCGCCTTCCCTTTTCACTCTTCCTCATCTCTTCAGTCTTCATTTCTTTAGTCTCAGTCTCTCGGTCCTTTGCTTGCTCTCTCAAACCCTCTCAAACTCTCACAATCTCACACTCTATAAAGTCTAAACCGTTTCCCCAAATCCAAAGTTCCAAACCACCTTTTCTCCAATTTGAAACACTAAGCAAAACCGTATCTGTTTCAATTTGTTTAACCAAACAAAACCCACGAGCTTCATTCAAACCCACGAGCTTCATTCAGTTCTGATCAGAAAAAGGATAAACTCATTCTTTTTCGGCTCATCTTCAAGAGGTTTTTTTCTCTTGCTTTTCTTTCTTTTAATAAATTTTTATACTTTCTGTTTATTAATCAATTAATCGAGCCTTCTAATAAACACCAGGCCCTGAAATTATTTTTCGTCTTTTTTATTTTATTTTTTATAATATAATTCAATTTTGATTCTTTTTAAATTTATGTTAATAAAAGTTTTTTCTTTTCTTCCTTCTGGGGGACCGGGGGTATTTGATTTTGAGAGAGCTTGTTGTATTCTATGTTTTTGATTCTTCAAAAGAAATTTTTTGCGCTATTATTTAGGTTTATAATTAAATAAAAAAATTGGGTCTTAGTTGTTTATATGCCAGATACTTCAAATATATAGATTTTTATTTTACTTTTATTCTGTGTTCTTTTCTTTATTTGATCCTGTTTTAATATCATACAGGATTGAAAGCTGACTCCATAGCTACCGCCGGAGTCCTCAACCCGTGTACTCTTCACCGAGTCAGTAAGGTAATTTTTCTTTGTTTCTCATCTTTCTTTTTTGTTAATCTCGTTGGTTTCATTTGTGATGGAAATCAAATGTTCAAATCAAATAAACCCAAAGATTCATACTATGAAACCCTAACTAAAAAAAACTTAGAAACCCTAACTATTTTACTTTTATTCTGTGTTCTTTTCTTTAATCAATTTTGATCCTGTTTTAATATTATACAGGATTGAAAGCTGACTCCAAGTATCATTACCTGCCCTCAAGTTTGAAAGCCATACACCCACGGTTTTCTTCAAGGTATGGTTTTTGCTTTCCTTTGTAATTTGTATTTAGTAAAAAAAAAAAAAAGGTAGTGAGACTGACTGGTGATTGTTCATTTGTTTGATATTTCTTTTTACAAAAGGGGCAGGGTAATTTAAATGATAAATAGAATGTTGAAAGGGAAACTATTGAATGTAATTCATTAGAGTTGTTTTTAAAGTTTTAGAACATTTACCTTGCTTTGTATGAGAAGATTGTTATGATGTGATTAGTAGAATGTTGAAAGGGAAATTATATGAGAAGATTGTTATAATGTGAACAAAGTTGATTTAACATTTTGGTTATAGCATCTTATGGAAGTTTTAGTTTACTTTGCTTTGTTTTTAACACATTTGACACAAGTTTTAGAACATTTACCTTGCTTTGTATGAGAAGATTGTTATGATGTGATTAGTATGATCATGCAATTTGTCACTGCTAAGAAGAGATCTGTGATCTTGCATGTCCCTAATTAATTTACTTCATTGAGTTATATGTGATCATTCTTTCTAATAATCTCTTTTGATTATGTTTATTAAAATGTTTGCTTCTAAGATACTGGTTTTCCTTTTTGGTGTGTGTGCTTATTATTTGTTATTATTATTATTAAAGCTATTAATTATACTTGTTACTTTAGTTTGCTAATATGTATTTTTGTTTTTTTAGGTCATGGAAACCAACACTAATGAACCCTCTGTCCAAACATCAGCTGCTACAGAAGATGATGGTGCTATTCCCACCCAAGTTGAAGATTCTGCTGCTACCCAAGCTGCTTCTGAAGCTGAAGCGGCTGCTGCTTCTGAGTTGCCCCCAGTTTCACCATGCCAAGTGAGTATGACAGCTCCTGTTAGTGGTAGTTGTAGTGGTAGGAAAAAGTCTGTTGTTTGGGGTCACTTTGAAAAAGTAAAGATAGGTGAGGGTGATACTAGTAAGACTAAGGCTATCTGTAATTATTGTCAAAAATCTTATAATACTGATAGTAAGAGTTGTGGTACTAGTAATTTGTTAGCTCATCTGTCAATATGTCCCAAGAACCCTAATAGAGAAGATGTAGTTAAAGGGCAGAAAAATTTAGCTTTTGTACCCAAAAAGGATGGGGAAGACGGATTCCACCTTGTGTCAACATCCTTTTCTGTTGAGGCTTCTAGAAAGGCATTGGCCGAAATGGTTATAATTGATGAGTTGCCTTTTAGGTATGTCGAGGGGTATGGGTTTAAGAAATTTGTTAGTACCTTACAACCTAAGCTTAAATTAAAGGATATCCCATCTCGTCAAACTGTGGCTAGGGATGTGATTGGCATTTATAATAGTGAGAGAGAGAAGCTAAGGAAATCCTTGAAGGGTTGTAGGGTGTGTCTCACTACGGACACATGGACTTCTATTCAAAATTTAAACTATATGTGTCTGACTTGTCACTTTATTGATGATGCTTGGAAATTGCATAAGAGAATTCTAAATTTTTGTCAAGTTGAAGATCACAAGGGGGAGACCATAGGTAGAAAGATTGAGATGTCATTGCGTGAGTGGGGTATTGATGGGATATTCACCTTGACAGTAGATAATGCTAGCTCAAATTTAGCAACAATTAAATTTTTGCAAAGGGTGACTAAAGATTGGAATGGGGCAGTTTTAGGAAATGAGTACATGCACATGAGGTGTTGTGCCCATATCCTAAATCTCATTGTGGGGGAGGGATTAAAAGAGATAGATGCATCTGTTGCTAAGGTGCGTGAAGCTGTGAGGTATGTGAAATCCTCACCCAATAGAAGTCAATCTTTTAGGAGTTTTATGGAGAGGTTAGGCATGGAGTCTAAGAGTCTTCTCAGTCTAGATGTACCTACTAGGTGGAACTCAACCTATATCATGTTAGAAACTGCTGAAAAATTTGAGAAAGTGTTCCTCCGAATGGATTTTGAAGATGATGGTTATTCGTCGTACTTTAGGACCAAGGAAGATGGTGGTGGTTTGGGGTCTCCATGTATGACTGATTTCCAAAATTGTAGGGCATTTGTGACTTTTTTAAGGTTGTTTTATAATGCAACAAAGAAATTTTCTGGTTCATTGTATGTTACTTCAAATGTCTTCTATGATGAGATCTTTGTTATTCAAGAGAGTATATCCAATTTAGTTAAATCCCAAAACACACTCTTGAAAAGCACAGCCACAAACATGCAAACTAAGTTTGAGAAGTATTGGGGGGAAGGGGATAAAATTAATCCTCTTTTGTATGTGGCTGTGGTCTTTGATCCACGAAAAAAATTGAGGTTTTTGAAGTTTTCATTTTCTGAAATTTATGGGAATGCAGTTGCAGAAGTGATGGTTGATAAGGTGAAAGACCTTTTGTTTAAGTTGTATAATTTTTACAATTGTATTCATTCACCAAATGTGCAAGATCAAAGTGGGAGTGAGAGGACAGAATTAGAAACTGATGCTAGTGATCCATATGTGATGGTTCACTCGCGATATGAACGTTTTTTGCAAGTTGAGCAATCTGTAGGTTGTAGTAATGAGCTTGAGAGGTATTTGGCTGAAAACTGTGATGGTAGAAAGGATGAAAATTTTGAGATATTGGAGTGGTGGAGGGACAATTGTAATAGGTACCAAGTGTTGTCTAAAGTAGTTAAGGATGTGTTGGCTGTGCCAGTATCTACTGTTGCATCTGAGTCAGCATTTAGCACTGGAGGTCGAATTGTTGATCCATTTCGAAGTGCACTATCTCCTCTCATGGTTCAAAACCTTGTATGTTCACAAAATTGGCTTCAAGCCACAGTTCCAATTTCTCATCGCCAGTCAAGGGATGATGTTGAGGCATTGGAGGAGGAGTTACTTAACTTAGGTAATATACTAAATTCTGAAACTTAGTGTATTAATTTTATTGAATGTCTCAAGTATTCAAGCAAAATTTAATCTATTGTGTTTATTTCCTATTATTTTCTAGTTTTAAGTCAACAACCAGCAAATACTTGCTCAAGCAAGGGTTCCACTTCAAGCAAACAACCCTTGATTAGCATTGATGATTAACCAGTGATTAGGTATGATTCTGCCTTTATAGCCCCTTACTATTATATACTTGTTTTCCTTACTAGTTGGTCTTGTACTAGGTACTAAATAACTAATGTATTATTTGTTGAATTTTTTTTGTCTATTGTAGGTGGATGGTAATTTATTTTGTAAAGAAGGCAGCATTTTGGGAATATTTTGGAAGATTTTTTGGACATATTGCTTTTCTAACTTGTAACAATACTCAACTGTCAATACTTATAGAAAAGAAATCTTAGTTCATAGGTTTTCTTTTCTATTAGTTATAGACTTATAAACTATAGAGTAGTCATTCAATGCTTTGGAAAAGCTATTTTTTGGAAATACCTATGGTATTTGATTGTTGTAATTAATTATATAGCTTGGAACTTTGTATAACTATCAAGCTTTCTGCCTTATGGGTTACTGCCCAAAAAACTTGCAGTGATTGCCTTTATGTTACTAAGTATATATATCTGTTGGATTATTGTTGGAATATTGCAGTATACTGAGTATAGTATTATTTGTTGTGTTAAGCAGTTTACTGCCCTGAGCAGGTTATATGGGTGTTAAGCAGTTTAGTGCCCAGGAGTTTATACATTGTTTAACAGATTATATATTATTTTGTGTGTTTATTTTTTGTTTTTAATGTGGGAAAGATTATGTATTGGGATTGATAGGTGCTTCTTATTCCAGATCATAAGTGACTAAAAAATAAGAGACTTTTCTGTGTGTTGTGTTGAGTTGATCACAGGTGATAAAAAGAGTAAAGCTTTATTTGGGCCTTTTGATTTGTCCTGATTGATGGCCCAATAGGTCTAGTTTTGATAAGCAGGAAGCTCTACTAAGCACTACTTAGTAAATTAAGTAAAAAGGCCTATTTCTGTAAGGCCCAAAAGGCCTTTTTTGAAAATAAATTAAGTAAAAAGGCCCAAAAAAATGTATTTTCTGTAATTTTAACTCTGTCAAAAAGTCCGGCCCAATCTGAGGCCCAGACCCGTGAAACCGATGACTCCGACCCGGATAACCCGAATACCCAATATATCGGATCCGACCCAATATTCGGTCGAATACGGATCCCAAATCCAGGAAACCGATTCAGCCGGGTCGAGTTCGGTTTGGGCCTAAAACCGACCCGGCCCGACCCGTGGACACCCCTATCTGTAAATTGTTGTTATATGTGCAAGTCTAATGGAGAGTCAGTTGACCATCTATTGAATTTCCTAGAGAAATATGATCTTTTTCCTTTTCCTTCTTCAGGGTTTAAAGGGTGATGCCTAAGGAAATGGCAATAGGCCTAATAAAGGTATTTAGAGTACTAGTAAATCTTTCCAAATGTGTCAGCCTTCTGGCTGAAGATAATTGCCTAAGAGATTAATTCAAAAGTTCATTATGTTGAATTATCAAGTATATCTTCACCAATTAAGAGAAAACAATCATGCATTTAAGGTAGTGTGTACGGCAATATGAAAATATACAATAATCACAAACAAACCTGGATACTATCGATGGCACCCAGCAGCAGTAATTGAGTGATGCATTTGCCCCTAACAGTTCCCAATAGTGGACTTTCTACCTCATATTTGTCATCAGGCTCCACAGCATCAGGAAGCTAGAGTAGCATTGGATCAAGAAAAGAAAAAAGGTATGTGATTTTAGATATATCACCCAAGAAAAGGGGAAAGATATTATGCATTGACAATTTTCCTCAGTTATCCGTTAGGTGGACAACCTTTAAAGAAGGATATGGAAATGCCACAAGAACACTATAGAAAAGTCAGTATCACCTGAAAATGCTTTAAAACCAAGAATAGCTGCTATATGAATGCAAATTGTATAATTAACAGTGTACTTGCGTTGTTGAGATTGCTTCTGATAGCAAGTCCATCTAGAAGGTTCAACCTCCACAGAATAAGGTTAAGCTTGTATTACTAAGATTGTTTTCAATATGGTGTCCTTACAAAATTTTATGCTCTCTGCTCCTTCAAAGTTATAAACGACTTAGCTTTAAGAAGTTAGCTTCCCCTTCTTTCTCAGAAGTTAAATTTTCTATTTCCCACTCTCATATGCTTCAATCTTCTTTTCTTTTTCAAAAAAGAAGAGGAAAAGTATACTGCTATTCCATATGTCACATGTAGCCATCAAAATTACATAACCAATCATACATTCACAATACAAGAGCCCAGGAAACTACAAGCACCATATGCATCAAATTATAGGATATTTGAATAGACAAATCATAACTTATAGAACGTAAGCAACCAGGAATTAAATATGAGGTGGTGGTTATTTCTAAATTGGCAAGTAATGAAAGAATTATTAGGCTTTGTAATATCTTTAAAATATATATATTTTTTATGTCATTAGTCAAGAAGCAGAATGAAATTTCCATGCACAAAACAACTGAAAACATGCACTCTTTGCCCTTTGTTTGTTGTACCATGCTTATAAGAGAGTTTAAGAGCCATGGCCATTAATATGCATATAAAAATGATTTAGGCTTCATAAAAACAAAATACAACAAAAGAACAGCCTCATCCTCTTACCCCAAAGCTTATAACTAACACAAAATTCATGGATACCCATTCATATGTGCCTAAGACAAATAAATTGCCTAACAAACACAAATCTGCTTCCAGCCTGACATGAAGTTCCACCAAAAACACACCTTAACTCCAAGGAAACTTTTAAACAAAAACTGGCAATCCTAGCATATCCAAAAGCAGCCATGCTTTTAAGTAAAATTATGTTTAGAAGGGGTTTTCCTGTCTCACAAAAGAGTCTCTCTCTTACTTCTTTTTTTCTTTTTCTGTTCTTTTTTCTTTTTTCAGGGGTGTGGGGCGGCAGCAACTGTACAGCAGAGAATTCCTTAAATCTAAAATTGGTCCCAAAGAAAACATGGAAATTTTGTAATTCAATTGACATATGATGATCACAACATTAGAATTGAAAGTGACAAAAATAGCAATGAACATTGTAAGTCTAAAGTAGATATCACATAGACATTACTACATGATTATTTTCAAGCAAGATACCTGGACTGGAGAAGATGGCACATAATCATCGGACACACGGTTTTTAGATTTAGAAGTAAGATTCCTGAGAAAGAGATTGTCCATCATATTTCCCATAATCCTTTGGCCTATTGTTTGATTCCGTTGGAGGCCTCCAGCATCAGCAGGTTTGTCAGCTCTTCCTGAGGGTGATGGAATCCCTTCAAGAATAAACATTCAATTATACTGAGTTTCCATTAAACACTTTTTGTTTTTTAATTTGTATTCACCCACCCAGTGGGTTTTAATCCACAACCCCACCCTCCACCTTGCTATTACAAGGGGAGGAGAAGCCATTTGAGATAGATCTCATTGGCTTTCCATTAATTACTTTCTTTTTCATTTTTTTTACATTTACTTGCATTGCCCCAAAATAGATTAACGTCTATTCTTTTTGGGTTTTTGAGTTGCATCAAACTGTGTGAAGCTTTCCCCAATTATGCTCATCTTTAAAAAATATATATAAATAATAAAAAATAATAAAATAAAATAAAATAAAATAAACTTTTCTTAGTAAAAAATACATATAAAGTGAAAAAAAAAAAAAAAAAAAAGTTTAGGAAGATGGCCACTATATTTTGACCTTTTTCATTAATAATCATGCCATTTTAAAATTTTGTATATTATAAAGGAGTATTTTTTAAGTTTCACGTTGGCCACTTAAAAGGTAGCGGAATTAACCATTCACTCATAATATGGGAAGGAAATGGAAGAAGTGATTATTAAATTCTTGTTTCAATCTGTTGGAATCCAGATTCTTATTTACCTGAATGTCATTCATGAGCAATGCTATAAACATGTATTTCAATAAAAAATATATATATATAGCTAACCTTCAGATCCTTCCAGATTAATCTGTGAACCTGATTCTCGACTGTGATCTATTGGGCCTGCTGAATTAGAGTTCCCTGCAGTGCCATCAGGACCAGTATTTGAGAATGGAAATGGAGATACCTTTCCATTGTCCCTGATTTCAAACTGGCCATCCACTTCATCATAATTAAAAGCACTATCAAAACCTAAATCATTGAGCAGCTCAAGTGGTTGTGTTGTATATGAAGCATCTCTGGTGGTCAAAATAAAAGAATGATTAGTTAAAGAATAATTGCAAACAATTTTCTGGAAATGAGAGATTTGCACCTTATGCTTTTTAACAGCATATCCCAGTCACTCTCACTAAATTGGTGTCCTCCAACTTCTATAAGATGCACCAGTGCACCCAGAGATAAAGAAACCACTGATTGATCTGTCTGTTTGGCGCAATCCAACAGCAAGCTCAGTAATGGTGGAAGCATAAAACACACCTCCTGCACAAAAATAAGTAAAAGAAATTTACTGTCAAAAAAAAGTTTTTTGGAAATGATTAAAGTCAGATAATCACATGGCAGAATTTAAATACCAACTGCCCAACACACAAACAACTTTACTCGATAACATCGCCAGATGTGTCAAATAAGATATCAATAAAATTGATAAGCTCACCAACATTTTGATATATTTATTTATGTAAATGGGAATCCAAGTAATACCACATATGCCCGAAAACAATTCTTAACAAGCAACAAAAAAAACTTCAAATAGAAGTTGAGGCTAGCATTAACAATAAAGATTGTCATTATAGCCATTGATAATGTAAATGAGATTAGTGCATCCCCGTCAAACACTCTAGATTACAAATTGTGTTTGTGGTGCATCATAACAATATTCAGCATTTGCTTCAAACAAAACATGAACTTTAGCCAGACTTCATCACATCATTTCGGTTTTAAAATGTTTGCATGAATAGTGCTCTAAAACATAATGCTACATGACACATTTTCTTGTCTCTTCAACATCATGTGTTACATATGCGGCAAAACAATATCAAGAGTTAAGACTAATAGAACATTTTTTCTTGACAACCAACACATGAATTTTGGCATGCATCTTTACTAAACAATAGCAACCATAATTTATTTCTCAACAAATTGGAAGTAAAAGGGATAAATTTTAAACAACAAACATTAAATACCTTGTAAAAAGTGTTGAAAAGGTTGCACAGCAATTGAAGGGAGTGAATGTTGGTTTCACGAAGCAACTCATCATCAGAAGAAATGCCTTCCCTTCCAGCATGCCTTACATGATCAAAAATGGGAAACAAGACCCGATGGAAGATGCTTTCCCAAAATGATGATGAGAACTTGCTACCTCTCTCATTCAGTAAATCAAACAAAACTTCCAGTGCACAGCTTCTGACCTCTGGCCTTGGATCTGATGTCAGATCAGATAATCCAGCAAGCATTGGGAACCAATAATGCTCAGTCACATCAAAAGTTGCATCACCATTGGCATCAATTGGTTTCAATGCACCTCCAGGTATGAGGCCCTACAATTAACACACACCAAGACACACAATAACTTGTGATCAAAAAGCCAAGTGACAACCTCTCTGCGGGAGATAAATAAACAAACTTCTACCAAACTAGTTGAAGAAAACGACAAGACCAAATGAGTCTTGCAGGCTACCTTAATATCTGATACAATAACATGCTTTTGTAGTGAGACAGGAACACCACAGTAATTAGTGAAATTTCTAGTATATACAGAATATCACAGAGATACATCCACATAAGTTATTAAAAGGTAACATAAATAAATATTTGCAATTTGAGGGTCTTTTCCTAATTCTAAAGGTCCCAAGGAATTCCTAATTGGAATTAGGCAATCTATTAACACTCTGTTTGTTTAGAAGTGATTTATTTTCAAATGTATAATATTTTACTTGTAAAACGTTTTCAGTAAAACATTTCATTTTATAGTGTTTGAATGCATACTTGAAAATGCCATGGAAATCATTTTTCAGTGTTTGTTTCTCTGTAAAAAAAAAAAAAAAAAATTTCTAGTTCTCAAAACCCACCAAATGCAAGCACAATTGCACAAACCACCATCCACCACCCAAAATTCCAGATTGGGAAGAAAAAAACCACCAAAACCATCACCAACCATCCAAAAATCCAGATCAGAAAGCCAAAAATACCCACAAACCCAAATCAAAAATCCAAAAAGAAAACCCACGAACACAGAACCTAATCAGAAAATCTACAGCAAATCCAGCAGTGGCAAGATCAAAGCAGCCACCAAAAACCCAAGACCAGCCACTATCAGTCAGATTCCAATGGACTTTGTAGGAGAGAAGAGAAGAGGGAGGAGAGAGGTTTGTGCAAGGAAGAAGGTTGGTAGCGCCAATGATGGTGGGTGGCATCGGTCGGTGGGTGGCACCGCTGGGTTGTGGGAGAGAAGGATCAGTGGGTGAGGCAGTGGGCTGGGTTGGAGGAGAGAAGAACCGAGAATGAGATAGGGGGAGAGTGTCGAGAGTGAGAAAGTGTAAAATGGTTTACCCTTATTTCAAGCATAAAATGTTTTCCAAATTTTTTCCCTGTTTCTTTCTTTGACTGAAAATATTTTACATTTGACCAACTGTGAAAATATTTTCCTACGAAACAAACATGATAAAATGTGAAAATATTTTCTTGAAAATATTTTACTTCAAAACAAACAAAGCGTAAATGTCAAAACAAAGCTTCGCATATGTAATAGAATTCAGAAGATACCTATTGATCAAGCATTTTTCATTTCTGACATGCTGCTACTGTATACTAGGAAAAAGTAGATACATACAAGTATACATTTTTTTAATCTACCAAATATTGTGCATTCAAATATTTGATGCAGTTAAAAGTAATATAATGGACATAGAACAATCTCATGGCAACCTTTCATGTTACACAATTCTTGCATGCTTTTCTTTGACATATATGCTTTACCTTCTCTAGATGTACTCCTTTCCAGTATTAAAAAAAGGTTATTGCGAAAGAAAATAGGAAGTAAATATAGAAAATCAAGTGAGAAAGGACATAATGATTTTGGTTTTAAAACAAAATGAAAAATATAGCATCCAATGCCTTTGACACTGTATTTACATCAAATAGGTAACACTAAATGCATTCACCAACCAAAAAAAAAAAAAACAAAAAAAAAAAAAAAAGGCAACATTAAATGCAACTTTAGTCCCATATACTTGGGGTAGGCAACAAAAATCCTTTTTCACTATTTCTACCCTTTGTTCCAAAAAATAGCCCTTTTCCTTTAGCTACATTTTCAGAACAAGTGAAATACTAACAGCATAAAGTCTTAATACACCACCGAAAACACCTTCCAACTCTACATTCAACAAAAAAGTTTGATTCTGGCAATAGAATCTCTCTTCTATGAGCATATCCTAGATGTCCCCAATACCCAAACTGAACATCTTAGGTTGAAATGGATAATCAAGGATAAAGTGACAAGGTCATGTAACACAACTCAGTAAAATTGTTTTTGTATAACTCAGTAAAAATAAATTAACTTATTTATTTTGAGAAGAAAGATAGAAGTTAATGGTTAAATTTCACCAAGTTCAGCTGTTTGTTAATGGAGTTAATTCTCCAATCATTGGTGGCTATTATTCAAAAAAAGGTATGAATCATTAAGTATATATCAGTTTCAAGAAATTTATTTCTTTTCCCAGACGCTGCCACAGTTAGACATTATATCAGTTTCATCTCTGTCTCCAATGGATTTACCATTAACAAATCCACCAAACTCATCTTGTCAACAATTTAAAAGTATAACACCAAGATGGATTTTGTACATAGATTTTGTACTCTATTGAAAAATAAGTGATTTGCTCAATGAAACTGAAGAATAGCTAACAAACCTCTGCCAGGCGATCCTCGCATATACGCAGGAGTGCAATGGCCTTCAAACTTATACGGTGCGAACTTTTATTATTGGCAAACCTTATAAGACAGTTGACGCAATCCATAAAACAGTCACCAACTACTTGATCAAAGTGTTCCAAGATAACTGTAAATGTGCATGCTTGGTGTTAGATATAACGAAGTTCAATAAATACCCAGTATTACTTTCCAACAGAAACATCCAAGGATTGAATCCCCTCTCCCCCATTATAACTAATGAATTATCAAGAAAAAAAACCCAGTATTACTGCAAGAAGAATGGTTCTTACCCTGCTCAACATTTTCGAATGCACTTTCAACAATTGATTCCAATTCATCATCTGCAGCAGCTGTGAAAATCATAAAAACACTTCGCCATCCAGACTTTATACTGCCAACTTTAGACTTTATCATCTGCAATACACACCAAGAATTAATGTTTAATAATATTACCCAATACTGTGTAATATAGACAGTTAAGCTTTCAATTTATAACAGAGTTACAGAAAGCTAATCAAGAAGACATACTTGAACAATGCAGTCGACAATTAAGCCTCTTATTGATTCACTTCGAGTATTTCGCATAAGAACAACAAATGGTTTTAGAATGTCATTCTGGAAAGTGAAATTGGCAAGTTCAGCACGTTCCAAATACTTCATACCAAGCTGCCTTAAAGAATCTATGGCATACATTGCAATTTTCTCATCATGATGGCTCCCAGCTGAAATAAAGTGATTTGCTAAAACAGACCATATTCTAGCCCAGACCTGCAACAGAAATCAGCAGAAAATTTTAGGTTGTAATTCAATAATTCACAGTAGTATGCAACATGTTATCACTTCATGGAATGAAATTAAAGATGTTCATATCATTTGAATGTGACTGTTGAAAAGTTGTAAATATGCAGACACTTAAAGGTATGCTTGGCTAGAGCATTCACGCGAAAAGATATATTAACGAGTGACAGAAATCAGGCACAACTAGCTTTCCTATGGACACTATAGCAGTAAAGCTTACACAAAATGTAAGCAATTTAGCTAGATTCAATTAATAGAAACCTGTATATCAGAATTTAAAAAGTAAAAGAAGGGGAGGGGAGGAGGAAGATTAAAATAAGAAGAAATACTAGATATAGAGCCAATCAAGAAATATGAGAAAACAGTGAATCAAAATCCCTGAGCATAATCAGCATCCCAACCAGCTGCCGCCACAGGGCACAAACTCTCTTCCAGCCAAGGTTTTCCAAAAAGAACAACTTAAATCGCAACAGTAGAATTTTATACCACAACTAGCCAAAAAAAAGAATATCCAAAACAATGTTACAACGAGGGAAAATATGAAAACTGAGAGCTTTTAAAAGAGCATTGAAAAAAAAAACACATTGGGACAAAGACCAAATGGTTGAAAGCATAGAGCATAAGAAAAAACTATGGTAAAAAAAAAATATGTATATATATATATATATATATTTATGGAAAGGTTGATCTTGACACAGTCCCAACTTTCAGCATTTCAAAAACCTCCTCTCAAATTTGTTCTAGGAATTGAAAGTCAGGCTCTTCAACCAAACCCGTCTGACATTCCGAAATGGTCAGCTCCAAAAGCTAGTTTTGTCAGTAGTGGGTTGTGAGAAACCTGGCATGATCAGATCAAGTGTTGGGTTCCCATTTCCCCAATACCCAACCGTCCGAAGTATTTGTGCCCAGTACCTTGCCTGACCTATCACTGTCATGTCATTCCTCTCCTCATCCCCACTTTGCCTGCCATCATCCCTCATTCTCCCCACTCCAGCACCATGGCTCTCAATCTTCTTTATGTTCCCTATTCATGTCCATCTAGTTGGTGCGTTTGTGGGTTTATTAGGTGTGAAAAGCAATGGCTTAGCAAAAAAACTACTAAAGGGCGTAGGTTAATTACTGTATTGTAGCACCATCAACAATACTCTCAATCAGTTAAGCACTTTTTTTTTTTTTTTTTTTTTTTATTTGATACGTAATAAAAAATTATATTATGAAAAGAAAAAAAGGTGTCACCTGAGTATACAGGAAGTATACATCAGGGACAACGATACAAATCAAGAGCGTAAAGTACAAAGGTCCATAAACCCATGAACTGAAAAAAAAAACATGAAGAGAAGAGAAAGAATGACAGCCTAACACTGCAACCCAGTCCAGTAGAGTCTTAAAAAAGAAAAGTTTGAGATCTGGAAAAGCAAATTTAGCTGGTTTTTCATTAGATTGAAGATATACCATGCGTATACGAGCCATGTTGTAGTAGCTGATCTCAACAAGTTTTTGCAAGCTGAAAACACGAGCTGGAGTTTGTTTTAGTTCTTCAGCTGATACACCACAGAGCGCAGTAAAGAACTCCACAACAGAATCACTAGTCAGTTTAACACTATTCACAAATACTTGTTCAGCAGGTTTCCCAGCCAATTCTCTCAGGGATTGAAGAAGAGAATCTCTTGAGATCTGATTTGATCCAAGCATGATAGTAGCAGCAATAGAAGGAGTTGATGTGATAAATTCAAGTCGAGAAACACATTCCAAAACTGCATTCCATGTGTCTTGAAGGGAGTCGGTCTCCGAGTTACAAAGAGACAGCAATGTCCTCAATGCTTCCATATTTTTACTGCGCATTTCCTTTGGGGCATGCAAGAAAGTAAATCTGAGATGCAAACCAAAAGGCTCAATTAGCACGTTCAAGAATTTTTGCTCGTGAGATTAATAATTCCATATTGTGCTTCCATTAAAAAAAAGTTTGTCACACTTGCCTAACAGATTACCAACAAGAATATAAAGGGGAAAAACCACATTTATTATGATTGAACAAGCCAAATAAATCAATAAGAGAGAGCGGGAGGGAACGCAAGAAAAGATTATGTTACCTGACCAGAGATGTTAAAAAAGCATAGCGCATGGTATCCATCCCAAGAACATGAGTAATGTGTATTCCAGCTTTAAATCCCTCCATACAGAGAACAACCCTTGGCTTATTCTCTCCTTCCTCCATGGTAACAGAGAAAGTAGCAAGCAAAGGCCATCCTACAGCTTCAACCATGGGCCTTACAAGTTCAATTTGCTGTGGAGTATAGAAAACTCCTCTTTTTGCACCTTGACTCCGGAAAATAGCCTGTGTTTGCTTTATAATAGCTTCACTCTCAGACTTGGTATCTGTCAATGACTTTCTTCTTGGGAGAGCCAGATTAAGAATACCAACAAGCCGGCCTCTCTCTTCCCCCTCTGGCTTCTGTCTGCTGCTTTTTTCAATACCAACTGAGTCATCTTTCATTTTTATCTCCTCTTTAACAATAGAATCATAAATCTCTTCCAAGAGTTCTGTAGGGGCACATTCTTCAGCATCATTCACGGCATTCATACGAATGAAATCTGACTTTGACATTTTAGGCCACACCATTGGGTTATGTGCATCAGTATTCAGCAGTATGACCGCATAAGCAAGAACATATGCAGTATCTGCATTTTTGAAAAGATCCGGATTATCTGCACAATATCTGCCAGACACGACACATGCAAGACTAGATCGTTAGTTAGCAATAAAAAAAGGGCAAATGATATCTGTAAAAGGCGGATACCTAGATGATACTTAATTCTATGTTTTTCGTTTCATTTTACAAACTAGATGGAGCACATCATAGGTGACAGAAATTCCAATCTACAATGTCAATCCTACAAAAGAGACAATAACTGCAGCTTCTAGCTCAGATCAAAAGTACCAAACATCATTTTAATAATAACTAACAAGAACCAGAGACTATTGGATATTGTAACTTATGAAACATTACAAACAACATTAGGATGTATATACAACAAGAGGTCAAAGTCAAACTTTACATGGATGACATACTCATGTACCATGTGTCCACTTAGACTTCTTGTAGTTCTTTTCACTTTGACATTAAAACAATTTTGATATAACAAAATCTTCTGAAGAAAACTTACAAAAATAAATGCTAAGATCCATATCATGCACATGAAGTTATTGTGCATAGTTTAAAATAACAGAATATCCCATTACATTAACAGCATAGACAAATATTCTCTCTGCACCATTTTATTGGTTATTCTTCAAAAGGCCAACTTCTTTAAAGGACAAAGCATTAAATGCTTTCACATGCAAGATCAGGTCACCACCTTTCCAATTGCACTTTGCTTTTTATTGTGTTTATCTTTTTAAATTCGAAGTGTAATGGTAATCTAGGATAGCAATAAAATGGTACACACTGTTTTTAGGATGTAGACACACAATTTGGGAAATCCAGAAAAGGAATGAGGAAGTACATTTTAACACAGAAATGATTGCATACATGCACACAAACCCACATATGCCTTCACCTTCATGCGCATACATCATGCACATACAAATAAGCACATACACATAAACAACATGGAGACAACCCCACTACCTTTCTGCAAACTTTTCCATGATGCGATCTATCTTTTGAGCTTCTCCTGGAAGTCGGAATCCTTTAAGAAATTCACGGATTGCAACATCAAACTTCATTCCTGAAAACTTCATTGAATCTACATAAGCATGCATCACAGCAAGGGGAAAATCTTCATGCTGACCCAAATAATCACCAATCATAGCCTGAAAGATCAAAAAGGGATTCAAAATCCTACATCAATGTTAAAATAGAAGGGCTTGGCTTGAAAAGAAAATGAAATACGAGCAATCATGTTGTTCATAAGAGATGCACTTTCATGCTAGCTCTTGCCACAGCATGAAAATTCCATGTGTTAGATTAAAGAATCCACCTTGTCCAAGCTGTGAGTGTTTCTCAGAAATTGCGCAACCGAAGCAGGCGTATTCTCCACCAACTTATTTGATATCAGATACTCTATAGCCTTCACTGGTTTCCTGTTAAACTGAAAGATTATTAAAACTATAGGTCATTCCCTGACTGCAGCCCATAGCAAATAAGGACAGGTAAAAAAAATTCAAAAAGTTATAGCATTATTTTTTTTATTGGTTAGTTATACTGAACCCAGTGACTTGACCTCAACCTCCATTTATTTCCTTACAAAGGGAGGAAATGCTATTTGAGCCCAACCACATAGGCCAAAGTTGCATCATAAAATGCTTCCAAGTTCCAACCACACATGCTAAGTTTTTATCTAAATATGAACAATTACCTCAGAGATGGCAGCTTCCATTGTAGATTTGTGGGCCTTTGCCTTCTCAAAGTTACTGGTGATGTCTTCCCTACTTTTTATTTCAAGGCCTTCTTTAACAGAAACGTTTTCTTCTGGAGACTGACTGCCTTTGGTCTGCTTTTCTGATTCTCTATGTGACTTCTCCCAATCAACCAGTGACTTAAGTACATTCACAAGGCACTAGAAAGGTCAAGGGAAAAGGGGTCAAGTGTCAACCAGAAACACTGTTAATAGTATGACTAGATAACTAATTTCTAGGAAGCAAGCAATAGATAAACCTACCTGAAGCGATGACCCTTTAATGGAAGTTGTCTGTGATACAGCAACTGAATTTGGATCTGCATTTTGTGCTCCTTGAGATATTTTAGATAGAGTAGTGACCTATATGATATGTCAGAAGACAACATGGTGTTAAATGAATAACAATGCGTCTTATGTGGAACCAAAATGCATTACTAAACATCACAATAGGAACTATATGTGAAATTATACCATGCGTTCAAATAAGTTTGGTGCCTCAAGATCACAGTCATAGTTCACAAAAATATCAACAAGCATCTGAGGATCCTTACATACTTTCTCAAGCATCCTGCAAAACCACACTTGATTGTAAGACTACAAAGGATAAGAACCAAAATAACATCATGACAACCCAATATAAGATGCAAGCAAACTAATATAGCTAAATGTTTATGTTCATGGTATCATAATATCCAATCAATCAGAAAGAACAATGTACCGAAGAACACTTAGTTTTTGGTTAACTGGACATTCCAAGCCATCCAATGATCTTAGAACTATCAAGGGAAAGAAGACGCCAATTTCACCCTGAAAAGAAAACTTGGTAAGGATTAAAAACAAAGGGAATATGACAAAGCAAATAGTTTCACCATTGAAAGACATTGCTGTAATAATCTGTCAAGATAGTATGCATACTTTAAGACTCTCCCTGAATCGCAATAGAAGCACTGAGAAAATTCCTGTAGCATACTGCCAGGAAAGAATTCCATGATCAGAAACAAATTTCTCATAGCAGATTCAGATAAAATCAAAGGAAAGAAGAAGTTAGATGCAAGTAAACCTGAAATATGACAGGGGATTGTGAAACAGAAGCACGCAGCAAGGCATATGAAAGATATGCTTTTACTGAGTCAATAAAATGGAAGTTCTTCGTAAAAGAATGGCTAACTCCTTCCAACAAACCCTGAAAAACCATATTGCATATTAAATTAATTAAATAAACACTCAAACCATATCCATCTTTCTATTTTTCTCTTTCGATAAGTACTCAAACTAGATTAAAAAAAGTCCTTTAGGAGGTCAAATGTGTATCAGCTCAATGATTTACATATGACATGTTCTCCTTTCCTCACTGTATTTTAGAAGGATAAAGGCTAGTTAATTGTATTTGTCTAAAGTATTGAAATACAACCAATATAACAGATATTCAAAAAGAAATACAAATCTAATCGGCTCTGCAATCTAATTTGACGGCCCAAGAAGCCCTGAAAGCTCAAGCCTGCTTATAGCCCATCAATCCCAAATAACCTTAAACTCTAGCTTTACGCGGAAAAGTACAAGCCCAGAATAATGTGTGGACTTAATATCACCTGTATAATGTTTTAGCAGGTTTATTTCTTGCCATTTTCCTCCAAAATAAATGTCCTTAATGCTTGGGAGCAAATTTTATACCTTCAACCTATCTGTTTAGTCATACCAACCATTAAAATTTATTCATAAATGCAAAAAAGGAGTAGTAGGCGCATTCCCTTTTAACATGTTTATAGATTAATAAATCTCCATGACATCTATTTTTGCTAGGACTTCCCCTTTGCAATCAAGAATAAGGCTAGGACAAACTGACAAGTTTCCTGCTCAGTAATCCTGAATGATTCCACCTCCCTTGGTAAAAAATATGAGGGTTAATTTCTGTCAATATTTTAGTAGATATTACCTCTTTTTCTAAACCAATTGTAAAATTATCACCATGCTGCTTAATTTACAATTCAGCAGGTCCTTAGCCACCCAGATTGCAATTTTTCATTTATAAAATAATATTTACATGGCATCCCGGCAAACGCACATGTTTAAAGGAAATTTCCTGTCATGGATTTCTTTGTTTATTTTCATCGGCACTCTGTGTTTGAACAGTCTTTGAATGCCTCGTTTCTCACTTTAATTCCTAAGAAGAGTAATGCTGTTAACATTTTGGATTTCCGCCCTATCAATTCGGTGGGCAGTGTGTACAAGTTGTTGTCCAAGGTGTTGGCTAACAGGTTGAGGGCGGTTTTGGATAATCTTATCTCTGAGATTCAAAATTCGTTTGTTGGTGGTAGGCAAATTCTGGATTCAGGGCTCATTGCAAATGTGTTGGATAGTAGGTTGAAGAGCCGGTTACCAGTTGTGGTCTGCAAGCTTGATATTGAAAAAGCTTATGACCATGTAAACTATGAGGCCCTGTTTTATCTGTTGCACTTGATGGGTTTTGGGTTGAAATGGAGAGGGTGGATTAAGGCTCGTGTTACTTCTGTCCGTTTTTCAGTCCTGGTAGATGGATCCCCTGAAGGTTTTTTTGGAAGGTCTCGTGGGTTGAGACAAGGAGACCCTTTATCCTCACTTTTGTTTCTCTTGATAATGGAGGTTTTAAGCAGAATTTTGAAGAAGACGGAGGAGAATAACCTTATTCAGGGTTTTCAGGTGGGAGCAGTGAATTCGGTTGGTGTGCAGATTTCCCATTTGTTGTTTGCGGACGACACTATCTTATTTTGTGATGCCTCTAGGGAACAGTTGTTGTCCATAAGGTTGCCGTTGTCTTGTTTCTAGGCTTTTACGGGTTTGAAGGTCAATGTTGGGAAAAGTGAGATTGTTCCTGTTGGGGAGGTGAATAATCTAGTTGCATTGGCTAGTATTCTTCAATGTAGAGTGGGGAGCCTGCCTATGAAATATTTGGGGATGCCGTTGGGAAATTCTTTTAAGACAGCTTCGATTTGGAATCCTATTTTGGAGAAGATGGAAAAGAAACTATCAGGGTGGAAGCGTCTCTATCTTTCTAAGGGGGGTAGGCTCACTTTACTAAAAAGTACTCTCTCAGGTCTTCCTACATACTTTTCATCTCTATTCACTATTCCTAAAGCTGTGGCTGCTAGAATGAAAAGTATTCAGAGGAATTTTCTTTGGAGGTCTTCTGAGGGGAATTTCAAATATCCTTTGGTGGCTTGGGATAAGGTGTGTTTGCCTATTAAATTGGGTGGTTTGGGGATAAGAAGTGTGGCGTCGTTCAATCAAGCTCTTTTAGGGAAATGGTTGTGGCATTATGGGCATGAAGTTACCCATCTTTGGCAGAGAGTTATATCCACAAAATATGGTGAGGGTCAAGGGGGGTGGTGTACGAAAGTGTGCAGGAGGACTCATGGATGTGGCCTTTGGAGAAGCATTCATAAAGGGTGGGAGAGTTTTTCTAAGCATCTATCTTTTGAAGTGGGTAATGGCACCTGTATCCGTTTCTGGCTTGATAGGTGGATTGGGGATAATACCCTAAAAGATCTCTATCCTAAGCTCTATGCATGTTTAGATGCCAAGGACGCTTGCATCTCTGAGGTTTTGTGGCTTCCAGAAGGTGGTACTGTCAGAGTGTGGGATTTAAGGTTTTTTAAAGCTTTTGAAGATTGGAGCTAGCCACCTCTTATTCTCTACTTAAATTTATCCAACCTCGTATTCCTCGGGGTGATAGGAGTGATACTCTTTGTTGGCGGTTAAAAGGAGATGGTAAGTCTTACTACCATGCGATTCGGGGTGACTTAAATTCTTTGTTTCCTTGGAAGAGTGTTTGGAAACAAAAGATTCCTAAGCGAGTGGCCTCTTTTTGTGGACTGCTGCGCATGATCGAATCCTCACTTTGGATAATCTAATGCTTAGGGGTCGCCCGTTGGCTACTTGGTGCTGTATGTGTTGTTGTGATGGGGAGCCGGTAGACCACCTTCTTCTTCATTGTCCTATTACTCATTCCCTGTGGACCTTTATGCTTCAAGCTTTTGGTATTCATTGAGTTATGCCAGGATCAGTGGCAAGTTTGTTATCTTGTTGGCATCAATGGCTTGGGAAACATAATTCGGACATTTGGAATTTGGTTCCAGGGTGCTTAATGTGGAGTGTGTGGTTGGAACGAAATCGCCGTTCATTTGAGGATAATAAGAAACATTGGATGAGTTAAAGGGTTTATGCCAACGAAATCTTTTGGAGTGGTCTCGTTGTTGGGGCTTTACTGATTGTTCTTCTCTCTCTAAGTTTATGTCTTCCCTTAGCTTAGTTTCCTAATTGCTTCTTTTGCTGTGCTGTTTGTTCTTTTTTCCCGTTGTTCATCATCATGAACAACTTGTACTCTTCCTAATTTTTTCTTTAAATAATAGTTTTCTGTTTACCTATCAAAAAAAATTTACATGGCACCCCAAGTAAAATAACAATCCAATGCATTAGCCCTATCAACCAATCAAAGTATGCAAAGAAAAGCACAAATAAATTCATAAAAATTAACCTGCAGAAGCTCAAGAGACAAGATTCTTGTCTTAGTTGTAACCTCATCATTATCTTCCTTCATGCCCATCTGCAGACATCATACCTCAGGAAATTATAACAAAACCCCATAAATGTTAAGAACAATTTGCAGAGTATAAACGAGAAAACCAACCTTGCAGAGGGTGCGGAATACCAGTAAAGCATCACGTTGTCCTATGCTCATGCTCTCAAGGTCAATCCCCCTTAAGAAGAGTTTAGAGTAACAATTGAGCAAACAAATATATGCAAATACAGTTATCATTCAAAAGAAAGAATGTGGAACCTAAAATACAAATGATATTCATACCGTGTTATCTTTTTACCATCTTCAAGATGCACAGCTTTGTCAAGGACTGCCTCTAAACCCTACACAACACATTATAGTACAATGTTAGGGTCAGTATGAACCACAAAAGAAAACTTGGTCAATCATAATTCATAACACCCAGCATGAGCTACATCCAAAATACTGGGAACTTGTTAAGTGGTGGCAGAACTAATAATTAACTATGTGGAAGATAGAAGAAAATACACTAATTAAGAAACAGAAGCACCTTGATATCAGCACCGCCTGCAAGATTATGAAGTTCCTCAACAGACGCAAGAGAGGAGTCTTTAGCCTGGTTCAGTGCCTCTCCTAAAGTCACTCCTTTCTCATCCGGGTCCCCCGAAGAAGTTTCCTCAACTTCTGTATTTGAATTCTGTGTTGAAGCGGCATCTGATTCTCCAGCAGTATCAGCTATCTGACTTCCCTATTATACGTTAGTAACTTCTACTATACATTTGAAGTAACTTTTGCTCTCTTCTTTTATAAGAGAATTAATATAAAATTTAGAACTAAGGGACTAATTTCACACCGGATCAGTCTCCATTCTCCTGAATATAATGCTAATCATCTGTGTCAACATTGCCTTTGATGTTGCTTGATTTACAGGGCTCTTGCTACACATTCAAAGTTTTCAAATTACAAACACGAGCACTGCATCATGTTGATATCAGATACCAATGAAACAAACCCAAAAATTACCTGTTAAGAGCAATATTGTAGCACACTCTGATAACCCCGAGCAGAGGCTCCCCATGTACTGCATTTGAGACAAATTTTACAAAATGGAATTATTTGCCAATTATAAACATAACAAATAAAAGTAAACAATAAAACAGAGGGAAGAAAAAACACAAATATTTACACATGTAATGGACAAAAAACTATGCATTTGCACGCAAGTAAGCAATAGAATCCTAATCAATAGAATCCTAGTCAACTAAACCTTAAACAGAATTCTTTGGGGTAGCCTTAGTAGGACCCAAAGCAGAAGACCCTTTTTTTTGGACAGGTAAAGTAGAAGACCCATGATAAGGGAATAATGAATAACAAACCCTATGGACCATTTTTAATTGCACAAGCATAGATGTAAAGAGAAATAAAATCACGATAGTATGATATGGTGATTGCAAATATCAATAACATGAAACATTTCATACACCCAAGTTTAAGCAGAGAATCCAATGTTATAATGTGCACGAATATTTATGTAGGAAAAGGGGAAAAAATAAAAAAGGTGGGATTATGGTTCCTCCCTTTTTTGGATTAAATCTTCTTCGAAAAATGGTATTGTAAGACATTTTGTCAAAATCCCTGGAACTAATCAGCATCCCAGCCTTAGTTATTTAAACATGAACCTGCTGCTGTCATAGGACACAAACTCTTTTTTTTATGAGTAATAAAGTTTTATTGAAAGGGAAAAACTGCTTCATGTTGACGAAAATGAACACAAAATATCTAACAAATTACAATAAATCAAACAGAAAAAAAGTGACTGTTGGAACTCAAAAATATAATTACAATGTGTAAAACCCCACACATGAGACCAATCAAACAAAGTGCAGATTAACAAGGACTTTAGCTGATCCAGCAGTCCCTCCCTATCCTCAAAAGTGAGACTATTGTGCTCCTTCCACACAAGCCATATCAGACATAGCAGAGTAAGATCCCAAACGTCCAAGGAGTGCTTTCCAAACCAATTCCTCCACCCAAACAATAAGTAATCCATTTTTGAGGGCACCACCAATAGAACCCCAAACATCCTAAAAACACTCCATAAAACATAAGCAATCTCACAGAGGAGCAACAACTGATCAACATTCCCCAGTAAAGCGACACATACAACACCATCCAACAAAAAGAGAGGCTCCTCTGGGTAGAATTATCATAAGTAAGAATTTTATCCCAAGCTACGGTCCATACAAAGAAGGAGACCCTCTTTAAGAGTTGGTATTGAAAATTTATTCTAGGTGAAATAAAAATTTGTTTAGTTTGGGTTTGTAATGGATTTTGATTTTTTTTTTGTTTTTTATTTGTCAGTTTATAAGTATGGTTTGAGAAGTTTGATTGAATTTGTCTGTTATGCAAATTACAGATAATATATTTTGGTTGACGTTAGCCATGGATGTAGGCATTGAATTTACCAAATCATGTTAAACTTTGTCTATTGTGTGAATGTTTTAAATTCTTGTATTGTGAATGCACTTCTGCAATTCTACTTGCCCCAAATTCCGATGATTTGTTCCCCATGGGCACTTCTTATACAATGGTGCATACCCTATTTCATGAACTCTCAAGCCTCAACTGTATTATGTCCTTTAAGATACAAAGGTTGAGAATTTATTATTAGTGAGATAGAATATAGCATCAAAAGGTTGTGAATTTAGCGGGCCTAGGATTAAGAAAATTTATGAATCTAGGGTTTAGAACTTTAGAAAAAAGATGGTAAATTACATATTTAGTCCCTAACACTTAGGTTGTGTCATTTTGGTCCCTGACCGTTCAAATGTGTCAATTTAGTTTCGAACCTTTTGGTATTGTGTCAAAAGGGTCCATTCCGTTAAGTGAGGGAGGGAAAATGCCGATATGGCTAATAGCCAAAATAAAAAATTATTTTTTTGCCACGTAAACTACCACCTAGACTGCCATGTCAGCATAACCTTAAAAAAAAAAAAATAATATAATAAAACCTCATAAGTCACACAATTTTACTAGGCTGCTTCACAAATAGGTTTGGTATTATCCTTCCGTGTGTTTGGATTTGGAATTTGTTAATTGCAAGGAAATTAACAAATAATGGAATTTATTCTCCCATCATTTTTAAATTCCAGAATTTATGAATTTCATAGTTTGGATGTCAAACATAGAAAACTAGCCAACTCAGACCACGAGTATATTAACTCCCTTCTTTTTAACCATTTAATTAAATATTAAAAAAATTACGCAAACACCCACAGGTCATTGCTTGTTTATCTAATCTCCATCAATTTGTTCATCTAATAAGTCTCTCTCTTGCCAACACCAACTATGTCATCTTCTCCACCATCACCGCAAGCCCACTACCACCCACAGATATAAATATTAATCTCCATCAATTTGTTACAAGAAGCTACCAGAGAGATGGATATCATTGATCTCACATAGTGGTGGGGCCCGTTGGGTTCATTTAAGATGAGGTGGAAATGGGCTAAGCTAGAGCCTAGAGCTGAGGTGGACGACGACATTTGGGGGCTGATCATAGCGTTGAAGTTCATCGCCATGGGTTCAATGTTCTGCCTCTTCATCATCATCTTCTATGGCAGAGGTCTGGGCTATGTTTCATGGCTGTCAAGGAAAAATAAATCCTAGAAATTATTGATTCATGTACAGATGTCTATTTTGGGTTTCAGGAACTCTTGCAGAAAAAAAAAGGGTAAGCTGGCTTTTTGTTTTGTGCGTGTTGGTGCCATTTTTGCTGTAATATGTCTGAAAGATATTGAGCAACAAAGAGAGAGAACACCGCTTGAAATCTCCAAAACTGGGTTTGCTAATCTAATTATTCTTGGATTTGTTGTTGTTCAGTGAGTTTGCTAATCCAATTACTCAAAATCAACGTGAAGCAGCCCATTGAAATCATGCTGACTGTAAGGGATTTTGATCCCAAATTGAGCAATTACTCACTTATCAGGTTTCTTTTTAAGGTTATGCTGATGTTGCAGTCCAAGTGGCAGTTTATGTGGCATGAAAATAATATTTTATTTTGGCCGTTAGCCACATCAGAATTTTTCATCCATCACTTAACGGCAGGGGCCATTTCGACACAATTCAATGAAGTTAGGAACTAAACTAACACATTTGAAAGGCCAGGGACTAAATTGACATACAGCGAAAAGTTGAGGACCAAATACATAATTTACCACACACACACACAAAAAAAAAAAAAAAAATTAAGTTCAAAGACTGACTAGGATTTTGAAACAATGGTGAAATAGACACAAGAGCACTGTTTCTTGAAGCAAACACATTGTCGGACCATTCTGGACAATTATTGTGATTGGGAAGTTAAGAACGGTTTGATAGGTTATTTGGTAGTTATTGGGGTTTTAGCGTTTTAAGATGTAAAGAGAAAGGCTTGATTAAGGGTTATAAAAAAGAAGTTAAGTAGATAAGTATGTTGCAGTTCAAAGACTGAGCGAAAATTGACATGACTATTAACAGTGCACTAAAGAAGAGAGAGACAGAGAAGAATGCTCTATACACCCAAATTCCATTAATCAACTCACCATTTTTTTTTTTTTTTTGAGAAAACCATTTTTAATACATTGATTACATAATACAAGAACTCTTTCTTGGGATTCTTAATTTGACAACCAAATTTTCTACTAACTGAAAATAATTTCAAGGCACTTAGAAATTTCAAGAAAGTTCTAGACTGGAATCAATTACTAATATACCCTTTCTTTTTGTTTGACAAGTACTAAGATACCATAATGTGCAGGAAATATATACATATTGCCCCGGATTAACTAACTATAACTCATCAATTAAAAACCCAATTTAACCCCAAACTCCTAAAGAGTTGACCTTCAAAACCATATTGCATTTTGAGCCAATATGAAGTTTCACAATAGCTACAAAATAAATCTTGGAATCTACAAATTGTGAAGTAACAACAATCTTTCATGTTGTATCACTCTCGTGAGGAAATTCACTACCACAGTACCCAACTCAACCAACTATCCATAATAATGAAAAGTCTAAATCCATTAGATCATTTCTTCACAGTTTACACTCATCAACAGGTATGTTGACTTTATTTTTTTTCAACATTTCATGTCCTAAATGTACATCATTTTAATTGTCCATGTGCACCCAATCAATGGCCTTGATTACACTAGCAAATGGAACAACTAAATGAAACCTGCATGCTGTCCCCTAGACCAGAACAACTTCTCCAAATATTGGCAGCTACAACTCAACTCATCAAGAATTTGAGCTATCTCAGAAACAGTGAAGTATTTTCTGTTCAAGTTAACGTGTTCAAATAATAAACATAACACACCAATCGAACACCACTTTGCAATCTACAACTCCTAAACCACATTTCCCACCTTTTTTAAGTAAAATATATATATATATATATATTGAAAAAAGAGGAGACAGATCAAATACATTTTTTTAAATAAGAGTACTTTTATTGATAAAAGAAATAGAAAAAACAATGAGTTCACGATGATGAAAAAAAAAAAAGAAAAAGCAAAGAGATCAAGAGGCTATTCTAAGAGAAACAAGGAATTCTATGCTAAAAATAAGAGTACTTTTATTGATAAAAGAAATAGAAAAAACAATGAGTTCACGATGATGAAAAAAAAAAAAAAAGCAAAGAGATCAAGAGGCTATTCTAAGAGAAACAAGGAATTCTATGCTAAAACCATTTTTTTTTTTTTTTGAGTGAGTTTCAACCTATGGTGTTCGCTCCTAATGATAGCTCTTTATCATCAAACCAAGACACCAATTAGTTTTAGTGTAGGCGGGGATTAAACTCCAGATCTCTTATACAACCATCAGAGATTTTACCAGTTAAACTAACTGGAACCCACTCTATGCTGAAACCTGAAAGAACAATCCGAGGAATCCCAAGACCAAGACCAAACAAAAAGAGTTCGCTAGCACGAATCTTTTAATTGATCCAAAGATTTTTCAATATCCTTCTATGCTGAAACCTAAAAGAACAATCCGAGGAATCCCAAGACTGAGACCAAACAAAAAGAGTTCACTAGCACAAATATTATAATTGATCCAGCGATTTTTCAAACAATCCACATCAAACGATTCCATTTCATCAAACAATCCACATCAAATAGCCTGGAACCAAATTCCAAATATTTTATCTATACTTCCCAAGCCAGTTTCTCCAGCAAAATAATAAACTTGCAACAGAGCACAGCATGACCCATTGAATCCCAAAAATCTGAAACATATTCACCCACAATGTATGTGCTTCACCACAATGAAGAAGGAGATGGTCCATGGATTACCCATTACAACGGAACATACACCACCGCTTCACCAAAGGGAGACCCCTTCTCATAAGGCCATCCAAAGTGAGAATCCGACATAAAGCTGTTGTCCACATAAAGAGAGGAACACTTTTAGGAACCTTTCCTTTCCAAATACCCTTCCAAGGAAAGATGGAGATAGGAGCATCCCAAATCTCTTGGTAAAAAAACCAAGTATCAAACTTACCACTTCCCTTAAGGCACCAATGTAATCTGTCACTCCCCACACCCCTAGGAATCCGAGAGTGAAAAAAGTCAAGAAAAAAGAAAACTGCCTCTAGTTCCCAATCGTGAAAATCCCTATAAAATCTCAAGTTCCAAACTCTATCATTCCCAACCGCCTAGTGACTCAAAACATCAGACATACAAGCTTCCTTATCACCTAAGCACTCATATAAATCAGGATAAAGAATAGAAAAGCTATCCAGGTATTCAAATACACAAAATTCATATCAAATACCAATCCTAAAGAACTAAAATCTCAAATTCAATAAATCCAAATATTCTAATAAAAAGTAGACGAAGGGATGCTGACAAAGACACAGCTTTTTAAAACCTCACTATTCTCAATTCAACCACACTTTAACCAAATTTTAGAAAAAATAATCCTGTGCCAAAATCACTCATTTAACACAGACAGTTTGATAACACGATTAGGGTGTTCAACTCCTACACCACATTCCAAAATGCACTATACTCCAGAGCACAATGCTCCCACAAGAATAAAGAATAAAGCCAATGGTACAATAAAAGATCGCGTACCTCTGAACTTGGCGGATGCCACAGCAGTAAGAAGTACCTTCAACACTTGCAAAACGGTACTGCACATCGATCCCCAAAAAAATAAAAAAAATAAAAATAAAAATTAAACAACCATAACAACAAACACAATAGCAAAAAGTACAACCAACACGCTACACTCGCGTACCTATCAGGCGATGAATTGTCAACACAATTGCAAATCATGTTCAAAATGTCCGTAAACAGCGGCACATTTTTACCGCCTTCTAATCCAGGATCTCCTTCCAAATGATCATATGCAATCAGTTTCTGCATCAAACAGCAACATTAGCCACCACACATAAACTATCTACAACACTTTAAACAATAACAAACAAGCATACATACATGAAGACAATCCAAAGCAGGTTCCATGAGTTTCAAATTCTTAGTTTCGAATGCAAGACGAAGCGGATTCAGCACAAGCTCAGCTTGCGGTCCTTCAAGTGTGTTTCCAGCACTTGACAAGACGGCATTAACAGATCCAGCACTCTCAATTTCGCCCGAACTACAAAATTCAAAAGTTGTGATCTCAGAATTCAGAATTTTTACGAATTTGAAAATTTCCAATTCATTACCTCTCGTCTTGAGGAGTCGCTGCATCCGGCGTCTTGCAATTATCTGAAAAAAGAGAAGAAAACGTTTGAAAAAAAAGTGGAAAGTGAAAGAAAGAAAAAAGGAAATGAAATTTGAAGAGGAGATCTGAGAGGACCTTGATAGGTTTGAATGGCTTTTTGAAGGTCGGGAGATTTTTTGGTGACGGAACATTCTTTGAGCATAGACTCGAAGGCTCGACTTACGAAACCACCAGCTGCTCCGCCTGCCATTTTTTATTTCGATTTTTTTCTGAGAAGAAGTGAAGAATGGGGATCTAATGAGTAGATGCCTGATCGCTCTGCGAGGACCAGATCGAGATGGCCAATAGGCCAAGGTGCATCACCAAAATTAGAAAACTAGTAATTCCTTTCTTTGCTTCTTCTGTTCAGTTCATTTCATTTCCGATTTCCGATCCCAGTATTGAGCAATCTTCTTGGGTTTAGTTGTTTTTGTTTATATGGGAGTGGACTGTAGCCACTCGCTGGTCCGGCCCGATGGTCGCATGCTTTTTTTTCTTTTTCTTTTTTTTTTAATTATAATAATTCAATAAAAGGTAAGAAAGCATGCAATTTGTTGGATTAGGATCCAATACCAATACAAATACCAATACCAATATTACATTGCGGGCAATTAGCCATCGCTCTTCTTTCTTTTTTTTTAAATTATTTCTTCACTTCTTTATTTTATTTATTTTTTTCTTTTTCTGAGTTTTAATTTATGGTGTTTAATTCTAATGATAACTCTTTATTATCTGACTAAGACACCGATCAGTTTTTTATGGTAGTAGGAACTGGACTCTAAATCTCTTATTCAACCATAAGATACTTTACCTGTTGAGCTAACTAGAATCCACATTTTTTTATTTAATGGTTAAAATTAAAAGTTCATTTTTTAGCTCTTAATTTTAGTCATCAAGATTGATTTCTCGATTGCACATGGTTCAATACAATTGATCTCAATCCTTTTTTATTTTCTTTTTTTTTACGAAAGATATAGTATAATCCTCATTTGTTAATGTTGGAGTATTTAGGCCATAGGATTTAAAATCAATAAGTTTTATGAAGAATTGTTAATGAATTTTTAGATATAAAGTTATAAACTTAATCTAAAAACAACATATTTTGAGTTGTAAATACTTTGTTCTAACAAAGGGGCAAAACTTAGGACTGGCAATTTACATTCAAGTTGTATTAAGGTATGGGTATTCGAATATACCTTAACTTGACCCATTTAATAACAATATCAAATCCCTTAATTCTATCACAATCCATTAATTAAACAGTTTGGTACGACACGACTCATTTCAACACGTTTAAAACACAATTTAAGAAACATAGAGTTTTTTTCTATTTGTTTTGGGTAAAGAATCAAGGACTTTCGATTTTATTGAAGAATTTATCAATATAATCATTAAAATTCTTTTAATTACTTAATTACATTTAAAAATTAAAATTTATTTGAGAGAAAAATGACATTTATTTATATAAATCAAGTCATTTGGGTTTATTGTAGTTTAAG
Source organism: Quercus wislizeni (assembly GCA_023055345.1). Taxonomy (NCBI): domain Eukaryota; kingdom Viridiplantae; phylum Streptophyta; class Magnoliopsida; order Fagales; family Fagaceae; genus Quercus; species Quercus wislizeni. The sequence goes on along the minus strand of JALGQJ010000005.1, from coordinate 4,060,937 downwards.
CAAGTCAACACAAAAAAATGATTTATTAATTGCATTAAAGTGTGTTAACCTGTTTTTGATAATAACCCCTTTATACTAAAAAAAAATCATGTTGTGTTCGCAAGTCGTATTGAATATTGTCACTTGTCAAAACTTTCTTCTTAAAATATAGGACAAAACTTAGGTACAATATATTAGAATTTCAATTAAATTCAAACACATTTTTGCATTTATAAATACATCACAAACAATATTTTTTTCTAAGGAGAATAAAATTCAATTTTGTTATATGTATGAATTTAAAGTGAGAACTTTCTTTAAGAGTGTAAATTTGGTCCGAATGAGGCGTAAAACATGGATTTTACGCCCTCCAATAAGAAACCTTTGCATCTGCATTTTCCTAATAACTTCTCTCATTCCCAAATTTTACAATTCTTTCTCTCATGTGGATCATGTCTTCTCTCTCTCTCTCTCATTTCTATTTCTTTTTCCTTGGATCTAATCTAATCTCACGCTTGGCTTTTTGTGAAGTAAATTTTACCTTAATCATACAAAAGAATTTTGGATTTTTTTTAATATAAAAATTGGTAACATAACTCTTCTTGTATTTTTTGATAGTCCTTATTGTTTTCTATTCCTGTTGACTCAAAGAGTTAATAGTGAGGTACTAGAGAAAATCCATTCTCAAAACAAATTTATATACTCAGCATCCACTATACACACAAGAATAGAGAGGAACATAATGGGATTATAAAATGGGAAATGGATAATAATATGACGTTTTAAGTGAAGTGGAGATTTGGACAAGAAATACCGTACAAGTATATCAAATTATTGTGCCCTATTGGGGGTGTCCGCATTTGGATCGGGCTTGGTATTGCACCTGATGCAATTACTCTATCCCCCTCTCACAACAGCTTTTTAATATAGCACACAATTCTAAAATTTCTAACATATCTAAAAAGTAGAAATCATATTGCAAGATAAAATGTAAAACATGAAATACTTTAGAACATATAATGAATAGAAGAATATAAAGAAAATGAATAAGAGAGAGACATTTTTAAACCCACTCATTCAGTAAAACCCAAGTGCTTCATAGTCAAAGACTTAATATAAACTTCAACAGATAATAGTTCAGTAAACTAATCAAGCATACAAGTGTAGAGCAGTAATTCCACTTCATAGTAAAAAACTCGAATAAACTTGAATAGATAATAGTGCAGTATACCAATCAAGTGGTAGAATAGCAACTGAAATGACATTGACAAAAAAAGGTAGACAGATATTACAAACTCTTATAACTGCAAGAAATGCAGTGAATCATACCCATCCTTATGTGTGTAGAAAAATGGTACCCATGCATCCCCTCTTGGCTCAAATTCTCACCATCATGCTGCTACTTCACATCTTTTGGCTATACTGGTTCAATGGTGAAAGGAATTAAAGATGTTATAGTAACCTAAAAACAAACACAATACAGCACCCCATAAATATCTAATTAAAGAAATATAGTATAAAAAAGCAAACTTTACCATTGTTAAGCTCTCTAATAAAATCTAAAGGAATATAGTATATTGAAGCAAACCATATAACTTCATTAAGCTTCCTACTCCAGAAGAATTGAGAGAAATGAGAGAAATTTATCTCATCTTTAACTGTTCAGGAAAATTTAGTATCAAACTCAGGAACGTGTACCAACCTTTTAATGTCAAGAATCATGACAGCAGTCTTAATGCCATTTTTAACAGTAAACTATTTTGATGTTAAGCTCTCTAGTTAAGAAGATATATAGTTTGCTTTTCTATGCTACATTCCTTTATTAGATTTTCATTGTTTGTTGTATTGTTTTTGTTTTCAATATATTTGTGTATATGTACTATACTTCTCTTTAAGTGTAAGAAAAAATATTTCATGAAAATGAGTTTATGTTTTCAATATGTGTGTACTATACTTCCAAAGTAGTATTATACTTATCTTTAGGTGTAATAAATAAAAAATTTAAAAAAAAAATCTATGAAAATGAGTTGTATTGTTTCTGTTTTCAATATATGTGTATGTAATATACTTCTAGAATATTACTATACTACTATTTAATTGCAAAAAAAAAAAAAAAAAAAAATCTATGAAAAATGAGTTGTTGTATTAATTGTTTCAGTTTTATATGTTATTATACTATACTATATTTCCAAAGTTGTACTATATTCTCTTTTTAAAGGGTCTTGCATTCAATTTGTAAGTGACTTGCACTTGCAATTTTTCTTTTCTACTAAGTTGTAGGTTAATGGAAAATCCATAATACTATTGCAATGAAAAAAATCATTGCAATAACATTAGAGTTATTGCAATTGTTGAAAATGAAGAGAAATGAAAAGAGGAAAATAAAATAAAATAAAATATATTTATAGTATTTTCCACTATTGCAATGACTCTAATGTTTTTGCAACAATTTTTTCATTGTAATCAACTTTTTTCTTGTAGTGATATAAAATTGTGGATTTTCCATTAACTTACAATTTATGGCCAGTGGCGACGCCACGTTGGGTTCAGGGTGTTCCCAGGAACACCTTGACCCAAAAAAAAAAAAAAATTATATATAATAATTTAAATTTTTTTATTTGTTTACCCATAAAAAAAAAATATGAACACCCTCAAGCAAAATCAAGAATACTCTCAAAAGTTTTATGCCAAACAAATTTTGAACTAAAATTTAAAAAAAAAAAAATGGTAACAGAGATTCTGGAAAAAGAAAAAATTGTTACGGAACAAGCCCAAAAATAAAAGCCCAACATCAATCCTAAACAGAACCAACCCCAACTAGATTTTTAAATCAAAATACATTATTAACTAAATACCCAACAGGCCCAACCCAAACGTATTCTCAAAAAAAAAAAAATCCTACCTTCTTCTTCATCTTCTTGGTTACAAACCCTTTTTCTTCTTGTTTTTTTTTTTTTTTTTCTTCTTCTTCTGGGTTTTAGACCCATCTTCTTCTTCTGGTGGGTTTGGGACCCTTCTTCTTCTCTTCTTCTCTTTTTTTATTTTTTCTTCTGGTGGGTTTTGGTCCTACTGCCAGTTTGTCTTTCCCTTTTTATCTGTGTTGTATAGGTAATGTATGTGACTATTTGTTTTAAATTTTATCTGTGGGTTTCGGTCCTTCTTCTCTTCCTTAAATTCTATGTCTTTTGTTTTACGTTTTTTATACTAGTGGTTTTCGTAGAATTTTTTAATGATAAATATTTTGTCCATGGGCTAGGCTAGTTGTTAAGTCTATGAGAGCCCTGGACCCTCCTTTACATGTATTTGGTTATTCTTTTAATAAAAGTGTTCTACCTTTTCAGTCAAAAAAAAAAAAACTAATATTAACATCAATTTTTTTTTCATATTATTACTTTTATTATATTTTATAAATGATTGCACTTATTATTATTATTATTTGGGCTTAAAGATTACATATTAGTTGAAATATGTACTTATAACTTCCTTAAAACCTTTAATAATTTATATAGGTTTTTTTATTAATAATATATATATATATATATATATATATTTTTCATTATAAAATAACATAACTCTGAAACACCCTAAAACGATACGCCAAAATAGGCCAATATCGAAATATTCCGTTCCAATAGGCAAACCGAAATGGGATCCAAAATGGTATTCATAACATTGATTATACAAATACATGTCCATCGATTAAAATCAAAAACCTAAAATCAGAAACCACCTAAAGAAAAAAACATCATCAACGACAACGCCTTACGCCTCCACTTCAAACCTCATCATCAAGCACATAGGCTTGACGGCGCCTTCGTTCATTTCTTTTCTTTTCATTTTTTTTTTCTTTTGAGGTTTTTTGGTGTACAGAATGCAAATTTGTTTTGGTTTTAAGAATATATATATATATATATATATTTTTTAAGCACAAACTTTATGCCAGCCAAATCTTGAATTTCAGCCGGTATTTACCGAAATGTCCCGAAACACTCGAAATAGACTGAAATGACCTGAAATTTTTTCAAAGTGGAATAGGGTAGGTTATTGTTCCGGTTTGTCCAGGAACACTATGGACAAAATTCCTGGAGTCGCCACTGTTTATGGCCTGTTTGGATGGAGGAGGAGTAGAGTAGAGTAGAATAGATTTAGCACAATCTACTCTACTCTACTCCCCCTCCTTCCCCCTCAATCCAAACAGACTATTAGTAAAAAAGAAAAATTCAAAGTCACACATATATATTGAAAACAAAAACAATACAACTTATTTTCATAGAATGTTTTCTTTTACACTTGAGTATAGTACTATTCTATAAGTATAGTACATACACACACATATATTGAAAACAATATCGATACAACTCATTTTCATAGAATGTTTTCTTTTACACTTAAGTATAGTACTACTTTGGAAGTATAGTACATACACACATATATTGAAAACAAAATCGATACGACTCACTTTCATGGAATGCTTTTTCTTACATTTAAAGAGAAGTATAGTATGTATATACACGTATAGTGAAAACATAAACAATACAACAACCGATGAAAATCTAATAAAAGGAATGTAGTATAGAAAAGCAAACTATATATCTTCTTAATTAGAGAGCTTAACATCAAAAGGGGGTGCTGCTAAAAAATGGCATTGAGACTACTGTCATGGTTCTTAACATCAAAAGGTTGTTACTCGTTCCTGAGTTTGATACTAAATTTTCCTAAACAATTAAAGATGAGGTAAATCTCTCTCAATTCTTCTGGAGTAGGGAGCTTAACGAAGTTATATGGTTTGCTTCATTGTACTGCATTCCTTTAGATTTTCATTAGAGAGCTTAACAATGGTAAAGTTTGCTTCTCTATATTGTATTTCTTTAATTAGATATTTATGGGTTGTTGTATTGTGTTCATTTTTAAGTTACTGGAACATCTTCAATTCCTTTCACATTGAACTAGGATAGCCAAAAGATGTGAAGCAGCAGCATGATGGTGAAAATTTGACCCAAGAGGTATGGGTACCGTCTTTCTACACCGATAAGGATGGGTAGGATGCACAACATTTCTTGCAGTCATGAGAGTTTGTAATATATGTCTACTTTTTTTGTGAATGTCCTTTCAATTGTTGTTCTACCCCTTGATTGGTGTACTGCACTATTATTTGTTCAAGTTTATTTGAGCTTTTTACTTATGGAGTGGAATTACCGTTCTACACTTCTATGCTTATTATTTTATTGAATTAATTATCTGTTAAAGTTTATATTTAGTCTTTGACTATGAAGTGGTTGGGTTTTACTAAATGAGTGGGTTTAAATGTCTCTCTCTTATTTATTTTCTTTATATTCTTCTATTCTTTATATGTTCTAAAGTATTTTATGTTTTACAATACGATTTTATCTTGCAATATGATTTCTACTTTTTAGATATGTTAGAAATTTTAGAATTGTGTTTTATATTAAAAAGATGTTGTGAGAGTGCACTGGGTGCAATACCAAGCCCAATCTAAATGCGAACACCCCCAATAGGGCACAATAATTTGATATATTTGTATGGTATTTCTTGAAGTAATAGACTATACCAACAAGATATTCGTCAAATTTATTTGTTGCACAAACCTATTACTTCAAAATTTATTGCAACACTTCGTATCAACAATTGCAATAACTCTAATGTTATTGCAATGATTTTTTTTTTGTTGCAATAGTATTGTGGATTTTCCATTAACCTAATGATTTTTTTTTTGTTGCAATAGTATTGTGGATTTTTCATTAACCTACAACTTAGTAGAAGAGAAAAATTGCAAGTTCACATGTTTTAACAACTATTGTGGGGACAATTTTTGAAGAGGAAGGCTTTCCTTCCAATGTGGGACTCTCCAAGCCTAAAATGACTACAAGTGCAACACTTGGTCTAGGCAAAAATTATCCCCACAATAAGAGTACCACTAGTTTGGTACCAAACTAGTGGTACTCTTTAACCATTGGTCATCCCTTATAAGACAGAAAGAGGAAAGGTATCTTTCCAATGTGGGACTCTAAGCCAAAAAAGATTACAAGTGCAACACTTGGTCTTGAGGCAAAAATTGCTCCTACAACTATGTTCACAGAAAAAAAAAAGAAAAAAGAGTAAAGAAAAAATGTTCAAAGTAACCATTCAAAATTCAAAAGGAGTAGATTTTTCCACAAAAAAGAAAAAGCTGAAAAAGAGGATCGTTCTACCGTACCCCTTCAAAAAAAAAGGGGGGTACGGTACCCCTTAAATTTGCACCCTCCATTTAGTGTTGTTTTAATCTTAATTGTTGATATAATTTCAATGGGTTTTGGTTACCGGTTAAACAGGTTTTAGATACAAACCAAAAAATTATAATATTTATCCAACTTTTCTCTCTCACATTTGCTTCTCTTGCATCTGCTTGCTCTATCTCAGTTTGCCTCTATAAACAAAACCCTCAAATCATAGCTAAAACCATACAAGAACCAGACAGCCGTAGCCGCACACCCACAACCTCAAATTGGTGGCGCTTCTTCTCGTCCAATCCAACTCGTCGGTGCCGCTCTCTAGTTTCTCTCGTGTTCTCTGCATCTTTGTTTCTCTCTCATGTTCTCCATTCCTCTCAGATTGTTTCTTCTTGCATTCCCAAGTGAAGGTTTCTTCAAAGATGAAAATTGTTTTGATATCTTAAAGGCAAGGATCAAAACAATAAAATTCTAATTTCAATGTCGTTGTTTTGTTTCCTTTTTTCTTTATTTTTAGGATTACCCATTTGAAAACGTAGATATATGAACTCTTTATTTCATTGATTTTCTTGTGGGTATTGTGTATGGGTTGGGTGAGGAGGAATCCTTAACCTTCTTCATGTAGTTTGTGTTGTTTTATTGTATTTTCTCTGTATTTCATTCACTTTGATTCTATTGCCCTATGTTTGTGTTGTTTCAGTTTGTGGGTTCAATTTCAATGAGTTCTTTGGGTGTTATCCTGGGTTTTTGTGACTATGAATTTTAGAGGGCTTTTCAGTGGGTCTTTGGATATCTGATTTTTCTAATGAGCCGTGGTTATCCAATGGGTCTTTCTGTTTTCTATGGGTTAGTGGGTTTTCATTGAGTTTGGGATTTTTCTGTTGATCTCTCTTGTTCTATCATCTCTTTATGTTGCTGTGAACTAAATTTTTTTGTTTATATTTCCTCCATGGAACAATTACAAGTTGCAGAGAAATTTTGTCTGTTGTGTTATTTATAGGATCAACAACCAATGTGTGTATGTGTTTCTTAATAAAGATTCTGCTTGATTATTGCAATAAAGAAACAGGAGTAGCAATCTTAAACTTTTTTATCACATAATGTTTCTTGCTTTTAATTTGTATTATTGATCTTATGTCATCAACATACATATTCATAACCCAATCATTTTATGGTACTTGATATATTGTAAAAGAAAAAGAAAATTACTTAAATGTGATATACAATTTTTGTATGCCAAACTTCAATTTCTTTTTATTTTTGACTAGTAATTGGAATAAGGACATGTCGAATTAAGTCACAAGATTTGTGTGCATTCACTGTGTTGCTATTTGATCTGTTTGAAGGGTCTTGAGTGTGCATGTGAACAGTTCAGTAGTAGAATAGACATGTATATTCACAATAGACTTCTTTAAATGGAGGTGCAAAATGAGGCAATTAAAATTTCAACAAATAGTATTTTTTGTTGTGATAGGTACCCTAATAAATGTTTAGGGATGCACACGGGCAGCCTACTTGTTTATTTGACTAGCTTGTGTGGAACTTGTGTGTCAACTGGGGTTGTGAATTTGAAGTCTATTTGCAACTTCTTGGCATGCTCCTAAATGTTCGATAGCATTTGGAGAGGATTAGCTGCTACCATTGATTCAAGATTTAAGGGTAAGCATATGCTGTATGAGGATCATGGTGACAAAGTTATTATTTTTGCAAAGCCTTTCTCAGATGAACTTTTGGATGAAATCATTTTCAAGGTTTTAAAACTAGGTACTCATTGAATAATTGTCAATTAGCAGGTAATTTGCAATACTGTGTTGGCTTGGTAGTCATTGTCATCAGAGTGGGTTATATGCTTCAAACTGTACCATCCAAACTGAGAAAGCTACAGCAAGAAACGCTTTAAGCTGTGTTTTCAAGTGGGTAACCTTGTTGCTTTGTTTGCCAATAGAATGACCTGCTAAATAGATATGTTAATGTCTCTAATTTTATATTCAATAGCTTATTGTTTACCTTACTATAATTAGGTTTGATTCATTTTAACTTTTAAGAAATATACTCAAACCTCTTTATAGTTGCTTTGTTTCCAATACAGTCAGGTGACATCTACACTAAATTGGTATGATGAATATTGTTGATGTTTTGAACTAATACGAGATATTGGGAATCAACCTCATAAAATAGTTATATTCAAGGATATCAAGGTTAAAGAAATTTGTAAGACCACATTTCAGTTAGTATTTACTTAGTTATTAGTGCTTTCTCAAAACAATAAAAATAAAGTTATTAGTGGAAAGCCTTTTCTTCTATATTTATTTGTTGACACTTGAGATTTTTTTTGGATTGAGTAGTCAAGCTGTTTAAGTACAGTACAATGTTATATAAACTTAAATTCTTATTTTACCATTCTTCCCCTTTCTAATAAACTTATTAAGCTGTTAAGAGCTAATGAGTAGGATGAGGGAATGGTCAGATGAGTGAAGGTCTGGAATAGAGCCTTTCATGAGCTTATTATGTGCTTTGATGATCCTATCTACAAATGAATTCTTTTTTCCTTGTGATTGTAATTTGTTATACATGGAACATTTGGTTCATGGTTCATTATTTTAGATTTATAGTCTTGGGAGAGTTAATTCATCAAATATTTTTCACCCCCAATTTTATAATCTGCTAAATATATTATCCCCTTAGAATCTTACTGCTCCATATGTTGTAAACCTGAAAATCTTGGCTTTTTAGCGCCTTAGTTTTTGAACTATTATGTTGATTGGCATATTATTGATTTCTAATACATTTTCTACACTTGTAAATAGACAGTGAAGCCAGTCATCTGCCAAAGCTAGAATGTTCAAGGAAAAGAGGTGGATGCCATCCATTGACAAGATATTTGTGGACTGTTGTTAAGCATATACAACTTGTGAAAGAGCAAATTACTTTTAGTTGTTATAAAGTATTAGTTGTTGGAAAAATGTAGCTACAATGGTATTGATTCTAATGTGATATTATAGAGTTTTAGCCAAAAAAAAGTTATTGGGCGAAACTTAATTCATTTATGCATAGACTTTATCTATGTGTTAAAAGTTAAAAGAGCGACATTTCCATTGAAACAATTAATTTTTGGTCTATATTATATCTTAAAATGCTACTATAGGAGATTTACTAAGATGTTGGTTGTTTAAACAAAAACTTAAAAAAAAAAAGAAAAAAAAAGAAAAAACAAAAAAGAACTTGAGTCTATAAATTCCAATTCCACTAGGATAAAAATAAAAATATATACAAATCAGTAGAACCTGAGCCTATAAAACTAGAGTTCACCAAGGTGTTCTATGGGTATTTCAGTCACTTTTTCGGTTACAATGTCATTTCAGTCATTTTTTATGTTCTAAAGGTATTTCAGTTATTTTTTAGGTTTAGAGAGTATTTCAGGCATTTTTTAGGTTTTAAGGATGACGGGTAATTAAAAAGTACATATATTGTCCATAGGAGTCAGTCCAAAATATCCACATCTAGAAAGGAAAGAGGAAAGAAGTAACACCAAAAAGGAGGAATGTCGTCTAGGATAAGAGACAAGTCGTTGACGGACAAAAGATCATGGATGATCAGCACTTAGTAAGTTCTAAGATGTTTTCTGCAAAACAAGAACGGTTGCACCATCCATTATTCCGAGATATGGGGTAAATTCCCCGAAATTCGCTCCATTCTCCCCACTAAGTCCACCCATCTCCCATTATATTAGTGGCACCTAACAAGTAAACCCACTCCAAACTTTCTATAAAAATGACCAAGTTTCACCAAGTTAAGGAAGGTATTCATCCACTTTTCATACTTAAGTCATTGAAAGAAATACTGGCTTAACTGTCGGAGAGTCCTTGGTTGGTTGGCCCCTGTCACCTTCGATAGACTTTCAATGGTATTTTGGTCATTCTTAGGTTTTAAGGGCATTACAGTCATTTTATAGGTTCTAAGGGTATTTTGATCATTTTATAGGTTCTAAGGGTATTTTGATAATTTTAGAGGGAATTAGGGGAATTTTGGTCATTTTTTAGGTTTTGAGGGAATTTTAGTCATTTCTAAGGTTTTTGGGGTCATTTTGGTCATTTTTTAGGTACTAAGGGTATTTCCGTCTTTTTTAAGTTTCTAATAGTATTTTTAGATATTCTCTAGGTATAGGGGGCATTGTGGTCATTTTCTTTTCTAAGGGCATTTTGGTCATGTTTTAGGTTTCATAGTTATTTTAGTCATTTTTTAGGTTTTATGGTAATTTCAGTCATTTTTTAAGTTTCAAGGTCATGTGGTCTTTTTTTTTTGTCTTAAGGGTATTTTGGTTATTTTTAGATTTCATCGTTAATTTGGTCATTTTTAGGTTTTATGGTAATTTTGGTCTTTTTTTAAGTTTCAAGGTCATTTGGTCTTCTTTTTTTGTTCTAAGGGGTATATTGGTCATTTTTTAGGTTTCGTGGTTATTTGGGTTATTTTTTAGGTTCTAAGGGTATTATGGTCATTTTATTTTAGGTTTCCAAGGTATTATGGTAATTAGTGAGAAAAAAAAAAAAAGAACCGTCAATTTTGACATATTCTTGTCATCATTCCTATATGTATTTTAAACCATTTCAATGTGGGATTGTCATCTTCATCCTTATTTTTTGCTACAAACATATATATATAAAGAAATAAGTAAGTAAAAAAGTGACTTCAATGGTGGGCCCAAATGTAAAAGTACAGTCATATATGATATTGGTACTATCTAATGTGATAATGGAACAGTCAAATGTGAGAAAAAAAAAAAGGGAACCACTAAATGTGATGTTGGTATTGTCCAATGTGATAATGGAACCGTCAAATGTGAGAGAAAAAAAAGGAACCACCAAATGTGACAAAAGAAAAGTCACATGTGATATTAGAACTACACAATGTGAGGATGAAACTGTTAAATGTTAGAAAAATTAAAGGAACTGTCAAATATGATAAAAGTACAGTCACATGTGATATTAGTACGACACAATGTGAGGATGAAATCGTCAAATGTGAGAAAAAAGCAAGGGAATCATCAAATGTGAGAAAAGAACTATCATATGTGATGTTGGAACCGCACAATGTGAGAATGGAACAATCAAATGTGAGAAAAAAAGTAAGGGAACCACTAAATGTGAAAAAAAAATTGTCACATATGATATTAGAACTGCACAATGTGAAAATATAATTGTCAAATGTGAGAAAAAAGTAAGGGAACCACCAAATGTGAGAAAAGAACTGTCACATGTGATGTTGGAACTGCATAATGTGAGAATAGAACCGTCAAATGTGAAGAAAAAAAAAAGGAATCACCAAATGTGACAAAAGAACTACTACATGTGATATTGAAACTGCACAATGTAAGAATGAAACCGTCAAATGTGAGAAAAAAGTAATGAAACCACCAAATGTAAGAAAATAACTATCACATATGATGTTGGAATTGCACAATGTGAGAATAGAACCGTTAAGTGTGAGAAAAAAGTAAGGAAATTACCTAATGTGACAAAAAAACTGTCATATTAGATATTGAAACTGCACAATGTGAGGATGAAACTGTCAAATGTGAGAAAAAAGTAAGGGAATTACCAAATGTGAGAAAAAAACTCTCACATGTAATGTTAGAACTGCACAATGTGAGGATAAAATCATCAAGTGTGAGAAAAAAAGTAAGGGAACCATCCAATGTGAGAAAAGAACTGTCATATATGATATTGGAACTGTGTAATGTGAGGATAGAACCGTTAAATGTGAGAAAAAAAAGTAAAGGAACCACCAAATATGAAAAAAAACTGTCACATATGATATTAGAACTGTACAATGTGATGATGAAACCATCAAATGTGAGAAAAAAGTAAGGGAAACATCCAATGTGACAAAAAAACTGTCATATGTGATGTTGGAACCGCATAATGTGATAATGGAACCGTCAAATGTGAGAAAAAAAAGTAAGTGAACCATAAAATATGAGAAAAAAACTGTTACATGTGATGTTAGAACTGTACAATGTAAGAATGGAACTGTCAAATGTGAGAAAAAAGTAAAGAAACCATTAAATGTGAGAAAAAAATTGTCACATATGATATTGGAACTGCATAATGTAAGAATAAAATCGTCAAATGTGAGAAAAAAATAGCCTAATATAGTAGGTTACCTACTAGTGCCTACCATACTTCCTTTTATTTTTTATTTTTTTTGGGTATCGTCCGAAAAGGATATAAGAAAGTAAAGAAATAAGAGACACTCAATTATTAATGTATAGTAGTCATGACTCCTGGCTCCATTTATTGTCATTTGCTAGTACTCGATTCCATGCTCAGAACATACATTAACGCGAAGTAGTAGTTAATTAATTTAATGGAAGTAGTTAATTAATTTAATGAAATAACCAGCCAAAGAAGGACAAGGTTCTTTCCTAAAAATATCATACACATAAAAAAAGAAGGTATACTTTTTTTTTTTTTTTTTTTTTTGAGAAAAAGAAGAAGGTAGAATTAGTAGAATGCAAATCAGAAAAGATATAACAGCAGTACGCATCAAATCGCTTCTGTACCATACATCCATTTCACAATCAAAAAGATGGTTTATTAATTAATGTCGGCCCCACACGTGTAGGGCCCTAGCATATCCATTAATCTTGTCTTACTTGCTACAAAGAGAGTAACACTTTGTTTGGTTGCAGTTGAGAGAAGAGAAAATAGAGGAAATAAGTGAATCAGTGGCTACTTTAAGAATAATTTTTAGGAGGTTGAATAAGAAACATAAATTATGTAAAATTTTAAACAAAAGATAAATTAAATATATCAACATCACAAAAAAAAACTTTAATATATAAAATTTTACAATTGTCTCCTATGATGTTTCGTATTTTGAAATTGTTGCATGATATCTTCACTATCAATCCTACTAGCTACATTTGTTTTAATATACATAGTCAAACAATCATTAATCCACTTATTTCCCATTTGATAGATTTATTTAATATTTCTTAAAATTTAAATGAGCTTTTTCTAAGGTTTAAGATTTAGCAAATCTGCTTTTGTTTTTGGGCTAATTAAAATTTTTTTTTCCCAGATTTTAGATCAAATTGATTTGTTATTGAGATTTTTCTTTGTGTTTAAAAAGGTCAAGATATTGTTAAGATGATTATATTTCAGTTTATTTCAATTGGGTTTAAGGTTAGAGTGTTCAAAATTTTATTTTAAGTGTCAAAACAGGAAATAAAAAATAAAAAATATTATAATAATAATTTTTTGGTTCAATTCAGGGGGTTCATTTGAACCCCCGGGCTCCGAGTGGAGTTGCCCTTGAAGTGAAGGGAAAAGAAGGCAGGAGAAAAGGAAAAGAAAACACTTCCCTTGTATATGTTTGGAAATGGGGAGGAAAGGAGAAAAGAAAGAAGAAGTAATCTTTGTTTGATTTTTCCTATAAAAAAAAAAAATTGTTTGACTTGCAAAGGGAAAAGAAAAGAAAAGAATAGCCATCATCTTTTTTGATATTTTATCCCCAATTTGGAAAGAGACAAAAATGGTGAGGCCGGGTGGAAATCTAACAAACAATGGAATATCAAATTTTCTTCTCTCCATTTTCACTCAATCCAAACAATGGAATATCAAATTTTCCTCTCCCTTTTTCTTCCCCCTTTTTCCATTATCTTACTTTTATTCTCGACCAAACATAGTATAAATCTTAACATGCAAAATGATATTTTGTGAAACTTGTAAGAAAATTTATATACAAAATATTTATTCTCAAACTTTAAAAAAATGATTTTTTTTTCTCTCCAAAATCTCTAAAAACTTAGTAAAGCTTATGTTTAGCTTATTCAAACTCATATTCAATTTTAAGTTGTCATGCTTTTATCCAATGTTTGAGGTTCAAATTCTTTTCCCCCTCCCCACTATCTACCTATGTTAATAATAAAAAAAAAAAAATAGAAAAGGTTTTTACTCAAAGTGTAGCTTGAAAATTTTGCAAACTTTGTAAAATCTATGAGAAGAGAGATACCACACACCACACAATAATGAATTCTAAAGACCATTTTTAAACCACTATTCATTTGTTTGTTCCTTTGAATAAAACACTAGTCATTTTGATAGCAAGGGTGTTCCTTGGGAGACAGCGGCTACTTGTTTTAGTCATTTAATGTATCTAAAGGTCGCATGGTAAGTTTGACCAAAGTATTTATTTTATTTTATTTTATTTTATTTTTGAGAAAGAAGTTTTACCAAAGTTTAGAACACTATAATTAGGCCAAAATATTGTTTTGGTTTTTAAATTTTATCAAAAGTTTTTTTTTTGGTCTTTTAAGTTTAAAAAATTTGTTTTTATCCTTAAACTATTGAAAATTTTGTTTTTTCTCTAAATTATTGAAAATGTTTCACTTTGTGTCTTTAAATTTTTTAAAATTTTTTTTTTTTACCCCTAAACTTTAAAAAGGGTTCTTTTTAGGTCTCTAATTTTGCCTATAAACTGTGACAAAAATAGAACTTTATTTAGAGACAAAAAATAAATTTTAGGCAAAGTTTAAGAACTAAAATAATATTTTATTCTTAATTAAAAAAATTAAACTATCATTTATAAAAAAATTGTAAAAAAAATTTAGAATGAAAAAATCGAAAAGAATAAAAAAGCCAAGACTTCCAACATATTCAATTAATTAATAAGAGAAGTACTATTTACTAAGTCCATAATATTTTTACAAAAAATATTAAGCGAGAGATTACAGTTTTTTTATTTGAATCCATTGTTGAAATAACTTTTTTTTGTCTACTAGTAACAATAAATAACAACCTATCATATATGTATTATAAAAATGTTATGAAATTAGCATTTATCAATTAATAACTATCCCAAAAAAAAAAAAAAAAAAAAAAAAAGCTACCGAGAATGAAAAACTATGAATTAAAAAAAAAAAAAACTTTATTTATTTATTCATTTTTTAGGCATAAGACTGCGTAGCATCTTTGTTAATTGTTACTCATTTAATTTCTGTTGGTGTTTTTAGACTTTTACACAGAGACATACTATCCTGCACAGAGAAAGAGAGACAGAGAGACAGAGAGAGTTTACTTCAATGGCGGCCGCGAGAACCACAATATTGTCAATTTTAGTAATAACAACAGCTGCATCTCTCTGGTGTGTTTCATCGTCGTCATCATCGTCATCTTCAGCTGACGCTGCTGCTGCTGAATTTGTGAAGAAGACCGTTTCTTCCCACAAGATCGCCATCTTTTCCAAGTCCTATTGCCCGTACTCTCTTTTACTCTCTCTCCCCTCCAATTTATTCTTTGTAATTCCAAGATCTTACATATATATTTGATTTCATTGCACGTATGTGTCTTTCACTTTTATTATATTCTATTGCTATTATTACAATACAATTCATTTTGGTTTCATTTTAATGCACTGGAAGAACCAGGATTTATTTCAACTAAGATTAAAAGATATAGGTTGAAAACATAATTAAAAATGTGGGTTTTAGTTAGCTCAACCGTGAAATGCTCTTATTGTCTAATAAAAGATCTGGGTTTGGACCCTGTGGAAGAATCAGGATTTATTTCAACTAAGATTAAAAGATAAGTTAGAAAACATAATTAAAAATGTGGGGTTTAGTTAGCTCAACTGGTAAATTCTTTTATTGTCGAATAAAATATCTGGGTTTGGACCCTGTGTATACAAAAAACTGATTGATGTCTTAGTAAGATGATTAAAAACAATCATCATAGAGCAAATGTCATAGCCATAGGTTAGGAATTAAAATTAAATAAATAAGCAATAAAGCAACAATTTCTTAGGCTGATAAACCCACATTATGTAAAAATAGGTTTGATTTTGAGTTAAGATTGTTTAGCGAAATCCCAGGGATTTTAATAGCAGCAAAGGAGGGAAGAGATTGGTTATTCAAATATTTTGTTTGCTTCTTTTGTGTCTGTTTGGAGATAGAGAAAATCAAAGCAAGAGTTAATCAGGGGGACCTTTTTGACACAAACTTAAAGGAATAAGGACTAAAATGAAACATTTCAAAGGGTGAACCATTTTGAAACATGGGGCAATGAGGATCAATTAGACCACTCTTCGATAAAATCCTGTATAATTGGTAGTAGGAAGTATGGTCTCCATGTAATTTTCTGTAGAAGTTATTATTATCTTGATTTGTCCATGATAGGGTCTGTTCAATAAAGGATCATATATTATTTTTGGTAAATGTTCTCTTTAGTCTCATTTTTATCTCTACTAAAATGTAATTCTCGGCCTTTCTATGGGTTATGAAAGGCATTGAAGAATGAACTTTTTACCCCAATTAATTGCAAAATATTTTAAAGAAAGTTCAGCAGATTCTAAATTACCAACATCTAAACAATTGCAAAGGATATCAAATAGAATCATAAATGCTATGGACTTGCTATGCATGCCTTTTGAATTGTAAAACTAAAGTGAATTGATTCTCTCTGCTTTACATCTTTTTTTTTTTTTGATAGGTAATAACAAACTTTATTGATAATAAAAGTACAATGAATTTACGAGAGTAAACACACTGCACAGAAAAGAATACAAACCAATAAAAAGGAAAGACTAACAGAATTAAGGAATTCAAACAAAAAATGACAATGCGTAAACCCCCAAATACGGGACCACTCAAACAAAGTTCTAAGTAGCAAAGACTTCACACAGTCTACAAGTCTCTCAGTTTCCTCAAAAGTTCGGGCATTGCTCTCCTTCCAAATTAACCACATAAGACATGCTGGAACCATATTCCACACATTTGAAGTGTGACTCCCCAACCAATTCCACCATGCTGAGAGAAGAGAAACAACATTCTTTGGCATCACCCATTGAACCCCAAACAAACGAAGGACCTCACTCCACAAGGTATGAGCATACTTACAATGGATCAATAAGTGATCCACAGTTTCCTCTTCACACCGACAAAGGTAGCACCAATTAACAAGAGGTAAATTCTTCTTAACAATGTTGTCTATAGTAAGAATCCCACCCCTAGCAGCTGTCCATAAAAAGAAAGCCACCCTTTTAGGTACCTTAACACACCAAATGCTCTTCCAAGGAAAATTATGAGACAAAGAACATAAAATTGCCTTTAAATGTTATTTAATAGCTTCTATCCTAAGACAAAGAACTTATGCAGTAATTATGAGATTAAAATTTTGTTGTATACATGATGTATGTATACGTATTTTGTGTATGTTTCCGCCAGTGAGTGAAGTGAATTTAAAGACAATAAAGGATTTCAACAATATTGCTTGCATGTGCAAGCTAAATAATTTATATTTATTTTTTAGTTGAATATTTCATCTCCTTTTTTTCACTTTTTCTAATTTTCCCCTTTTGGTAATGCAGGTACTGTAGAAAGGCAAAAAATGTTTTCAAATCATTAAACCAAGTCCCACATGTTGTTGAACTTGATGAGAGAGGTATGTGTGCAAATACCTTACTGATCAAAATGGTTTGTATAAAAAGGAAAATAACGAAGGATCTTGTCTATAAGAAGCTGGTAACAAGTAAAGTAGAACCAAAGGCGTAACAATTAGTAGCAATTAGCAAAGTTTATTGAATAGACTATCCAGTTTTGGTTTTTAGGATTAGCATCTCAGCACTATTGACTGCAAATATAATGTAGAAGCTCAAACTTATTGGGGTTTTTATGCGTTGTATTTCCATTTCTGATTTTTTAATTTCTGTTTGTTCTTCTCTTTGATTTTCTTGTATTTGTTTCAAGTGTAGTGGGTTTACTATCGGAAACACATTGCACCTTTCCTATCAATTAAACTTCTATTACCTATCCAAAAAAAAAAAAAAAAAAAAAGTTGTAGGAGCCCAAACTTGTATTCTGATAAACAAAGTTGAAAATTAGTTGCTCCCATTAAATGAAAACTATGTAATTGTGTGTGCCTATGTATGTGCATGGTTTGAGTATGTTCACTCTGTATCTTGTAGATGATGGCTCAATCATTCAGGATGCCTTAAGTGAGATTGTTGGGAGGCGTACAGTACCACAAGTGTTCATAAATGGAAAGCACATTGGAGGTTCAGATGGTAAGTTTGTTTTCTTTTAGCAACGAATTTATGCTGCCTTTGTTTGTAACAGTTATATTTAATTTAACAAGAAATCACTAGAAAACCTATGATCTATGGACATTGACAATTGCACATTGAGTGTCATGTTTGTACACAAACACAGGGTTCTGACTTGATATCCCAAAAAAAGCTGGAGGCAGGTAAATTCAAAGTATAGGAGTTGTCTTGTGAAGGAAAGATGGTGGGATGGTTGTATTTTGTGGTAATTGGGATGAGTGGATTAGGTTTGTAACAGCTGTTTTGATTTGTAGGTTCTTTTAATACAGAAAAAGAGAGCAGTTGCACAGAGATTAGAATAGACTAGACATATAGATGGTAAAGAGATAGAAGGAAAGAAAAAGAAAAGGAGACTAGAATAGAGTAGAAGAAGAAACTAGGGAACTTGCCATAGAACTCTGAATTTCATAGTTAAGCTCTAAATGTTTTGAGTACAATTGATCATAGTGAAAGACTATTAAATTTGGTTGGCTAGTCATAACCTTCCACTGATAAAGCTTAATTCTTAAATAAAATATAAAATAAAAAAGCTAATAAACTGACACAGGCTACAAGAAGCTTAGGTTCATGTTTCAAGTTTGATGTGGGGCCTCATGGGCATAGGCTACTTTACTCATTATGAGGTCTTGCTTTATTTTTCTTTGTACTAGTTAACTGCTAGATTAACTTAGACTTAGTGTTCATTAGTTTTAAGAGTTAGTGAGTGTTCACCATGTTGGCTGCATTGAAGTTGGATTTAAAAAAGTGGAATGAGACTGAGTTTGGCAATGTCACTTTTAAGAAATAGGCCCTTTGGAGTAAGCTAAATGATTTGGATGCTAAAGCGGAGACTCATAGTCTATCTGCTGGGGAGAAGTTAGATCAAACTAATTTTCGTTCAGATATTGAAAAGTTGACTCTTATGGAAGAGACTAGTTGGAGACAAAAGTCTAGGGTTTTGCATTTGAAGGAAGGGGATGACAATACCAGATTCTTTCATAGAATGGCTAATTCCAATAGAAAAAATAATGGTATTGAAAGCCTAATGGTTAATGGTACTTTGTCATCGGATCAAGGTATAATTGAAGATTACATTACTCATTTCTTCATAAATCTGTACTTTGAGCAGCAGGTTGAGCAGCTGTTTCCGGATTCGTTGGTTCTTCCAATGATATCTGGTGAGAATGCGGATTGGTTAGAGAGGCCTTTTGAAGAGGCAGAAATCTTTGATGTTATTCAAAGTTTTCATGGTGATAAATTCCCTGGTCCTAATGGCTTCCCTATGGCTTTTTTCCAAGCTTGCTGGGGGATTGTTAAGCCTGATCTCATGGCTGTATTTCATTATTTTTTTGTCAATGGTCAGTTTGAGAAAAGTTTAAACGCAACTTTTGTTACTCTTATTCCTAAAAAACATGCGTCTAATGAGATTAGAGATTTTCGGCCCATTAGTTTGGTTGGGGGGGTTTATGAAATTATTGCTAAAGTCTTGGCTAATCGTCTCCGCTTGGTGATGGGGGATATAATCTCAGCATCTCAGAAATGCTTTTGTGAGGGACAGACAGATCCTTGACCTTGTTCTTATTGTTAATGAATGTCTTGACAGTAGATTGAAGTCTGGGGTGCCGGGACTGATTTGTAAGTTGGATGTTGAGAAGGCTTTTGATCATGTAAACTGGAATTTTCTGATGCAGATGTTAGAAAGAAGTGGATTCTCTACCAAATGGAGACAATGGATTCTCTTTTGTCTATCTATTTTCCGTTTCTCCATCTTGATTAATGGCTTTCCTTGTGGTTTTTTTGGTAGCACCTAGTGGCGACTCCAGAAATTTTGTCCAGGGTGTTCCTATTTTACTTTGAAAAAATTTCGAGTCATTGGTTAAAATTTAAAATTTGACCGACATGAAGTTTGTGCTTAAAAAAAAAAAAAAAAAATTTTTAAAACCAAAACAAATTTACATTCTGTGCACCAAAAATTCTCAAAAGGAAAAAAAAAGAAAAAAAAAAGAAATTAACAATGTGGTTTATATACCATTAATTTGGTGTCTTTTTTAACAATGTGTTTTTTAAAATTTTTTTTTTTTTTTAACAAGTGATACTCCTATTTTTAACTATCAGTTGATGTTAAATTTTTGCCTAAAGGACACTATTTGCCAGAAAAGAAAAAACGTGTCAATATTTGCTTTGGTGCCTATTTGATATTTCACCTAACCTCACCTAATCCCACCATTTTTACCCGAATAGAGCCACTAGTTTTCAAATTCTCTATCTCTGTGTTTTATACTTCTATCTTACAAGGCACTACACTCTCTCTGCCACCCATTCTCTTTGTGCTACAAATATGTGAACATTGTGAAGGTCGAAGTTTCATGAGTAATCCACCTCAAGTTCAAAGAATTATCAAAGGTCACCTTCAGTTTTTTACCCGTCTCACTCTTTCACTCTCTCTCTCTCTCTCTCTCTCTTAACATTTTTTTTTTTTATAGATTTTAGTTCAAAATTTGTTTGGCATAAAAATTTTGAGGGTGTTCCTGATTTTGCTTGAAGGTGTTTCTATTTTTTTTTTTTTTAAAGGTAAACAAATAAAAAAATTTAAACTATTATATATATATATATATTTTATCAGGGCAGGGTGTTCCCAGGAACACCCTGCCTGGGAACACCCTGCCCTCCAAGTGGCGACTGGGAACACCCTGCCTGGGAACACCCTGCCCTCCAAGTGGCGTCGCCACTAGTAGCACCAGAGGTTTGAGGCAAGGTGATCTGTTGTCTCCATTGTTGTTTGTTTTGGTGATGGAAGCTCTTGGAAGAATGTTGGACAAAGCAGTTCTTGAAGGTCACATGTCGGGTTTCAGTGTGGGTAACTTGGAGGGAAGATCCATGGCGGTGTCTCATCTCCTTTTTGCGGATGACATGCTAATTTTCTGTAAGGCTGATTTAGATCAGATTTTGATTCTTCGCATGATTCTTATCTGGTTTGAGGCGGTGTCAGGCCTAAAGATTAACCTAGGCAAGTCAGAATTGGTTCCGGTTGGGGTAGTCAATAGTATTGACCTTTTCTTGGCTGCAAGCAGGGCTCTTTCCATATGAAATATCTAGGTCTTCCTTTGGGTGGTAAATTCAAGGATAAGACTATATGGAATCCTATTCTGGAGAAAATGGAAAGGAGATTGGCGGGTTGGAAACGCTTATACTTATCCAAGGGAGGTAGAGTCACCCTAATCAAAAGCACCCTTTCTAATTTATCCACTTATTTTTTATCTTTATTTCCTATTCCTGCTAGTGTGGCTAACCGAATTGAGAAGCTCCAACGGAATTTCTTATGGGGCAGTTTGGGAGATGATCCTAAAATTCATTTGGTTAAATGGGATATTGTTTGTTCTCCTATTTTTTCGGGTGGCTTAGGGATAAGGAAGATAAGACTTTTCAATGAAGCTTTACTTGGGAAGTGGCTTTGGAGATTTGGGATTGAGGAAGATGCCCTTTGGAGGCAATTGATAGAGATGAAGTATGGATGTGTGTGGGGGGGCTGGTATACCAGAGCTGTGATTGGCATTTATGGTGTTGGTTTATGGAAAAATATTAGTCAGGGATGGCCTTCTTTCTCTCGCCATATTCTGTATGATATTGGTGATGGGTCTAGAGTGAAGTTTTGGCAAGACCGGTGGCGCGGAGAGACTTCTCTTGCTGTTAGATATCCAGACTTGTTCAGATTTTGCAAGAATAAGGATGCCGGTGTGATTGAGCTTATGATATCCACCAATGGTGTCCTCTTTTGGGATGTGAGATTCGTTAGGGTGTGCATGCTTGGGATTTAGAGGCTATGTCTGACTTCATGGTAACTATTTATGGTTCGCCTATAAGGGAGCGAGGTGAGTATAAAATGTGTTGGATTCCTAGCAAAGCTAAGGGTTTCTTGGTTAGTGATTATTATAGAATTTTAGCTGGCACCGCGTTCTTTGGGTTTCCTTGGAAAAGTATTTGGAAGCAGAAGATTCCCTTTAGAGTAGCTTTCTTTGTGACGGATCTTCAGCTAATGTTCTTACATTCCTTGTATGATTGGATGATTGCTTTAAGTTGTCATTCATTCTCTAATCTTCTTGACTTGCTAGATGGTTGTAATATTAGTTGATTTGTGGTGCCTCTTAAGTACACAACCTGTGTACTTGGAGGTGGTCTTTATTCTCTTTATTAAAATTTCATGCTTATCAAAAAAGCCCAAGAAAGCAAAATGAGCAGGACTTCTAGGTAACAGTAGAATTGTAGTTACACAAACTTCAATACTGTCTAGGAATTAGACTAAGTTGCATGTGGCACCACTCATATGCTCTTTTTTGGCAAAACTAAAAAAGACATGGAAGAATTTCAACTAAACCATTCTCGATGGGTGAATCATATGGACTTGGCACTATGAATATGTCTGATTGTGAATTCAATATATTATTAAACATCTACATGTGTTTGGGTGGTTTTTGCATGCATAAGAACCATAAATAGTAGCCACAGTAGAGATGTTGAAACAATTATAACAATAATAATTAGTAACTACTTATAACCTTCTAAACAAAAATCGTTACACCCTTGCAATTTTGTTGCTTTATAAGTTAGTGTCCCTAACAATTCTTTTGTTAGTGTCCATTCAAATGTTGGACATGGCTTTGACACGACTCCATGTTGTTAATTGTCCAGCATTGCCATACTTTCAATAGAAAAGTGCTCTATAACTCAGTATGAAACTCATTGATGTATTGATTTCAGATACTGTTGAAGCATATGAAAGTGGAGAACTGGCTAAGCTTCTCGGCATTGAGGTGGAAGGAAAAGATGATCTCTGAACCAAATCATTGATAATAAGAGACTTATAGACTTAATAGTTCATTGTGGAGTAAATGCAGATATAGTGCATTAGTGCTTATATTTTCTCTCTTTGTTTCGAGGGTACAATAATGACTTTGCATTTTAACTTGTAGTCTCTTTTGTTCATCATGTGTTTGTAAGTCAAGCAGGATTGCTACTTTTGTGATTTTATGTTATTGGGATAAATTTAGTTTCAATTTCTCCCATCAAATTTTATGTTATTGTATGGAATTGTGGAAAATACTAGCTCAATGCTTCAAGTAATCTTTGACAGTTTCTTTGATAGTTTAGGGGGGAAAAAGTGTAGTTTTTCCTAAAAAAAAAAAATTTAGAAACCGCACCTAACAGTATGATTCTCAAAGATTACTAATTTGGTGTAGCAAAGTTGAAGTTTTATATGGTAGTACTCACTCATGCATTAGGCTTTCAGAATCTTCGTATTTGATTGATGGGCTTACTTTACCATGGTGAAAAGATGTGTAAGCTGGACTTTCTGTGTACCGTAGGTCCTGTCTTTTAGCATTCCTAATTCACCGAGTTTAGGAAAGCCTATAACGTATGAAAGTTCAAATTGTCTGCTTTTCGCCAAAGAAGGTATAAAACCCAAAATAAATTAGCTATAATGATTTGAATTAATTACTTTCTCAAATGTTGCCAAGAGCTTTGTGATTTAGTGATATTGTCTAATTCTTTTTATAAGGAGAATTTGTTTTCGAATCTCATTTCTTATAAAGAATTTGTTTTCGAATCTCATTTCACTTGTTTGTAATAAAAAGAAAACACTATCTCACCACTTTGGACAAGTTAAATCTCAAAACTATGAAAAATTATTATTATTATTTTTGATAACCAAAAAAGTATCTTATATTTATAATATAATGCATGTTGCATATGCTCTTTATATAATATAATAATTTTTCCCCTTACAACAAGTTAGGGTAGGAGCATTTGAACGCGTTACACATATACTCTCTAAATTAAGAAATACCACTTAGCCATAAGTCTCTTCTCTATATAATATTATTTGGCCATGAATTTCTTTCAATTTCTTCCATTTTTGTCTTGTATGATTGTATCCATTTATTTTAAATCTAATGACATCAAAATATTATTTATCACAATTGCTCAACAAAATTATAATAAGAAAATCATTATCAAAGCTTGAAGTTTGCTATTTTTGGAGTTAAAGATTGCCCATCCACTATGAGATGGAACGAATAGAACAAAAAATAAAAAAAGTGATAGAACAATCTGCTTTTACATATTACCAAGTCACTTAGCCATAGAAATGCCATGTGAATTACAGCTTCTTGTTGAAATCTGGCTTCTCTCTCGTTCATGGTTGAATTAAGGGAGAGCAAACAGAATCATCAGTCACAATTCCTCTTTTGTCCATGTCGTTGGTTTTTGCCCAGAGAATTAGGTACAGGCCAAGTATAACCAAAACAGCTCCGATGATGCTACAACACAACAAGGAATCAACAAGCAAAACAATTTAAACGAAAAAATGGTCTGCATCTTCTATTTTCTTACTTAAATTGCTTATATTAACTGCAAAGTTGTAAGGTTTAATAGAGTTAATACCTAAGCACTCTTTCATATGCTAATTAGCTATTAGAATAAACTTGCCACTAGAAATAGGCATCAGGTCGGGGCTAGAGGCATGCTTTTCCCTTTTGCAAAAGTGTGTTAGGAACTAGAGATCACTTGCATTCTCAGTGCTCTTATACAATGTCAATTTGGAATGTAGTGCGAAGAACATGTTTGTTAAGCAGGCAAACTGGTTTTTGGGATGATGAGTTCAATTGGGTGCTTCTAGATTATAAAGAGTAAACTTGCTTGGACAAATTCTTAATGTAGATTAAAAGTGAATCTGGTATCTTGTAATCTAGATTCTAGAGTGAAATACGTTAGATTAGATTGTCTGTTAGGTAGTGTGTCCAATATGTACATAAAGATCTTCACTATTGGACTCTCAGGTATTAATCTCCACAACAAATTGGTGTTGGAGCTTCATGATTATTATCATGCAATTAGAAAGATCGTTCAAAAAGAGTTCAGATGCTGGCAAGTATCAATAACAATGCTTGTCAAGAAAATCCAGCGAGGCTGTGTTAGCAAGAGCATGCTTCCGATGCTTGCTAAGGAGATTCAACATGGCTAGTATTAGGAATGCATTCTTAGATGGATGAAAAAGGAGTGAATCCTCTAACTAGATCCTACTAATAATAAATGCTTATGTTCAGATCTGTGGCTTAGATTATGAAAAAAAATAATCCATGCCAGTCCTTATTTTTCCATTAGCAGTTTGACCATGTTATAGTGGTAGAGATATGGGGGGTCACAAAAGAAAGGGGACATACACTTCAGTGCATCGCTATAGACATACCTGCCCAAATATGCAGAATTTCCCAGTACAAAAGTCTGTAGAAAAAATGAGAAAACCACTAAAAGTGGGTCAAATGCTGATGCGAATACAGGACCCTTCTTCTTAATGGACCAAGTCATCACATAATATGATAATCCTGTCACCACAATTCCCTGAAATTCCACACACATGATCAGTGATTTGTTTTGAAGAATGAAGATGAAACTTGTATTTTTCTTGGAATGTAGCACACTTACGTAATCTTAACTGTTCATCTAATATATATGGCAGTGTCCTATGTTTAACGATGAAAATTAACTAGCTAGCTATGGTACATTTGAAAAAGTATGTAACTCTCTAGGTATGTATATGGCTTACTCCAAGTAATATGGTAACCAAGACAAGCCCTTTTTCCCACTTTAGATCCCAAGATGACCATGATATCACAAATGCAGAGACTACGGCAGTTTGGATGGTGCCAAATAAGCTCATCATTGCAGTTAAGGATAGTTCTGCTGGGTAAAACTGAATGACATGACCCTGCAATACTACAAGACTACGTCATCCAATAAAACAATGATAAGTTGAGTATGAAAAAGATGCGTGCTTGTGTGCGACAATGTTAATCTCATTATATAAAGAGTCCTATCATCGAGTGCCCTACATGTGATCGTTAAGGTAGAATTTCCAATGTAATCAAATAATTTTTTCTATGTAACAAAAAATCCAACTTGTTAACTATTGCTGTTTTCTAACATTGGGGATTTGTTTTATTCTCCATAACAATTACCTTAAGACCACTCGTTAACATACTCCTCCTATAAATACGCAAAGTTCAAAGTTTAAGTAAAATCATTGATCAAATTACAAAGAGTTTTATTCTTTTCTTTTTACCACCAAAATATTGGAAAAGCTTTTTGCAAGTACTCCAACAATGATCATTATGCTGCCAGTGACAACATCACTGGTTGCTTGAATGTTGAACAACATAGAGTTTAACACAACTGGCCCCTTCCACAACAGTACAACCAATGCCCCGGCAGCCGATAGTGCTAAGCCCCATACCTTGGCTTGCCCGTTGATGCTCCAACATTTGAGCTTTTCTTGATGGAAAATGAGGGCCATTACAAATACTAGTGAGGGGATCAAGTTCAGCCCAACGCTTTGATAGGTTGATGCTACAAATTGCAGCGACATTGTGAATAGCACTTGGCTAAGAGAAATCCTAGACACCAATTTACAAAAGTTGAAAATAATTAACCATATTGCTCAAAGTAGGACAGATGTTAGTTTTCAATATGTCGCATCACATTGGTATGTTTCCTATAATGATAATTAAACCAAAAAATGGTGCAATCTTTCATGAAGAGGTGTGCCAAGTGCCAAATTTGGTTAAACTGAGCTTCTGTGGAGCAATTAGGCCTCTTACCATATGTGTAAAATTATCAAGTGATCTGAACTAATCTGATCTGAGAAAAACTTCAAGCTTGTAGAACAAGAAGAAGTGTTATACTTAACTGCAACAACCCCAACAGGAATGCATAACATAGTATCTTGATGGAGAAAGGAGGCCTATTGTTCCTGCGACCAAGGACAGCTAAAGGCTTAAAACATGGACATAAATCGAATACAAATAATAAATTTTCATGGAAAAAAATAGCACCGAAGGTATGTTATTTTATTGTGAGAAGTATTTTATTATTTTATCTAATATTATTTCTATAATTATAAGTTACTGATCATAGGCAATGCTTTAAAAACCAGACTGTAGAAAAAACAAAAACAGAGAAGTTCCACATTTTGTTGCAACCATGTGGATAACATGTATCATTTAGTTTATGTATCCGAGTGTCTTTTAATTATCATTAGCATCCAATCAAAGTTATTTTGGTATTGTTAGTAATTGATTGGCCAAGGAACTGTTTCCAATTGTTAGATTTAATGAACTAATTCACCATCTTCCAATTCCTGGGTTCAATCCCCAGTCACTACCTTATTTCTAGTTTAAATTCTGGGAGAATTGTTGATTTAACACCTATTACGTTTACACTCTAGGTGACAAAAATTAACTTTTAAGAACATCGGCTTACTTGATTCTATAGTATTGTGAGGTTGTTTATAAAATTTAATTCGTTTGTTTAAAAAAATTTGGAAGATTTATTTTGTGCCTATTGTTAATTTTTCTGATTGAACTTTGTTTATATGAAAAAGAAGAAAAAAAAACTGTGCATTGTTGGAAAGATAGTCTCCATATACGTGGAGAGATGAAAGCAGCACTGACCTTTCAAGGAAGAAAGCGAGAAATGACAAGAGAATGGTGGCGATGACATGCTCGTAGACCACAATGACCAGGGCACTGACGCCATTGGAGGTTAGTGACTGTACCAAAATCATGAATACAGCAAGGAAGAGTTCGTTCAAAGTGAGGAACAAGTATGCCTTGCTTGCCTCAAACCCCAACAACAAATACCTTGTCATCTCCATTTTTGTTGTACGTCTAGCTAGCTACCATTGTTGTGTTTTTTCTTGTTTTCTTATATACTGAATGTTCTACTATTTTGGTTTCACCATGTATAGAACAGTCCTAGCTACGTTGACATTGGAGAGGGAAGGAGTCGGATGCCTCATTGAAGGATAGATTGACTGTTAGATTTTAAAGTACTGGAAGCACGTGTACTACTACTACTTATATATATATATACACACTACTTATACTTAAAAAAGATTTTTCCTGTTTGGATCAGATTTTTTTATTCCAAAATACCTCTACATCCTAGGTGTAAGTAGAGACAAAATTAAAGGATAGTAAGGTAAAAATATATGTCTAATTTGCACTAAAATATTGCCTACAAAATAGCAATTAAGTTATATATATATATATATATATATATATATATATATATATTAATTAACATTGCTCTTATTTCTTGGATAATTAAAAAAAAAAAAAAAAAAACCAAAACTACTCTTTGCCTCGACGACATGAAAGTTTCATCTCAAAAAAGTTTGTAACCATATAACCAAAAAAAGTTTGTAACCATAAAACCTCTACACGTTAAATTCAGAGGAAGAAAAAGAAAAAGAAAAACTAATTTTTATTATTATTTAATTTGAGGTCTAAAAGGCGATGGTTTAGATTTTTTTTAAAATTTTTTTATTCTTTTAATTTTTAATTTTAAATATCACTTAAATAATATTTAGTTTATAAATAATTAATTTAGTCAAATATTTTTTTTATATTACAATTTTTTATTATTTAAAATATAATATTTTTACTTTTTAAAATGTGTAATTCACATGAAAGATCGATGTTAGGTATATTATGAATTTTTACTATATACAAATTGAGACATCACTAATTAGGAGAAGGTGATTAAAATATTTATTTATTATATTTTTTAAGTGACAATAATGATATTCTTGTTAAGTTTGTAAATTTTTCATTGTAAAATTTGTAATAGTTTTGGCATTTTTAAAAAAAAAATTTAATTTCCTTATTTTGTTTTTTCCGCATAATTTAAAAAAAAAAGATTTAAGGTTTTTTTTTTAAAATTTAATTTTTTAGTTTAAATTTTCTGAGCTGGCTTTTTTTATTTATTGATTTAAATGCTAATGTGGCATTTAAACATGCTAAATATAATTTATTATTATTATTTTATTAGCCACGTTAGCATATAACATGCCAATCGTGTACTCTGTTTGCCACATATACATTTTCTGTTACTAGGTTGATGGCAAGGACCAAAATAAAACCGATTTTCTGATTTTAGGGACTAACTTAGGAGTAAAATCAATTTAGAGACTATAATGAGAATTTGCCTAAAATATAGGGAACAAAAGTATTTTTATTTATTTATTATTATTATTTTTTCATACATTTAGGGTGGGGGGGGGGGGGGGAGGGATGAGATTATGTATATTTATGATAGACATATTAACATTTGCAAGTAAGTTTAAGTCTAAATAATATTTACTACCGCACACCCTTGGTGCGATGGTCACTTCACAAGTATAAATGCTTGTGAGGTGTGAGGGGTAAGGGTCAGGGTTCAAATCTTCAAGAGAAAACTTTACACATATATACACTTAGATTAGGATAAAGTAGAATGCTTATTTTGTATAAAAAAAATCTAAACAATATCACGACAAGGATTTGATTTAGGAAATATTTTTATTCATAACCATTGAACATTTATATGCAAATATATATATATATATATATATATATATATATTTATATGACAAAATTTAGTTACAAAATTGGTTGTAATTTAAGGTTACAAACTCACTCAATAAAATAAATATTATAACATATTTTGAAAATTTAATCGTTGAATTGCATGTTATTTACGCTCTTAATACACATATTAAATTTTATGTCAATCGGATATTATTTACTATATGATTTATAAGTTTATATTTTGTGCATAATTTTAAATTGCAAAAACTTGCAATTTAAAAAATTTATTGATGACATAGCTATTGATTTTTAATTTTCTTGAAATTTTGCAAGTATGGAGGATAAAAGAAGAAGATATAATCCAATAATAGATTTTTCAAAATTTACTTTCAATGAAAAGATATTAAGTAAGTTTGTAGTCTAAGGCTACGACTAATTTTGTAACTAAATTTTGTCCATATATATATATAAAATCACTTGACTCATTAAATAGGTTATGTGAAGAAAAGTACATACAAATGGTTGATTGAATTGCCACATAATGGTATTTTGAAAATTTTAAATTAAAAAAAAAACCAAAAAACTAATAAAAGCATTTTTCAAAAAATAAAAAAATAGTTTTTTTTTTTTGTTTTGTTTTGTTTTGTGGAAGAAGAAAAGAAGAAACAAAAATGCTTGCCCAAATTTTCAGAGATCTTTCTACTCCAAAAAGAATCTAAATTTCTCTTAAATCTATTTTATTTTTTTGTTTTGTTTTGGAATTTAAAAATTATTTGAATTTTTTAAATTAAAAAATAGATAATTACATTTTATCTATACATGGTATATGCCAATTTCATGTTGCATATCCATAGTTTGAAAAATGTTACTTTAATTACTTAAGGTTACTTCTGTTATGCAACCATTACTCAACTCATCACTCTCACTGGCAAAAAATTAAAATTAAAAACTAACCTCTAGCGTGTACTAAGCATTTTTTATTTAAATGTTAATACTTACCATTAATCCCATTTTGGGGTTTGTGCATGAGATTTATAAGTTTTCCAATCATTGAAAGGCCTACGTTTCATTACAGATTATTTCAATGATTAGCTAACACATAAACCCTACTCGACAAATGCATAAATCACAAATTAGGAAAAATGAAAATTTAGAATTAAAAAAAAAAGAAGAAGCTTCTGAGAGCACGTGTAATAAGACAAGTGCTCTTTTAAAGAATTTGAATTAGAAACATCGCACAAATTCATATGAGCTAATAGGGTTAATGAAAATATCTAATGACATAACTGTACAATGTAGCCTTAAATTAGGGTTACTTAAAGACAAAGATGCATCTACAAAATTTCATCCAACCAAATTCCATAATGATTCAGAACATTAACAACTTGGTACAAATTCATATGCAGCTATATTTACAGAATTCATTCTCAGATATTACAAAAGAGTAGCGTGTCATTGCATAATTTTTACATATTATGAACATTTTCAACAAATTTAATTGAAAAATTATTATGCCAAAATATCGGTAACACGCACGAGCGATCTTCATTGAGGGGAGCACAATAAAAAGTACTGTGTTTTTCTCTAGTGCATCACCACTATCACTAATCAGCCTAAGCCCCTCAACATAATATTTCCTGTGGTGACTTACTAATTACCACTTACCACAATAATTAGATTCTCATTGGTTCCTATGGGACACGAAATGCCAAATATCTAGATTTCAAATATATTCCATAATTATAAGGATGATGATACAATTTTATTTCAACGAATTCACAAAGCAATTTCCTAATCAAGTACGGTGGTAGGTTAAGTAAAACAACATAAGAAAATGTTAAATGAACACCGAACATCGTTTATGAAGCAAATCTTGTGAAGATTTAAAGATCAATTGTCATCTAGACTTCTTCATGAAAGATGGTCACCTAGTCTACGGTCATTGTCATCTTTTATTTATCTATTTAATAAATAAACATTATAATCCTCATCATGTTTTCTTGGGTTCACAAGAGTTAAAGATCAATTTACAATGAGATTTCTTTATATTGCTCTATGACACAAAAGGAAGAGTACGCTGAAATAATGAAGTTTATAACATGGTACTGGCGCTGATTAGAGGTTATATATAAAAAAAAAGGAAAAAAAAGGCAGCTAAAACAATATTGACCTCTTCGTGCACCCTAACCAGACTAGCAAGAAACTGCTTGTGCTCATCAGGAAATGCCTTAACCAAATCTGCATGTACACAATAAAACAATAGTAACAATTACATACGCAAATCAAAGAGTGCTCAATGAAGTAACATCATGTTAATAAAAGTAACACATTGTAAAAACAGAAGGGGAAATAGAGAATATAAATTAAAAGAAAAAGACTTGTGATTAGAGATGAATATTCTTGCAAACCAATTTACATGGTTGCTTAATATGAATGGATGGTTTTATGAATTATCACATAATGGGTTGGAGATGATTCCTCTAAACCAATTTGAAGGAAAATTCAATCCGATTTTGCAACACCTATTCAAATTAAACTCTTTCTAGTGACACGTTTAATTTGAACAATAAAAATTCAAGAGGAGAAGATACTAGAACATGCAAGGTACAGTGTTATACAAACTCAAAACTTTTTTTTTGGGTGTTGGGGTTGCATAGAATTAACACATGAATTTATCATATTTACCTCTCAGTCCATCCAAATTTAGTCCTCGTGGTGCTTTGGCTCATCATCAAGGACTTCCTTAATCAAAAGGAGGCCCTCCACAAATTCAGGGGAGTCTATATCTGCGGGTGATTGACTGAGAACCATTTTCATTAAGCGACGGTAGAAGCGAGTGGCAGTGACTACTTTAGCCACTTTTCTCCTCCATCCGGAGGAAGAGAGGCTCCCAGTTGGGTGGAATTCAGTTATGTCATCATTGCCATCTAGCACGATGTCTTCTAATTCCATATCATTCGATGCACTTTCCATGTTGAAGTACCACGATGAAGCATACGCATAAATGCAAAGGAACACGAAATTCAATATTGCTAAAGCCAGATAATACCTGTCTAGATGACTCGTGTTTATGGTATCCTTGAACCAGCTTTTAAACAGTAAAACTAAAGGAGTGCTGATGAAACTTCCAAAACCTAATACACAATTACTGAATGGTGGGCCGTAACTCCTCATTGATGTAGCGACGTGGTTATAGAAGAATTCCTGAAGACCGCTACTGGCAAGTCCTTCCATTAGTCCTAACAAAGAAAATTGTGGAACTAACCAGAGGACACTCATAGAGATATTCTGATTGGGATTACTAGGATCAGTTCTCTCTATTAAATTTAGTCTATGGACCTCCACCCGCCAAGCTGCAATGCAGCTTAGTATAGAACAAACCATACCAACACCAATTCTGATCCGTGTAACACTTTGTTGTCTTGCTTTTTTCGACCAAAACAAGAATGGTATTATGAAGCTTATAAGGGACCTGAGTACAACAAAACTATTTAAAGGAACCTGAACACTATTGGCATTGCCAATGTTAAGATCCATGTTGCTACTTTGTTCAAAGAAGAAAGTGTTTCCTGTGGCTACTAACAAACTATAGCCGAAAAAGGTTATCCAAATAGGTATCAACGTAAAAAGGCCTTTTACCTCCCTCACTTGTTCAACTGTGCAAAGCTGCCCACTATCCTCTTGTACTTCTAGACTGATTGAGGGTGTTTGTTCCTCAATTATTGCAGCTTTGTCTAACCACCTGTAGTGTATTCAAAGAGTTATGAGACAGACACTACAAATTTAAGGTACTATTAACGTGTGCCTTGGCCACAAGTTAAAGATTAATAAATACTTAATTATGAGTTATAATACACACTTTTTAGAAAATAAAATATACATGTTATTGATTCTTTGGGTTATACGTGCAAATTAACTGCGGTTAATTGTGTGATTTTTTAGATACTTGTGTACAATTTTGATTTTATTTTTAGAAAAATGTATAAAAATATTGTTTATTAAAATATAAAATGCGTCTTAACCACTACTCTTAGGATATTTGTTAATAAAATCCTTCAGATAATGCTATATTTAAAAACTGTTTTATAACATTTTTAAAAACTGTTATTGTGACAAATTTTTACTAGTTCTTATTTGTGTCTACCATTTGCATCATTTTTCAATTACTTATAACCATTAACCACATTAGCAGCTTATAAAATAATTTGTAGTTCTACCATTTTTCAAATCGTAAATTTTACTATCCTTATAACTAATGCATGATCAACAACAAATAGGTAATTCAAATATTCATTTATTAGGCTATTTAAACTCACCATTCACATTCATTACTAGATTAATTTATAAAAATTTATTAATACAAACTTTTTTGATACAAGATATAAATTTTATTATAATTTAATCTAAGTGAATATATGTGTAAAGTTTTCTTCTGGTAACTTGAACTCTAACCCACAAGCACTTATACTTGTGAAGTGACCATTGTAAGGTAGTATTATTAAAACTTGTAGTAACTAATTTTAGTATGCAGTAAAAAAAAAAAAAAAAAAAAAAATTCTAAATGCGTTATATTGAATTATACTCTACCCGAGAAATAGAACTTTTGGCAACAAACATGTTTGACCAATATGGTTTTTGTAGAACCGACTTGGTGTATGGTTTTTCCAGTGAAACCCTCCTTCTGTACGAGGGTAGTTGAGATGCCGTTTGTATATAGCTACCTTGAAAACTCTTACAATAATTCCAACGGGGCTCCTTTCTGGTGTTTTGCGGTAGTAAAAGGTGAAGCCAAACAAGAATAGCACAAGACTTGCTCCCATCACCAGGGCAGAAACTAGGAAGATTTTTTTCCATGTAGTATTTTGGTATGAAAGGCAAAAGAAAGCAATGCTAGCTCCAGAAAACCAGGCAATCCGCCACCAAACATATGCACGACTATCTATTTTTTCCTGCTCTTCTATGTTGGGATTTTCTTTCTCAATGAACTGATCAGCAAGAAAAGCTCCTAGAGGTGGGTCTCGACCAGATCTGCCCAGTGCTATCATCACCGCTGCAACATAGAACACTCTAGTTTCTTTACTTGCACTAAGGAACTCGGCCGAATACCATAAGAGCACCAATCCCTGCAACAAAAAATAATTTCTGATATGAGGATTTTTGTGAAACATCATCCCCATCTGGGCCTAGGCGTCTAACCCACAAGTGGACAAAACCCACTTTGAGTGGGATATGCAGTAAGAGTAGACATGACAAAACGGGTCAAAATTTTATGACCTAACCCGGCCAGAAAAAATTTGACTCGAACCCAATTATTTTTACTTGAGGCAAAAATGGGTTGACCCGTGACCTGACTCGTGTTTTTCGCGGGTCAACCTGACCCGAACCATTTTTTAAAACTTTTTTTTTTGGGTAAAAAAATAATAAAATTAAAACAATATTAGTTTAATTGTTTGTTGTGAGTTTTAAGAAAACAATTGAGATATTTACATAACTGCATGCAAATTAAGTGAAAGATGAATGGTTGAGCATTCTGTAATGAATAAAGATTTTTAGATATGAAATAGCAAAATACATGCCAAGATAATCTTGTTATAGTAGAGTTAAAAACATAAATTCAAAATTGTAGATACGTGTGAGAAACATTCACAAGTGTGAAAATAGTGAAGCCAAAGTATCAAATTAGCATAAATTATGAATGCTTAGACCTATTTTTTAAAATAATTTATGTTCAAAATAAACGGTTTTTCAAAATAAATTATGATATTTCTTGGAGTAAATAATATGATATTCATAAAAGAGACCATGTATAAATAAATAAATAATCAAACTTTAATGTATATCTCAAATTTAAATAAATGCCAACCACAATTGATAATTGATTATAAAATTAATTTTCAAGATTGTAAATTTTTTATATGTTTTTATTCTTTGTCAAATGAGTTATCTATCCAATAAGTCATTTGTAATTTTTTTAAATTTATTTTTTATTTTTTATATTTTAGGATGTTGATATTATGTAGAAATAAAACTTGTGTATTTTTTTTATTTATCTTTGTGTTATTTTGTTTTAGATAACAATGTTAGGATTTGTATAATTTTAAAATTATTGAATAAGTATTAATAAGTTTAACTGAGTTCATTCTTGATATAAGTGGTGAATTCAAAGTAATGCATTCTACATCAAGTAATTTGTTGCATGATTTTTTCTTTATTAAAAAAAAAAAAATTCATGTGAAAAATACGGGTTAACTCGATCCAACTCGCAACCCGATTGACCTGACTTGAAACTGACCTGACCTGCCCGTTTTGCCATGTCTAAGTAAGAGACATGGTATATGGGGTATCCCATACGCATGTAACTACTCTAACATAGCATGCGCTACTAGCACATGAATGATGAATTACATATGTGTTATTGATGTTAGTTTGAATTATTAAACATATAAAACATTAGTTTGATTAAGACATTTGGAGGTACTAAAATGATTTTTTCTTGCAATTTTCTTGATATTGGTTATGCTAAGTTTCTTATTACACTAGTCTTATGTATATAATTTTAAAAATCACCATTGGATATAACATATACTATATTAATTCAAAATCATTATTCGTGAAACTCTACTAAATACAACATAAAATAAAAGAATAAATTGATCTAATAGTATCCCTGAAATTGAATGGGGATAGGTTTATGAGATCGTTCAGTTTAATTACAATTTATTAAGATTAATATTTTCACATGCAAAATATTTGAATAGAAATAGTATAAAAAATATGTTCATTAATTCAAAGAAAAAATAATAGAAAAAAATCTAAACAAATTAATTTGTATGGAAAATTAACAAAAACAAAATCCAATTTTGATTTTAATTGAATTTCATAATCGTTACCAAACATGTTCTTAATCTTATGTTTTTCATGGACAAATGAATTCAATGAATTCAATGCATTATATTACATTTTAGAAACTATACCTAAGTTTTACCCTTATTGCAAATAATATTAAATGTCAATATATTTAATGTGGAAAAGAGGATTTTGTCATAATTTATAATTAATGACTCATGAACATTCCTAAAAAAATGTTATACGGATCATATAACTTATGGGATGGAGTGTAATTTTTGAGAATAGGAAGTAAATCTTTGGTTTTTATTTATTTATTTTTTTCTGTATTTTTTGGGCAAACTTCTTGAGGGTGTATTTTATCCTAAAGCATATTATATAAGCTCAATCATGGACATACCGAAATATAGGCAATACTGGTAAAGACAATCATCGCAAAACGACCTATATAGGAATCTGCTATATGAGAGAGAACAACCGCTAATATAGCCGCTACGCCGTCCTGGAGGTTCATAATTACTACAGCTTTTGGTAGATGTTGCTTCTCCCAATTATCTATGAGATAAACTATCAAGATGCTCGCCACTGCTAACTCGACCAGGCTATGGCTTAAAACAAAACCTGCAGTTCAACAAGTTGAAAAAAGAAAAAAAGAAAAAAAAGATATCAATTATCTGTAAAACCCAACAAATATTTAAGCATATGTTGATACTATTTGTCCCCTAAAAGTAAAATTAACATGCAGCCAAACCAATTTTGGTTTCAGGAATCATTACCTAAAATGAACAGGGCAGGTTTTGAGAAGAAAATATAGTAGTGATACCATTCCTTGACTCTATGGTAGATCTTTGACAAACATCTGTTACTCATTATCAATTTCAGTGGGGTCAAGAAGGAGGTTTTGCCCAAAAAGAAAGAAGTGCTGGGATTCTTAGAAAAGCCAGTAACACTATTGCTTTGATAGGAAGAAGACAAGGTAAAAATAATTCTTAAGAGAAACTTGGTATGACTGCTCCTTTCTTCTTTTTTTGGGTGAATAAATATTTTATCACACAACCCAAAACGGAAGAAATACAAAAAAATTTGGACTTGGAACTATCTTTATCTAAAGCTTTCATAACAGATAAAAGCAGTATGAATGCACTTTTCTTCGAGGTAACTTCCTAATTTTCTTCTTACATCTATATATATATCAGACTTGCTTAGAAACAACCGCTGGAATATTTATTTATATAAATATATAAATATTACAATTTATTTTTCCAGTGTTTAAAGTATAATTTCCAGTAATATAAAATTTATTTAATAATTTTTGTTTTTTTGCTAAACTTTTTTAATAATTTATGTACATAGTACTCACAGCAACTTTAATATTTAGGAGGAAAAGTATGCGATAATTTATTTAATGGTATCAATAATTTAAAAATCTGAAAGAGATGTGAAGGTTCCATTGTGAAATATGAACTTGACCGGTGTGCACTAGACGCGTTTTGTTCCAGAGTAACGTCACCTTATAAAAACTTGACCATGATACAATGCACGTTTAACTATTTTTAATCAGTTAAAAAAAAAAAAAAAACCTACTTTTAATCAATTTAACATTGAGGGCTACCCACTTTTAACTTTTTATTTTATTTTATTTTTTGGGATGGAACCAGTCTTAACTACTTTATTTGTAGACATGGTCACATTCTTTAATTTTTTTCATTTAAATGGGTAACCCAAACTTGTAACCAAGTATGGGTGTTGAAACTGAGAAAGGGATATCTGAAGAAAAACTAAGCAAAGCTTGAGCTTGCAAGTGAATCAGATTTACAGAGATCAACAAGAAAAGGAAAAGAAGAATAGAGAGAGAGAGAGAAGGAATTGAGAGTGAGAGAAAAGAGAGAATTCTAGAAGAAATGATTGCTTGCTAAGAGCATCAGCATCCGTAAATGCTATCTCATCCCATTTTACTATTCTAAAAAGCTACTTTATCAATTATACCATACCATTTTACAACACCCTCAACATCCCAAAATTCTTTTTTTTTTTTCCATTTTATTTAAATATTCTATTTTATTCATTTTTTACTATATCTCTTTTTCTATTCCTTTTCCTCTCTTTCTCCCTCATCCTCTAGCACCACTTTTAACACACAGAGCCACACACACAGAGACCATTGATACACTGATCCACCTATCCAAACCCATCACCACACACACACACACACACACAAAAACAAAAACAAAAACCCAAAACAAAAACAGAAACCTAAAACAAAAACAAAACACAATCCCATTATCACACACACCAATCACCACACACACCGATCCACCTATCCAGAACCTTCTCTTATTTTCTTTCATCTTCACACCAAACAAAAATTGAACACAATCCAAGAGTGTCAAACCCAAAAAAAAAAAAAAAAAAAAAAAAAAAAACCCCACCATCGGAGCCCTCACGCCGATCCAAACCCATTCAGGCCACACCGATCACCACACACACCAATCCACCTATCCAAAAACTTCTCTTATTTTCTTTCATCTTCACACCGAACAAAAACTGAACACAATCCAAGAGTTTCAAACCCCCAAAAAAAAAAAAAAAAAAAAAAAAACCCCACCACCAGAGCCCTCATGCCAATCCAAACCCATTCAGGCCCACTGGAGCCCTCAACCGATTCAAACCCATCAGGGCCCTCACCCCAGTCCATCGTCGTCATACCTATCAGAGCTCGTCGGAATCACAATCGGAGCCATTAGAGCTCCGATTCAAACCCATCGGAGCCATCAGAATTGCCATCGAAGCCATCTGATTACACTATTGTCAAAACCCAGGGGTCTTGGGTCTGAAGAGAGCAGAGAGCAGATGAGAAAGAGAGAAGGAAGAGAGAGAAAAGAGGAGAAATAATGAGAGAGGACAGAGAAATTCCCAGGTTAAAAAGTCCAGAGAGTATTAAAAAATTATTTTTTCTTATACCATTCAGCTACAATACCATCTTAAATGTAAGATGATACTGTAGCTCTATGCCAAAAAATTTGACATTTCCCAAGTGTGAGAGTGCCTTTTTTTTTGGCACACAGGCCCAAGGAACTTGGGCCAAATAATTGTAGTTTGGTGGACTGGGCTTGGTTCACCGCAGTTAAAGGAGCTGTTTAAGAACCAAGTTGTGCACAAGGCATGCTTCCTACAATACACATAAAATAGCAAACGAGAATATTTGTATTGAACAACAATGAAGACAGCAAAAAGGAAATGTAAAGTAATCAAGAAATACACCAAAAAAAAAAAAAAAAAATGTTAAGGATCCTCAAATTAATAAGAAATACTTCATTAGTTTTTCTTAATTATGGTTACAATGTGCTCACTAAGACGTGATATAAGGTTCAAATAAGCTCAAAAATTACAGACTTTGATGGCTATCCAAGCCTCTAAGACTTGCAAAGTTTAAATCCTTTTGAATCCAAGTATGTGCTATAGTGGCTGTTTTTGGGATACCAGAAGATATTTCCCTACTTTCTTTGAGTTTTTTGACAGAGTTTTTCTCAATGATTATGTTGTTGTGTTTTTCTACTACTTTCTCCCCATTTTATAGTGTTATTCTAGAGTCTCGGGGAACTATTGATTCCCATGTTTTGCTCCCTGGGTACCAGAGCCCGTTATGTGCCCATCGCCCAGAAGGTTGAGCCTTTCCCTGTTCCTCATTTTTTCTTCCTTTTGATGCTGTTTCTTTGAAAGCCCATGACTGACTTTTCTATTCCGGAGTGTGCTTGTTTTTGATGTCACATTCCTTATGGTTCAACTTTTGGCCGTCCTTCCTTTTTGTCATTTTTCCTAAGTGGGCGGAATCCAACTCTGCTGGTTCGAAAGTTTTTTTACTGCTACTTCCTTTTTTATAGCTCCTTTTTCTGGTTCCCC
Source organism: Quercus wislizeni (assembly GCA_023055345.1). NCBI lineage: Eukaryota > Viridiplantae > Streptophyta > Magnoliopsida > Fagales > Fagaceae > Quercus > Quercus wislizeni. Next base: position 4,020,505 of record JALGQJ010000005.1, on the reverse strand, counting down.
GAGGTACCGTTCCTTTGCATTGTGAGAGGTTACTCTAGGCTTTCTCCTTTTTCTTGCTGGATCTCTAATACCTAAGAAGGACGTATCTGCCCTTTGTTTCTTGTGTTTTTGTGGCGTTTTCCTTTGAGCTGTCTTATTCCTGTCTTAGCTATGCTATACGCCTCGGGGACCTCAACTCAGCTCTTTTATGCTAGTTCTTCTTCCCTCTTTTGATCTGGACCTTTTTTCTTTTTGTCTTCCTTCATAGGCTTTTGGGCTCGTCTTTTTATGGTTTTTGGGCTTTAAGCCTTTTGGGCTTACCACCTTTTTTTTTTATTTTTTATTTTTTTATTTCATTTTCTATGGCCCCTTGTGTTATTCCTTTAGGCCTGGGTGCTGTGATTTTTTAGACCTCAACATTTAGTCCCCCGAGCTCATGGGTTACCTGAAGCCCACACGTGAGTAATTCAGGGTTTTTTAGTTTCCGTAGGATTTCCTTTTAATTATCCCTGGGTTCCCTTCTTCCTTCTTCAGGATCTTGGCCTTCTTGTTGCTTTTGCATATCTTGGTCTTTCCTGCGTGTCGTGCTTCTTTATTTTGTAATTCCCCCCCTTTTGCACAAGACGTGGTAGTTGAGTTTTGGAGTAAAACTTCCTCCACCCACTTTTTACGTTCCCCGTAACTTCCATTAATAACTGCTAATTAATTTCTCCTTCAAAACTAAATATTTTAAGCAACTGGCATGTCTTTCTATACATTGTCTTCTCCAACTGCTCTTCGTGCTTTTATTGCAAGCACTTCACATTATCTCTTTGCTTCCCTGAATCTTCCACCCTTAGGTCTCTTCTCTCTCTTTCAATCAGTTTGTTACTCCCGTTTCTTTTTCCATTCTTCCAATTCTCCCTACTTCTCATCATACTCATTGCTTTGATGGCTTCTTCTTCTTCTCGAAAAAGAAAAGAGCGTACTCCCAGCCTTTTTGAGGGCAAAGGCTCCTTTGGTTCTGCTTAGGGTGAGTCTTATGAGGTCATTGAGCGCCCAGCCTTTCCCCTACGGGACCCCTAGTATACCCCTAGTCTATTTTTCCCTCAGGTGTCTCATGGTGAGGCCCTTCCGTCCCCTCACGCTTGGGTATTCTCTGGTCAGGCGGGTTTCGCTAGTTCCGCTCAAGTTCCAGACCCTAGAGAAATTTTTGATCTTCAGATTAGGCAGGGACTTCGAGAGGCGGTGCCTATCTTTTTTGATTTCCTCCCTGGGAAAATCCAAGGTTGGCCCATCTGGGTGGATAGGGAACTCTCTGATGAGGAGTTCGTGGGTCATTTGAAGCCTGCTGGGATCCTGAAAGCAGTGGCGATTTCCAAGAATCTTGAGAGTTTCAGAGACACTAAGGGTCTCAGGCATTTGGTACGCCATTGGTGCCCTTCTCTTCACACTTTTTTCTTTTATGTTGGTGAGTTGACAATCACCCTAGAGGATGTGGTCAACAACTTCCTTCTTCTGGTGTTTGGGGATGAGAATCCTTTTGATATTAGTCTTTCTGAAGAGGATCTCGAGGTAGAAAACAAGTTACTTAGCCATTTTGGTGGTTGTACTGCTTCTCCTAGTGGTAAGCCGGCCAGGATGAGGAGATGGGTTATGACCCTTTCGCATGAGAAAGATAAGGAATTCAGGCGAGCCGGTTTCCTGGCGTTCTGGCTTAGCAAGTTCCTATTTAGTGAGTTCCCTGGGTACGGGGTCAAGTCTACTTTCTTTTAGTTGGCAATTAAGTTGGCCTGAGGCGCCCAGTATCGTTTTTGAGACATGTCTATTCCCAACTGGACCAGCTTCACGAGGATGAAGCCGAAGGAAACTCTTGTTATGTAATCACTTCATCTCTTCACTGTGCTATCCTTTAGATATTTATGTGGGATCGTTCTTCAGCTACTTTAGCTAAGTGTAGAAATTTGAAGTTTGTGAAAGACAAATTCCAGGGATCCCCCGATATAATTAAAGGTCTTTGTGGTAATTCAACTGATACTTTTCCTATCATCTTCCGTTGGATTAGTCTGAAAGGTGGTAGTCTCAAATTGATTGAGTTATTTGATTAGGCTGGACATTTTCATTGGCGGTCTCCTCGAGAGTTCGGTCCTGGCTTTGCTTGTGATTCTGTATTGTCTTCTTTTCTTACTTCTATAGGGAACACTTTTGATTTGCGTCGTGGTGATGAGGGTAGTTTAACTTACCTAGCTTGCATTAGTCCCTCTTGGCTTCCTGTGCCCTCTTCAAGCGGCCCCAAGTGTACTCATTACTCAGCACACCGGGTAATCTAGCAATTCGGTTTTGATCAGGATATTCTCCTGGCGCTTAAAGACATAATACCATATCTTCCTTCTTTGGATCCTTTTTTGAGACTCCAGGCCTTCTCCTACTGGTCGTGGAGGAGCCTTCAGTTTGTAGTGCCCAATTCCCAAAAAGGAGTTTTTGCCTCCAATGGTTATGCTGACTATTGGAGAAGAGTACAAAAATCTTTTGTTTACTATGTTGGTTCTGGCACGATTAGGGAAACTCCCAATCCTAGTATTTCTTCTACTTCAATATCCAACAAACGCCTATCCTTGCCTACTGCTAGAATTGTTTCTACTGTTGTGAGTAGCAAGATAGGGTTTGTGGAATGGCATGCTTCCAAGGGAGGCTGGGTGACTTATGCACAGGATTTTCCAGAAATTTGATCGGGTTGTGACTTTATCATTGGCACTTCTTCCGGGGTACCCATTAAGAGGGGTGCAATAGAGGCCATAGGTGCTGCCATTCTCGCAAATAAGGGCAAGGAAAAAAGGATCAAGCAGGAAAAATTGAAAGACGATGAAGTTGAAGAAAGTGTAGAAGGCACAAAGGTTGGCCCTAAGGCAAAAAAGAGAAAGACTGGGAAATCCCAGAAGCAATTGGTGACTCCTGAGGAAAAGGAAGTTGGGCAACCTTTGACTACAAGGACCCGAAAGAAGACGAAGGTAGAGTTTTTTTTTTTTTTTTTTTTTTTTTTTTTTTTTTTTTTTTCAGGCTCCTGTGACTTCTTCAGTCCATGGTCTTTTGGGATCCTCTGATTTTGTATCTTAGTCCCCCTTAGGACCCTCTGGGCGTACTCGTAGTAAACAAAAGACCATCAAAGAATCTGTAGAGAGAGAGAGAGAGAAAGGCAAGACCTCTTTCCTTCTTCTCTCTTTTATGTTTGCCATTGTCCTGTGACTTCTTTAGTCAATGGTCCTTTGGGATCCTCTGATTTTGTATCTTAGTCCCCCTTAGGACCTTCTGGGCGTACTCGTAGTAAACAAAAGACCATCAAAGAATTTGTAGAGAGAGAGAGAAGGGCAAGACCTCTTTCCTTCTTCTCTCTTTTATGTTTGTCATTGTTGTTGCAGCCCCTTCTCCCTTTTAGCCGATGAGTGGTTGTTTTCTTTGTAGTCCAAACGCAAATCGGATTCCAAGAAAGGTAGAAGTCAGTCATCTAGTGATGATGTGGTATGACCTTTCCTTATTCATGCCTCTTTCTGCTTGCTTTTATTTCCTTCTTTGGTACTGTGTGTTTGTGGCACCTTGTTACCTACACTTATTATTTGCTTGTCTGCTTTTTTATTTATTTATTTTTATTTTAAGGTGGAAGTGTCTCCTCCCATGACTGGTAGGATTCTAGAGGAGGAAACGGTTGCAACCCTTTCTGTTGTGTTTCTTGGTGTGGAAGAGGAGCCCCCTAATGGTGACATAGCTGAGGAGGCTGGGCAGCCAATGCAGGGTGTCCAAGCTGTCCAGGATCCTGAGGCTTCCCAACTTCCTGCGTCCCAAAGTCCTCAGCTCGAGCAGACTTCTAGTCTTATTAGAACTGTGTTCCCTCAGAAGGTGTTAAGTACAGAAACTTTGGGAGGCGCGTCTCTATCCAAACAAACAAGTGAGCCTTGTTTTTCTTTATCATAGCGTTTAACTCTATTTCTCTTTTGTCCCCTTTTTCTCTCCTTCCCCTTTTGAGTTCTTTCTTTCCTTTCTCTTTTTAGGTCAAGCCAGTGTGAGGTTTGTTCCTAGCGTTGCCTTTTCTTTGGAATCAGAGGATTCTGAAGGTGGGTGTAGATTGTCCTTACTATGTTTCCTTTTCTTCCTTTATTTTTATGCCCTTCCCTTGTCTTCTTCTTCTATGGCGAAGCCCCCTGTATCTCTACCTTCTTTTAGCCGTTATGCTAAGGTTTCCTCACCCTTTCTTCAACTTGCTATGTGTCCTTTCTCAAAGTCTTCTAAGAAACCAGAGGAGCAAGAGGAGGAGGTTCCGCCCCAGGAGGCCGATACTGGTTTCCCTTTTTCCCTTTTTATTTTTTTATTTTTTTTTACTGCCTCTCCTTTTTTTTTTTTTTTTTAACTAAGTTTGTTTCCTTTTTTTTTGTGTGAGTGTTGACACAGGTGTTAGGGATTATGAGCTTCTGATTCCTGAGGGGGTTGTGGGATCCGTTCAGGTTGCTGATCTTCAAATAACCCAAAAGACTGAAGGTTCTCCAGCTCCTGTAGGTGGGGATACAATGATGGGGGATGTTTTAGGAGTGGCTACTTCAGATCCTGATTCAAGACTTTCCATCTTCTTGGCCCGTTTTGATCTCCTAGAGTTCAACAGCCTCCCTGTTAGCCACTTCCATTCCTTTAGATCTTCCTATGGCAGCTTCTTGCATTTCTCTGTGCCTGTGGAGGGTTTGCCGTTGCTAGAAGGGTTGCTCAAAAGTCATGGAGACTTTACCAGTGGTTTTAGGGGAGGTGTTTTTCTGGGCAACATCCTGATGGAGTTGCTGTGTGCTGTACTGATTTCTTTAAGAGATTCTTCTATAAACTCCTTATCTGAAGAGAAGCTTTTGGAGTGGAGGGGAGTGGTACAGGACCTTTTGGAGGCCAAGTTCAACCTGTCCTTCTTGTTGGAACATTTGTGTCTACTGGCCCACGTGCTATTCCAAAGGCAGGCTTGCTAAGATTGTTGTTGCTGAGGAAGTTCTGGCTCGTGCTCACAAGGTCTTGCAAGATTTGAAGGTCAAAAGGCAGATGGTTCTTTCTTCTTCAGCTATCCCTGCTATTTCCCTAGATGGTTATTTGTTAGCCGGCCTTATTTCCTAGCTTTCCCTTTCTCCCCCTTTTTCTAGCTGTTTTAGATATGTATAAACAATTTGGGGTTGTATAAGTTTCTATTTTTTCTTTTGCTTGAACACTACTCCCTTTTTTTTTGCATAGATCAGTATTTATGTTTCAAAACTGCTTCTAAGTGTTTGTGTTTCAAGACTTCTTCTAATTTTTTCTTAATAGCATGTGGATTTGTTTGTTTCCTTTTGGTACATTGCTTTTCTTTCTCTTCTGTTTTTCTTTTTTTTTTACTGAGTCCTGGACCATGGTTCCTACAAGTTTTACTGTAGGTCTTGGACCAGGTACCCCGGTGGTTGTTTTGTTGCGCAAGTACTGAACTGGGTACATTGGGTGTCCTTTTTTTTTTTTTTTTCCAATCCCAGTTCATGAACTTGATAGGTCCCCTTTTGTCAAGTGTTGGGCTAGGTATCCTGAGCACTTACTTTTACCCGTGATCTTAGAACATGCATTTGAAACTCTTTGTGAGGTGGTTCCTGGGTCATGTGTCAAAAAGTATTTATTTCTTTTGTCTTGGCCCAAATATCCTCCCTCAATTTTGTCTAAATTTGGACTTTGCGATATTTAAGACTTAAAGGCTGATGGAAAAAAAGAAAGATTTCGTTGAATTAAAATACGATTACTATTTAAGGAACATAGGAAAAGTCATTAAAGATAGTAAGGATCACAAAGTGTCCTTCTATCATGGGTTCCTAAACAAAATTACTTAGACAAGAATTCATAACAAAAGCAAAGAAATGATAAAAACACTTAGCGGGTTGGAGAGTTGGCAAAAGGATCCTGGCGTGCTGAGACCCTTTCTTTCTCATGCATAGTATTGTTTTAGCCACTTCCCATTTATGGGTTCTGTCAGGACTGCCCCATCTTCCTTTATAAGGTGGTAATACCCACTCTCATAAGCTTTTCTGATGATGTAGGGTCCTTCCCATTTTGGGGCGAATTTGGAGGGTCTTGGAAGGTTCCTCTTTATGTGTTCTGCCATCCTCAGTACTAGCTGCCATTCAGTGAAAGCTTTTGGGCGTATTGCTTGTGCATATGTTTTAATCATTCTTTGCTGGTACCTCTGGCTTCTCTTCTTGGCTAGTTCTCTTTCTTCCTCTACCCTTTCTAGATTTGCCAATCTCCTTTCATTATTTGTGTTCTCGGTTTCCTCCTGGCTTTCTTTAAGTACTACTCTTGGTGTGGGAATAACTAATTCCAGAGAACTGATAGCTTCTGTTCCATAGACTAGGGAAAACGGCGAAAATCCCATGGCCATTTTTACAGAGCTCCTGCATGCCCAAAGTACATCTGCCAAATGATCAGTCCATTTCCCTCCATACTCATGCTTCATCTTTTTAAGGATCTTTAGCATCACCCTATTAGTGGCCCTCGCCTAGCCATTTCCTTGTGGGTAGTATGGGGTAGACCTTCCATGCTTGATGTAATATGCCTCAGTCAACCCCTTCATGTCTTTGTTTATGAATGGGGTCCTATTGTCGCTGATCAATCTCCTGGGGATCCCGAACCGTGTAATTATATGTTCTCGAATGAAGTTTGCTACGGCTGCTCCAGTGGCTTTTTTCAAAGGGTTGGCTTCTACCCATTTTGTAAAGTACTCTGTGGTTGCTAAGATCCATATGTAACCATTGGATAGGGGGTTTATAAGCCCTATGAGATCAAGTCCCTAAGTGTGGAAAGACCATGGTGTTGTCATATCCTACAACACATTTGGGTAAGTATGGATTGCATCTCCGAGGACTTGACAAGCGTGGCAGGTTTTGAATAGTTCCTCGGAGTCCCTTTTCATCGTTGGCCAGTAGTACCCAACAATAGTAACTGTTTATAGAGCCTTTTTTTTCCTGGGTGACTCCCATAATCACCAGAATGGACTTCCCTAACTACTTCTCTGGCTTACCTTGGCCCCAGGCATCTTAGGGGACCCCCACTGAATCCTCTTTTGAATAGGATCCCTTTCTGCAAGAAGTACCTGTCCGCAAGTTTCTTGAGCCTTGCAAGAAGTACCTGTCCTGCTTCTTTCATTTTTTTCTTTGATTTCGCTCCTCCAATCCTACTGCTTGGACTCTCCGGGGTATATCTCTTGGAGGATCCTTATGATAGAATGTTCTTGCTTTCTTATCCTTACCAGCATGTCCCTTCTTTTGAATGGAACTTGGGATCTTAAGGTGGCGAGTGCATCAACAAACCTGTTCACACTCCTTTGAGTGTACTCTATGCTAAAGGTCTAGAATTCCTGCTCCAGCCTTTGCGCCCAAGTCCTGTAAACTGCTAAACTTTGTTCTCTTAGCGTAAAGTCACCTTTCACCTGAGAAGCTACAAGATTGGAGTCTCCCAATACTCTCATATGCTTTACTCCTATACTGAGTGCTATAGTTAACCCGGTCAAGTATGCCTCATACTCAGCTGCATTATTAGAACAGGAGAACCCAAGCTTGAAAGACAAGGGTATGGTGTTCCCGTTTTCACAGCTTAGTAAGACTCCTACCCCATTTGAAGTCGTTGTAGTTGACCCATCGAATCTCATTGTCTATTTCTTTCCTGGGATCTTTGTCATCGCCACCTCACTCGGGATCTCTTCACTCAGTGAGCTTTCTTCCTTTCTTGGGAATTGAGCTAGTAGATCTGCTATGGCTTGGCTTTTGATAGCCTTGGGGGTTACAAGACCCATGTCATACTGAGAGAGCAGGACCAGCCACTGTGCTATCCTTCCTATGAGAAGGGGCTAGTGTAGGAGTGCCTTTATGAGGTGCGACTTAGTCACCAAAAGGATTTGGTGAGCTGAGAAATACATTTTCAGCCTCTGGGACGTGTAGATAATCACTAGGCAGGCTTTCTCTATCCTGGGGTACCTGGTCTCAATGTCTTTGAGTGTTCTGCTTATGTAGTAAATAGGTTGCTCATTCCCATCATCATCTTCCTATGCTAGCAAGGCTCCTATTGCTAAGAAGTTTGATGCTAAGTACAATAACAGGGGTCACCCACGCATTGGTGCTTGGAGAGTGGGCAAGTGATTCATGATCTGTTGAATCCTTTGGAAGGCCTCATGTTGCTCCGTTCCCTAGGTGAACTCAGTCTCATTTTTCAACAGTTTGGATAAACCCGTTGTAACTGAAGCTAGCCCAGGCACAAATCCTAGGAAGCTTTTGAGCTACCTCACCGTTGTCGGTCTTTTCATTGTGGCAATGGCTGTGACTTTGGCTGGATCTACACTTATGCCTCTGTGATGTACCAGAAATCCAAGGAACTTCCCAGCAAACACCCCGAAGGCACATTTCATGGGGTTCATGCATAGTTTGTACTTCCTACATCTTTCGAAAACTTGCTCAAGTACCTGCAAGTGTTCTGTCCTAATTTTTGATTTAACCACAATATCATCTGTGTAATCTTCCATCTCCTCATGCATCATGTCATGAAAGATAGCTATCATGGTTCGCTGGTATGTGGCCCCTGCATTTTTTAGGCCAGAGGGCATTACAGTGTAATAAAAATTCCCTATTAGAGTTTTGAATGCTGTTTTCTCTGCATCCTTGGCAACCATGCGAATTTGGTTGTACCAATTGTACCCATCCATAAATGAAAACATAAAACTTCCTGCAGCTGAATCTACAAGGAGGTCGATATTGGGCAAAGGGAACTCATCTTTTGGGCATGCCTTGTTCAGATTGCGAAAGTCCATACAGCAACGGATCTGACCATTCCTCTTTTTCACAGGTACTATGTTAAAAAGCCACTTGGGGTGTTGGATGGGTTTGATAAAACCAGCTGTCAACAGTTTCATGACTTCTTGAATTATCTGAGCTTCTACCTTGGTATGAAAGACCCTAGCCAGTTGGACGACTGGTCTGACTCCTGGGTCTACATTGAGAGAATGAACTACCAATCCTGGGTCTAGACCAAGCATTTCTTCATAGGTCCATGCGAACACGTCCTTGTACTTCTGGAGTAAGGCCACTAATAGCTCCCTTTCTTGTGTCGTCAGTTGATTGCTAATAAAGACAGGCTTCTGGGATCCCAGCTCTGCTCCTAAATTTATTTCCCTTAATTCTTCCTCAGGCTGAATCTAGGCTTCCTCTGGGATTTCCTCTTGGGCCATCATGCAGTCTGGTGGTCTGGGACCTTTCTGCGTGATGCATTCAGGTCCCGCGCACCTTCATAAGTGATAAATCAATCTTCGCCCGGGTTCTCGCACCACCATGCATTCTCGGGATCCTAAGGAGCTGAGCTCCCTCTTTTGCATTTTCCTTTCCAGAAGGTTTCTTAGGTCACAGGCACCCCTTCCTCCTCCTTCTTTTTCTTCTTCCAGGATAGGTGCTCCTAGGGTACCTGGTGCGGGGTTCTCATCATCTAGTTCTAACTCATTGTAAAACATTGTTTCTGTAAAGTTCACTTCTCCTTGGCTGAAAGGGTTATGATTGGCAGGGATCCTCACGGGCCTCTCGTTTAATCTCCCTTTAATACATTGATGGTACGTAGATGGAATAAGCCAGTGTTTATGGAGCCACGAGCATCCCAACAGCAGATGGTAGGACACCTCTGCATTAATGACATGAAACCTTGTCAGGGCCACTATTGGTCCTACTCTTCAGGCTAGCTACACATACCCTTCGGTTGATTCTACCAACCCTCCAAATCCTGTTATTTCCATGGGATCCCCTAGGATCCTCATGTCGACCAGGCCCACAGCTTCTAGGGTATTTAAGGCTATGAGGTTGAGTGAGGCCCTCATGTCCATTAATGCTTTTCTTATTTGGACACCATTTATGGTGGCCATTAGATAAAGGGGTCTACGGTGGTTTGGATGCTCAACCTCCATATCCTCATCAGTGAAAGTTATTGCGCTAGTTGTCTCCAAGAAAGCTCAACTATCATGTGATTCTGCTGTGAAACATTCCATTCCCGAATCTGCTACTATACTCATGAAAGACTTTGTGGCCACCCTTCTTGCTTCTAGTCCAAATCCCAGTTGGTTGAATAGTGACCTGAACTTGGGATTCTTCTGGAGGGTCCTGACTATGCTTAGGTGGAAGGATCCTTCAGATTCTTCTGCTTCTGCCGGGTTCCCATGGATTACTACAGCTACCACCCCCTTCCCTTTGTGGTTGGGCAGGGGGTTCCTTTGCACTTCTAGCTCTTTTTGACTAAGCTCCAGGGTTCCTTCTCTTAGCTTTTTGTGGATGAGTCTTCGAAGGGTCTAGCAATCCTTGGTGGAATGCTTGACATAATTATGGATCTTGCAAAATAAAGGGTTCTTCCTTTCTTCCTCAGTTGGTGGCCTGGACACAGTGAATGGCCTGACAACTCCATCCCCGTTCCATTTGTCCAGGACATGGTTTAACTCCTTTACAGTACATGGGATCACCGGTGGTTCCTCGAACACCTTTCCATTAGGCCTCTTCCTTTTCTCTCATATTGATGCTATCATGGCTTGGGATACTGGCATCCTTTTTGTCCTCATAGTTTGTGCCGTTCTTCTGGTTCTCTATAATAGGTTAGCAAACTGTGCAATGCATAGATTTTTGAGGTTGAGTCTGTAGTCGAAAAGCATGTTGGATATGCAGGTTTCTACGAGTTCTTTTTCTTCGTGGTCCCTATAACAATCTAAGGACACATCTTCAAACCTTTTAATGAACTGGACGGGATCCTCCCCAGGCCTCTGCCTTACCATCTAAAGGCTTTGGAAAGTGATCTTGTCCTCACCAGGGTAATACTTAGCATAGAATCTCTCCATCATTTCATCCCAGGTTTTAATGGACCTAGGTCTCAGCGTGGTGTACCAAGTATATGCTCTATCCACTAAGGATTTAGCAAATTCTCTTAGACACAGTTCTCTGTCTCCTGTGTAGGGCCTCATAGTGTGAATGAACCTATTCACGTGCTCCACAGCACTTCCATTTCTTCCATCAAAAGGATGGAACTTTGGGGGTTTGTACCCTTTGGGGTATGGCTTGCCAAGAAGTTCTGGTGGAAATGGGGGATCTCGAGAGAATTGCTTGGGGATTTCCGAAAGATTTTCCTTTTCTTGCTCCAGAAGGGCACTGACATCTGCCAGTGTTAGGTACTAGGGGTTGGTTCTCCCTCCCATTGCTGACCCTCCTTCTGGTTGAGTTCTATCTTGGTTACCCACAAGGGGAACATTGTCTCTGATTTCGTGTGTCCTGCCTTCTTTGAGAAGGCAAACTTCTTGCTCCAAATCCTTCAACATCGCTGTCATTCGAGCCATGGGGTCTGGCTCCTGCCTTGCGTGCCTTGTTCTGACACGACCTTCTGTTCCATCAGGGGCACCTCGCCCCTCTGTCTAGAAGCTACTTTTTTTTCTCCCACGGGCTCAAAGGCCGCAGGTGGCATATTAGTACCTTTGCTGTTCCTTTGTCATGGAGGCATGCTTTACGAAGGGATTGCTTCTTACTTCTTCCTTCTTCTTTACCCAGTCCCTAGCGGAGTCGCCAAAATGTGAGAGTGCCTTTTCTTTGGCATATAGGCCCAAGGATCCTGAGCCAAATAATTGTAGTTTGGTGGACTGTGCTTGGTTCACCGCAGCTAAATGAGCTGTTTAAGAACCAAGTTGTGCATAAGGCATGCTTCCTACAATACACATAAACTAGCAAATGAGAATATTTGTATTAAACAATAATGAAGACAGCAAAAAGGAAATGCAAAGTAATCAAGAAATACACAAAAAAACAATTGTTAGGGATCCTCAAATTAATAAGAAATACTTCATTAGTTTTTCTTAATTATGGTTACAATGTGCTCACTAAGACGTTATACAAGGTTCAAATAAGCTCAAAAATTACAGACTTTGATGGCTATCCAAGCCTTTAAGACTTGCAAAGTTTGAATCCTTTTGAATCAAAATATGTGCTATAGTGGCTATTTCTGGGATACCGGGAGATCTTTCCCTACTTTCTTTGAGTTTTTTGACAGAGTTTTTCTCAATGATTTTGTTGTTGTGTTTTTCTATTGCTTTCTCCCCTTTTTATAGTGTTATTCTAGAGTCCCGAGGAACTATTGATTCCCATGTTTTGCTCCCTGGGTACCAGAGCCCGTTTTGTGCCCATCGCCTAGAAGTTTGAGCCTTTCCTTATTTCTCATTTTTTCTTCCTTTTGATGCTGTTTAAAGTCACGTTCCTTATGGTTCAACTTTTGGCTGTCCTTCCTCTTTGTCATTTTTCTTGAGTGGGCAGAATCCAACTTTGCTGGTTCGAAAGTTTTTTTGTTGCTACTTCCTTTTTTATAGCTCCTTGTTCTGGTTCCTCGAGGTATCGTTTCTTTGCATTGTGAGAGGTTACTCTAGGCTTTCTCCTTTTTCTTGCTAGATCTCTAGTACCTGAGAAGGACGTATCTGCCCTTTGTTTCTTGTGTTTTTCTGGCGTTTTCCTTTGAGCTATCTTAATCCTGTCTTAGCTATGCTATACGCCTCGGGGACCCCGACTCAGCTCTTTTACGCTGGTTCTTCTTCCATCTTCTGATCTGGACCTCTTTTCTTTTTTTCTTCCTTCATAGGCTTTGGGGCTCGTCATCTTATGGTTTTTGGGCTTCAAGCCTTTTGGGCTTACCACCTCTTCTTTTTTTTTTTATTTAAATTTTTTAATTTCATTTTCTATGGCCCCTTGTTTTATTCCTTTAGGCCTGGGTGCTGTGATTTTTTAGACCTCAACACCAAGTTTAGCCTTCCAGTTGCTGGGCATTTTTTGGGCCTGAATGCCAAATGTATCTTACATTTGGCATATGGCCTTCTAGTTTCGGATGTTAATCAATACAAAGTGCATAATGGTTCTATGATTCATATCTTGTACAATACCTAAATTCTCAGCCATAGATTTAATCTAATGGCTTCAATCTTTTACTCCTCAACCAAATAAGAAAAAGAATATTTTACCCTTAAAAAAATTTCATAGCCCATTCGCTGTTTCAGCCCGCCCACTGTTTCTAGTAAAATCAAATCTCTCTCTCTCTCTCTCTCTCTCTCTCTCTCTCTTACGCAGCTGCCGCTCTCTGCCTCTCCTTCAATCCATTGTCACCGGCCTCATTGGGATCAACATCAAGGTCTTATTCTTGTGGCTCAACATCATCGAGGTGGGCAGGGATGGTGATGACCTTTACTTCTCTGTTGGGATTGCATCTGCTTCTTTTCCTATCGATAATTTCTACGAGTGTCCTCAGTGTGGCTGTGGATTGAACTGCAGTAGTCAGCAAGTAAGGAAATTTAGATTCAACCCTTTTGTTTCTTCCAGTTGAAGATCAATTATTTTGAAATTGTAAAGTAAAAAAAAGTCTGGGTTTGTTTTAAATGAAATTATTGGAACTGGATTTCGGTTATTTCATCAAAATGATGGGATTTGAAACTTGTTTTAGTTGGTTAAAGATCGAATTTTTATTTTGTGCTTGTCTTGTATGTCTTTAATTTGATATGTCATTGGTAATAATTGAGCCGAATAGTTTTGTTGAATTTGATCAAAGTAGATCTATTTGAAAGACTAGTGAGAACCGATGGTCAAACTCCCTCATACAGGGAGCTGTGAAGTGCCATTGGGTTATCTATACTTATGATCTGATTATACTCCTTAGTAGTTAGCTGATATCTTAGATTGATACAAAGGCTTTAGGATTTATCTTGTTGTAGTACATACTAGTTGAATAATTGGTTGTTTTTTGGGACTGTCTTGTTTGTTTCCAAAGTGTTTTGACTGAAACTGTCCAATCAAGGAAGCAACCTTGTAGCACTACTTCTTGCACAGAATAGTGATGTTATTTTTGTACTAGAGACATGTGTTCTTGTACCTATATTCATTGGCAGTATTGCCAATGAGCTCTATCTTAATTGGCACCTCCTCCCGTGTTAGGTGGAGGGGTGAGATCATGGATTCAAAACCCATTGGGTGTGTGTGTGTAATTTACGAGTGTGTCTGTGGCTTGGACTGCGTTAATGGGCAAGTAAGGAAATTTAGAATGAATCCTTTTTGTTTCTTCTAGTTGAAGATCAAGTTTTATGGAATTGTTAAAAAGAAAAAAAAGGAAGAAGAAAAGGTCTTTGTGGGATTTTGGATGTTGGGTTTCTTTTGATTTGAGATATTGGATATGTGTTACTGTTATTTCTTCAAAATGTGTTTTTAGTTGGCTAAAGGTTGAGTTTTTATTTTGTGCTTGTTTTATGTCTTTCATGAAAAATCTGATTTGTAAACAGTGGCCAAAAGGCCATTGGCTATAATTGAGAAGAATAGTTTGTTGAATTTGATCAAATTAGCTTCATTTGAAACAATGGTGAGAACAAGTGTCGAAGTGCTATAAGGTTAGCTCTACTTATGATTTGGTTATACTGCTTAGCAGTTAGCAGATATGGGGGCTTTAGGATTTATCATAGCTTATTAGATATTGGTTGATTTTTGGAACTCTCTTGTTTGTTTCCAAAGTGTAGGCAAACTTGTAGCACTACTTCTTGCACAGAAAAAATAAAGTTCTTTTTTTACTAGAGATATGCTTTCTTGTAGCTAAATTCATGGGAAGTATTTGGGTACAATTCCATTATCATGATCAACTTGTGAGTAGATGGGTAGTTTTAGCTGAATTATGGCTTGGAGTTCAGTGTGGCAAAAAGGCTTGATACAAATAGCTCAAGCTTGTGACTTTCAAGCTACTCATTGTGGAGCAAACGAATCCTTGCTTGATCTAATTTTTATGTTTTAGCTGTTCCCATAAAAGTTTCAAGTCCTTCGAGGCAATTGGATTAGTTGTAAATGGATGTGATGGTGGTGATCAGTAGTTATTATTACCATTAAAGTAATGCATGATAGGAAATTTTTTTGGTCTTATTATCATTTATCAAGTTTCTTTACTGCTAGATAAGGTATACCAACTTATCAAGTTTCTTTTGATTCTTGATATCATATTTGCTCTGTTTTAGGTAAAAACAAATTATATAATGAAAATAATATCATATTTTCTATTAAAAAAATTTGGTTTTTATACAAAATGTGACTGGCCGAAATCTCATAACTTGTGTTATGACATATTTTCAAAGTATCTTTTAGCTGCATTCTTTCAATCTGTGTTAGAGAGATTAGGTGATTAGGTTGGTTGTAGGATGTTGTTGTTATATGATCTGTTGTGTAATGATAATGATCTTATGGCTTTACCCATGCTTGCTATTAATTGGAAATTTTGATATATGTTTATCGATGAAATCACTCTTTTGTTCTTTTGTCAGGTTGAATGGCTTGATTATAGGTATGCTATTCTTCTTTTGATCATTGAGAGTGAGAAAAGGCAGGTGTTGGAGGGATTAGTGAAGACGATGAAGCTGGCTTTGTTCATGATTTTTTTTTTTTTGGGGAGAAATTGTTCATGAAATTTTAGATATAAAGAACATGACTCATATCTATTTTAGTTGGGATCAAAATCAAGATGTAGCTATTTTGGCTTTCTTGAAACACTGAAATCACTTTATATTGTGAAGCTAATTTAGCTAAGCTATAAAGCCTTTTTGTTTTGGGTTTTGTTCATTTGGTTGTGGATAAAAATTTCAATGAATTTTTGTTGTTTATAACAAGTGAATCTGGTGGCCCTACTACTAGCGTAAATGGTTTTTTCCTTTTGTTATTACTAGATGGTATGAGAACCATGATTATTATCTTGTCTTTGAGAAGAAATTATTATCTTTTACGTGCTCTGGTTGTGCCTTTTATATAAGTACTTTGTGATGACTGATTTGGAGTCACTGAAGCAATTAAGGATTAGTTTCTTAAAGATTTATAAGATACTTCAAGCAATCCTAACATATTTATTGCTAACAAAATCAAAGGCCATAGCCTGGAGAAACTAGCATAGTTATATATTACTTGTGCAGCAATTTTACTTTCTTTAAAATAAGTAATATGAGGTGGAATGCTGCCAGCCACAACAAATGTTTTTGCTATATGACCGATCCTTCTGAAGCCAAAAGTTAACGCCAAAATCAGCAAAGTTAATTGGCATATAGAGTTTTGGAAATAGTGGTCTATGTAGAAAATTAGCAATGTTAACGCCAAAACATCCCCTAAAAACAGAGGAAGAAAAACATTTATAACAATACATATGTAGCCACTCACTCCCAAATTTAGGAAAGTAGTTGATCAGTTCTCTCACAATTCACTTTTAATTGGTGAGTAAGCAAATTCTATTGTCATCAAAACATGACTTAAAAAGCCCTATACACATTAGTAAATATAACAAAACTACCACCAAACCTCATAAATTATATAAATCACACCCAAACATGACATGAAAGACGAACAAATTATTTTTTTGTTGCGATGAAGCAAGCACGTATATGTGATGAAGCATTAAAAATATGAATCACTTGCATTCAAAAAATAACAATAGTTTAGTACATGCCATTGCATTTAAAAATATTGATCACTTCTATATATAATTAATGTCTAACTAGAAGTTACTCAAACATGCACTTGTACAATCTAACATGTTTAACATGTTTTAGTAGCTTCTTTAGTTACAAAAAATTATCCAAAAAATTTGCTACATGTGCAATCAGTTATCTAAGTTGTTAGATACGTTGTTCAAAAAACTGTCCAAAAAATATTGTCCATTGTGCAATATTAGAGCATCCACACCAGCTCGTGGATTCTCATCTAAAATACAAAAAATGCTCCAATTTACACATTTTACCTCAAAATCCTTCCACATCAGTTCATATAAAAATGTCTAAATATCCATGATGTCTTGCAAAATGAACAGTAACTGTGCATATATACACGGTTACTGTTCACCGTGTAAACGATTTTTTAATTCTTTTTTTCTCTCTCCTCTATCAAACTGCAACAGACTAGCGTGGGGAAGAAGCCAGCGCCACCACCAAACTACAACAAACCCAACCACCAAACCCAGCACCACCACCGAACACCGCAACCTAGCACAAAAAAAAATCCCAAAATCAACAGAAACCCAAAAATCAACCCAACCCAAAATATACCCAATTGCTACAACTCAGCACAGCGCCAACCACACAGACCCATCGGAAACCCATTGGAAAAACCCATATGAAAAATCCAACAAAAACCCACATGAAAAACCCACCGGAAAACCAGTTGGATCTGCCCCGATTTGCCATTGATCTGCCACCGATCTGCTCCTCCAGGTTGCTGCCGATCTATCGCCGCCAGGTTGCGGTCGATCTGCCACTGTGAGGTTGCTGTTGATTGTTGCCGATCTGGGTTTGAGATTTGAGTGAGGAAGAGAGTTTAGGGAGAACTAGAAAGTAGGGCAGAGGACAATTGATAGATAGAGCCACGGTTGAGACTTGTGGAGTGGAAAAAAAAAATATTAATGAAGAGATATTTATTAATAAAATAATAATAAAAAAATATTATTTAAATAAGTTAAGAGTGTATAATAGATATACTAATGTGGGAGTTTTATAAAAGTGGTCTTGTAAAATAGAAAAAGTAGGTTGTTAGTGTAAAATAGATGGAAAAATTTGGCCTAACTGATGTGGTTGCTCTTAGCCATGTCCACTGTGCAATATACTCTCAGACAAACTACCAAAAACCATTCATACTACAAAATCAATATTAGCCTGAAAAAATGTCAACAAAATCAAGTTACATTTTGAACTTAAACAAACATGAGAAAATTTCACTATAATTGAACTTACCATTTATTAGTTTTTTACATACCAAAAAAGTGCTGTGTTTGCAGACAAGCATTTGTATTTTCAACACATGGAGTTAGTCCATAATTGAACCTAACTTCATTTCCCTGTGTATATATATAAACAAATAAGTTTATTCATTTGGTGAGTAAAGAGGATATAAACACATGGATTTATTTTTTACTTGACCAATATTCATTTGGTGAGTAAGAATTAAAACTAAATATTTTAAATTTGAGGGACCAAAACCAAACTTGCCTCAACCAAAAATATAATAAGTCACTCACCAAATTGTTACAGGTGGAACTCACACAAAAGGTCAGTTAGGAATGACCTTTTAATAAAGTCACTCACCACAGGCCAAGCCAAAACCCAAATCACCCATTGCCAGGTATGCATAGCCAAGAGACGATCAATAGCTAGCCACACCCAAATCATCCATCACTATCAACCATCAAAGAGCCAACCCAAATCACTATTCAACAAGACAACACACAGCCAAGCCATAATAATATCCCAACCCATCAACTACTTGACTAGTAGCCAAGACCTACTTAAATCTTATGCATAAAGCCACTTCAACAGAAACTTCGTAATACAAATCAATTAGAAAAATAGACTTCAAATCCACCAATTCAAAAGTTTCTAGATAGTCACTTAAAACATGAATATATATCACACAAATCTAACAAGTACATGAAAATGAAGAAGAAGAAGGGAAGATTGGCAGAGCTCAACTGAGGGAAGATAGTCACTAAAAGCAATGTTTACATTTTACCTGACAAATAGCTGCATCATTTAATACTTGAGACAATGATGAAGTTAATTGAGACAATGATGGAGTTAATGGTGCCTATGTAATCACAATGATTATAAAAGAAATAATTTACGAAATCATTTAATTACTTATAATTGCAAAACAAGTAAACATGTAAGTTTTTTCAAAATTTCATGTATGAAAACATTTACATTATACCTGACTAACATCCACAGGATTTGATACTTGAGACAATAATGGAGTTAATGGTGCCTATGTAATCACAATGATTATAAGAGAGAGTTTAAGAAATCATTTAATTACTTATAAGTGCAAAACATGTAAACAAGTATGTTTACCCTTAAAAATGACGTGAAACTAGTTTGGTAACTATGGATTGGTCCCAATTCAGATGTCATCATTAGCGTGGAAAAAGTGACAGGATAAGTCTGCTATATCACAAAAAGGAAAACCTTATTAATAAATTCACAAATGAAAAGGCAAGTGTAGTACAACCTCTAACTTCACAAATTATTAAGTTATTCCACTACGAATAAAAAAAATCTCTTACTTGATGCGAATAATGTTCTCCATGTGAGCCATAATTATTGTATTGCATGTTGGGAGCAAAACTAGGTTCCTAAATGAGAATATATATATATTTATATATTATTAGCCATAACAATATAAAAGTTTACAAACAATGGAAACTTAGTAAGGGATAAAAATAAATAAATAAAATTTACTTTGGATAACTATTGGCTAACCTCATCATTTAATTCAACTCTACCCCTTTTTTTTGTTTGCTTCTCAACCCAACTTTTCTT
This sequence comes from Quercus wislizeni, assembly GCA_023055345.1. Lineage (NCBI taxonomy): Eukaryota > Viridiplantae > Streptophyta > Magnoliopsida > Fagales > Fagaceae > Quercus > Quercus wislizeni. The sequence continues at coordinate 4,001,163 of JALGQJ010000005.1, read as the reverse complement.
TCTTTTTCCACCCTTGCGACCTTCTTTTTTCTTAAGAACTTTTGCTCTTTCAACCAAATCTTCCAAATGTTGGTTAGAATCAATATTTTCTGCACTACTACATAATGGCATTTGATGGGGCAATTGATGACCGGCCACATTTTTTGTTGCAATGTCTTCAACCTTTTTTTTCATATTACTCTATCATCTTTTCTATTAAAGCAAATGCCTCTTCATTATCTACCGCTCGAGAAGCTAATCGTACCAACTTGGGACATAATCTTCTATATCGCCGTGTAACACTCAAGTTGACATCCTCTTCCACATTTGTTCTCCTATTGTCCAAGATACATCCACTTTTTGCCTCTCTTGTCCATCTTTTCAAAATGTACATATCAGGAATTGTTTTTATGGCAAGGAAGTCAAAGACTTTCAAAACATGGCAACATAAAATCCCTACAATTTCAAACTTTCTACAAATACATGAAAATGTCTTATCTATAGTGTCATAAGAGACGATGACCTCACCAGGCTTATGCATAAACTCAATAGTGTATGTATGCACTAACAAGTCCTCTTAGCGATTTTTTATCCTTGTTGCTCATGCAAGATCATATTGATCATGAAGCATTTGAAATATCACAAGTGTGTACACTTGTACTGCTTGCTTCAACAATGGAGAATTTTTCAAGCCCAACTGGGGAAATTTTTGCCTTGCATTTAATTCAGCTTGTAACCCTCTTTCTCGTTTTTGTTTAATCACCCGATCAAAATGTTCAAAAAATTCTGCCACATCCAAATTAGATCTCAAGTAGTCTTTCAAATCTCCATTCAAGCTTTCACTAAGTTGGGTACTTTGTATTCCCAATGTAAATTCATTCTTCATGTAACACTTTGCCAATTTTCCTTTCAATTTGTAGATAGTATCCAACCAACTACGATCATGTATAGCATATGTGTCAATCATGTCTTCCCAAGTTTTTTCAAATTCAATTTTGTTAGGACATATGTGTTTCACATGTTAGGATCATATGTCACTATTTTATGTAATTGGCTAATCCTTTGACAAAACACGCTTTACTTGTAATTAGGTAGTTCTAGGATGGTTTTAATACTTCAAGAAACATGGTTTCAAGATCAAGTGTTGAAGTCATCAAGTTTGTCTAAGAAAATAAGTTGAAAGTGCAAATTCATTAAAGCTCGACAGTTGGCTCGATAGCTGCTCGATAGCTTATCTGTCAAGATTTAAGAAATTCAGAATTCTGATATGATTTCTTGGAATTCGTGATTATGTGTTTATGTCTTCTTTTTTCCTAACCCTAAACATATAAAAGGATTATTTTAAGGGCCGTCAATAGGTTGGCAAGTTGCACAAGCATTGAGAAAACTCTAATCAAGCAAATTGTGACCGGAGACGAAGTTCTTGCCCTAATTCATCATTCTTGTGAAGAAGTTGCTGTGTATGTGCACCATTGGGTTTTGTGACCAAGCATCTTCTTGATCTTCATCGTTGGAATGAACTGAAGAACTTTGCAGCCAACAAACTTCTTAGTTGGTGATTGAAGTCGCGTACTGGGATCCGTGCATCAAAAGAGGAATTGTCACCACAAAACAAGTCCAATTGGGTATTGGGGTAAGGGTCAAATGTAGGTTGGTAAGGTATTTGGGATTCCTTTACTTGTAACTGCTTGTTGTGATAATAGTAGAGTTTCAGGAGTGGTGACCTAAAAATCACCCAGTGGGGTTTTTGCCATCAAGTTTTCCTCATTTGTAAACAAATCACCGTGTCATTTATTTTTCGCTGCATACTTTAGTTGTTTGGTGATTTGTTTGTACTACCACGTGCTTTGTATGTTAATTTGATTAATTAATAAACCTTGGTTAGTTAATAAATTAATTTGTCACAATGGGTTAATTCGTGTTTGGCCTATCAAGTGGTATCAGAGCAGGCACACTTTGATTAGGTTTTAATCTTTGCTGTGTTTGATCCATTGACCCCTATTTGTCATGAATAGAGGACAGTCATTAATTATACCTCCTTTATTTGATGGCACTAACTATGCATACTGGAAAGTATGCATGAGAGCTTTCTTGTAGTCTCTAGATGATAAAGTATGGTAGGCTGTTGAGATAGGCTGGATCAAGCCAAAGGAAGTGCCAGCAGATTGGGATGATGCTAAGATCAAGGCGGCAAACTTCAACAGCAGAGCATTGAATGCGTTGTTCAGTGCCGTCACCAATGAGGAGTTCAAGAAGATATCTTCAACTGAAACTGCCAAAGAGGCTTGGACCATCCTTCAGACAACTTATGAGGGAACTAAGGTTGTCAAAGACTCAAAGCTTCAGAGGCTCACTACAAGCTTTGAAGAGATTAAGATGGAGGAGGATGAGTCGTTTGATGAGTTCTATGCCAAGCTTAAGGACATAGTAAACTTGGCGTTTAATCTTGGGGAAACCACTTCTAAACCCAAGATTGTGAGGAAAGTGCTCAGATCTCTACCCGAGAGATTTCATGCCAAAATCACCGCTATAAAGGAATCAAAGGACATTGACTAGATTCCGTTGACTGAGTTGGTTGGTAATTTGCAGACCTATGAGCTAGGGTTGACAGGGATTGGCAAGACAGGTAAAGGCAAGAGCATGGCACTGAAGGCCAAGAGCAGTGAGACAGATGAGTCTTCAGACGATGAAGATTCCAAGATGAAGTCCTACGACACTAGACAGTTCAAGAAGTTTATGAAGAATGCAAATGGAAATGGCTTTGACAAGGACTGCAAGCAATCCGGTTCTTCTTAGTTTAAAGGCTAAGACAAAGGGAAAAAGGATGCTAAGGAAGGTGGTTAGTACACTGTTCCCGCAGGACCTAAGTGTTTTGGGTGTCAAGGTTTTGGTCACATGAAACATGAGTGTCCTACATATCTCAAGAGCATTGGGAAGAGCAAGGCACTTGCTACTACCTTGAGCGACACCAAGCCTGGGATGATTCCGACAATGAGGATGATGGAATCTTGAATGCCTTCACTGCCTCTGTAGATCCTATTGAAGGGATTGTAGAAGATGTGGATGAAGAAGAAGATTTGGTGGACTCAAAGTTTGAGAAGATGGATGATCAAGATGATATCCACACGGCCTATGAGAAACTGTACAAGCTTTCCGAGAAGTATGAGAAATTGTATAGGCTGGTCACCAAGAAGCTCAGTGATGTGGAACTTGACTGTGAGGAACTTTCCACAAAGTTTGATGAGGCAAATCAAACCATTGGAGCACTGATGTTCGAGAACAATTTTTTGGCTGAGAAGATCAAGAAGCTTGAAGCAGAGTTGTTTCAAGTCAGAGCTCAACTGGAGAGGACTTCAAGTGTGAAGCTTGATGAGATGCTAAGCATTCATAAATTTGCTTCTGATCGCACAAGTTTAGGGTATGAATTCTCTTCCTCTAATATTGCTTCTACTAGTACTACTGTTTTTGTTCCTCCTAGCAATAATGTTGAAATTGAGAATAATAATGTTAAAACTGATTTAGCTAGTGAGAACTTAGACAAGGGTAAATCTATATTAGGAGCACCCCCTAAACTTGAGAAGAAAAATGCTAATAACCCTGAAAGTTCAATATGTGTATAACACACCCTTGAATGTTTAGACCCACAATTTACAAATTACGAATTCAAGCTTAATGTCAAACAATTAATGTGAGGAATATGAACACAAGCTTAACACAGAATTGATAAACAATCTAAACCAAATAAAATCACATCCACAACAGAAATTAAATGGCAAAGATTAAGGGAAGAGAGATGCAAACACAAGGACAATACACGATGTGTTATTGAAGAGGAAACCGAAGCCCTTGGCGTAAAACCTCTCTGCTGCCCTCAAAGCAGTAAGTAATCCATTAGAAAGTGTAGTTGAGATACATGAACAGCAATAGACCCTCTAAGCCTAATCTATCCAGTGTACCTAAGCCCTCCAAACTTCTTGCTCTAAAGAGGTTGCGCCGAACCTATTTCTTTTCTAGCTTCTTGGATTTCGCTACTTAACCATAGCATTAACCAATGTAAAATTGGTTCCTTCTTAACTGCTTCCCAAAGCACCAAACAACCCTCTCACAGAAATGGATATGGTGAGAAAATGTTTTGATAATAAGCCTCTCAAGGATTTAACAATGGAGAGGAACAGAGTTGAGGAATTTGAAGAGTCTCTTGACGAAGATCGAGGATGAATCAATCTTGTTTTTCTCTAGGGTTTCTCTCTCGAAATTCTCCCAGGAAGCTCTCTTTCTATCGTGGGTAAAAATGGTATTTATACTAGGGTGAGAATGGAATGTGAAGAGTCAGGTTTTTTAAAATAGGGTTGGCTCGCGGCTTGCCCTCACGGCTTGAGTGAATTGCGAGTTCTAACCACGAGGTAACTGAATGGCCAGTTGTCCTATTTTGTCCTGTAGTGCTCCAGCTGGCGTGATGCTTCAACTTTTGGCATGCTTGGCACGTGAGCAGCTTCTGGCGGCTTGTAGCCGCGAGTCACCTGCGAGATCCAGTCGCGAGTCCTTGTTTTTCTTGCACACTCTTGAGCAGCATTTCTTCACATTATCTCACTCACTACCCTTACAAGAATCCCACCTAAATACAGGGTTACTAATTGCTGAAATACAAGCAAATTTGGCACGAAATAAAGCCAACAAGATGGTTGATAAAATTCAACCTTACAATCTCTCCCTTTGGCTATTCTATGACAAAACCCTAAAACAGGCTCTAGACTTAACATGTGAGTTGGGAACAGTTGAACATAACTCACTCACACCTAACTTTAGAAACTGTGAAGCTCTTGAATCATATGAACACGAATCTCTTGAAACACAACAATACACCATGATCATTGTATGTAGAAAAGCATGAAATGCATATGAAGTAGGCATGATGTGATCAAGCAAAGATGGAGTTAAGAAACAAACCATGGCTTGACCAAAGAAACAATCACTACAAGGTAGTGACCACAATGTTCATTCACACACTTGGAATGAACACTTGGACATACAAGCTAATAAGATCAATGCAAATCACTTATATGCCCAACACTCAACCAATGCATAATACACTAAGTATATGCATCTAGGATCAATCCTACAAGGGCACAAGAGTGACAGTACTTAAAAGAAAATGCTTGACATTTAGTTAGAAGTACTGATTCAACAAAACATAAAGGCTGCCTAAAGCATGGTACATACCATAAAGCCTACAAAACAATGAAAACAAACCCTAAAAGCTTACAAAAGCAACATGGGTACAAACATAAAAAGCTAAATAACAACCTAATATATAAAATATACCAAAGTTTCAAAACCATCCATGAGTTATAAGTTTAAACCAAACATTAACCATAACCACAGTGTATCAAACCCATAATAGCAACAGTTATTCAAAACATAGTACTATAACCATAAACAAAAGAATAAAGTAAACAACAGGATAAACACTTTGACTGCTCCCCCTCAAGAGCTGCTTCACACAAAATAAAACTTCTCCCCCTTTTTGACAGGAATGACCAAAAGGTCAGTGCTCATGATGTGTGGTAATGCTGTCAAATTTTGCTGAAAGAACATCAAGCTAGTCCTGTATGGCTGCCATCCTCTCAGACTGCTTGATCTGGACCTCTCTGAGTCTATCAAGTCTTTACAAGATGATCTGAAATGCATCTAGAGGTATATTTGAAGAAGTTGATGCTCTAGTCCTTTTGCCTCTCCTTCCGGGTGTTGAAGTTGATGCCTGACCTGCTGCCTCTGCCTCAGTCTCCATTGGGTCACCCTCTCCTTCATCTTCTTCACTTGGAAGACGAACACTTATCCTCTTGAAGGTTTTCTTGTTAATGGTTGAAGGTGTGGACATGAGACTGATGTCTTGAGGGATTGCAACACCATTCTTTCTAAAAGTCCTCATGAGTAGGCTAGGGAAGATCAGCTTAGGCCTAGAAGTGGTTCTAGTCTCATCCACAATAGTATCAAATATGTGTGAGCTGATATCAATAAATGTCTTTTCCTTGAGCTCCATCAGAAAAATTACTCTGGCATTGTTAATTGTAGTCAACTTCTTGATAGGATACAGGTTAAACATCATGATAATAGTGAGACACCTCATGTCCACTGGAAAGGCTGTGGTATTTAGGCATCTCCCTTCTCTCTATCCACCAATCCTCTGCTGTACAGTCTTTATAGAAAGCATCCTATCCTTATAGTTGATGAAATCATGATCTTCTAACCCCTCAAGACCTAGCACATCATCAATGTCATGTGCATCTAAGGTGAATTATGTTCCTCTAACCCAGCAGCTCAACTCATCTTCCCTTATCACAACATTGGAGTAAAACTCCCTAATCAAAGGTTCACACACAACTGGTAAACCACTTAGCAGCTTGTCCCATCCTCTCCCCTCAAAACAATTTGGAATAAAGGTGTCTCTTAAATCCTCCAAATCCACATACCTTTCTTGTATAATGCCTACCTTTAAGAAAAAATTCTATCTCTCAAAATGGGGAACAGACCTAAACATATTATGGTCCATTTTCATTCTCTTATCTGATTTCTTGGCAGGTGTTTTCTTATTTGGGGATGAAGGAGCCATCTGTAGACAATCAGAAAAGGCCACAACAATAAAGCGCAGTATATGTATACTAAAAAATTAGTACTCTGTTAGTGTCATAAAGAGATAAGCTTAGAGCAACATTTACAATCATAAACTAACAACTCAAATGAGTGTACTCATTGGTAGAAACTCAAGAACAGACAACATTTTGCAAAAATTTCTAATGATGCAGAGCATAACATCACCCAAAGGACAAACATATGTCAATGAGACATATCATAATGAGTATGGAATGACTCAAAATACTCAAAATAGAAGCACATAGAATCAAATCAATATAACCCAACAAACAAACTCAATCATTTTGAAACAACTAAACAAAGTGAGTTCAAACGAAATGGGTAATAATCAGTCAATCAAACCAAAACCGCAGACATTTTTAAACACCCAAACTCACATACGGAGTAAATCACAGACAACTCCAAACCCATAAACCTAATGAGTATGTAACTCAACAAACGACAAAGCTTAGAACAAAGATTAGCACAAAGAGAATAAATTATGATTAGCAAATGAAATCAGCAACAAAAACAACCAACCCAAACCCAGCAGTCTAAGCAAAAAAAAAAATGTTGGAACACAGTATATCTCAAAACATAGTGACAGCTCAAAAATCAAGCAAATAATACTCAAAACATGAAAAATCAAGTGAGACAGAGAAAATCCATACCTTTTTCTTGAAGATCTTGGGATGAGATGATGCAGAAATGGAGTTTGAAGAGGGTGACATGGAGTGTTTGGGTCAGTTTCAGTTAAGAGAGAAAGTGAATAGACATAAAAAGTTCGAGGGGAAAACTAAAAAAGTTTTAAAAACTATCTTTGAAACGCAAAACTCGCGTTTTTCGCAACTGATACAAGTCGCCAGAACACTCGCCAAAACACTTCAAGCCAAACGATTTGAAAAAATTTGCAAAGTGTTTTTCGCGACTGGAAGTCTCACTTGCGAGGGAGTCGCGAGCTGAGCTGCGAAAATCTTTGTGTACCCCTCGCGACTGGACCTCTCACTTGCGAACAAGTCGCCAAAACCGACCTGCGAGCTCGCGATTGTGGCATGCGACTTGGATGACCCACGACTGAGTCGCCAAAACAGGGCAACACTGTTTTTGAAATTTTTCAGTTTTTGTAAAAACAAAATACTTTCCAAAAACACCTAAAACAACCAAAAATCTTTTTGTGTTTGAATCAATAAAGATTAAGTATGTGAAAACACATTTTATCAAGTACAATCACACAAATGAATATGGCATTCATTGAACATAAACTTGTGTGTTGTGTGTGGATATCAACAATGAGATAGTCCTTAGTCTAATGTGAAGCTTCAATGATCAATTCAACCAAGGCATACACAATTAGCACTAGATCATTTGACCCATCTCAATTATAGAAGTATGCATATATGACCTCCCATATGACTTGATTACATAACTTAGAGCTTTACATTTGGCTCCATTTTTCAATCATAACATAAAATCTTTTTGATCCTTTTGAAACAATCACATCTCATTGTGAGAATGACGTTTGATATTTCACCTTGAAGGGATAGCCTTTGGCTTTTTAAAAAATCATACACTTTATTTTTGGTCACTTTCCTTTTTTCCTAGTCGAATACTAGTATGTACGACAGGCTTTTGCAGCTCAATATCTCTTTACATTTGGAGATTTACATTTGGAGAGCTCTTTTTAGCAAAAATAAAAAAATAAAGAGTGGGAAGATATATAGGCACAAGTCTATGCATGTCTCAAGATCAACAAAACCATTCACTAATCATTCATGACAAGTTTGAAGATCTATTTACAATAGTCACATAGATTTCAAGATTTCTTCCATAGTGATAAGAGTGCAAAGGAACAAGCTATGCTCGTAAATGCACAAAGCCATTAGCACAAAGGTACAAGGCAAAACCAATTTTAAGACAAAACTCAACAATGTCAATTAAAATTTTTGATTTTCTACTTTTTATATGGTTTTTGGATTTTTGACACATAAGAAGGAAAAGATTGATCAAAAGCAACATTAAAAAAAAATGAATGAAAGTATGCAAAAATAAACAAACAAATTTCAACCCATACAATCAATAATCAAACAACCAAACAAAGTCACAAAGCATAGGAAGTATTGATGCATGGACATGTTGTAATGCTTATGCATGAGTACTCTTTTTCACCCACACGTCATTTGCGTTTGGGGTGATTTCCTTATAGGATTGGGTACGGGAGTTAGGGCTTTCAAACCTTCGTGTGAAGCTTTCCAAGCAGTTGGTGAATGCACCAATCATCTTCATCACGTCCATCATTCCGGGATCACCATTTCGATCTCTTAATGGTTTACCAGCCCAATTTCTCCTATCATTTCTAGGTCCTCGTGACCTTGGAGCAGTTGCATTATTGATTGCTCTTAGCTTTTGACAATTTGGTCGAGTATGCCCTTGAAGTCTGCAGTGGTGACACACATAGTTCGATCTAGGACCTCTTTGTGATCGTGGACGAGACTTGGCTCGAGATTCAAACTTGCCCACAGATTGCTTACAGGAGTTGTTCAACATCCATTGGTCATCCACATTCCTCTTCTCCTCCATCTTGGGCTTCTCAGCAATAGGACTAACTTCAATTTGCTCTTTGGCCTTTATAAACTTCACTTCTTTGGTGACACTGCCTGATGAACTACTCCCTCCGATATATCCCAACCCAGATATGTCTGAAAAAAGCTTTCGATATGAAATAACATCATCTAGCTTCTTGGTGGAAACCCTCTCTATCTTGGTATTTGCTTGCACAACCTCTTGCTTAAGAAATTTCACTTTTGTGTAGGCTTCTGACAACTCACCATTCAGTGTCTCTATCTCACATTTGGCCTCCTTATAGCAAATTAGGAGACTTTTATAGTCCTCCTTTGCCTTCTTCATCTTTTTCACAACTGCCTTGGCCACCCTTGTGTACTCACCCGACTTCTCCAGGAGTGAATTATAATTCTTTTGAAGATTGGCTGTGCTTTCATCTTCTTCTGTATCTGATTCTTCAACAACTCCCAATGATTCTTCATCACTATGTTCTCCAAGCTCTTGTACAAGCAAATTCAACTCATCTGAAGACTCAACATGGGTAATATTCTTAAAAGCAGAGTAATTCCCTTCTTCGTCACAGCTTTCCTCAGAATTAGAGTAGGATGAATCCGATTCACTCAGTGTCGTGGCATACACCTTGACTTTCGATTTCAAATAATTCGGACATTCTTTCTTAAAGTGTCCATGCCCGTTGCATTCAAAACAAGTGACACCTTGTGTAGATTGAGATTCTTTTCCATCTTTCTTTTTGAATTCCCTTTTTTTCCTTCTTGAACTTTGGAATTTCCCTTTATCACCAAATTTACCATTATTCTTGAATTTCAAGAATTTCCTGAAATTTTTCACAAGGTATGCAACATTTTTGTCAGCCACATCCTCATTCGATGAGTCATGGACTTTCAACCTTTCATTAATGGTCTTAAGAGCAAGGGATTTGCTCTTCCGTTAAGTGGGTAGCAACAATTCATAAGTCTGAAGAGAACCAATCAGCTCTTGGACTTTGATGTCATCAAGTTCCTTGCTTTCTTCAATCGCTGTCACTTTGGCATGAAAGCTTTCCGACAATGACCGAAGGATCTTCCTTACTATTTTAGAATCCTCTGTTTTCTCCCCCAAATTGAACTTGCTGACAACCACCTTATTCAGCTTACTATAGAAAAAGTCAAAGGACTCATCCTCACTCATTTTGAGCTCCTCAAACCGAGTGGTCAGCATTTTCAACTTGGTGTCTTTCACTTTCTTCGTGCCTTCGTAGGTGGTTTCCAATATCTCCCATGCTTCTTTGGGAACGGTAACGTGAGAAATCCTGTGAAACTCATTTGGAGATACACCACAGAAAATCGCGTTAAGTGCTTTACTGTTAGCATTAGATGCAGCGAGTGCTGCCTTATCCTATGTGGATTTGGCTGCCTCAGGCTTGGTCCAACCTATATCAATAACATCCCAAACTGATTCATCAATGGAACATAAAAATGCTCTCATGCGAACCTTCCAAAATGCATAATTACTACCATCAAAATATGGAGGTGCATTTAGGGATTGAGACCAGTCCATCTCAAAATGGGGTTAAGGATTGAGACCAGTGCATTTAGGGACTATGGTAATGAAACCAATAAAAGTGCACCCACTTTGATACCAAATGAAAGTTCAATATGTGTATAACACACCCTTGAACGTTTAGACTCCCAATTTACAAATTACCAATTCAAGCTTAATGTCAAACAATTAATGTGCGGAATATGAACACAAGCTTAACACAAAATTGATAAACAATCTAAACCAAATAAAATCACATTCACAACAGAAATTAAATAGCAAAGATTAAGGGAAGAGAGATGCAAACACAAGGACAACACACGATGTGTTATCGAAGAGGAAATCGAAGCCCTCGGCGTAAAACCTCTTTGCCGCCCTCCAAGCGATAAGTAATCCACTAGAAAATGTAGTTGGGATACATGAATAGCAATAGACCCTCCAAGCCTAATCTACCAAGTGTACCTAAACCCTCCAAGCTTCTTGCTCCAACGAGGTTGCGTCGAACTTATTTCTTTTCTAGCTTCTCGGATTCTGCTACTTGACCATAGCATCAACCAATGTAAAATTGGTTCCTTCCTAACTGCTTCGCAAAGCACCAAACAACCCTCTCATAGAACTGGATATGGTGAGAAAAGGTTTTGGTAATAAGCCTCTCAAGGATTTAACAATGGAGAGGAAGAGAGTTAAGGAATTTGAAGAGGCTCTTAATGAAGATTGGAGATGAATCAATCTTGTTTTTCTCTAGGGTTTCTCTCTCAAAATTCTCTCAGGAAGCTCTCTTTCTTTCGTGGGTAAAAGGGGTATTTATACTAGGGTGAGAATGGAATGTGAAGAGTCAGGTTTTTCAAAACAGGGCTGGCTCATGGCTTGAGTGAGTCGCGAATTCTAGCCGTGAGGTAATTGAATGGCCAGTTGTCCTATTTTGTCCTGTAGTGCTCCAACTGGCGTGACGCTTCAACTTCTGGCATGCCTGGCACGTGAGCAGCTTCTGGCGGCTTGCAGCCGCGAGTCACCCGCAAGATCCAGTCGTGAGTCCCTGTTTTTCTTGCACACTCTTGAGCATTTCTTCACACTATCTCACTCACTACCCTTACAAGAATCCCACCTAAATACAGGGTTACTAATTGTTGAAATACAAGTAAATTTGGCATGGAATAAAGCCAACAAGACGGTTGATAAAAAGGCTCCTTCTCAAAAGCCTAAACAAAAGAAGCAGCATCTCTGTCATCATTGTGGTATTGCCGGTCATACTCGACCAAATTGCTATAAGTGGCTAGCCACTCAACAGAGCAACGACATGATAGCATCTGGAAGCCAGAATCAGCTTCAATCTCTCTTGGAGATCTTCTTAAAGCCCTCATGTTCCTTTCAAACTTGAACGGTTTCAATTCTTTCCTCTCACCACAAGTTTAAGGGTTTGCTCAAAGAAAAGGTTCTTCCAAGGTGTGGAAGGAAAATGGCTCCAAGTGATCCTATCACTTCTTCTCACTCTTCTTGCTTTTGTTTTTGCATAACTTGAGTGTTTTGTTTTTCTTTTGATTCAATCTAGTTTGGTTGCTTTGCTTAACATGTTTTTGTTGTTTATTTTTTTGGTGTTGTTTATTTTTTTTTTTCATATAAAAAAAATTGAAAAATTAGAAAAATACAAAAATAGTATGTGTTATGTGTACATTGGTACTTGTGTACCTTGGATGGCCATTGAAACAAAATTTTCTAAAATTTGTATCTCTTGTAGCTTAGATGAGCATCTCCATGCATAACTAAGCAAGTGCACTTTGTGGCTCTTTCTTGTGATGAGTAAGATTAAGTTATCTCTTGTACTTAATACTCATATCACTCTTTTTGACGGGAAGGACTAAAAATTCCGAAGAGAAAGGCATAAGTAATCATCTCACCACTGTTGCTTGCCAATCATAATATGACACCTGTATGCTTCGGCATAGCAAAAGTGCAATGTCAAAAGCTTAACATAAATGGGTATTTCTTTTATATCTCTTATATGCCCATGCATGTTTTGCTTAAATAAAAATATGCAAAGAAAAATAAAAGCAAAAAGATTAAAAAATGATTTAAATATGATTGCAAGCGTGTTTTCTAGGAGATGTGGGAGTTATAGGATATACCTCGAATGTGATAGTCCCTATCAAGCAGTTATGATTGTGTGTGAGTTAAAGTGATTTTCTTATATCTCAAATCGTCATAACATATATACACTTATGCAATCTTGCGATATTTTTCACACACAACACGCAATATTCTTTGCTACTTTTGATACATGTGTAGGTACAATGTGATTTGACCATCACAAGGTTTTACATATGTTAGTGTATGCTCACTAAATTGTCTTGACTTGTTTTTGAAATATAAAATTGGTTAGACTTGTTTAGTGTGTGCGTGTGTTTTTGAGATCTATGTGCTTTAAAAATCTTTGTTAAGAGATGTTTTTGAGAGCTTAAAATATTATTTGAATCATTGGTTGAGTTGCATACTTGATTGCATTCATGTCTGTGTTTTTCTCCTCTCGAAAAACTGTTTTTGAAAAGCTAGCTCGACACCTCCTTGATAGCTAGCTATTTGTCGAGCTTCCTAAGCTTTTTCTTATCGCAATCTAGACAGCACCTTAACACCTGGTGGATCGATTGAGAAAGTTTCTGACCCCTCGACAGCTCCTCGACACCTGGTGGATTGATCGAGCATCATATCTTGCTTCTGGTGTTTTTATTCCTTGACAGCTTCTCAACACATGATTTGTCGACGTTGCTTTTTCTTGACATCTGCTCGACATATGTCTTGACACCACCTCGACACCTCATTTGTCGAGATTTACTGATGGTCTATATATTCTCCTCTTGCGATTTGCAGCTCATTTCTTTCGTTCTCTCTCTCGATACCTCTGACTTTTCATCTCCCAAACCTTTCTCACTCATTCCAAACCTCTTCCCTTGGGATTCTCAAGCTTTTTTTCAAGTCTTTCTTCACTTGGTAAGCTTCTGATCTCCTTCATTTACATGCATTTCATGTTTTGAAACCTAGGATTTGGGGTTTTTGAAAAATTTTGGGGTTTTTCAAAATTGATGAAATATTGTTGAAATTTTGGGTTAGTTTTTGAAGATTTAATCTTAAAAACTTCATGCATTGCATTACATTTGCATTATAACAGTATTATCATACATTTAGATGTGTGCAATCTCTTTGTGTGCTGGTAGGATTGGATTGGGCTGAGCCCATGATGTACTTACTTTGCATGTCACTTGTTCATGCATTTTCCATGCATTTGTACGTCTTTTCACATATTCTTACTATTGTGAACTATTTTGGAGCTTTTATGATTGTCTCTTTCTTTCTCCTCTCTATTTTTGTTTACGTTAGTTGTGTCTATGACACCTAAGCGTAAATCCACTCCGGCCTGGAATCCTCTTCATTTTGGTGCCTCTTCCTCTTCTGATCATGTACCCTTCTCTCTCCGTTTCCGTAATGATGATGCCCACAAGGCATTTACGGAAAACTTTTCTCAACGTGGCATTCATTCAGAACGCCGAGTCATCTTAGGTTATTTTGCTGACATCGACCTTCCCACTGTCATTCACAGTTGGGAATGGGAGTCTCTTTATGACGAGCCCGTCACTTGTCCTCTCGTGCTGATTTAGGAGTTTTACTCCAACATGCACGGGATTGACCATTCTGTACCTCATTTTGTTACTCGTGTCCGAGGTATTTCTATTCCTGTCACACCACAGCTTGTTACGGATGTGCTTAGGGTTCCTAGGATAGAGTTTCCCGACTATCCTTCCTGTGAGCGTCTGAGGACTGTGTCCAAGGATGAGCTCATGTCCACCTTCTGTGAGCGTCCTTTGGAGTGGGGTGAGTGCCAGTTCACTTATTGCTCGGGTTTGCAAAAGGCCCGTGGTTTTTGAACATGGTGATGACCTTTGTACTCTATCCTCTCTCGCACTACAACTACATTACGGAGTCTCATGCTCATTTCTTGTTATCTCTTCTTGATCATTTTACCATTGACTTCCCTTCCCACTTTATTGTGTCTTTAATAGATGTTTTTCAGGATTCGGCGTCCTGTGATAAGCTCTTCTTTCCTTTTGCTATCACAGGGATTTTATGCCATTTTTCCATCCCTTCTCCCATGTTCGACCCCTTTATTTACATGTGTGCCATAGGTGCCGCTACCGTAAAACGTAGTGAGGCGCAGTTTAGGTTGCGACAACAGGATTCTACACCTCCCTCCCATCTGACTCCATCTCGTTCTGCTCAACACACATCCGCTCCCTCTTTTTCCTTGAGCAATGTGTCTTTGGGAGACATCATGGCGTAGCTTCAGTGCATGGATACTCGCCTCGATACACTCTTTACAGAGTTGTACTAGGTGAATGTCCGTGTTGGCTGCATAGCTAGACGGCAGGCGACCATGGGCGGATTTTCTCCTGAGGCTACCCCTTCACCACCTCCTCCCGTAGCTTCTGATTCTGAGGATGAGGATGATGATGATAGTGATGACGATGATGCTTCAGATGATGACGATGGAGATGCTAGCTCTATTGATGAGATGTCACCTTGACATTTTTACCCTTTGTCATTCGTGAAAAAAGGGAGAGTAGTTTTGGATATGAGAGTAGTCATTCTTAGGGGGAGAGTTAGACATTTATGTTAAGGGGAGTATTGTTTTTATTGAGGGATGTAGTGAGGATGCTATGTATCTTTTCTTTTCTTTCTTGTTTAGATACATTGTTCTTGTGATCATTTATAGACATACATTGTACTTATCTCTTTCTTTATGTTGATGTATGTTTTTCTTTCGCCTACCCTTTCATGTTTTGTTTATTTTCTCCATTTATATACATGCTTCTTATTACTTGTATGAAATCTATCTATTTCTGTTTCACACAAAGATGCCTTGATGAGTTTTGTTTAAAGTGTTTCAGAAATACAAGTTGTCAAAGTCTACTTGCCATAAACTTTCTTCTTTCAAAGTTTTTCAAGTGTTTGTGATAGGATAGATTTTATTGTATTTAACAAATGAATATGAGTTAAGTGATTTATGACTTCTCTCATATGCTCATTTGTTTGTGGTGGTTTTGTCACGGATTGCTAAAGGGGGAGATTGTTAAGACATATGTGTTTCACATGTTAGGATCATATGTTACTATTTTATGTAATTGGCTAATCCTTTGACAAAACGCACTTTACTTGTAATTTGGTAGTTTTAGGATGGTTTTAATACTTCAAGAAACAAGGTTTCAAGATCAAGTGTTGAAGTCATCAAGTTTGTCCAAGAAAACAAGCTGAAAGTGCAAATTCATTAAAGCTCGACAGCTGGCTCAATAGCTGCCCGACAGCTTATCTGTCGATATTTAAGAAATTCAGAATTCTGATATGATTTCTTGGAATCCCTGATTATGTGTTTAGGTCTTCTTTTCTCCTAACCCTAAACATATAAAAGGATTATTTTAAGAGCTGTCAATAGGTTGACAAGTTGCACAAGCATTGAGAAAACTCTGTTCAAGCAAATTATGACTGGAGACGAAGTTCTTGCCTTAGTTCATCATTCTTGTGAAGATGTTGTTGTGTATGTGCACCATTGGGTTTTGTGACCAAGCATCTTCTTGATCTTCATCGTTGGAATGAATTGAAGAACTTTGCAGCCAACAAACTTCTTAGTTTGTGATTGAAGTCGCGTACTGGGATTCGCGCAATTGGTTAGTCACGTACTTGGGAGCCGTGCATCGAAAGGGGAACTGTCATTACAGAACAAGTCCAATTGGGTATTAGGGTAAAGGTTCAACTGTAGGTTAGTAAGATACTTGGGGTTCCTTTACTTGTAATTGCTTGTTGTGATAGTAGTAGAGTTTCAGGAGTGGTGACCTGAAAATCACTCGGTGGGATTTTTGCCGTCAGGTTTTCCCAATTTGTAAACAAATCATTGTGTCATTTATTTTCCGCTGCATACTTTAGTTGTTTGGTGATTTGTTTGTGCTACCACGCGCTTTGCATGTTAATTTGATTAATTACTAAACTTGGTTAATTAATAAATTAATTTGTCACAATGGGTTAATTTGTGTTTGCCCTATCAAATTTCATCATTAAACTCAAATATACAAGTTTTAAAAACTTGAAGAAAAGAAGAACCATCCTTCATCAAATTCCCCAAATGTTTTATCCCATTTTGCATCATGTGCCAAGTACATAATTCATGGTAAGTGTTAGGCATTACCTCACTCAATGCCTTTGCCATTGTAGGATCTTGATCCGTAAAAATTGTTTTAGGTCTTTTACCCGCATGTGCAACTAAGAAGCTTTCAAACAGCCACTTAAATGAGTCTACCCTTTCATCATATAAAAAAGCAGCCCCAAAAACCGTTAACCCTCTATGGTGATTGAAACCGATAAACACCCCTAAGAGTCTTAGCTCTTTATTAGTACCATATGTAGTGTCAAATGTCACCACATCACCGAAATTAGCATAATCAATAATCATTCTAGCATCAACCCAAAAAATGTTTGTAATTTGCTCAACATTATCTACTTGTACTGCATATTGAAAGGATGGATTTGTAGTCAATTGTTCCTGAAAGTATCCTAATAAGCATGCAGCTTGACCATATATCAAATTTTTTTGCCGTCTTGTTCTAAGATAATTATGCTGATCAAGCTTAGTGAATCCAAGATTAGCTCTCCCACCAACGTCTCTACTCATTAACTCATGTACTGCTTTTGGCTTGATTCTAGAAGACGCTAACTCAATCAATCCAGCATGAACTTCTGAGATTTTTCATTGAGATCTCATCATATAAACTGTTTTTGATAGATGAAGAGTGTGATTATGTTCTTCAATAAAATCAATCACTTTATACTTTCCAATTTCTCGCACTAATGAAACATATAGCTTTACAGGACAATTAGTCCTTGTATCATCTCGATTACGGGTACGAATCATATCTTCTTTTTTTGGACCTCGAATGCCTTGCTTTGCACATACAAATCCCCTTGATGTTATCTTTCCATCCTTCTTACTTTTATTTAAGTAATGTTTTCTAACATCAAAGCCCATTTGCCTTCCATATTTTAGCCAAAATTCCCATGCATCTTCTATTGTATCGAATTCCATACCAACTCTAGGACTCAAATCTTTATTGGCATCCATGACTCTAGGACTCAAATCTTCATTGGCATCCATGTTTTGAGACAATTCTCTCGCCACGCTATGCAATGAATTAAAGAATACTCCTGTAATTAACAAACAAATGTACAAAATATCAACTATTATAAATATAGAAGAATGAATGTTTTTCATTAAAAATAAAAGCTGCAAATTTGTGTACCAATATTGTGCTTATCATAAATAAGAATTACAATAAACCGATATATGATCATGAGAGATGATGACCTAATTGATAAAGGGCAGTTTCAAGCTAAATTTTTGTAAGAAACTATTAAAGTGTATCATACCTATACAATGACAAACTTTCAATTATGAAAATTTTATCTCTAAAAAAAATTATCAAAATTTTCTATCCCTATGACAATAAATTTTTATCACTAAATTCTGACTACAAACTTGAAAGGCAAAGATTAAAATACTACAGTTTAAATAAAATGAGGACCTAAAAGCATAGAATTCAAGCAATGTAACAGTAAAATAGGGATTTTATACATCTGGGTTTTATCCATACGAGCTTTAGCAAGCCAATTTATTGATTCAATCATCTTCTTTGGTTTATTCCTTATTGTCCATTTTGTTTTTGTAAGGTTCCTATCATTTTATGAAAACACTTTTAAAAAAAAAAAATTTATTCTGTATAAAGAACTTGAAACAACACGAAGAATCCAATGCAAACAAGAATGAACATTTATGTCTCTCTTTTCTTTTGTTGTTTAGTTTTCTTGAAACAAAAATTGACTTTTTAGCATAAAACCCAAATGGCCAACCACTACTGATACTCTATTTTGTTAGGTAGGACAAAGAAAATGAAAATAGAGTAATTTTTATCATATGAGACACTTCAAAAATTAACGATTTCACTTAATTAGACTCCAAAAACTTCATTACCTATTTGAAATTCTACTTCACTACCATTAAATTATCTTATACATAATGATTCTAAAAAAAAAAAAAAATTTATACATAACAAACACGCACACAAATATATAGGAAGTGAAAGAGGGAAAAAGGGTACCAGAAAGAGGAGGACAAAGGGGATTTTGGGGATTTTCCGACGATACAATGGCCACGTATTGTTGGAACCACCGATCCGGCCAGTGGCTTTGTTGCTTCAGAGAGACCTTCACTGCATGAAAGTTGGGACTTGGGATAGCTTCACACATGAGAAAGAGGGAGTGTGAGTGTTTGGTTTAGTTTCAAATGCTAAGTTTCAGTGTTTGGGTATGAGCTGGGGCTGCTGTGAAAATGGATTGAAGGAGAGGCAGAGAGCAGTTGCTACGTAGGGGAGAGAGAGAGAAAGCGCAGGGGAAAGAGAGGAAAAATTTGATTTTACCAAAAACAGTGGGCGGGCTATGAAATTTTTTAAGGGTAAAATAGTCTTTTTGTTATTTGGTGAGGTGTCAAAGATTGAAGCCATTAGATTAAATCTATGGCTGAGAATTTAGGTATTGCATGGGATATGAATCCATGGTTCTATATATACAATCAGATTGACCTCATAACTGCGTAATTACAGTTCCTTAAATCACTGAACTAATCCCACAAAATCAAGGAAATAGTTAAGCATACCAATTAAGCATAACAACTAATTTTCCTGCCTAACTCTAAGTCTCTAGGAGTGACAGCATGGCATAGGTTCATTAATCCAAACAATGTTGTATAGATATACTCTGTTTTTTATCTTTGAAAAACTAGCCATTAACTAGCCGTTGGTGTAGAGTTGTTTAGCAACTTTAGCTTGACAGTGCTGAGGTTTAGCCTTAGTCTCAACATCCTCCCTCAAACACGAGGCTGAATCAGCCAAGAGTTTGCCACAAAGAAACAAGAAAGGAGGCCCAGGTAAGGGCTTGGTGAGAATATCAACATAATTATCCTTTCCAGAGATGAATTTAATCCCCAAGTCATACCTAATAACCTTTGCTCTAACAATGTGATAATCAACTTCAATGTGCTTGGTCCTGGAATGAAAAGCAGGATTGGAAGCTAAGGCAATAGCAGAGATGTTATCACACCAAAGGACTGGAATGTGATGAAGATACAAACGAAGCTACTTGAACAAGGTACAAAGCCGGGATAATTCAGCAGCTGTTGAGGCCAAAGCACGATATTCTGCCACAGTGGAAGAATAAGAAACTGTGGATTGCTTCTTGGAGGACCACGAAATTGGATTGGAGCCAAGGAAGACCGAAAATCCAGTTGTAGACTTCTTATTAGAAGGGTCCCCAGCCCAATCTGTGTTTGAAAAGGCTGAGAGAGTAAGAGGACCTGGAGAGAGATGGATGCCAAAGTGTAAAGTGCCTCTAACATAACACAAAACATGCTTGGCAGCCTCCAAATGGGTAGTTGTGGGATGTTGCATAAATTGGCACAATTGATGGACACTAAGGCCAAATTAGGGCGAATGAAAGTTAGGTACTGTAAAGCCCCAACTATAGACCTGTATTCAGATGGATCAGATAAGCAAGTGCCAGTTTAAGGGGTAAGTCTGTTGGAAGTACAGGAAAGGGTCTTAGTTAGCTTGGCATACTCCATGTGAAATATGTGGAGAATATCAGAGGCATACTTAGATTGACATAGATTGAGACCAAACTTAGTCAACTAGGATGATAAAAGTTCTGCATAAACAGTTCGACTACGGTACTCATGAGTAAAAGCTCAATAAACTAGGTTATTTGAAGATAAGTCCTTTTAGAGCATTACCATTAGGTCTCTTATAAAAAATGTCATTTTGACACACCTAAAACTTACTTTATTATTTTATTACATCATTTTACAATATCTCATTCATCAGATGTTTTATTCTTCAATTCTATACATTAAAATAATATTTACAACACATTAAAATAATATATTAAATTCCTCCCTCGTTGTCGTCGTTGTCGTCATTAACAACAACAACAACCAGAAAAATTGTTGTGGCCACAATCACCAGCAAAAAAAAAAAAAAAAAAAAAAACCACAACCACCAAAATCAACCCACAACCGCTGCCAAATCCACCATCAAATCACAACCACCAAAACAAAAAAACAAAACAAAACAAAAGCAAAAACAAATCAGAACAGAGATCGACACCACCATTGATTCGCTCACCACCGATTCGCCCACCATTGATTCATCCATCACCAGCTGACCCACCCACCACCACTGATCCACCCATCACCATCTCAACCCACCCATTGCCGAACCGAGTATCAAATCACTACACACAAAAAAAAAAAAAAAAAAAAAAAAAGATCGACCTGGCTTTATGCTTCGACTTGGGTTTCGTGGGAGAGGGAGGAGTGACATGGAGTAGAGGGAGAGAGAGCAAAGAAATGGTTGAACAAGGAAGTGAGAGAGAGAGAGCAGATCTTGGTCGGTGAAAGATGAAGATATATTTTAATCGGGATGAGAGAGAGAGCTGAATAAAAAAATAATAAACCCATATGCTATACTGTTCCGTAGTGTGCCAAATTTATCACGGTACTACAGCATGTTGCAAAATTTTGACACACTTGGAACACCTCATGAGGCTTGAATAGTGGTGTTTGGTGTGTCAAATGCCAAATATTTGGCATTTGACATATCTGATGGTAATGCTCTTAGAGTGCTTTATGCTAGAGGTATGTGTTCTTTTCCGTGGTGGTGGTCTTTCTTCTCCTTTTATTAAAAGAGAAGATTTTTTAATTTGGACTTATCTTACTTATCAAAAGAAGAAGTATTTGGAGTGTCAAAGTTCCGACTAAAGTAGCTTTTTTTTCTTCACTTGGACAGCTGCTTTAGGGGAAATTCTTACAACATATAACTTAAGAAAAAGAAATATAGTTGTTGTGGAATGGTGTTTTATGTGCACAAAGGATGGGGAGTCTGTTCATCATTTACTTCTACATTGTGATATTGCTAGAGTTATGGTCTCTAGTGTTATGTTCATTTGGGGTGCAGTGGGTTATGTCTAATAGGGTAGTTGATTTGTTGGTCTATTGGAAGGGGCACTTCGCTAGTCGCCACAACGGCGATATTTGGATTACAATCCCTTTATGCATAATGTGCACTGTTTGGAAAGAACACAAAAGCAGTAGGTTTAAAGGACTGGAACGTGTTGTGACAGATCTTCAGCTAATGTTCTTACATTCCTTGTATGATTGGATGATTGCTTTAAGTTGTCATTCATTCTCTAATCTTCTTGACTTACTAGATTGTTGTAATTTTAGTTGATTTGTGGTGCCTCTCAAGTACACAACCTGTGTAATTGGAGGTGGTCTTTATTCTCTTTTAATAAAATTTTTTACTTATCAAAAGAGCCCAAGAAAGCAAAACGAGGACGAATTTCAACTAAACCATTCTCAATGGGTGAATCATATGGACTTGGCACTATGTATATGTCTGATTGCAAATTCAATATATTATTAAACATCTACATGTGTTTGGGTGGTTTTTGCATGCATAAGAACCATAAATAGTAGTCACAGTAGAGATGTTGATGATAGTTTTTAGATCCCTTAAAACCATAATTGGATTAACCTAGGTAATTAGCCAAGTTGTTACTTAGTCCAAATTAAACAGATCTAAGTTACCACAATCAAACAATCATATCATGTAAAGCAGCGGAAGGATAAATAACATAATGATATGATCACCTAGGAAACCAAATCGGTAAAAACTTGGGGAGGATTTAACCTAGTTATCCTCAAGGTAAACTTGAATCCACTATCTTGAAAGAGTCGAAGTTCATACAATAAGACTTACAAGTCCCCACGCTCGACTTCTTATTGCTACCCACCGGTAGAACTTACTGACACGACCACATGCAAGCTCCGAATCCACAGACTCCTTCTTTCTTGGATTCACCACTAGATACAAACACCCACGCTTGTTTTTCTTTAAGCTTTTATTGCAGCAACTGAGTTGATCATCAAGGTGTAGATAACATCTCCTCCTTGAAAATCCTAAGCTTTGTGTAAAGGAAAGCTCCTCTAGATCTCACAAGAGATTTACACAAAACAGAAAATATGAGCAACCATACAACTCTCAAGCAACCAAGACTTTAGAGAGGTTTGGGTACAAAACCCTAAAGCCAAAAGAGACACAAGAGACACTCTAATCTCTCTCTCTTCAATCTCAAAAACGTTGCTTAGGGTTTCCTTTATATAGTGGGAGAAGTAGATCTGAAACCCTAATCCTTAATGGGCTTAAGCTACTGTTTGGGCCGACTTAAAATTCTACAGATACAATTTTCGATTGATCGAGCCTGTTCTTCGATTGATCAAACTAGGCAGGATATGAAATCTTCTTCCTGCAGCTTGTATGTTCTTGAATCTTGACTTGAATCACCTTGAGCATTGTCTAATAACCTATAGACTCTAAGATCTATATCTAGACAAGTTTGTGTTCACGATTTGCCAATTGTTCTAAACATTTAGAAACTAACAAACTCCCCTTTTGGCAATTCGTGACAAAACTTTCATACAAAATGAAATACTTAAATATAAGAACAACCCAATACAATAAAATGCCCATTACAACAAATTCAACCTAACTACTATCCATCAGTTGCAAGTGTAGACAGCAGCTCAATTGAATCAACCTATATATTTCCTAAAATACTAAACAAAACGCATAAATGCATGTGTGGAAAATACAAGTAAAAAAATAAATTCTTGATTTCATATAACACAAAATAAAGACATATACCAATGAAGAACTCATAAATATAAATCAATAAGAAGTGAAACAAGAAACAAATATATCAAAATAAATTCTAACTCTCCCCCTAAGTTAGATACATCAAAAAGTTTTTATATTCTCCTCATAAACAGAACAAATAGGTCATCTATGTAATATTCTCCCCCTAAACAAAACAAACAGGTCATCTATCTATGTCTCCCCCTTTTTGTCACGTATTGACAAAGGCTACCTAATCAGAAGGTAGACAGAAAACATACGCAACAGAGTAAGAGAAAATAGAGACAACTTCCCCTATGAAGAGTAACAACTCCCCCTAAGAACCATAAAGGTTAAAAAAATTTCTCCCCCTATAAAAATAGGAAAAACAAAACAAGTTTTGGGGAAAAATAAAGGGAGTGGGGATAAATAAAAAGACACAAACCAAGTTTTAAAAAAAAAAAAAAAACTAAGTTGAAGATACACATGAAGAAAAAATATTCTCTTTTTCAATAAAATGCAAACATGGCACTATGTGACCCATAAACAGTTGCATGAGAAGAGAAAAAATTTGCACATTTAATATTCATCATATCTCTTAAGAAAAATATTTTCTATAGTTCACACATAAAAAAGGCATATACTGGAAAGTACATAGCTCAAAAATTAATCAATTAATTTTTTGATCAAGTTGAGTACCCAATGTAGCAAAGTGTATGCATGTTATGTGTGAAAACAATGAGAGATATGACTGCAAAACTGCAAGATGGATACAAAAACAATGCAATGCATGTGAATCCTAAATACAAATGATGCATGAAAAAAAAATTTTGGTCAAAAACATAGAAACTGAAAATTTTTCAGTTGCGATCGATTGAACATCAATTGAGTCAAACAGACTTAAACCAAAAATTTTAATCGCAATTTCGATTGATCAAAAAATAGGTTCGATCGATTGAAAGTTTGGAAAAATCAGATTTTTGAAAAACAGAGCATTTTAATGCAGAAACTCCTTAAAGCACATTGTTTTATAAAAAAAAAATGCATGAGTATGAGACAAAAAGTTTTTCAAAAACACTTGAATTCAACCCAGATCTTCCAAAATCAAGATTTTCAATCAATTTGTCCTCAAAGCGCAAACATTAAACACATTTTGCATTAAAATCAATGAACTTTTAATCTTGGATGGGCACAACAAAATCACACACAATATAATGTACCAAGTTTAGCAAAGAGTAACTTGTGTAGTGTGTACAACTAGCAAAAGCTTGAGATACATGTGAGGTGATATGTGAATAGCAATCAAACACAAAGTCTACAAAATTCAACACATAGAATTTAAAAGAGACTACCACCTAAAAAGTTACATCATATAACTCCCACATCTCCTAGAACATAAGCTTGCAATCATGTAAGTTTCTTGAATTTTGCTTCATAATATACACACTAATTTTAATTTATTTTGAAACTTATTAAAAAGCTAGGATAATGTACACACCAATTTTAATTATGTGATTTGGCATGAAGCCTAATAGTACACACCAATTTTAAGCATTAAACAATTAAACCGAGGCTACACCTTTTGTACTTTTTGTGCATGTGCTACACTTTCTCGAACATAAAATCTTACGATATGCACTAAGGTGTTCATGATTGGCTAGTGAACAGTGGTGAGATGGTTATTTATGCCTTTTTCAAAAGGATCAAGTCCGACAGTCAAATAAAATGTGACTTCAAGATTAAGACAAAGTGATAAACACCATAAACATCTTTCCCACACAACATGCACTACAAAGCTTCAACTAGTCAAGTGCAATAAATAAGCTCATCAAAGCTAAATAAGATACATAAACATGTTATGTAAAGATAATATGGCCAATCCTTGATTATAAATCCAAGATGTGAAATACAAAACACAAAAATCTTTTTGGTTTTAAAAACTATATCACCAAAAACAAAAAAGCACATATTATGCTAAATGAATAATGCAAATGCAATGCATGACAGTGCTTAACTAAGCTATAGAGGATACACAAACAAGAAATATCAATTTCTTAATTAACCCTTGAGTACGTGTACAAACTAATACATACTCACACAAAATCAGAAATAGCTTAGCACACTATTCAAGTTTCTCCACAATGTCAAGTATGTTCTAAATTAAGAGAGATATCATAATTTATGTAATCCTCAAGAAAAATAAATCTAGACACAAAATAAAATATTTTTGTCTTTTTGAAAATTTTCAATGTTTTTGGATTTTTTTTTTCATAAAAAAAAAACCTAAAAAACAAAACAACCAAAAACAAAAACAAAACATGTCCACAAACAATTGAAAGAATTAAATCAGGGACAAGTAAAACAACACTCACCTTGGAGAATCTTTTCTCACCCATATAGCATGAGTCTTCGGCTTTGTAGGTGAAAATCCATGAGAGGCAGAGTATATTTGAGGAATTACACCAATCTTCTGAGAGAGACTGAAATCCTACAAGTTCCTTTCACAAGTCAACAAGCTCAAATTTTTCAAAAGAATATGAAACAATTTATATGGACTTATGGTAGGAAAAATATCATCACAAATCCTAGATTGAAATACAGAATGCTTAAATTTCAATTTATGACAATTAGGACGAATGTGACCGGAGACACCACAAAAGTGACAAACAAGAACAAATTTAGGAACATCAGTATTACTAACAACAAATCTAGTCTCAGATTTTGGTTTTTGCCTCAACAAAGAACAATTTGGTCTAATATGACCAACCGCACCACAAAGGTGACAAGTTAGCACAAAAACAGATTTATTATGCTCTCTAATAGTAGGTTTAGACATAGGTTTAGAAATTTCAGCATCTACATAAGAACTTTTACCTTTATTTAACCTAGCAAAATAAGCCTTTTCTTTATTATTCATCTTAAAAGGAGGGATATAAACTTTCTCAGTTTTAAGCTTAAGAGAAATAGAAACACTTTTGTTATCAACAGTAGGTTTGGTACTAGTCAAATTTTCAATTTTAACTTTAGATTTAACTAACTCTTGTTCCAAGCTTTTCATCTTTTCATCTTGAGAGGAAATTTGATTTCTCAAAAATTCATTCTTTTTATTAGATTCATCTAATCTAACAACCAATTCCTCTTTTTAAAGATTAGCCAATTTTAACTCTTCCTTGAATTTTTTAGCAATTTTCATAGATTTCAATAATTCTTTATGGAGAGTTTCACAAGCATCAATAAAACCAATAGAAGCATGAGCAGAAACATGATCAGAAAGACACTTCAAATTATCCATGACAATAGGGGTCAAGGATCAGCTCTTAGATCAAAAGATCTAAAACAAAAGAGCTACTCGCTCTGATATCACTTGATAGTTTTTAGACCCTTTAAAACCAAAGTTTTCAGATCCGGACCGTTCATTGAACCGTAAAAGGGAGAGGTTCAAGGGTTTTGAGGTCGGATCGAGGTCGAACTGGGGTCGAACCGTGATGACATCATAATTAATTTAATAATTATTTTAAATATATATAAAAACATTAAATTAATAAAAAAAATAGAAAAATTAACTAAAATAGCCTAATTCATTTAGAAAAGCTTATTTCTAAAAAATACATAAAACTTACAAAAATACAGTACACAATTACACATTGTTACACACTAGACAAAAAAAACTCATTTCCATAAAAAATGCATGAAAGAAACAAGTCACTAGACAAAAAAACTTTTCAAATGTAACATCCTTTCCACAAGTTAATTGAACCATAATACAAAAACTGATCCCTGAAACATCCTAATCCCACATTCACTTTTCCTTTTCAACTTTCCACATAATCTACTCATTATGCAACAGACCCAAAACCAAAAAGATATTAAACAGTTTTCACCGAATAATTCACTTTTCACTAAAGACCCAAAAATGTAACATAGTTTTCAACTTTCCACATTCACTTTTCCTTTCAACTTTCAACTTTCAAATGTAACATCCTTTCCACAAGTTAAATAGTATTAAACATAATTTTCACTGAATAATTCTTCTCAATATGAGTAACCATAAAAAGTTGAAAAACAATAATAAAACTTCAAAGTCCAAGTTACACACTGTGTCTTACAAAAAGACATAGAAATTATCTCTAAAATACAAAATAGAAGTTCAAAGTACAAATAGAAATATTATGATTACAAATCATCAATGTCATGATAGTTATCATGCTCATCATCATTCCCTAAAAATCCAGGAGGAGGGCCAATAGGTTGTCCAAATGTTCCCAAATCAATTCCTTCAGTCTCATTGCTATCATCTACAGATTCTATACACAAGTTCGAACAAAATAAAAAGAAAAATCATTATAATGTTTACACAAGCTTGAAAAAAATAAAAGAAAAATTATTATAAGTTATCAAATTGTTTACATATAAACTAACCTTCAATATTAGAAGAAGTCTCTGCACTTGCTGCTGCTGGATATGCACCCTCTTCATAAATTGCGTTGTCCAACTCTTCATAATTAAGATATGGGTCTTCCTCTTCCACAAATACCCAAAAATTAGTTTTGTCGATACTTGCATAATCAATGGGGTCAAAATTAAACTTTTTGTTGTAAAGCCTGCATCATAAAATGTCATGCTCATTATTGGAATTTGAACATAATTAGTAACTAACAATTACATTTTATAAATGACTTCATAAAAATTAATATAATGACAAGATATAGCATTTAGTTACCTATGTTTCAATCGCAAGTTATGATGAACAAATACAAGATCATTGAGCCTTTGATGCTCCAACCTATTTCTCCTCTTAGAATGTATTTCGTCAAATAAACTCCAACACCGCTCACATCCAGAAGAGGCGGAAGTTTGGCTAAGGATTCTAATTGCCAATTTTTGCAAGTTTGGAGCATCAGCACTCCACAACTTCCACCATTCATCTGATTTTCATAACACAACATAATCTAATATTAATCAACATAAACAAAAAAAATTTCAATTGAATAATCACTTCAGTTATTCTAACTATAGTGACAAAACAAACTTTCAACATAAACAAAAAAAACTAAGATTTGTTTATAGTATTAAAGTAAACTAATTACTTCTCACCTGGATGAGTGGTCGTGCTTGTTGACAATGCAAGATCTCTATCAAAGCTCCCAATACGGTCTTGAAAATATTGGGTTTCCTTAATTACCTTCTCTTTGTCACCATCATATTTTGTCCCAATGTAGTCCAAAACAGCCATATGTACTGCTGATTTTCGACAAAAATTCTCCTCATCATATTGAAAAGCGGGATTTAACCAATATGCAACAACATGAAGATCTTTACGCAAATGTTTGTCCCCACGGTTTTATATAATTGAGGTATGGCTTGTACAAGTGCTTCTTCATTCAGAAGATCTTCTTAATTCCCAACCGTGCTCTATGCATGCCCTCATACACATATCCTATTGCAGGCGTTGATCAGAATCAACAATCCGTAACAAACGAATGAGTGTGATGAAATCTTGACAAGAACATTAATATCATCCCAAAAAGAATTATCCAAAATGATAGAAACTACTTCTTTTGCCTTTAACTCTCTTGCCAATCTATTATCCACAAAGAACTTGCTAGTCACTAAGGCTTGCAAGTCATGCTTATGCACATGAAGACTTCCAAATGAAAGGAAAGTAGTAGCAAATCTCGTTGCTCCTACACGTAGAATATCTATCCAACCAGGTCTCTTCCTCAACCAGGCAATCTAAGCCATATGATTATAAATAAAAACTGTAACTTTTGATGCACATTTTTTAAGTCTTTCCACATGAGGCATGTCTCCCATATCTTGCAACACAAGATTCAGGCAATGTGCTGCACAAGGAGACCAACTAATAGTTTTATACTTTTCACACAACAATTTACCAGTAGATACATAATTGGAAGCATTATCAGTAACCATGTGAACTATGTTTTTTGGACCAACCCATGTAACTACTTCATCAAACAATTTAAACAAGTTTCTGGTACTCTTCACAATATCTGAAGCATCAACTGATTTTACAAATACCATTTCCCTAAGACAATAAACAAGGAAATTAATCAATGACCTATGTCTAGTATCTGTCCAACCATCAGCCATAAGTGTACATCCAACTTCTGCCCAATGCCTACGTTATGACTCAACCAACAACTGAACCTCTTTCTTTTGATCCCTCAACAAAGGAACCCGTACAACATGATAAGATGGACCTTTGTAACCAGGACAAGTAGCAGCTACTGCATCAATCATCTTTTGGTAGTACACTGAATTCACCACATTAAAAGGAATGCAATTGTCATATAGAAACCTTGCAATAGCCATATCAGCTTGCCTCACCCTTTCTTTACTTTGGAACACACTTTTAAGACCAGGTTGAGCTCCTGGAGTAGTTCTTGGAGCAAAGTAACTATCCACTGGATTTGTACTCTTCTTTTTACCTAAAACAGGTTTTTTAGGCAACCCATGGCCACTACTAAATACTTCTTGAACATCATTATCTTCCTGCATATCACTATTTGTGGAAGGCACACTAAACATTTCTTCTTGACGTTGTTTCTCAGCTTTTTTCTTCAACTCAAACTCCTTCACATATTCCAACATTTGGTATCTCACATCATGAGAAACCTTTTTACACGATCCAATATCACCTTTTATCCCCGCAAGGTGTTTTTTCATCCTATTGATACCCCCACCTTTATATGTTTGCCTACAATATATACATGGAAAAGTATTCCGTCCCTTCTCATCCACCCCAAGGCTAAAATGTTCCCAAGCCGGATCAACCTTTTCTCTTACTCTTGAGCTAGACTCCATTACATTGGAATCAACTTCATGTGATGGAGTAGACCCGGTTTCTGTTTCCATTTTAATCTAAAAGACTAAACAACCAATCAAACACGCATAGACTCATCAATTTTTGAAATATAGATAGTCAAAGAATCACAACTTCATATTACAAAGTTCAATGTGCACATACAAAACATATCCCACCAATTTTCATGGTCTCAGAGAAAATCTAAGTTATTGTAAGAGTGCAAATAATCCTAAAACACACGTGCTGATTAAATGGACTCAACCACTAACCAGTTGCTTAGATAGAAATATCACAAAAGAATGGCAATCAGCACGTGTGTTTTAGGATTATTTGCACTCTTAGGATTATTTGCAAATGTGTATTCTAGCACATAATATCCAAATGTTCGTTCATCCTTGTATGCGTGTAATATTGAAGCATAAAAAATAAAAATAAAAAGAATGAACTCACAACTCTAATGAAAGGAGCAGCTGGAATGAGCATATTCCAAGTCTTCTGAAAGTGGCGAATCTCACGAAGGGCCACTGTTCCTGGCCTATAACGTCGCTTCTTCCGCTGAGTTCCTGGAGCTACAAAAAATATCATCAAACAAGTTGGTTAAAGAAGGCCAAGAGGGTTCTTCCTTACATGACTGGAAACGGAATGAAATTTTTTGCTTAACCCTGCATTTGACTCCTGCAGTAGCAGTTGATTCTCAAGTTTACCATACAGAACCAGTTTTGTCTTTTTTTTTTTAGTTTTGTTTCTTTAAATCATACAGAACCGGTTTCATAATAATAAATAAATATAAGATCATTTACAAATGAAACATAAAGCTCTATCACATCTCAGGTCTGATATAAAGGTTGATTACCAAAAAATTCAGCTCCAGAAACATATCTAAATTATAGAATAATGGCCGAACCGCTAGCAAATCTGATTGTTGCCTTATGTATACAATGTACTTTCAGTTTATATGTATACAATGAACCGGTTCCACATATCCTTTTCTTTGAGTTTTTCAATTTCCATTTTATTTCAACAAGCAAGACTTTAAGAACAAGCTCCTACTCTCAATAAATTGGGACAACATACACATGGAATCCATGAATTGATGAGCTACATAAAATATTACATGGTACTAAGTATGAATTTGAAACCTACCAAGAGGGGAAAAAATACTACAAACAAACTGTATTTAAAACTATTAAAAAGAAAAATAAAGACATACTACCAAAAAATTGTTAATACCATAAATAAAATACCTGGGCTGAGCTGCGACGACGACGAAGGAGCTGTGATCTGGGCTGCGCTGCGACGGCGACGAGGGAGAGAGGCAGCAACGAGAGAGTGACGAAGAGACGAGAGAGGGAGAGAGGTTGAGCTGTGACAGCACGATGGCACGAGGGAGAGAGGTAGCAACGAGAGAGTGATTGAGACTTGAGAGTGTGAGGATTGAGAGTGATTTTTGAGAGAGGTAGAGACGAGTGAGGGTTGAGGGTGATTGAGAAAGGGTTTTAGAGTGAGGCTAAGAGGGATTTTGAGAGAGGGTTTCAGAACGACGCCGTATAGGGGAAAAAAAAAAAAAAAAGGCTGGACGACGTCGTTTGCTTACAGAAACAAGGACACCGTTTCAGAACGACGTCGTATAGGGGGAAAAAAAAAAAGAGGCTGGACGACGTCGTTTAAGGGCTGGAACAAGGAAACCATCCGAACCGGTCACGGTTCACAGAACCGGACGGTCAGACCGCGGTCCGGACGGTTCCATGCTTTTTTCGCATGGAACGGTTCCTTACCTTAAACGGACCGTGAATCTGAATGGTTCACGGGTTTCCCAGTCGGACCGTACGGTCTGGTCCGGGTTTAACAACCTTGCTTAAAACCACAATTGGATTAACCTAGATAATTAGCCAAGTTGTTACTTAATCCAAATTAAACAAATCTAGGTTACCACAATCAAACAATCATATCATGTAAAGTAGCGGAAGGATAAATAACACAATGATATGATCACCCAGGAAACCAAACCAGTAAAAACCTGGGGAGGATTTAACTTAGCTATCCTTAAGGTAAACTTGAATCCACTATCTTGAAAGAATCAAAGTTCATACAATAAGACTTACAACCACCCACGCTCGACTTCTTATTGCTACCCACCAGTAGAACTTACTGACACGACCACGTGCAAGCTCCAAATCCCAGACTCCTTCTTTCTTGGATTCACCACCAGATACAAGCACCCACGCTTGTTTTTCTTTAAGCTTTTATTGCAGCAATTGAGTTGATCATCAAGGTGTAGATAACATCTCCTCCTTGAAAATCCTAAACTTTGTGTAAAGGAAAGCTCCTCTAGATCTCACAAGAGATTTACACTAAACAGAAAATATGAGCAACAATACAACTCTCAAGCAACCAAGACTTTAGAGAGGTTTGGGTACAAAACCCTAAAACCAAAAGAGGCATAAGAGGCACTCTAATCTCTCTCTCTTTAGTCTCAAAAACGTGGCTTAGGGTTTCCTTTATATAGTGGGAGAAGTAGATCTGAAACCCTAATCCTTAATGGGCTTAAGCTGCTGTTTGGGTCGACTTAAAATTCTGCAGATATAATTTTTTATTGATCGAGCCTGTTCTTAGATCAATCGAACCAGGTAGAATATGAAGTCTTCTTCCTACAGCTTGTATGTTCTTGAATCTTGACTTGAATCACCTTGAGCGTTGTCTAATAAAACCTATAGACTCTAAGATCTATATCTAGACAAGTTTGTGTTCATGATTTGCCAATTGTTTTAAACATTTAGAACCTAACAGTTGAAACAATTATAACAATAATAATTAATAACTACTTATGACCTTCTAAACAAAAATCTTACACCCTTGCAATTATGTTGCTTTATAAGTTAGTGTCCCTAGCAATTCTTTTGTTAGTGTCCATTCAAATGTTGGACATGGCTTTGACACGACTCCATGTTGTTAATTGTCCAGCATTGCCATACTATCAATAGAAAAGTTCTCTATAACTCAGTATGAAACTCATTGATGTATTGATTTCAGATACTGTTGAAGCATATGAAAGTGGAGAACTGGCTAAGCTTCTCGGCATTGAGGTGGAAGGAAAAGATGATCTCTGAACCAAATCATTGATGATAAGAGACTTATAGAATTATAGTTCATTGTGGAGTAAATGCAGATATAGTGCATTAGTGCTTATATTGTCTCTCTTTGTTTCGAGGGTACAATAGTGCATTCGCATTTTAACTTGTAGTCTCTTTTGTTCATCATGTGTTTGTAAGTCAAGCAGAATTGCTACTTTTGTGATTTTATCTTATTGGGATAAATTTAATTTAGTTTCAATTTCTCCCATCAAATTTTATGTTATTGTATGGAATTGTGGAAAATACTAGCTTAATGCTTCAAGTAATCTTTTACAGTTTCTTTGTTCGAGAATGCTGGCATTTCAAATAAGGGGACAGTAGTGCTTTGATAGTTTAGGGAGAAAAAAATGTAATTTTCCCAAAAAAAAATTTAGAAACCGCACTTTACAGTATGATTCTCAAAGATTTCTTAATTATTAACACAACTTAAAAGAATTAGTAATTTATTCCTACATAGGATTGATGGGCTTACTTTACCATGATGAAAAGATGTGTAAGGCTGTAAGCTGGACTTTGTGTGTATAGTAGGTCCTGTCCATTAGCATTCCTAATTCACTGAGTTTAGGAAAGCCTATAACGCATGAAAGTTCAAATTGTCTGCTTTTCGCCAAAGAAGGTATAAAACCCAAAATAAAATTAGCTATAATGATTTGAATTAATTACTTTCTCAAATGTCACCAAGAGTTTTGTGATATAGTGATATTGTCTGATTCTTTTTATTAGGGGAATTTGTGTTCAAATCTTGTTTCACTTGTTTGTAAGAAAAAGAAAATACTGTCTCAGTCTCCACTTTGGACAAGTCAAATCTCAAAATTACAAAAAATTGTTATTATTATTTCTGATAAACCAAAAAAGCATCTTATATTTATAATATAATGCATATTCCATATGCTCTTTATATAATATTTTCCCCTTACAACAAGTTAGGGTTGGAGCATATGAACGCATTAAACATATACTCCCTAAACTAAGTAATACCACTGAACCATAAATCTCTTTTCTATATAGTGTCCGTTTGGTTTGCGTCAGCGATTCACATGTTTGCGTCTGATGCTTTTTTTTTTTTTTAAACTAACCCAACACCTCTTGCACTGTTCATAGGACATGAACAGTGCAAATAGACAATTGAACAGTGATTTTAAAAGTGAACAGTAACATAATTTTTTTTTTTTTAATTGTTTTCAGTTTTCAGTTTTCAGCAAAATAAGCGGTATCCAAATCCACACATAATATTATTTGGTCATGATTTTTTTTCAATTCCTTCCATTTTTGTCTTGTATGATTGTATCCGTTTATTTTAAATCTAATGACATCAAAATATTATTTATCACAATTGCTCAACAAAATTATAATACAAAAATCATTATCAAAGCTTAAAGTTTGCTATTTTTGGAGTTAAAGATAGCCCATCCACTATGAGATGGAATTAATAGAACAGAAAAGAAAAAGAACAAATAGAACAATCTGCTTTTACATATTACCAAGTCACTTAGCCATAGGACTGCCATGTGAATTACAGCTTCTTGTTGAAATCTGGCTTCTCTCTCGTTCATGGTTGAATTAAGGGAGAGTAAACAGAATCATCGGTCACAATTCCTTTGTTGTCCATGTCATTGTTTTTGGCCTAGAGAATTAGGTACAGGCCAAGTATAACCAAAACAGCTCCGACGATGCTACAACACAAGAAGGAATCAACAAGCAAAACAATTTAAACGAAAAATTGTGATTTATTTTAGGATCACAATTAATTTATTTCTTACATTTCAGTAAAAGTTAATTTGATCTCAATTAATTTTAACTGACAGTTAATTTGGTTTCTACCATTTAACTCACTAGTGAAAAATATTTACTAGACAAATGGTTTGTATGGTTAACATAACAATATAAATCAATTAATTACACATTAAAAAAGGCACATAAACAAGTCATATACTTAACTAGCCCAATCAAATCTTGCCACCTCAATTAAAAAAAAAAAAATCTAAGATGCAGATCCGTTTTATTTGAAGAAAAATAGTTGATTGCATGCAGATCTTTAAAATTAAGAAATAGATTATATCAACAGTGAAGAAATCAAGAACATGTTTTTATGAACTAGATTATGAATATTTGAAACAATTAAACATACATCATCATGATAAGAAAAGCATAAAAATAAAAGGGTTTAGAAAACAACCTCTTACATGAGCACTCTTCTACTTGAGAGGATGTTTTAGGGTTCAAAGAAACTTATTCAGTTATCTTTGAAACCTAAAAACCCTAGTTTCAACAGAAAATCAGAGAGGAGATTAGAAAATATGAGCTATTTGGGAGCCCAAAACGTGTGCCTGTCAGAGCAAGGAAAAAAAGTACTGAATTATGAGGTTCAATCTCTATTTATAGAGGCTAGAAGACTTTAAAAAATAGGTATGGACTATAAGGGTTTGAATCCGGACGCATCTTTTTGTGAAAAGGTCGAAAATGGTGTGCCTTATCGTCACCCGAAGGCCATTGGGCCAAAGCCCATCACATGAAAATTCAGCACTCCAAAAGTGCCAAATTGGCCCTATGGCTCCGAACACTCTTTCGTGTTCGGGTGCCGTTCAGACTCCTCTTCTAGGGTTTTTTTGCCAGTCTTTGTACCTAGACATGTTTTCATCCTTCGTCTATGATTTTATTTATTTATTTATTTTTTAAATTCATGCTTTTTAAAGAGCAATTATCTTGAACAATTATCTTGTAGATAAATCCCTTAAAATAAATCTTGACAAAGTTCAGATTATCCACAATTTTATTGTTATCCAGTCATCCCTTTTATTCCTATGCATGCATCCCTATTTTAAACACTAATTATCAACCAATCACAATATTATTTAATTAATATTAATGGCTTAACCAATCAGAATTAATTTAAACTAATTATGTGTTGTCGACCTTACCTAGACACAATGCATGTTGACCGTACAAACTTGATCATGCGATATCTTTTGATCCGATGGTTCGATTTGAAAACCAGAAACACCGTTGCTACCATTAGAATCTCAAGATCATTTTTATGATATGCAATGAATGAATTAATGCATGTAATGCAAAGAAAAAAATGATGCATTTAATGCAAGAACAAATTGATGCTTGTAATGCAATTATGATTTTTATGGTACATGAATTGGTCATTCAAGTCATTCTCCTTGATTAAATTATGGGTGCAAAATTGAGTATCTACAAGACTATATATATTCATGAAAAGACTAAAAAACATACAATACATCTTCTTTGACCACTTTCCTAGAACTTTGAAAGAAAGCAATGGTATCCATTTTAGGGCCAGGAGCTTTATCACCATTCTTGGCAATCCCAACTGCTTCCCCCATTTGCTAGACTTCCAATGTTGTTGTTCCTATAGTAAGAGTTCGCTACAAATTTAGTCTTCCTACCTCCCCCCTTTAACCATAAAGCTCTATACCAAGAGATTTCCTCCAAAAGCATAATGTTTTTTTACATAGTCTTTGCATCAATTTTCCTTTGTCTTCCTTTGTTAAAAGAAACCCAATCTCCTCCCTTTCATCCAAACTTCAAATCTCAGTTACGAGTCCTTGTTTCTTAATTCCCACGTCACCTTAATTCCTCCATTTATATTTGATTTCTTCGAATCCTCCTTTAGAGCTCTTAGTTTACAAGCTATAATAAAACTAGAAGTTCATTGGATCGGCCTTTAAAAGTAGTCTCTGACCTTCCTCAAATCAAATCCCATTCTGATGCCAAACCTTAATCTAGAACGAGAAAGAGAGAGAAATGAAATCCTAACTAAGTCCTCGTCCACTGCCCCTTGCTACCCATTCCTTGCATATCCACTGGGCAAGCAAGGGAGGAGGATGGCAGTATGAAACAAAAACCCATTTGATCTAAACTGCCACTAAATCTTGTTTCCTAATTCAGAAGTAAACCATATGACGAAGATGTTTGGTAAATCATATTGCCAAATCTAATGGAATATTTTGTATAGTTAATATATTCATAGTACTCACAATGACTTTAATATTTAGAAGGAAAATGTTAGTGTATAGCTTAGACTAGCTTAGTCCATTGGGTTTAGCCCAGTATATTGTACTTGTAGTTTACTCATATTACTTGTACTGCACATATACCTAGCCTATATAAGGCTCACTATTGTACATTATTGTTTACACATCAATATACAGACTATTCAGTCTTTCTCTCTCACTTTATATTGTTAACATGGTATCAGAGCCATTCCTCTGACTTTCTGGTTCCTGTGGACATCTCCAGCATTCTTTCGCTGCCCTCGCCTTCATCTAGTAGTCACTGTCAGAAACGAGTCACTGCTGTCATGCCCACAGTCCCTAAAACTCTCTGATCTCATCGTTATACTCATCCAATTGCCAAAGCAAAGGCATAGAGTGACAGAACAGCCAATCTCGAGCAAAACCTAACCAAGAATGGCCAAAAACCACCTCATGCGCACCCCTACGCGCCGATTGAAATTTCTGCCTCACGAGCATGCGCTCCACGCGCCACCATGCTCCACCACGCGCCTCACACACACCACATGTGCCTGCCCGTATCGTGTCCTGCCACGTCAGCCCTAGAGTGACGTCAGCACACGTCAGCATCCTAATCATTGGCTGTTGACCGTTGACTTTAACCAAAGTCAAAATTTTTCAATAGGGCCTGTCTTGCTCAGTTTTTTGCATAGATTCTGATTTTGGGCTCTATTTCTTCATTTGAGGTCTCTAAATCCCACTCTTTGGTCATTTTCTTCATTATGGCTCAACAAAATGAATGAGATATCATTCATCCTATCACTATTATGTTGGATGGTCCTACTAGCTATCATGCATGGTCTTAGAATATGGCTGTCTTTCTTAAGGGTCGTAAACTGTGGAGATTTGTGACTGGTTCAATTCCTAAGCCAGTACCAAACCCTAAGTCCAAAGCCATAGCTGCTGAAGATGCATCCAAGATTGCTATTACAATGGATGATTTTAAAGAATGCCTAGAGGAATGGAAGAGTATTCAAAGCAAGATCTTGTCTTGGTTCATCAATACCTATATTCCCTCCATTCATAATCTTCTTCCTTATCTTGAGACTGCTGAGGCTGCTTGGAAATTTCTGGCCGATCGCTATAATTGCACTAATGATTCAAGCTTGGAGTTCCACATTGAATCAAAGGTTTATCAAATGCACCAAGAGACAGGTCAGTCTATTTCTGATTTTTATTGTTAGACTTCTACTATGTGGGAACAACTTTCTGCTGCAGATCCTCCATTGGTGTGTTCTAAGGACATTGAGCTCTTTGTCAAATATCAGGATCGCCATAAATTTATGCACTTCATGATGGGTTTATGTGAGGATTTTGAGCCTACTAGGACTTCTCTGCTTAGCCGGTCTCCTACTCCTTCTCTTGATGCTGTAGTCAAGGAGCTCATTTCTAAGGAGAACCATCGGCCTACTTATCACATGTCATCATCTGATCATGTATTGGCTACACCATCACCACAGCCTCCCATTGCTGCATTCACTGCTCTTCCGTGAATAAACTCTAGGCGTCCCACCTCTTAGTCTTCCAAAGGTACTCGCTGCGAGTTTTGCCGTGCCAAAGGGCATGACATCTCAGTTTGACACAAACTGCAGAAATTTGTGCAAGAGCAGAATAAAGCTTCTCTTCCTCAGGCAGCTGCTGTATGTCCTTCAGATCCATCAATTCCTATAGGTCCATCTTTAGCTTCCTCACTTACTACGGCTGATATTGAGGCAGTTATTCAATAGGTTTTATCCCTTACTTCCACTGCCCTTTCTGTCACCTCAGGTAAACAACCTTGGTTTTTTGATACTATATGTTGTAACCAAATGACTCCTGATGAATCCCAATTTTCTGATAAGGCACCCTTAAAACATCTAATCACCATTTACACTGCTGATGGAACTCCTATGCCTGTTAGTCATAAATG
Organism: Quercus wislizeni; assembly: GCA_023055345.1. Taxonomy (NCBI): domain Eukaryota; kingdom Viridiplantae; phylum Streptophyta; class Magnoliopsida; order Fagales; family Fagaceae; genus Quercus; species Quercus wislizeni. The sequence continues at coordinate 3,961,738 of JALGQJ010000005.1, read as the reverse complement.
AACAATCACTTCTCCTTGTTTATCCCTTAGTGACATATTTCATATCCCAAAGTTATCCCTTAATTTGCTTTCTGTGGGTCAACTTTGTGAATTAGGTGTAGATCTTCTATTTACTAACCATGGTGTGGACGTGCAGGATCCCCGGATGGGTCAAGTGCTTGGGATAGGCCGTAAGGTTGGTTGCATGTTTGAGGTTCATGACTTGAAGATTCCTTCACAAGTTGTTTCTGCAGCAGCTACCACTACCACCCCCTCACCTGATCTATGGCATGCCCATCTTGATTATCCATCCTTATCTCGTCTTCAGTTGTTAGCTTCTCAAGGTCATTTAGGTTCAGTTCAGTTTCAAAAATTTGATTGTACTTCCTGTCATTTTGGCAAACAAACAAAATTGCCCTTTAATAATAGTGACTCATTTTCTTCTACACCTTTTGATCTTGTACATTCTGATATTTGGGGTCGTACACCTGTTCCCACTGAGGGGGGATCTAAATATTTTGTCATATTTGTGGATGATTTTCTCGATATACTTAGATTTATTTGCTTCACCATAGGTCTGCACTTGTGTCTATTTACCAAACATTTCATAAAATGATTGAAACACAGTTCAATCGCACCATCAAAATCTTTCGATTAGATAATGCTTAAGAATATAATGATAAATCTTTCCTATACTTTTTAGACAGTCACGGTACCCTTCCTCAGCGATCTTGTCCTTACACCTTTCAACAAAATGGTCGTGCAGAACGAAAACATCCTCACATTCTTGATGTTGTCCGCACCCTTCTCATTTCTGCCTCTCTTCCTAAGCGCTTTTGGGGTGAGGCCGCACTCACTGCTGTGTACACCATTAATCGTATTCCTTCACCAATTATACACAACAAATCACCATTCGAGCTTCTCTATGGTCAAACCCGTAACTACTCCTCTCTTCGGGTTTTTGGTTGTGCTTGCTTTATCTTTCTTCCTCCTCATGGACGAACAAAACTCTAGCCTCGTACTCATCTCTGTTGTTTCCTTGGTTATGGTGTATCTTAAAAGGGGTTTCGCTGCTATGATCCCATTTCTCATCACCTTCGTGTCTCCTGTCATGTTGAGTTTTGGGAATATCGTCCTTTCATAAGTCTTTAACAGTTTCCTGCGTCCTCTTCTTCAGAGTCTCCCATTTTTACTGATCTTTTCCTCCTTCTCTATCCTGACCTTGTGGAAGATTCTTCGACATCGGCTGCCTCTCCAGACGACTCATCTCCGGTTCTGTCCCCAGTGTATGACCTGCCTGTCTTGGATCCTGTGGCACCACCCTCTCCTGAGTCTCCTATTGGTCCTGAACTTCGTCGTTCCACTTAGGTAAGCATTCATCCCCCTTATCTCACTGATTATCATTGTTCTTTTTCTCTTGCCATCTTCTATGAACCTTACACCTATCGTAAGGCCCATACTGACCCTTTCTGGCAGCAAGCTATAAACGAAGAACTAGATGCCCTTTATAAGAATCACATCTGGGATATGATAATTTGCCTCTTAGTTAGTCTGTAGTAGATTGTAGGTACGTTTACAAGATCATGACCAAGGCTGATGAATCTGTTGAACGATACAAGACTCGCTTAATTACCAAGAGCTTTACTTAGGAGTATGGCATTGACTATGAGGAAACATTTGCTCTTGTTGCTTGCCTTACATCTGTCAGATGTCTCATTGTTGTGGCTACTGTTTGTCGTTGGCCTCTTTATCAAATGGCTGTGAAGAATGCTTTTCTCAATGGAGATCTCCAAGAAGAAGTGTACATGCAACCACTCCCTAGCTATCAACACTCAGGCAGTCAAGTTTGTTGCCTTCGCCGTGCTCTTTATGGTCTCAAGCAGGCTCCTCGAGCTTAGTTTGAAAAGTTTAGCTCAGTTGTTACTCAGTAGGGTTTCACTTCGAGTCCTTATGACACTACTCTCTTTGTTCGAAGATCCTTTACTGGTATCATTCTTATTCTTCTTTATTTTGACGATATGATTATTACTGGAGACAATTCTGCAGGTATCCTCTTTCCTCAGCACTTCCTTCGTCAGCATTTTGAGATGAAAGATCTGGGCACTCTTAGCTATTTTCTTAGGCTTGAGGTTACCTCATCCTCTGATGGATACTATCTTTCCCAAGCTAAATATGCCTCTGATCTTCTCTCTAAAGCTGGTATCACCGACAACAAGACTGTTTCCACTCCTTTAGAATACAATGCAAAGCTCACACCCTTGGACGATGAACCTATATTTGATGCTACTCGCTATCGTCAGTTGGTTGGTAGTCTGATCTATCTCACTATTACTCATCCGGATATTTCACATGCTATGGGTATGGTTAGTAAGGTCATGAATGCTCCTCATTCTGTCCACTATGCTGCTGTTCTTCGAATTCTCCAATATGTCAATAGCAAACTTTATCATGGTCTCCACTACTCCTCTCGATCTTCTCTCGAGTTTCATGCTTATTTAGATGCGAACTAGGCAGGTGATCTGACTGATCGATGCTCTATCATAGGTTTCTGTTTCCTGTTAGGTACTTCTCTGGTCTCGTGGCGTAGTAAGAAGCAGGATGTTGTTTCTCATTCCAGTATTGAGGCTGAGTATTGTGCCTTTACCGACACCACCTATGAGCTTGTCTGGTTTCGTTGGCTCTTAGCTGACATGGATGCTCCACAGCCCACTGCCACTTCTCTTTATTGTGACAATCGTAGTGCTATCTACATTGCTCATAATGATGTCTTCCATGAACGCACCAAGCACATTGAAATCGACTGTCACATCACTCGCCAACATCTCAAGAAAGGCAATCTCAAGTTGTTCTCCATCTCCTCTGTTGACCAGCTTGCTGATATCTTCACCAAGACTCACCCACTTGGTTGTCTTTGATAACTTATATCCAAACTCCAGTTGGCTTCCTCCTTGCCACCTCAAGTTTGAGGGGGGATGTTAGTGTATAGATTAGACTAGCTTAGCCCATTGGGCTTAGCCCAGTATATTGTACTTGTAGTTTACTTATATTACTTGTACTGTATATATACTTAGCTATATAAGGCTCACTATTGTACATTATTATTTACATATCAATATACAAACTATTCAATCTTTCTCTCTCACTTTATATTGTTAACAGAAAAGTATAGGACAATATATTGAATGGTATAAAAAAATTCTAAAATCCTGAATTATACTAGTTCTTCTCTGTCCAACAAATTTTTTTTTTTTTTAACATAAACTAACTAATCAACAAAAACAAAAGCAAACAATATTATATTCACATCAATCAGCGAAAAAAAAAAAAATTTGTTGATAGCGTCACATCCATCTGCAGCTGTGCATGGAACGTGTCGCAATAAAAAGACCACGAGATGTCTAGTTCGAATCATTCCATCTACAAATAAAGCGTTTGAACGTGCGTTATGGTCAAGTTCACAATTGAACCTTAATTCACAGTGTAATTCAGGATTTTAGAATTTTTGATACTAGTAGATTTTTTTTGATACATCAGTTCCATAACATTGGAAGAAATTTTATAATACTAGAAATTCTACTTTAAACATTGGAAAAATAATAAATTTCTTTTTATATTAATATTCCAGCGATTGTTGCTAAGCAAATCCAATAATAGAGTTAAAGACAGAAATTGGAAAGTTATATATCACGAAGAAAGGAGCAATCATACAAAGTTTCTTGTAAGCATAATTTTTGGACAAAATTGCCTTTTGTCCTTTTCGGGCAAATTAATCAGCCTTTTGCCCTTCTTCCCAAACTAAATAGGGAAATGCCCATCTTTTGAAAATCGAGTTTTTCAAAATCGAGTTAAGCCCTATAGTGACGTTTTTAATGACCTATAGTGGCATTTTAAAATTGCCTATAACTCGATTTCATGGATATCAAGTTACAAAACGTCACTATAGGTCCTTTAAAACGCCACTATAGGTCCTTGAAATTTTTTTTTTTTAACTCGATTTTCAAAAGAGGGCCATTTCCCTATTTAGTTTGTGAAGAAGGGTAAAATGCTGATTAATTTGCCCGAAAAGGGCAAAAGGCAATTTTGTCCCATCATTTTTACTTGAATTATACTAGTTCTTCTCTGTCCAACAATTATTTTTAACATAAACTAACTAATCAACAAAAACAAAAGCAAACGATATTATATTCACATCAATTAGCAAAAAAAGCATCATTTTTACTTCTTTTTTTTTTTCCTTATGGAATGGATGTATCCCAACACGTCTTTTTATATGCATGTGGGATCAAAAAATGTAAGCTCTACATGCATATTCATATTGGTATATTTAATTTGTGTTTGCCAATGAGGTTTGTGTTTGACCTTGGGTCCTTACTATCTAATTGTTATGTTCTCTCTCTCTCACTCTCTCAAAAGGTTGAATACTTTGTTTTGTTGAGTTATTTGCGTTTTTTTTTTTTTTTTTTTGTAGGTAGACTTTTGGGTTAGTAAGTGAAGGGTTTTAGTGTTGATTAGTTCCTTTTTTTTTTTTTTTTAATAAATTGTAGGGTGCATATATTTCATAGGGATTTGTAAAATTTTTGGTGTTTTGGCTGCTTTTAGTTCAGGTGAATTCTATGAGGTGAATTTTATGTAAAATGTGGTTGAGATAAAATGATACCTTTGATAAATATAGGATCATATCTCTTAAATGTGTTTTCTCATTGTAAGGTTGAATTTATTCAACCATGTGTTGGCTTTATTCCATGCCAAATTTGCTTGTGTTTCAGCAATTAGATACCCTGTATTTAGGTGGGAATCATGTAAGGGTTGTGTGTGAGAGAGTGTGAAGAATTCAAGTGTGTGAGCATTCAGAGAGGTTCTCGTGACTAGATCTCACGAATGACTCACGATTGACGACTCGCCAAAATGCCTCACGTGTGAAGCATGTAGGATGCTGAAGGGTCACGACAGCTGAAGCACTACAGGACAAAAAATGACAGTCTGGCCTAACAGTTATTTTGCAACTCAAACTCGCGACTCATTCTAGTAGCGAGTGAGTCGCCATAACACCCTGTTTTGCAGAAAAATGTCTTTTTACATTCCTCGCGTACCCTACTATAAATACCCTTATACCCACGAAATGTAGAGAGCTTCCAAAAAAAATTTTGAGAGAGAAACCCTAGAGAAAAACAAGATTGACTCATCCACAATCTTAGACATTTGATTCTCCAAATTCCTTTACTCTCACCCTCTCCATTGACATACCCTTGAGAGGTTCATTAGCCAAATCTTTATCTCACTATACCCATATCAGTGAGGAGGTAATTTGGTGCTTGGGAAGCAGTTTAGAGATGATCAATTTATTTGGTTAATGTAATGGACATATTGCGAGATATGGAAAGCTAAAGAAGACATGGTTAGGCTTAACCTTGTTGGAATAAGAAGCTTTGAGAGCTTAGGTGCATTAGGTAAATTAGGCTTGGCAGGTCTATTGCTATTCGTGTATCCCAACTTTATTCTTTAGTGGATCATTTTACCGCTTGGAGGACGGCATAGAGGTTTTTCGCCGAGTTCTTTAGTTTCCTCTTCAATAATACGTGCCGGTATTATCTTTGTGTTTACATCTCTCTAACCCTTACTCTTACCTTTTAGTTGCTTCTGTGTTGTGATTAATTATGGTTTAGAGTAGTTTGTTTATTTGGGTATTGCTTGTACTTATCATTCCACACATATATTGTTTGAGTATAAGCTTGTGTTGGTTATTTTGAAATTGGGGGTCTAAACATTCACTAGTATTTTATACACCAAGTGAACTTTCACTCATGTTTGTGTTTCGACTAAGGGTACTTTTTTGGTTTTCTTTTTGATTCCACAGACATTGGAGCAATTTAGAGTTAAATACTTTTGGTATGCATTTTTGCAAAAAAATTGAACCAGGGAGACTGTTTAGTATAAATAATTATTAATATGAGAAGCTGCACATTAGTCTGTTGACTCCATTCAATACAAAGATTTTGTTTCCTATTTTTTTTTTTTAAATTTTTACAAGTGATTTTGTTTCGAGCAATGCTAAGGACACAAAAAGTTCCATAATTTTTTGTCACAACTCATCGTGTAGCAAGTTGTGAGTGATAAAAGTGTGGATCCACTATTTGACTTCTATCATTCACAACTAGCCATGTGGTGAGTTGTGACAAAAATTAAGAAATATTTTGTCTCTATTATTTTCCTTATGTTTTGGACCATTATTTTAGGTTTCTTTAAGGAGTGGCAACTGGCAACACATTTGTTCTTCTTCCATGGTCTAGAGGCGGCTCTATAGGTAGCTCAGGGGTTCAAATGAACCTCATGCTTGGCCGAAGACCAAAAATTATATATATAATTTTTATTTTTTATTTTATTTTATTTTTTTGTTTTGAACCCTAACATAGAATTTTGAACACCTCTAATTATAAATTTTGTTTAATTCCAATTGAAATAAGCTTGAATATGATCATTTTAGTGCTATTTTCACAATAAAGGTTATGTGGCAAGTTTTTATTGGTTTTTATCTAGACCCACAAATAACATTACTTTATTACATATCTTTAACAACTTGTCACCTAAATTTTATTATGAAAGTGTTGTGTCAATAGCTCTACTCTTAAAATTGCTGCTTCATTTTTAAAATAAATAAATCTTCTCTTTAGACTCTGTCTTATTTTGCCATTGGCCACGGAATGAAATTGTTTTTTCCTGCACTTTTCTTCTTCATTAGCAAAAAATTAAACAACTTTTAGCACACAAAAATTACAACACTATGACCCCCTAGAAAAAAAAATCCTAGAGCCGCCATTGCCATGGTCACATTACGTTGACACTGGAACCTCACAGTTCCTTTCAATAGAAATCAAACCCGGTTGGTCTAGTGCACGTGTGGTCAAGTTCACATTGGAGTGTTCACATCTCTTTTAGATTTTTTATACCTTTAACGTATTAGAGCATCTCCAGCCGCCTCTCTAAATTTTTGTACTGTTTGGAGAATGAACAATGACTTTTACCTTTTACCTATTTACTTTTTCAAAAACATTTTCCCACAAACTCTCTATCCTTTTCTCAATCTTATTAAAATATTATTTCTTTGTTATTTTTTTATTATTCTTTTTTTAATATTTCTTCATTCATTCATAACGGCTATATTTTGCAAATTCCCAACAATTATATTTTTAATCTTCCAACGGTAATATTTTTAAATTTTTGGATGTTATATATATTTTTAAATCTCATGGAGCACTTTTTGCAAAGATATAGTGAGTTGTAAGATCATATAAATTTAATAAGAAGTGTTACGTCCACAACATTTTTCGCAATATTTTTATAACAAAATCATATGTGGTAAATTGTTACTAGTTCTAATTTGAACCCACTACTGAAATTATTGTTTTGCTCACCAATATTAGCTAATAACAATCTATCACTTAAGATTTATTGTGAAAGTTTTGTGGAAATATTGTGGTAGCATTTCTTAATTTTGATTTCTTATTCTTTATATTATTTTTCCTTTCTTTCTTTAGTTTATTTTCATCCATACATTTCTTCTTCTTTTTCTTTCTTTTTTTCCTCTTGTTTTTTCTCCTCCACACACGTACATCCATTCCTATCTCTATCTTCACTTTTGTTTTTCTAGTTCTCAATCTCTAGAACATATCCCCAACTCTCCCTCTTTCTCTTTCTTTCTCTCTCTTACACACACAAATCTCTCTCCCTCTCTCTCACACAAGCAAATTCTCTCTCTCTCTCTCTCTCTCTCTCTCTCTCTCTCTCATAGATCACCGGCGGAGAACAAAGGCTAGAGAGAATCCTTTTAAATTGGCGTTCATGCACGCCACTTGGTCCGCTCCATCATCGCTTGTCCTCCTCCCCACTTTTAAGAACATGCAGCTTAGTTACCATATGGGTCAGATCAGTTCTACATTTTTTTTTTTTTTTTGGTTCTGGTTTGATGAGTTTTATTTTATATGAAAGATTGTATTTTCTCTTTGTTTTGATTGTACCTCCCTCTAAAGTTGAGAGAGAGAGAGAGAGGGGGGGGGGAGAATTTGGGATGAGTTTGTAGCTATTGTGAATGTGAAGTAAAAACTGAATATTTTAATTGATTGGTTGAATTTTTTATTTCCATAAATTGTTTTGTTAATGAATAGTAGGTCATCAGACCAAGAGAGCTATTGTTCATTAGCAAACAATTTTTTGCTAAGAAACAATGATTTAGAGAGACTGTTGGAGCAACCTTTTGTTGGTTTACTCTCGAAATTTTGATTTTAGAGAGCTTGTTGGAGATGCTCTTACCGCATTATTCTCCTTCTAAAATTTAAAGTAATGACTAATTGTTATAGTTTTAGAAGATGAAAAAGGTTAGCGGGTGCTTGGTTAACCTTGTAAGAAAGAATCGAGCGGTACTATGGTATTTGTAAAAACTAATCAATAAATATATTTTTAATTAAATGTTCTACACTTATTACATAAAAGTTTACCGATTGCAATAAAAACCTTGACTTTAACCAATGCACTTCAACACTGGATAATATAATCCATTAATTTATAAATAAAATTATAATTGTGTGAAATTACATTTTAAACATTGCGAAAAAAGTTTCATTATTTATTTACGTTTTGGACTCTGAAAAATAGATTACAAAAATTATTTTTTATTAAGATATCCCAACATTTGTTCCGAAGCAAATCTGATAATTAGAGGTTAAGAGAGTCATCGCTCATAGGTCAATGACATTGCCAATTTTAGGAGAATTAGAGCTTATATTTTCTCTCTTCCTTTATAGTAACTAGCTTATAACCTCATGCATATGCACAGATACACATTTTTTTTAAGAAACAAACACACACACACACAAAAGGAAGAGAAAAAAAGGTTTTAACACAAAGGAACATCACAACTCCACTCAAAAGTCATAATAACTTTTCAGGGAGAGTGTAATAAGTTATATTACACACAACATACTCTCTTAAGTAATGTAGGACAATTATCCATTCCTTTTTTTTTTTTTTTTGAGAAACAAACACACATACACACCCACAAGGGAGGAGGAAATGGGTTCTAATATAAAGATACACCACAACTCTACTCAAAAGCTATGATAACTTTTAAGGGAGGGACGCATAGTATAATTCCTATATATATAATTTAAATATTATTGATCACGATTCTTACATTTTTGTTAACTCTTTAAAAAGTTTTGTAAGAATATATTATTAGGTATAAAATGTAAACTGTTCATGTTTATTTATTTATTTTTATTACTTCTTAATTTTTGTTATTGTTGAAATTTTTTTTTTTTTTTTTACACTTCATTTATTCTAGACTTTTGGCTTTTGTACTCAATAACTCATTTAGATGAATATTTATGATGTGATCCCACATTTGATTCTAAAGTTAGAAAATAAAATTCTCTCTAAAAATAAATAATTTAAGACACATGTCGCAAAATTGGACTTTAATTTGAAATTCTAATTGAACTTTCTTTGAGTTTTTACCTATATATATATATATATATATAAAGATTATCAAGTTATAAATAAATCTGATAATTAGAGATAGGACAAAATTTTGGAAGTTATCTCGAAGACATTAGAAGTTATACTACTACACACTTTTGGCACGATGGTCACTCTATATGTATAACTGCTTGTAGGGTGTGGGGTGTGAGAGGGTAAGGGTCAGTGTTCCAGTTTTCAGGAGAGAGAGCTTCACACATATATTCATTTAGATTATACTAAAATAAAATTTCTATTTGTATTAAAAAAAAAAAAAGTATCTTTTCAATGTAATTTTTGTTTTATCTTCTACCTGTCAGAATAAATCAGTTTGCCAAACCAAAATTTTGCTTACTGGCTTTTCTAAGAATCCTTAGTCCCAACAGTTATTTCTCGAAAAAAATAAAGGTGAAAAGAATCCCAAAACTACTTATTTCTATTTTCTATTTTGAGGCAAAATATATATTGGTCTTGACAACCACTATTATAGATAAGATAATGAGTGGTGGTGCAGTCTTTTCAAAAGACAAAAGCTATATTAGGTATTATCATTGGTTTTTGATTTTTTTCTTGAAAAAAATATTGGGAAGGATTTAACCTAAACAATTCTCAAGACAACATATCCATTAATTAAATTAAAGTTTGTACAATATACTTAACCCTAAATCTACTACTACCTCATGTAGTACTTATTAACGTGACAGCACGCAATTATGAATCCACGGATTTTTCTATTATGGACTGTTATACACGAAATCTATTGTCTGTGAGTTTGAGATTTTCGCCCAAAGATTGATCAACAATTGTAGTTAACTAGTTGCAACAACTTTTCTTTATAATTGGATTGATGTTTGCAAGTAGTCTCCAATTATAGCTTCAAAAGGGTTTGGTAAAACTCTAAATCTCTGTACATAATACTAACCTCTTGTTTCTTCAAAAACATGTTCTAGGGTTTGTATTTATATGTACTTAAGATCCATTAAAACCCTAAATCAAAGGCTGTGAGAGATAGTTGAAATTCTAATCTGTACGAATCTTAGTCGATCGAGAAGTGCAGTTCAACCGATCAATGACTTTTGACTTGTCAAGCATGCAGACGAAATGCAGTGGTCTAGCACTATATTTTTTGCATTCTTGAGTTTTCATCTTTTTTGAACTTGATATGTTTTGTTCCAATGATTAATTCAACGCTAATCAACTAGACACACTAAGTTATAAAAAGTTTACATATGTTAATGGTTGCCAACCTAAAAATATAGACTCTACAATTTTTTTTTTATTATAAAAACTGAATATTTGGCAAAAAAGTGTCCCAAAAACACTATTGCAACTTTACTTAATAATAGAATTACTCAATAATCTTAACCTACTCAAGCAAAGATGTATTCAACAATAATTCAATGAATTGATGATACTAAGAGATTAATTTTATATAGAAAATTAAATATCATAGAGTTCAAGTATAAAATTTAAGAAACTTTGTTATTATAATAATAAACATACCTTGAGAAAGATAATAAATGGTGAACATAGAATCTAATTTTCAATTTTATTGAGAGCTAGAGGGATTCTTTCAAATCTATTTGGGCGAAAAAAATTTTCCGATTTTGCAACACCTATATTTAAATTAGATCTTGGCTACACTTTTAATGTAACGATTAATTGAAACATGCTAATACTTGTAAATCCAATTTGCATGATGCCAACAGAAATTCAATAGTATAGGATTGTTAAACATACAGGGTTCTATCGACCCCCGCGGGTGGGGAAGAGTTTTTTAAGCCACGAATAAATAATATCACCAATACTATTTAAATTATCACCGATACTACATATATTATTTTCAGATGCGCCAACAATGCGTGGTGAGTCATAACATCATTTATCAATTAAGGGTTTAGATTGACCTCAATCCATCCAAATTTAGTCTTGTTGGCTCCCTGGCTTATCAGCAGGGACTACCTTAATCAAAGGGAGGCTTCTGCACAGATCATTCAGTAGCAGTGGCTACTGTAGCCACTTTTCTTCCCCGTTCAGAGTAAGAGAGGCTTCCTGGCTCATCATCAGAGACTACCTCTTCGGCTCCAGTCGATGCATGGGATTGCAAAAGGGTTTCCTCCGTAGATTCAGGGGAGTCAGAATTTGCGGGTGATTCCGCTGCCAAATTTTTTTTTAGGCGCCGATAAAATCTAACGGCAGTGACAGCCACATTTCTCTTCCGTAGGGAGGAAGCAGAGACGCTCCTAGTTGTGTCATCATTGCCATCCCCCTTGATCACATTTAATTCCACTACCTCTGATGCATTTCCCATTTGATCTTCCAAGCTTTCGTTTGATTCCTCATCATTTGATGGACTTCCCATGTGGACAGACACTATTGAGCATGAGGCATTCACGTAAAAGACAAGGAGCACAGAACTCAGTATTGCCAAAGTCAGATAATACCTGTCGAGATGACTTGTGTTTATGGAATCCTTGAACCAGCTTCTACACAGTAAAACCAAAGGTATGCTGATGAAATTTCCTAAGCCTAATACACAATCACTGAACGATGGACCGTAACTCCTCATTGATATAGCGACATGCTTATAGAAGAATTCCTCAAGCCCATCACTGGCAAGTCCTTCCATTAGTCCTAACAAAATAAATTGCGGAAATAACCAGAGGACACTCATAGAGATAGTCTGAGTGGGATCAGTTATCTCTTTTATTAAATATAGTCTGTGGACCTCCACCTGCCAAGCGGCAAAGCAACATAATGCAGAACAAATCATCCCGACACCAATTCTGATCCGTGTAACACGTTGTTGTCTTGCTATCTTGGATGAAAACATGAATGCTATTATGTAGCTTATAATGGACCTAAGGGCAATTAAAACTTTTAAAGGATCCATGATATTATTGGCAATGTGATCATTCATGTTGCTTGTTTGCTCATAAAAGAAAGTGTTTCCGGTAGCTGCAACCAAACTACAGCCGAGAAAGCTTATCCAAATAGGTATCAAAGTAAAAAGGCGCTTTACCTCCCTAACTTGTTCAGCTGTGCAAAGATGCCCAAGAAGTTCTTGTTCTTTTGGACTGACTGGGGGTGTTCGTTCATCAATTACTGCAGCTTTGTCTAACCTTCTGTATTCAATATAGAAAAGAGTGACGTTATAGATGTCACAAATTTTATTACATCATGTTTATAATTGAAGTATCACCAATAATAAAATAAAATAATAATATATATTCATTTTTTTTAATATTCATTATTAGGTTGTTTAAGTGCACTAATCATGCTCATTACTACAACTACGTGAACAAATATGGTTGATGTCATTGCACGTATATGCAACATATATATAAATCTTTTTTGTGAAAGATAGGGAAAAATACACCTGAAACAGGGTATAATTCTTCCAAAAGATAGTGTGTGTGAGAGATACTTTACCTTAGAAATAGAACTTTAGGCTTCAAATATGTTTGACCATTGCTCTTATCGATCAGTCCTGGTTGTGGAAGGGTTTTCCAATAAAACCCTTTTTCTGTCTGAGGGTAGTTGCGATTCCGATTGTGTCTAGCTGCCTTTAAAACTCGAAGAATAATTCCAGAGGAGCTCCCGTCTGGTTTGTGGGGTTTGTAACAGGAGAGACCTTCGCCAAACAAGAATAGCAAAAGAGTTGCTCCCATCACCAAGGCAGAAACTCCGAAGGCCATTTCCCATTTAGCATTTGTAAGGGAAGCGAGAACAATAGTGGCTCCAGAAAACCTGGCAATCCGCCACAAAATATCTGTACGATCATCTTTTTCTTTCTGCTTTTTTAGAAGATCTTCGGTTGGATTTTCTATCTCATCAGTTGGATTTTCTATCTCATCACTCAACTGATCAGCAAGAAAGGCTCTTAGAGTTGGTTCTTGGCCAGCCATGCCTACTACTAGAATCGCCGCTGCAGCATAGAACACGTCAATCTCTCCAAATGTACCAAGGTACTTAGCTGACCACCATAACAGCATCAATCCCTGCAATATACCTATAAGACAATCTGATGCGTGGATATTTGTGAAACGTGATCACCAATATTGTCCTATGAAAGGTGGCTCCATTTTCATTTGAGTAATGCTACAAACAACAAATATTTTTAAAACTTTTTTTATTTTTTGAGAAACAAACACATACAAATATTTTTACAAACTATTGTTATGATAAATTCATACTAATTTTAGTATGGGCCTACCACTAACATCATATTTTTTCTTCCCAATAATTATTTGAAAAATACTAAAACCACAATGTTTGTAAAAATGTTTTTGTTTATAGCATTATTCTTCTCGGTTTCACCACATGGGTCTAGCCCACGAGTGGACAAAGCCCACTTTGAGTGTGATTTGCACAATGTATGCTAAGAAAATCTAAAAAATCTGAGAACACAATTTTTATCATAATCCTGATTTATCAGTGAATTGTGAAAAAAAAGTGATACAAAATTATTTCTGTTTAGGAATTTGTGTGAACAATAAGGTCTTTTTATCTTGTCCTATTTGATTATAAATATATCATCCATGTAAACAGTAAAAAAGTTTTATATAAACACAGAGAGGTGCTAGCTGTTGTTTCAGTTTGAGGGCTTAAAGTTAAAGAGTTTGAGAGGCTTAAAAGATCTTATTAATTGAGGGTTTTTATTGATTATATAGATACTTTGTAATTTCTATTTGATATATAGTAGATTTATTCTCATTGTCCTTTGGCATGATTTATCACTGAACCGCATAAAACTAGTGATGTCCCGCGTCTTATGCATGTGTGCTATAAGTTTTGAAATATTTGATAAGAAATTATTATAAGAGGGGCTACGTACACAATATTTTCACAACAAATGAACGAAGTTAGTTGTTATTAATTCAAATTTAAATCTACCACTAAAATTATCACTGAGATTCCCTTATTTTCACAACATTATTTTATGACTAATTTGTAAAACTCATTTAAGTCTTAGGTTACTAAGGTTAATTCTTAACAGACTAAAATGACAAATTTTAAACTTATAAGGTGTGCACAGAATTGCCCCTCTAGTCCCTCTAAAAAAAATCTCTATTCACCCTCTTCTATTAAATATTTTTTGGTTTTGAATTTCATTTTTCGTTTTTTATATTTCCTTTAAATATTTTGTACAAGTTAAACTTAATTCAATAGTATAGAAAAAAAAATGTTTTCTATTTTATTAATGCCTTTTGAAGTTAAAAAGATAGAAAAGAAATATGAGATTAAAAATAAAATTAAAGAAGAAAAAGTTTTATAATAGTAAGAAAACCTTTTTGTTTTTTTTTTAAGATGTTACCTTTAAAAGGATCAATAGCTCAAATTCTTTATATTATAATTTATTATTTTTCACAAAAATCAATGTATAAGTAATAAAATTTAAAATTTATTATATACGTAATAAATTCCATAATATGATATTATTTTAAGTTGAACTCTAATGTTTTAGGGTCTCTTTGGCCACCAAGTTCAAATAACAATTTTCACATTTTAAATAATATTACACATATTTTCACACTTTTTCATCTACACGTATTTCAAAAAACAACAATTTTCAAACTACTCTACCAAATACCCTCTTAAATTCCCAAATAATTACAATATGAATTAAAATTGTTATGATTTAATTATTTTATATTTTTAACAAAATTCAAGATAATTTGTACTTGAGGTTTATGTTGACATGACTCATGATGAATGGTGGTAGTAATTTGTGTATAATTAACTTGCGGTAAAGTTTGTTATGTATAGCAATATTTAATAAAACTTTGTTGACAAGGCTTGACATGAAACATGAGAAAGGGCGATACATGCATAATAAAGGACTGATGGACTTACCAAAATATAGGCTAAAGTGGTATAGAGAACCACTTTGAAACGACCCATACAGGAATCTGCTACATAAGCAAGAACAACTGCTAATACGGTCTTTACGCCATCTTGGAGATTTATAATTGCAACAGCTGCTGGTAGATTTTCCTTCTTCCAATTATCTGTGAGATAAACTATCAAGAAGGACACCGCTGCATATTCAGCGAAGCTATGGCTTAAAACTAAACCTGAAGTTCAACAAGTAAAACAAGAGAAAGAAACAAATATCAGTTGTGTTGAAATCCAACAAAGTATTGTTAATTTGTCCGCGAAAATTAAAATTAATAGCCAACCAACTTTAGTTTCAGGAATCATTACCTAAAATGAAGAAGGCTTTTGGGGAGAAGAAAATATAATTGTGAAACCATTCCTTGACTCGATGGCATCTACCCCTCATTATCAATTTCCTTGGGAGTTAGTACGGCCGGTATTTTGCCCAAAAAAAGAAAGAAGTGTTGGGATTCTTAGAAAAGCCAGAAACTTTTTTGGTTTGACAAACTGATATATTTATAGGAAGAAGAAGATAAAATTAAAGTGGAAATAAGTTACAGGTCTCTCGGTTCAGGAAGACAATTTCGTACTGTACCGGCCGGTATGGCCGGTATATTTTGTACCAGTGCGTACACCAGTATAGAAACGGTGGTGTTTCGTACCGGTTTAAATACCGGCCGTACCAGACCTGTTTCGCCCGTATAGGGATATATACCGGGTTTCGGCCAGAAATTAGATATTGAACCTGGAAAAAAAGAAAAGAAAAAGGAGGTTGATTTCGGCCGGAAATTAGATACGAATTTGGGATCTCTTTACCTTGGCCTCACACTGGTGATAGCAAATCTGGCTGGCAGTGAACAACGGCACCGGCATTGAAGCAGTGAAACGGAGTTGAATGCAATCTAAGAAAGAGGAAGAGAGATCAAACATGTTTTGGCTAATGGAAGGGAAATACTCTCATGTTTGAGAGAAAAATCTGAAAATATGTGGGGTGGGAAACGTGAGATAGAGAGAGTCTTGGAAGTTTAAATGGTGTGAAATAGTAAGTTGTGCTGGCCAGTAAGTTAGGGCCAGGGTTGTGTGCAGTGAATTTTTTCACTGGACACGTTGGATCTTGGACACGTGTCCAAATCTAGCTGTGTCCAGTGAAAAAATTCACTGGACACAAGCCTTGCCCAGTAAGTTAACATGTATGGAGTAAAAAGCTGACAAAAAGTAATTCAAAGATCCCAAAAAGCTGACATAATCAAGGAGAAGGATCCAAAGCAAACTGCACTAAATTATGGAGTGCCTGGGAGATCCAAAGTCTCTCTACCTACCCAAAAACTAGTCATTAGCAACACCCCAAATTTAATATAAAAAGGCATCTCGTTAACTCAAAAATGACTAATTACATTTTACTCTTGGAGTTGAAATTAAATATTAAAGCAAAAGTCCATTAAAACAGTATAGATTCTTATTATTCTGAAATTTGTGGGTGGAAATATTGATACAGAGAAAGCTTCCCCTTTGCAGTTTTTTACAATTTCCTCTTCTGGCTGTTTATGGGTCAAAATTTCAAACACGAAGTTCTAAGTGTATTTTATTCATTTTTGTTATTTTAATTTCAATTTCTCTCTTGGTAAAGCACTATTAACCTTTTTTTATCACACATTTAGAATTTTGAGCTTGACTTTCAACAAATAGTTAGTACTGAAAAACCTAAGGGACATTTTGAACCTATTCTTAATTTTTGGTCTTTGTCGTAAAACGTTTACAACAAGATTGTAGGAGGAAAATCCCTAAAACAAGCTTAGAGTGAAGCCAACGATTTCCCATTTACTCATGCTAGGGAACACAATTGCATATATATGCATGTATTGGATCAAGAGATGTTCAACATAGATGACAAGAGTGAGAAGTATGTGTTCATCATCTATGATCCAAGCTCTAAGAACTATACCAAACAATCCAAGAATCAAAAATTCATTGTTAGTAGAGATGTGGAATTTGATTAAGAAATGACATGGAATTGGAGCACGCAAAAAGAAGAGAAGTACGATTTGTTTCCTTTACGTGAAGAGGAAGAAGAACAGGTGAATAAAGTTCAAGAAGAGGCTACCACTCCACCTCTATTACTAACATATCCTATTCAAAAAGGTCTATACTCATCATCATCACTGGAAAGAAATTCTAGTGAAAGACCAAGGAGATTGAGAAGTCTCTAGAATCAGCTAATAATATATATGATCTAACTCTCTTATATCTATTTACTGATAGTGAGCTTGAAGGTTTAATTATCCAATACAAGATAAGATATAGAGATATGATATAGGTGAGGAGATTAAGGCAATAAAGAAGAATCATACATGAGAGCTAGCAACTCTTCCGCATGCGATAATGTCAATTGGCATGAAATGGCTATACAAGATGAAAAAGAATGCAAAAGAAGAGATATAGTGATTCAAAGCAAGATCGGTAGTCAAAGGCTATATCTAGCGTCTATTTATTGACAATGTTGAGATATTTGCCCCAGTTGTTTAGCAACTAAACGACTTATAATTTCTTTAGCTGCACAGAATAAGTGGACAATTGATTAGATGGATGTTAAATATACATTTTTCACTGGCTATCTTGAGGAAGAGATTTGCATTGAGAAACCATAGGTTATGTTGTCAAGGGGCATGAGGACAAAGTTAAGTTAAAGAAAAAACCCTGTACAGTTTGAAACATGAATCCAGAGCTTAGAATAACACAATTTCCAGATAACTTTTAGTAGAGTGAGTTTTGAAAATGCCCGCAATAGCATGCACTTTGTTGGACCCACATTGTAAGCTTATTTTCAAAGAGCAGAAGAACAATAATTGTAAAGCCAACCATCTTTTGTACTGGTTTACCAAAAAGAAAGGAATCTTTTTTTTTTTTTTTATGAGAATACCTTTCATTAGAGTTGAACTTGACGTACAACAAAGTGAAGGAAGCAGCACCGTTACAAGCAATCCATGTGGACCAGATTTCTCACTACCGGACGAGGTACACCTCTCCACACCTGACTGATATTATTACATCTAGAAAACCGAGCAAGCTCATGTGCCACCTGTTGTACTCCCTTTTTAGGTGCCTGACCGGCCAGCTACTAAACGAATCAAGAAGAGAAAGAATTCCTTGGACAATATGGCCCATTTCTCCTTAGACTTCCTTGGATAAAATTCCTAAAATTCTCGATTTTAGGATAAAAGCTTTTTTTTTCCTCCTTTAACTAACTTTTTTTTTCTTTTTACTAGCGTCAAATTCACTGTAACTAAAACTCTATCTTACGAGGGAAATGGGTAAGCTAATTTGATAGGTTTTTAAGGTTTTTTCTTTGATTACCTATATTCACCCATTACTCTAGCTATTTTAGGTAATCATGATTTAACCCATATAATTACTGATCAATATATATGCACCGGAAGAATTTCAACAAGTAGTATATATTTTCTAGTGCATGCATACGCTTCATTTGTTCTCTGCAAAAGGTTAGTTTCAATTTTTAAGTTATTTACTTCAGCCTTATGTTTAATTAGTTCGAGTTTTTGATTCATCAAATTCTATATGGCTATGGAAGTGGAGCCTTATGAAAATGGAGGTAGAAGAGCAACGGAGGAGAGAGAAATGTGTAGTGGATGAGAAAGAGAGAGCAGAAAGAAAAATATGATAGGTATGGAATGTTATAAATAAGGATAATAAATGAAATCCTTGTCAGAATATCAGCATTAATGAGTGCATTTTTTTTACCATTGGATCAACTTAAATCTAACGATTTAGAAAATGTATAACTCTAAAGAGTTACACAAGATGTAACTTGAACTCATCTATATATATATATATAAAAGTAGTGATCTCATATATAAAAGAACAAGATGTTTTAGTTATACCATGTGATGAATTCTATGACATTTTTATTTAGACTTTCACCTTATCATCAGAGTCTAGCATTTGTGTCAAATTATTAATTAATGACATATACATTTAATTCAATATTAATAAGGTCAAAGAATTTCTCTCTCTCTCTCCACCTTTTAAGTTTTGTGAATTTTCATTTTAGTCCACTATGTTTAAAGTTTTTCATTTTAATCTATTAACCTCGGTAGCCTAAAAGGTTAAAACTATACCATGTGACATTCTTAGAGAATAAAAAAAATTTATACAAAATCCAACATAAACAATTTAACTCTCAATCAAGAATATACAAGAATAGTAATATTCTTAAATTAGAAAAGTAACTAAATATATGCCAATTTAAGCATACAATATTACAATAGTTTCATATTCTAAATTATATTAATCTTATAAATTTACATTTTCCTTTTTCTAATGACATGTAAATATTTTTAGCTTCTTTCTCAAATATTAAAATATTTAATGAGTATTAAAAATTGGTCATAAAATAATTTCTTATCAAATATTGCAAAACTTATAGCATAAATGCATATTCTATTACACGGGACATTAGCTAGATTTAATAAAAGCTGTAGGCAACCACTTAGCAGAGTATATATATAGCATCTTAAATTACTTGCCAACATGTAAAATTGTAAATACCAATTATGAAATCTAATGTGTTGGCCAATAAATCTTCAAAATAAAATGTTTCAAGTATATATTATCCCAACTAATAATTTTGTTCCACTCATTTTATTACAAGATGCAATAACCTAAAGTTTTTCCATGTGATGTGTATTCTTTGAAGGAAATAGAATACTTTTCATTTAATCTTCTACCTCAAACAAAAAATTTTTTATTGTTGCTTTAATTATATTTAATATTCTTTTCTATTCAGCAGAAATAATAGATTTTTTTTTTTCATTTTTTGACAAAATATTAATTTATTTTAATGTGTGTAATGAAGCACATTTATTCTTTTTTAAGTATTAAATTTTTATAAGTGATATTCTAATTATTAATATAATCCCTTTATATGATTTTTTTTTTCTCAAAATAGTTGGGAATTGGGAGGGAGGATTTAAACGTGAGTTTTTTCCAAAGCAATGCCAATAAAACACTGGAGTATTTATAATTTTTATGGATTTTTTTTATTTATACTAAAATCAATTAATTTGAAATATGACATTCTTGATCACTGTAATTATTATAGCAACAAATGAAAAAAAAAAAAAAAGTACACAGAAGAAAATTAAATGATATACACAATAAAGAATAAGAAAATAATTATGTGATTAAGTTAGTCAAAATAATTAAATATTTGTAAGTTCGTTGAAACAATGTATTCTTTTACAAATTTTATCAATTATAATTGTAGGGTCACAAATTGCAGGCCAAACCCAAAAGGAATAGGATATGGGCCCAATATGCCCAATACAATAAAATTTGTAAGAGAGTGGGTGAAAAAACTAGGCTGGTAATGGGTTTTCTAACAGTTAATCGGGGTTTTAAGTCTGTCCGAGGAGGAATAGACACATAATCAGAGGTTGAATTCAAGTCCAAGGAGTAAGTTTTTAGATGGATTAGCTATTTCAGATGGTTTGTTCTTCCCAGTGCTACAGTAAATCTTGCTCAATCTCTCTCCTTAATCTCTTCCGATCCCCTCCTTATAGAGGTTTTTCCTCATTATATAATTCCCTCCGATCCATGTCCATCGTCCACTTGTTTATCATCCAACCTTGTACTCAAGTATATGTCCTACTGAGCAGCTTTTCTGGTTTTCTGTGAGCGGTAGTAGTTGAAAGTACTGTTCAGAGGTCTTCTCCACATTAATACGGCCAGGAAAGCTGCTGTAATGCATTTAATGCAATGGTAGCAGCTTTTCCCTTAGATATTTCCGTGTTCTTATCCCTTCTTTGTATATCTGAAGTCTATTTTCATCACTGGAATTTCCTAGAAGGTTACATAAGTCAAGATGAAGTTGACCAGATAGACATTTGTCAGGTCCGAGGAATCCGAACCTTTCGGACCAATGTCTTTCAACATTTTTCTACACTACCACCTACTATGGGGTTTTTCCCAATGCTTTCTCCTCATCGGACGCGTTACTGTTAGTGAATAGGGCTTTAAACCCAACACAAAAGCTCAAGTCTTGGCCTCCCACAATAGCCCCTCAAAATTTTAATTTTTTCCTCTCATCCGAGGAGAAAAAGTATAATTTTGACTTGTGTATGCATAATTACATTTAAAACCATAAAGATATTCAAACCCTAAGCACGTGGAAGGGTCATTTCTGTCACCTCACAAGTGTTTCTTAAATACTTTGGGCTGCGTTACGCTCCAGACATCCAACGGTGGAGTTCTAATCCAATGGTCCATATTTTTTCTCCAATATTTGGGCGGGATAACGTCCCCCTCATTTTCAGTTTCTACTATAACGACTTCTGAACGCCATTTCTTTCTTTTTTCATCACAATTCGTAATTTCAAAGCACTCACACCTCTACTCTCCTTACTCATCACTGTTCATCATATCTTCACAAAAAAAAGACTTCAAAGATCCTTAAGAGATACGAAGATCAGTTCGCATCCTAATCTACGTAAGTTTTGTTCTCCAAACTTCCTTTATCTCCTCGGATAACCTCCTTGGCTCTCCGTTCTCTCATTCGCAAGCTCAGAATGGGTAGATTTGAGCGTTTAGTAAAGACTCCGGCCTTGATAGAGTTGTTCAAAAAAAAGTACCACATACCCCAGGAAGTATCGGTACGATACTGTTCCACAGAGGGAGTGGCATTTGACCGAGAAGTAGGAGAGGTCATAATCCCCATGATTGCCTTCATAGAAGGAGGCATGACCGTCCCTATGAGTAGGATTACGAAGGACTACCTACGTGCCCATAGACTCTGCCCCTAACAATGTGCTCCAAACTTTTTTAGAGTCCTAGGATCGATTGACGCTTTGGACCGACATCTAGGGCTGGGACTGACTTGGTATGATGTCGCTCATCTATATGAAGGCCATATAGAAGCTCGGGCAGGATTTTACCTTAAGTCCCGATCCAATGTCGTTAAGTTAATCTCCTGTCTCCCCAAATCTAACAAAGGGATGAAAGATGACTTCCTTATCCTGTCAGGCCCTTGGAGTGATGGCCATCCTTGCCCAACCAAGCTAGGAGAGTCAGGTAGAGTAACTTAGATTTAGAATTTCTAACATTAGATTTAAGGAGTTTGTTCTCGGCTCTACTTTATTGTACCTGAGTGTTATTTTTATTCACTTGTTTTTTTTTTTTTTATAGAAGTTTTTAACTGTTTGATTCTTTTGTTTGACAGATAAATCATATACTAATCCCAAGCTCAGTTTAATCAACGTACCAGCACTTAACTAACTACTTAGGTCTCAAATTTTTGTGAACGACGACGGGCAACTTCGTGCCGTTCACCTGATTTTAGACTTTGAGCCAATTTCCAGATCTTTTTTGGACGTCGGCAACTCTATCCGAGCAGACGACTACCGTTTGGCTCGTATAGACGTCTCTCGGCCAGGTTTCCTCGCCCCGCACGATCTTCCACCCGTTGACCATCCTATTTCGCAAGGAATACCATTTGCCGCCCAGCCACTACAACAAGTACCCCTCGGACAGGCCATTATCGAGGAAGGAGCTGCTTCCTCTTCTTCTCTTGAAGAAGAAATTGACAGATTCCAGTTTGAAGAGGAAGCCATTGTTATATCGGAGGCTGAAGAAGGAGCAGACGAGTACTTGTGTGTTCAGACTCCTACTCAGATAATAACTTACATTGGTGACTCTTCAGACGAGGAGGAAGCAATGGCTCCCAAGACAGGTCCAAGTCTGAAGGAACTCATGAAGAACAAGAATAAAGCACCATCCCCTAAGGACAAGAATAAGTCCAAGCCCCCAACAAATCCTCCTCCTCCTCATCCCCTTTAGATTCCTGCTGATCTTGGGTTGAAACCCAACCCAGATCTAAGGAAGAAAAGGCAAATTGAAATTGCTGAAGAAGGAGAGTTGGGCCCTTCCAAATGAAGTAAGTAGCCCAGGCAGTCACAGGACCACAAGAACAGAAGGTCCAGTTCTGTGGATAACCGAGAGGAACCTCCGATGGCCCAAGTACGCCGGCCCACACGTACTTGGTCACTCGTGTTGGAGGTAGATGGTATGTCAATCGCGTATGATACCACCTTTAGGCATTATCGCGGGGGGCATGCTAGTCTGGTGGCTGAGGCTCTAGAACAGCCTCTCTTCCTCCCACAAGACATGGAGGCCTATAGGACCTTCAACCATCCTAAACTCTTCCTATTCCTTAAAAGGGACGTGGCTATGGTAAGTGATTCTATTCATTTTTCTTCATTTATACTTATTTCCTTGCATTTTAAAGCAAAAGTGATATTTTATTTTATTTTTTTTTACTTTCTAGGTCACGCAGTAAGATTTTGTGGCCGAGGAGTGGGTAAAGAACTCCCGTAGCGAGACAAGGCTTACCCTGGATGCTCGAGGCGAAGCAGAGGCGCAGCTAGGTGCGTTAAAAGAAAAACAAGCTAAAATGGCCGAGCAGGTGAAAGAGGCTCTTAGGGCGAGAGATAGTGCCGAGGCAGGCCTGAAAACAACGGAAAAGCAAATCGAGGAAATTTGCAAGGAGCTGCACTACTCTGAAATAAATCTAGCAACAGAGAAACAGATGGTGACAGAGCTTCGCGAAGAACTTCGCAAGGCCAGGGAGGCTGCCCAACTACTCAAGGAGGCAACTGAGGCCGAGAAGCAGGCTGCATATGACTTAGGAGTACAGGAGACTCAAAGCCGTCTCACAGAGGAGTTCTCTGCTGTGGCGTGGGACTACTGCGATATCACTTGGGGTAAAGCCCTGGATGTCGCTGGAGTCCCTGCTGACTCCAACCTGAGGCGGCCTGAGAGCATATATTATGACTCGGACATCCGTGAGCTCCCAGGTCCTAGCTCTCCTCGCCCAGAACATCTTGCCCAAGTGTCTGAGGTGCCCATAACAGATCAAGCCCCTCCTGCCCTTGTGGAAATTCCAACAGATTCCCGCCAAGATGCTGGCCAAGGGAAAGAAGTTGAAGCTCCCTAGGGCAAGGACAAGAGCAAGGATAAGGGTAAGGGCAAGACCTCAGACACCACTATCTCTCAGCCCGAACAAGCTGCTGATCCAAGGGCTCCCAAGGCACAAGTTTAGGGCATTAATTTTTGTAATATATTTATTTTTCTTGTTTACTGTTTCTGTATCTTCTTTTTGTCAAGGAAATGTACTACACTTTTACTATCAATGAAAATATGTCCCTTTTGCTTCATAAGATAAATAATGGAAAATTGTTCTGATGCCATCTTCCTTTAATTTGAATAGTATGTATGATTATATTAGGCAAATAGAGCATATTATAAGTCCAACTAAAAAGGTTCAAAACTTGGGTCAACGCATAAATTGAATAAGCATCTTCAATAGTAACAGGTTAGCAATAAATACAACTAACCCAAATGGGAATTTTAAGTAATATTCTTAGGTTTAAATTTAAATACTTAAAGAAACTTAGAATGAGTGCTAATTTACCCATATCATATGGTCCGAGGACTCCAGGCATGATGAGATTTAAGTTTAGACACTTAGTGGAAATGGGAAAGAGTGTTAACTAACCAAAATCATCTAGTCCGAGAACTCCAGGCATGATTGGATTTAAGTTTAAACACTTAGTGGAACTGGGAATGAGTGTTAACTAACCCAAATCATCTGGTCCGAGGACTTCAGGCATAATTGGATTTAAGTTTAAACACTTAGTGGAAATGGGAAAGAGTGTTAACTAACCCAAATCATCTGGTCCGAAGACTCCAGGCATGATTGGATTTAAGTTTAAACACTTAGTGAAACTGGGAAAAAGTATTAACTAACCCAAATCATCTGGTCCGAGGACTCCAGGCATGATTAGATTTAAGTTTAAACACTTAGTGGAATAGCATAAACATTTTATATAAAGAACAAATATTGATTAATAAACATTTATTAATAATAATACCTCTTTAGGTTATTTACATTCCAAGGACGTGGTACTATATGTTCGTCCAGATCTTCTAAAAAATATGCTCCAATGCCAGCTTTGGAGGTGATACGATAAGGTCCTTCCCAATTCGGCTCCAGTTTTCCCCAAGCTGGATTCTTTGCCGTTCCCACAACTTTACGTAGTACCAGGTCACCAAGAGTTAAAGGCCTTAACTTTACGTTGGCATCATAACCTTGCTTCAGTTTTTACTGATAACAAGCCAGCTGAACCATCGCGTCTGCTCTCTTTTCTTCAATTAAGTCCAAATTTCTTGCTAGTTGCTCATCGTTATCCTTTGGATTGAAAGAACTGGTTCTTGTCGTCGGGAAGCCAGTCTTTAAAGGGATGACAGCCTCAGCACCATAAGTTAATGAAAAAGGGGTCTCTCCAGTAGACCTGCGAGGCGTGGTCCTATACATCCAGAGTACGTGTGGTAATTCCTCCACCCATTTACCTTTCGCATCATCTAATCTCTTCTTCAACCCACTAACTATGACTTTATTTACAGCTTCAGCCTGCCCATTCCCTTGGGGGTAAGCCGGAGTAGAATACCTATTAGTAATCCCCAGTTCGCCACAGTATTTTCTGAACATCTTACTATCGAACTGAAGACCATTGTCCGAGATGAGCACGTGAGGAATTCCAAACCGAGTAACGATGTTCTTCCAAACGAATCTTTTTGCATTTATATCTCTGATGTTAGCTAGAGGCTCTGCTTCAACCCACTTCGTAAAATAGTCTGTGCCAACTAGCAGATACTTCTTGTTTCCCATTGCTTTGGGAAATGGTCTCACGATATCTAAGCCCCATTGAGCAAATGGCCATGGGCTGGATAACGGATTTAGGATTCCCCCTGGTTGGTGTATGCTTGGCGCGAATCGTTGGCACTGGTCACACTTTCTAACATACTCCAAAGCCTCTCTCTGCATATTTGACCACCAGTAACCTTGGGTAATTGCCCTATGTGCTAAGGATCTGCCTCCAATATGGCTTCCACAGTTTCCTTCATGCATTTCTTCTAGAAGTGACTCGGTTTGCTCGGGATGAACACATAAAAAATAAGGCCCTGAAAAGGAACGCTTATATAATTTGTGGTCCTCTGAAAACCAGTAACTAGTAGCCTTTCTTCGTATCTTGTCAGTTTCGACTTTTTCCTCAGGCAGAATATCCTTCTTCAGGAATTGTATGATGGAATCCATCCAGCTCGGCCCTACTCTGATCTGGTTAATTTGAACCGTGTCTCTTGTTCTTGAGGGTTTGTATAAGTCCTTAATAAGGATTACTCGAGACAAGTCTTGTGTCAAGGAAGTTGCAAGCATGGCCAAAGAGTCCGCATGTGCATTGCCACTTCTGGGGACATGTAGCAAGTCAAAGGAATTAAATTTTGACTGCATAGAATTAACTTGACTAAGATACCCCTGCATCTTCTCATCTTTATTTTCGAATTCTCCTCTTACTTGATCGACAATCAGCCTTGAGTCCGAGAAGAGTTTTATGGACTTTCCTCCCATTCTCTGGACCATAGCCATTCCTTCCAACAGAGCTTCATACTCAGCTTCGTTATTCGTCGCTGGGAAATCTAACCTTAAAGACTTCTTAATGACAACCTTCTCAGGAGACATCAGTACTAATCCAACCCCTGAGCCTTTTTGATTTGATGCTCCGTCTACATGTACTTCCCACGTTGGAAGGCAGTATTGGGAAATAGTACCGACCAATTTTTCATCCATGTTTCCCTTTGTCGGTAATTCTTCTATCTCTGGTTCGGTGAATTCAACCACCAAGTCTGCAAGGATTTGACCTTTACGGAGGTACGGGGCATGTACTTGATATCGGAAGCTCCTAGAATTTTTCCCCACTTGGCTATTCTTCCCGTGTAGTTAGCATTTCGGAGTATGGTCTTGAGTGGGAGCTATGTAAGAACAACCACTGTATGTGCTTGGAAGTAGTGATGTAGCTTACGCGTGCCAAACACTATTGCTAGGGTAGCTTTCTCCAGTGGTAGATAACGCACTTCAGTTTCGTGTAACGACTTACTTACGTAATAAACTGGCCGTTGTATGCCATTATCAACTCGTATCAGCACCAAACTTACTGCATACGGGGCTACGGCAATGTAGGCGAAAAGAACTTCATCTGGTTTAGGACTAGACATGATTAGCGACCGAGCTAGATAGTCCTTGAGTTGCTGGAATGCTCTAGCACATTCTTCTGTCCACTCAAAATTCTTCCATTTGTTGATCAGTAGAAAGAAAGGTCGGCATCTATCTGCTGATCGAGATATGAACCTATTCAAAGCAGCAGCCATTCCGGTTAATTTTTGCACTTCTCTTGGATTCCGAGGAGTTCGCAAATTGTTAATAGCTTTAATATGGTCAAGGTTAACTTCAATTCCCTTGTGGGTGACCATGTAACCTAAGAATTTACCCGACCCTACACCAAATGAACACTTGGAAGCATTTAAGCGCAATTTGTAGCTTCTAAAAATTTCAAATATAACTCGAAGGTCTCCCAGATACTCCGAAACCACTTTACTCTTCACCACCATATCATCTATATAAATCTCGATGTTTTTCCCCAATAGTGACTCAAACATCCTCGTCATCATCCTCTGATACGTGGATCCTGCATACTTCAAACCAAATGGCATTACTTTGTAGTGATAGTTCCCAATAGGAGTAACAAAAGCAGTTTTTTCTTGATCGTCCAAGGCCAAAGGTATCTGATGATAACCCTAAAAAGCATCCAAGAAACTCATCTGAGGATGGCCGACAGTGACGTCTACCAATTGATCGATCTTGGGCATGGGGAATGGATCCTTAGGGCAAGCCTTATTCAAATCCGTGAAATCAACGCACACTTGCCACTTCCCACTCTTCTTCTTTACAACTACTATGTTTGCTAACCATTCAAGATAAAAGACCTCCTTGATAGCCCCAGCCTGCTTGAGTTTCGCTACCTCCTTTCGGACTGCTTTTGCATGCTCTTTGGATAGACGACGAGGTAGCTGCTTTTTGGGGGTTACTAATGGATTAACATTTAAATGATGGCAAATGAATTCTGGATCCACCCCTGGAGCCTTGTAAGTATTCCATGCAAAGACGTCAATGTTTTGCTTAAGGAATTCTATCAACTCCTCCCTCTCTTACTGAGGTAGCTGGGATCCCACTTGAAAAAACTTCTCCGAATCGTCTTCTATTGTAATTTTCAAAAGATCTTCACATTCTACCTCCTCGGATGTTCCATCAATGGATAACATTGGGGGTTTTAACTGCTATAACTCTTTCTCCCTAAGAGTCGCAGGCTCAGCTTCGGGCCTGTGCCGGATGGCTGCAACCATGCACCGCCGCACCATGGTTTGATCACCCAATATTTCTTCGATCTGTCTTTCAGATGGGTACTTGAGATGCAGAGTGGAAGAAACTGCTCCTAAAGTATGAAGCCAAGGTCTGGCAACAATTGCTGTATAAGGAGAATATGCATCCACCACGATAAAGTCTACCTCCACCGTTTCCGAACCAGTCTGCACAGGCAACCTAATCTGTCCCTTCGGGGTAATAACCTTCCCTTCAAAACTCACTAGGGGAGAACTGTAAGGCGTCAGATCTTCAGCTCTTAAACTCAGCCCTTTGTAAAGGTCAGGATACATTATCTCGGCCGCATTACCTTGATCCACCATCACTCTCTTCACATCATAGTCTCCAATTCGGAGGGTGATCACTAAGGCATCATCATGAGGCTGAATAGTTCCAATCTTGTCCTCGTCCGAGAACCCCATGGCCAGGGGCCGCTCTAGTCTAGCTCTCTTCGGCTTGCTACTAGTGTCCTCAGAAGGCAGGCGAGCCATAGACATTACTCTAGACGGGCATGATCCTGTTCTACCGGACGCTGCAAAAATAACATTGATGGTTCCCAGATGGGGTCTTGAAGGAGTTTCTCTTTCAGACCGAGAAGTGGTCTATCCACTGAGCCCACTAGAATGGTGCAGCAGCTGCTTCAGTTTTCCTTCTCGGGCAAGTTGATCTAAGTGATCCCATAAACTCCTGCAATCCTCTGTTGTATGGCCATGATCCCGATGGTATTGACAGTAGAGGTTTCGGTTTCGTTTTTCGGGATTTCCCATCATCTTATTGGGCCATTTGAAAAAGGACTCATTCTTGATTTTTTCCAATACTTGATGCACTGGTTCTCGGAATACAGCCCCTACCACTTGATTGTTATTTGACCCTGGCTACTCCGAATAATCCCTTTTCGACCGGTTATTGTTATATCTGTCCGACCTAAAATCTCTTCTTTCTTGAGGGACAACCTTAGCTTTCCCTTTTCCCTATCGTTGATCGTCTTCTATCTTTTTATACTTGTCCATTCTATCCATTAGTTGTCACAAACTGGTGACAGGTTTACCTGTTAGGGATTTTCTCAAACCATGTTCGGATGGGAGGCCGACCTTGAAAGTTCTAATAACGACTTCATCAAAATCGTCATCAATCTCATTGAACATCTCCCAATACCTTTCAGCATATGCCTTCACAGATTCCCCTTCCCTCATTGTCATAGACAGTAGAGAATCTAAGGACTGAGGAACCCTACTGCACATAATAAACCGGGAACAGAATGATTGGGTAAGCTTCTTGAAAGAACTGATGGAATTCGTTCTTAACCCATCAAACCATCTTATCGACATCGGTCCTAAGCTGGAGGGAAACACTCTGCACAGCAAGGCCTCGTCCTGAGAATGGACCGCCATCTTCTGTTTGAATTGGCTTACGTGCTCCACATGATCTGTACGTCCATTATACATGGTGAACGTGGGTTGATGGAAACGCCTAGGGAGCTTTGCCTTTTCTATTCCCCGAGTAAAGGGGGACTTAGAAATTTGGCTCAGAGCTTTCTTCATGACATTAGTTCCTATCCCCCTCCCAGATGGCCTTCTTCGCCTCCTCTTGCAAGAATGTTCCTCCTCACAAGAATAGGATTCACTAGGTGGAGTTTCTGAGCGTTTTCTGTAACTGGCATCTCCATCGTCATTGGAAGAAACATCAGAGCTAGAAGGGGTTTGTTTTCGTTGTGCACGACAAAGTTTCTTTTTTAGATCATCAATTTCTCGTTGCAAATCCTTTTCATCAGCTTGCTCATGTACCAAATGACTCCTTCGTCAATAACCACTTCCACCGGCATGAAGCGTCTGCGAGCTGCCCTTCTACTGGTTATCCATATGAATTTCGTGCTCAAGGTTATAGAGCTCGCCTTGTCGATGAATTTTAGCTGATTCTGCATGGGGTGGACTAGTCTGGTGTGGTCTTGAACCCGCCATAACCGTTATAATCCTTACAAGCACTAATTCTTCCCACAGACGGCGCCAATTGTAGGGTCACAAATTGCAGCCCAAACCCAAAAGGAATAGGATATGGGCCCAATAAGCCCAATACAATAAAATTTGTAAGAGAGTGGGTGAAAGAACTGGGCTGGTAATGAGTTTTCTAACAGTTAATCGGGGTTTTAAGTCTGTCCGAGAAGGAATAGACACATAATCAGAGGTTGAATTCAAGTCCGAGGAGTAAGTTTTTGGATGGATTGGCTATTTCAGATGGTTTGTTCTCCCCAGTGCTACAGTAAATCTTGTTCAATCTCTCTCCTTAATCTCTTTCGATCCCCTCCTTATGGAGGTTCTTCCTCATTATATAGTTCCCTCTGATCCATGTCTATCGTCCACTTGTTTATCATCCAACCTTGTACTCAAGTATATGTCCTACTGAGCAAATTTTCTGGTTTTCTGTGGGCGGTAGTAGTTGAAAGTACTGTTTAGAGGTCTTCTCCACATTAATGTGGCCAGGAAAGCTGCTGTAATGCATTTAATGCGGTGGTAGCAGCTTTTCTCTTAGATATTTCCGTGTTCTTATCCCTTCCTTGTATATCTGAAGTCTATCTTCATCGCTAGAATTTCCTGGAAGGTTACATAAGTCAAGATGAAGTTGACCTGACAGACATTTGTCAGGTCCGAGGAATCCGACCCTCTCGGACCAGTGCCTTTCAACATTTTTCTGCACTACCACTTACTATGGGGCTTTTCCCAATGCTTTCTCCTCCTCGAACGCGTTACTGTTAATGAATAGGGGTTTAAGCCCAACACAAAAGCTCAAGTCTTGGCCCCCCACAATAATAAATTATATTTCCTCTCTTTTTTAAGAGCACAGTGGTGGTATAATGCTATAATGCTAAATTATAGCTCCACAAACATTAAAATGATGCCCCAGCAGTGGAGCTAAATCTATTTTTTTTTAGCTCCACTGCTACAGTGCACATCTATCTATAGATGTGCACTATTCATAAGAGCTAAAAAAAATTATTTTATTAAGGGCCGGTGATTAAAATAATAAAAATTCCTCTCACTCTCTCAGACTCTCAGTCACTCTCGCCTCTCTCTCTCTCTCTCTCACAATCACTCTCTCTCTCGATCACTCTGTGCTCAACGTCTCCGCCGGCCTCAACGTCACCAGCCCAAGCCGCCCAAGACCCATGCCTCCACTGGCCTTAATGTCACCGGCCCAAGCCAACCCAAGCCTCTGCCTACACACGATCCACGTCTCCGATCCACTGGCCCACGCCTACAATCCACTGTTGCTACCGATCTCTTTATTCTCTCTCTCTCTCTCTCTCTCTCTCTCTCTCTCTCTCTCTCTCTCTCTCTCCATCACCGGCCCAAGCCGACCCAAGCCACCGATCCAAGACGAGATCTGTGGGTTTCCGGTGGTCGTGGGAGATGCAATGGTGGCGGCGTGGGGATTGTGGGTGTTTGTTGGTGTTTGTTGGTGATCGGTGTTGTGCTTGGTTTGGTGTTTATTGGTGATCAGTGGGTTTTTTTTTTTTTTTTTTTCCTGTTTTGTTGGTGGTTTCTGCCTTGGTGGGGTGTGTGTGATGGTGGGGTGGTGGTGGTTTCTGCCTTGCTAGGGTGTGTGGTGGTGGTGGTTGCTACCTTGCTGGGTATGTGTGGTTATGGCTGTGGCTGTGGCTATGGCCGAAGGTAGAGGTGGTTGTAGTTGGTGCTGTGGACTTTTTTTAGGAGTGAGATATATTATTTTATTGTAATGGTTATATTATTTTATTGTGATATTTATATTATTTTATTATATTGAAAGCTAAAATAGATTCACTGTCGCAGCATGTATATAGGTAGGGGCGGAGGCAGAGGGGGGCGAGGGGGGGCACTTGCCTCCTCTAACTCCACCTAAAAACCATTTATATATACTTCTCATTAGTGTAGTTTTTTGCCCCTCCTGACATTAGAATAGTAAAAGTATAAAATAAATAAATATTTTCCTATTTCTACTGTACACAAACTGTACCATGATTTGAAAAAATAAATAAAAAAAACATATCTCCCACTTAAGTAAATCTAGAAACACAATAAAATTTCATAATATTTTCACAACACTCATGCTTTTAGTTGGAATGGATCTTAGAATAATTTATTTTATTTTATTTTTGACCTATAATGTACTAACATTTCAATTTGTTGTAAAAATATTGTGAGATTTTGTAATGTTACTAAAAAAACTACTCTCCACTTTTATCAATTAGCCTGACACCGAAATAAATAGCCACCACCTATCACCTTTTATTTTAAGTTAAGGGCAAGACTTAAGTACAATACTTAGGTGTTGTTCCTTAGATTCTCCTCTTTATATTTTGCCATGTGGATTTTTTTTCATGAGATGAAAGTATATTTTTTAGTTAAGGAACCACATGGCTGAATTTTAAAAGGAAAACCTAAGAAACAACATTTAATGTACTGTACTTAAGTTTTGTTCTTAAGTTAATGCTTGTGTAGACACATGACTAAATCTTAAAAGGGGAATTTAAGGAATAGTACCTAAGATACTATACCTAAGTTTTGTCAGTTAAAGCCTGTGTACACTTCGACCATCATTCAAGGGTTTTTTTTTTTTTTTTCACTTATCCAAATTCCTTCCTCTCATTTCAGGTACCACCCGTGGAACTCAAATTTTACACAAAATAATAATAATAATAATAATAATAATAATAATAATATTATTATTATTATTAATGTCTTGTTTGGTACTAAAGCAATAAAGCATCCATTATCTTTTTCACCTCCATCTCTTATTTTTTTCACAGTCTCAAAATTTGAATTTTTACCATAAATCTAAATTTTAAATAAATTGAAGTATAAAGAAAGAAATTTGAAAATTTATTTTCTCAAATTATTATAAGGAATCAAATTAGATGTCTAAAATTTGTGTATATAAATTAATCTCTTACTTTAATTGTTAGTAACTATGAATTGGTTGTTTTACAATTGTTTAAGTATTTTACAGTTGTTTAAATTTTAATATATTTTTTATGACAATTATTATTGTTTATAATTTTATTAGTAATATCGATTAATATTTTTAAGTTTTTTTTTTAAAAATTATTGTCTTTTGATCTTGCCCCCCTAAATTGGAATTCTGGCTCGCCACTGTGTATAGGTAAAATGGATAAAGTAAATTTTGATGGTACTAAATAGCTAAAATTATAGATCCACTGCTATGGATACTCTAATGACAATATAATTCTACCTAATGAATATTATACAACTATAAAAATAATTTTTTACAAAATATTATATATAAAACTTATAATGTATTCGCGTACATGAGGGAGAGATCTGTTAGTTATAGTAGACAAGAGAATAACATCAAACATTTATGTGGTTCAGTGATAAATCATGTCCAAGGACAATGAGGATAAATCTACTGTATCAAATAAAAATTACAAAGTATTTAAGTAGACAAAAGGCCCTCAAATTGGTAATATGATCTTTTAACTCTCTGAAACTCTTTAAGCCCTCAAAATTAAAAACAACAGCATCTCTATTTGTGTTTACATACTTTTTACTGTTTACACGGATTATATATTTATAATCAAATAGGGCAAGATAAAATGAACTTATTATTCACACTTCACACAAATTTTACTGAGCAAATTCAGGTTGAAGCAATCAAGCACTCATAATAAACATATTCCTTTATTAATTTATGTTTATATGTAGTAGCAATTGGCCAATTACATTAAATTTTAGGAGGAGAAGGTGCCATAACGTGTTGAAGCTATCAAAAATGAAAAATCTGAAAGAGCTGTGAACGTTCCAATGTGAACATAATTCACCACACGTACAGCTGCGCTAAAAAAAAGGAATCGTGAGGGGTTCACAGCGTTAACGTGATGTGAAAACAGAAGTGTCGGGTATATTCATCATTGCACCATGTGGGTCCAGCCCACTTGCTTAACAACTCAGCCCTCCACCAACCACAAATTGTGCTATAAGTTGTGAACACCAGAATTATCCTCTTCAAACTTCATTTACCAGCTCATCTCCAGTCTTGTCATGGGCGGCTCCACTCAGTGCCGGCTCAAGGCCTAGGCCTAAAGCCCACAACAAATAAAAAAAATTTCTACTAAAAAGAGGTCTCATCTCCCTTAATAAGATGTTAAAATTTTTATAAAAATATAACATTTTTTAATTAATTGGTACTTTTTTTTAAGAGTGATACTAAAGATACCACAAATTTTACTATAAATTTAACTGATATATTACCAATCACATAAAAATGTAATTCAAACACAAATAAATTAAGTTGTTGAAATTCATCAATTACAGTCATAATCACATTTATTGTGAACATTTTGTAGTACTTTTCGTATTTTTCTTTTTCATTTCTAACAAGGCTTTTAAAATAGGAAACCAGTAAAAATTTAACACAATTGAAACCCTAAGATGTTTCAAATAAAATGTTGCAAATGTGATAAATCATCAATGATGACTAATCTCCTACTAAGCTACACACCAAATAATATCTATCTATCTCTTTCTCTTAAAAAAAAATATAAAATTAAAATTTAGATTACAACTGTACTTAACTATGCATAATCATATATCCAAGTTAAAGTAAGTTCCTTTTGATTCAATTATAATATTCAATCTTCTATATGAAATTAACCTTAGTTTAGCTAGTATCATTCATCAATTTCTGTATTTACATCAAATTAGTCTTAATTTAATTAGTATAATATAATTTTATTTAATTAATGTTTACATATAAAAATACCCCATATAAAATTTTTGCCTTATACCCCAAATTTTGTTGGGCTGGCCAGTGAAGCCAGGGTCCTCGGAATGACCAAAATAAGAAAAGAAATATATATATATATATATATATATATATATATAATTTTTTTTCTTGTTTTTGTTTTGACTCCTAAAATAAAGTTTTGATCACCGTGACCTTTTTTTTTTCTTTTTTTTTTAATTCAACTTAAACAAACTTGAATATAATCCTTGTAACAACATTCTGGTCTTTTTAAACACATACTAAAAAAAAAAAAAAAACCAATAATAAACCAATTTGATTTAAAATCTTTAAAAAAAATTCAACAACAAAAGTAAAAATTTGTTAATCTTAAAGATTAGAAAAGGCCCTTTTAAATCTTAAAATTTTTGAAATAAATCAATTAAATAAGAGATCAATGAATGAATAACTGATTGACTATTTAAATTAAAAGAGATATAAATTGAAGGATTTTTTTTTTATAGGATTTAAATCATAAGATTGATAATGAAGATATCATGCAACAATTTTAAAATGTGAAATATCATGTATTTGGGTTTTTGTGTATGTGTGTGACTGTCTCTCTGTGTGTTGGGGGGGGGGGGGGGTGTTTGTGTTTGTATTTGGGTTTTAATATATATATATATATATTAGGATATTTATATAGATATTGGTACTAATTTAACAATTTGATTCAATAAAATTATACTTAGCCCCCTTTAACAATAGCAAGCCCAAAAAAAATTCCAATAACTAAATCACCAATAACAAAGTTAAAAAAAATTTAGCCTAATCAACCAATTTTACCACCAAAAAAAAAAAAAAAAAAAAAAGCCTAGGCCTTAAAAAATTTTGAAAAAAAAAACTAATTTATGAATTAAATCTTTCCGTCATTCCATCAAATACCCAAAAAAAAAAAAAAAAAACCCTAACTGAAAGAGAGTGAGAGAAGCTGAACCACAAGGAGAGCCAGAGAGGTAGTGTCACTGCCGCATGACTAACTAGCACAGCACATAAACAACAAAGTAGTGCCCCAACCCCAAATTTGGTATTTCTGTGTGACTCTCTCTCATTTGAGTAACAAGTAGATAGAGAGCTCTATTGGTCTCACTTTCTTAGTTTTCCTTTTACTGTTTGAAATAGAGAAGAGAGATTATGCCTCTATCTTTCTCTCTTTATCTATTTTAATAATGATCCATGTGCATTGTGCAGAAGTCATTAGTGTCACTGAAAGATATTTGCTTTGCTCTACAATAATTTTTTAAAAAAATATCTAGTGGATCAAATGGGTCCAAAATTACAATTTGGATATTTTTACTTGCCTTCCATCTAAGACCAATTCCATCAGTCCTTGGAAAATAGCACAAGTGTTAAATTTTACACATTTTTGCTAAAAACTACCCATATAAGAGCATCTACAGTAGTAAAGCTAAAAATTTAGTTTTTTAACTCCATCAAAAGTTACTTTATCTATTTTACCTACACACATGCTGCAGCAGTGGATCTATTTTAGCTTTCAACGCAATAAAATAATATAAATATCACAATAAAATAATATATCCCATTACAATAAAATAATATATCTCACTACTCAAAAAACATCCACAGCACCAACCACAACCACCTTTACCATCAACCACAGCCACGATCACACCCACCACCACCACCGCCACCACCACCACCACCACCATTCATCAACCATCAACAAAATCAAAACCCATTCATCAAAATAAAAATGAAACCCATCATCAACCATCAAATTAGCCAAAAGCCACCACAAAACCAGAGAAACCCAACCACCATCAACAAACCCCATTCATCAACCATCAACAAAATCAAAACCCATTCATCAAAATAAAAATAGAACCCATCAACATAAAACCCAGTAACGGCAACAACACTGTTTTGTCAATCATGCCACAAAATCAAAACCTAGCACCTGCAATCATGGGTCTTGGTGTTTGAGACGGAGAAAGATTGAGAGACGGAGTAGGGGAAAAATAAGATAGCAGAGAGATAGGGGCGGAGAACGAAGAGATCAATCGGCGTTGTCGACGCTAGGCAGGGGCTTGGGTTGGCGGTGAGTGGAGGAATTGAAGCTTGCAACAGGAAGAAATGAAGAATGTGAGGACCAACTGAGGGGAGAGATGAGCAACGGGTGGAAATGGGGAAGGAGAAAAGAAAAAAAAATTCAAATATTCTAACCATAGTGTGAACACAAAATAAAATAATATATATATTTTTTTAGCTTTGAGCTACAATGCACATCTATCTTTAGTTGTGTACTGTAGTTGAGAAGCAAAAAAAATTGGCTACAGCAGTCCGTTTTATGATCAGTGGTGCTAAAAAATAGCAATATAGCTATTTAGCACCACTGCTATGAGTGCTCTCAGTGGGTCTATAATGCTATTTATATACAAAAATGTTAAAGTATCCGAGTCAATATACACAATTACTATAGCTTTGCATTTGATTATTTAAATATAATTTCTCTCTCCTCTCTCACCCCCTACTTTCTCTCTCTTTCTCCCTGATTGCCTTGACTCTCTCTCTTCCCTAACTTAATTCAATCCAAAAAAAGGAGGAATCAACCCAAAACAAACCAACTTAAATAAATTTGAAAATTCATCATGAATCCAACTCAAAATCAACCCAACGTAAAACTGATTCAAAAAACCAACGTCAGCCCTAAACCTAGTCTGATGTTGTTGTCATTGTTGCCATGAAGGCTCTAGTGGAGTGCTTGTCGCTGCCATGAGAGAGAAAGTGAAGAGTTAGACCTTAGATTTGTCAAAAAAATGTTGAAAATGGATTCGGATTGATATGGGTTTTGTGTTGAAGTGAAGTTTGGAGGTTTGTCTATGGGTTTTTTTAGGTTGTTTATGGGGCTTCTAGTGAGGAAAAAGGGGAGCAAGAAGAAACTAAATGGTAGAGAAAAAGAAAGAAATTTCAAAAAGTCAAAGAGAGAGAGAGAGAGAGAGAGAGAGTAGTGTTAAAAAAATTAATATAAAGAGAGAGAAAGTGTGTTTTTGAGGTGGGCTGTTGAAATAATAAAAAAAGAATATAAAATATTTATTTAAAGAAAACAGAGTTGGGCCATTTTGGATATATGAAATTTCAAGTTTCTTTAAGATCTTCTCCCTCTCTTCTCTGTGTGTGTGTGTTAAATAGTATTCTTAAAAATAATAATAATAATAATAATAATAATAAAAACAGTGGGTTAACCCCACATTGGAAAATAAATGTGAGTTGAAGATATTTAAAGTCTATGCTACATATCCAAAAGTTAGGCCATGTTGGATATATACCACTATCAATTTCTATAAGACCTTCTACTCTCTTTCCGTATTTGTGTTAAATACTTAGTATTCTAAAAAAAAAAAGTGGATAATAGACAATCTGATGTAGGTGTTTTTGTAAAATGTCCATGTAAAATAGAAAAATAAAGTTCTTATACTAAAATAAACAAAAAAATTAAAAAAAGACTGAAATGAATGCTCTAAGTATAGCAATAAATAATTATTTTTTATATTACAATAATTGTGAGTTTATACGGGCCCACTACTGTTTGATATATAAGAGTTGTTTAAGTTTTGTTTGGATGTGAGGATTAAATCAGTGGGTGATTTTTTATTATTATAATTATAATATGTCTATATAAATTAAAATTTGTTTCGGTGACAAATGATACAGAATATATGAATAGTATAATTGTCTTAGATCTGTCATCTAATGATGTTTTGTGTAATATGTTAAGCACTGATGCTGCTGGTTTGTATTCCCTAAGGCGCACTGCCACAACTTCGCCTTTTATGGCTTCCTAGTTTAATATATATTCCTCTTAACCAAATATATATATATATATATATATATATATGAATAGTATAGTGCGTATTGGTGTCTTTGTCTTTGTTGGCTGTCCATTAATACTAAATGAATGATTATTTGGAATTTCATAATAATTTTTTTTATACTACCATCCTCAATTTGAAGTTATGGTTCTGTTCTTGGGTGACTCTCTCTTTTCATATTCAATTTTTTCATATCACGACACTTTTTAAGTTCAAATCAAATTCATTTTTCTCTTGGCATTTTAACTCACAGTAGTTGGCTAAAATTAAAACAATAATTAAAAAAACTCGTTACTTATGTCTTATGGCACTAAATTCTTACCTTAATGTCTTCACTAATCTTTTTTCCTTCAGTATTTCGACTTGTTCGCAGTTTCAAGCTTTTGATTTTTGCTATAAACTTAAAATTTATATAATTAGAAGAATAGAAAAATAATTATACATAATTTTTTAAAAACAATCAAAGCAGTGAGACTGCATATAACATTCCAGGTATTCCTATAATTTTAACACCTTATGTACTTAGATAATCACTTGAATTTATTTTAGGATTAAATAATGTAAGCAAAATAGCACTAAGTTCATTTAAAAAAATAAAATAAAATAAAAAGCAAAATAGCACTAAGGTATTGGACCAATTATGCATTTGTAAAGTCATTTGTAAAATTCTATGCATTTGTAAAGTCATTCTTTCTAGGATCATTTTTAGAACCTTCACCCGTCAATTGTTTTCATGGGTAAAAGCAAAATTAATTCACTGCTTTTAATGGGTATACAATTGACGGGTGTATATAACATTCCAGGTATTACTATACTTATTTTTTTTAAGTATTATATTATACTTTTAAGTCCTTATATACAGTTTCATAGCTGCTTTTGATTGTTGTCCTTATATCCATGCGTTGACATATTATTTACCAGAATTGCTCAACCAAAAATCTAAAATTAGCTTTGTTTGGAGTCAAAGAAGCCCATCAACTATTAGAGTGAATGAATGAAATAATACTACTGTTTGACATTTGATCACAAGTGATTTGAGTCACTTAGCTGAAGAATTGCCATGTGAATTACAGTTTCTTATTGAACCCTTGCCTCTCTCTTTCAGGCTTGAATCAATGGATCGTAAACAGAATCATCAGCCACAATCTCTTTCTTCTCCATGTCGTTGGCTTTTGCCCATAAGAGTAGGTACAGGCCAAATATAACCGAAACTGCTCCCACAATGCTACAGATCAAGGAATAAGCAAAACATTTTAAATTATAGATGGTCTTTACCTTATAGTTTCTTACTCAACGTACTTTGTCAAAACTAGATTCATCTTTTATCGCCAAGCAAGTTAATAGGGATAATGCCTTTATTTTAATTGGGATTGGACTTTGGAGTCTTGAAGCAAGTCAACTTGGTATCTTGTAATTTTAAGTGAGATATTTGATTTAGATTAGCCCTAAGGTTCTCCTTCTAGGGAAAATTCTTAGTTACTTTTGGAGTATAGATAAATCATGCTCTCTCCTTTTATATTCGTGGTAAATCTTTTTATAAATTTAATGAGTTCACCCCACTACAAATGTGAGAAAATAGAGTATTATTCTTTATGTTATGAAAGTACCTAAAAGGTACTTCCCTTTTAGACCTTATTCTTCAATTAGCATCTAGCACAATGTTATAGCATAAAAGATATATGTGAAGGCCTTGCCCCATGGGTTTAATGGGCCAACCCCATCCATCATGGGTGGGTACTGGATAGCCATTAAAAAAATGTATATTATATAAAATTTGAGACACACAATATATGAATATAGACATACCTGCCCAAATGTGCAGAATCTCCCAATACAAACGTTTGAAGCAAAAACGAGAAAACGACTAGAAGTGGGTTAAATGCCGATGTGAACACAGGACCATTCTTCTTAATGGACCAAGTCATCACATAATAGGATAATCCTGTCACCACAATTCCCTGCAATTCCACAACCCATGGATCAGTGATTTGTGAGGAAGAATGAAACTTGTGTTGGATTTTTGGGATGATATAAAATTTAGGCTTACTCCAAGTAATATGGTAACCAAGACAAGCCCTCCTTCCCACTTTAGTTCCCAAGATGACCACGATATCACAAATACAGTTACTATAGCAGTTTGGATGGTGCCAAAGAAGCTCATCATTGCGCTTAAGGATAATTCTGCTGGGTAAAATTGAGTGACATGCCCCTGCAAGATTACATGAATTTGTCATCCAAATTATGGTCCAATATATATACATTTTTGATATATAGATAAACTTCAAAATTATGAGGTCCACTTCAGGACAGCTTAAGGCCTAGGCTTAAGGCCCCAAAAAGGCTCTCAGTAAAAAAAAAAAAAATACAATGACCATCTTGTAGCTGAATAATTGGTTTGAAAAAAAATAAGTCCAATCTCAATTCAAAAAGGCACACTACTAATAATTGTTTTGGTAGAAATAATTTTTTTTAGGGTTTTACTAATATATGCCCTTAGTGCATATGTTAGTAAACTATTTTAGGAAAATTTTTATCGAAAATTAAAAAAGCTGTCAAACTTTTTTGACAATTTTTTCAATTCTTGATAAAAAGTTTCCTAAAATAGATTATTAATGTATGCTCTGAAGGTATACATTAACCTGTCCCATTTTTTAAAACTAAAATCGATAAAACCATACTTTTAATTGATTGAGTTGACCATAATGCCATATTATCAATTGAAAAATAGAATGTTGATAAAATCTATATCACAGCAACTTAATTAATAAATTTGTATCTCAACTCTCAAGCAGCAATAAACATTTAAAAAATATTGAATTGACTATTGAGATGCAAAATTAATAATTAATAATAAAAAATGTCCATTTAATATTTATTGTCTCATGTCACAAATTATACTGAGCCGGCCCTATTCAGCACTATAATAATTATATCATGAAGACAAAACAGCAATAAATTTCTTTTTGATATGAATGAGATTCAAAGTCAATCCCTTTATTAGAAGGTAAAAGATCTTGCTACTTAAGCAAACTCGAACACACAATAATAGTCCAATATGAATGCTCTATAGTCAATACCAAGCTCATGCTTATTATATGAATGCTCTATAGTCAATACCAAGTTCATGTAAAATCAATGATAAACTTTGGAGAAATTTTATTACCACCATAATATTCCAAAGGGTTTGACTTAGTTTCAGTACTTCTTTAGTTGGAGGTGTCTTTTTATTTTAAATACACAATAACAAATAGTAGTGAGCTTTAATCTTCACATTTTATTTAATTAGTATGTGATATGATAATTTCTCATTAAAACAAAAAGAAATTTCAATTAAAAAAGTACTTGACATAAACAAAACCCTATTTTCCAAAAGCTTGTTGCGAACACTCCAACAACGATCATTATGAAGCCAATTACACCATCACTAGTTGCTTGAGTGTTAGACAACCTAGAGGTTAGCAAAACTGGACCCTCCCACAACACTAAAACCAATGCTCCGGCTGCCGATAGGACTAGGCCCCGTATCTTGTCCTGCCCATGGATGCTCCAAAACTTGAGTTTTTCTTGACGGAAAAAGAGGGCCATTACAAATACTACAGAGGGGACCAGGTTAATTCCAATGCTTTCATAACTAGCTCGATGATACAAATTGCAGGGCTATTGTCATTAGCGGCTGACAAAGTGTAATCCTAGATAACAATTTACAAAAATTAATATAATTTTTTTTTAAAATTGTCGAAATAGACTTGGGTTAAACTGAGTCTATATGGAGCAATTAGGCTTTTTCCCATAATTTAAAATTTATCAAGTGCCTCTGAACAAGTCTAATTTGAGAATTTACTTGAAGAGAAGTAAATATAATAATTATACCAGTC
The DNA here is from genome assembly GCA_023055345.1 of Quercus wislizeni. NCBI lineage: Eukaryota > Viridiplantae > Streptophyta > Magnoliopsida > Fagales > Fagaceae > Quercus > Quercus wislizeni. Next base: position 3,918,572 of record JALGQJ010000005.1, on the reverse strand, counting down.
CTCGACTGCACAGCGGATCGTTGACAAGCCCCCACAACTCATTATCTTATCAATATCAGCGGGAGCCAGAACCAATATTATATATATCTTCTCTTCTTTTCTTTATAATCTCTACGTATATAAAAAGAGCAAATAGAGAGGGCTCAATACCTCCTTAACAAATACAATCAAGCACTCCTAATAAACATATTCCTTTATAAATTATGTTCATACATATAGTAGCAATAACATTAAATTTTAGGAGGAGAAGATGCCATAAGATGTTGAAGCTACCAAAAATGTAAAATCTGAAGAGCTGTGAACGTTACAATATATGTGAACATATTGACCACAGCTGCACTAATTAAAGGAACCGTGAAGGGTTTCTGTACGTGGAAGAATATCGTGATGGATGCGTTCCCACTTGCCTGTTGCCCCTAGAAAAACAGAATCTTTGTAGTGATTGGATTAAAGGAGAATATACATTTAGAGGTGTGGTTCAGGACTGATATGCAACTTCTCATATATGGATATTAAGTCTTAAACTATGGACCCAGACTGTCCAAAAGAAAAAGCAAGCCAGCTTGACTCAGTAAAGAAGTCAATTAATGAACAAACGATCTAATGAAAGCAAGGCCAAAAATTACTCAATCTCCCTTTTTTCTATTGGTAAAAGTCCATCTGAACTACAAGGGCTTGACATTTAAAATAGTTAAGCACGAGTGCCCAAATACCCAAAAAAGATAGGATAGAACATGAAGTCTCAAAATGGTGCCTTTACTCCATATATATGGTGTCTCAACACTTGAATCAATGGGATTTGTGAAATGTCACAATTAAGCAGAGAAGCTCCTGTCTTTTAATTGGCTTCCACTACCTCTTAGCCCTTCTAAATAAAAACTACAAAACACTAATAAAGCATGTTCCTTTGTTTTGATTGGCACTCTATAGCCCTAGCTTTTTCCCCCACTTCAGTATGCCCTACATATAAATAGGGACAATCTATGATGGTGAAGTGCTGCACTAACATTGATAGGGCATCATCAATTTTTTTGCATGCTTTGGTTAGCATTTCCAATATTTTCTAGAAAAGGAAATTCCATTGAAAACTAAACATAATGCTTCTTTTTTTTTCCCTAAAAAAAAAAAAAAAAAAAAAAAGAGGCTTACTTTGAAGGAAAGGAGAATAGTTGAAAACCACGTTTCCTTTCTTTTCTTAAGGCTTACTTTTTTTTAGTTTATGCTTTTAAAATCTATTTGGGAACAACTTATTTAGTTGAAATTAAAAATTTTTTGCTGATAATATTACAAATAAAACTAAAAATTAATTAAAATAATACAAGTAAACATATAAATAATAAAAAAATATACAATAAAACTCATAAATAATAAAAAAATAAGTTAAATAATAAAAGAAGTCATCCTAATATAAGTTGGAAGCAACCTTAACGCTATCCGACACTCAGTCAAATATAAGCAAAAGTTTCATCTCAAATATTAGATGAACTGTCATCTGTGAACCGTCATCTCAAATAGTGGAAACACGTGTTGGGTTCTGTGAACTGTCATCTGTGGGACAAGCATTATAATCAAATATTAGACCTACATTTTGCCACGACGACATGAAAGTTTCATCTCAAAAAAGTTTGAGACCACTAAACGTAAAATTCAGTGGGGAGAAAAAAGGCGTCATACAAAGATACAAAGATAAAGTTAGACCCTTCATTTCTTTTTCTTTTTTGATGAAAGGACACATCATTTCATGCTTGTTAATTTTACAATGTACACAATAATCACTTCTTTTTTTTGAGAATTTTTGAGAAACCACCCCAGGAAGGCGAGGGGGAAGAGAAATACATTAAACTAATTCAAAAGAATACACAGAGAGGATGTTTGGAGGGACATCCTCCATCCAGACATTAAAAGGGGAGAATTTACAAGCTCGCCTAGCAAGCGAATGAGCTACTTTGTTGCCTTGTCTGCGAGTATGACAAAAACTAATATCACTAAAGGCTGCGGAAACAATCTTGATATCTCGGACTATATGCCCAAAGCTGGTGGAGGGAATGATTGAGCTATTTAGAGACTTTATTACCACCTCCAAGTCACCTTCAACAATTACCTTGTTAAACTGAAGCTCCCAAGCTAAACAAATGGCATTACGTGCTGCCAGCACTTCCACCATCTCTACCGAGGTAGGCAGCGGAATGATATGTGACGAGGCAGCCATTACTAGACCAAGGTCATTTCTAATTATTACTCCCAACCCAGTAGAGTCAAACTCCTTGAATAAAGCCCCGTCAAAGTTAACTTTCACCCAGCTTTCGGGAGGCGGCGACCATTTGACAGGGATGGGAGAAGGTGAAGGGCCACAGGGGGGTGGATTTGCATCATGGAATTCCTGAAGGGTGCCATGAGCCAAGGCATTGATCCTCTGCAGCAATACAGTTATCTCCCCAACTCTCAATCTGTTCCGGTGGGTCCAAATAATCGAGGAGATGATTGCAAACAACTCAAAGCAATCACTCCTAGAGCAGCAAGCTTGAATAATATCCAAGAAGTTGGAGCAGAACCTGGTTTTCCTGGTTAGCCAAGCAAAATGTATAGTCCAGACCTCAGCTAAGGCCGGACAAGACCAGAGAGCATGAAGAATTGTCTCTTGCTCAAGCCCACAGATAGGGCTGACCGGATCACACTGCACCTTTCTTTTAACCAAATTCACTCAGGAAGGCAGAGCATCCAGACCAGCACGCCAGATTAAAATTTTTACTCTATTTGGGACATTCAGTTTCCATATCGCATTCCAAATTTGCTTGGATTGAGTAATGTCCGATGAGCTCGGGTTATCGCTGGCACCCAGATTCATAAGTAGTCTATATCCAGTTTTAACCGAATATTCACCATTAGCAGTCAAAGGCCAGAAAATTTTATCTTCACAATCCACTAAGCTAATAGGAATAGATTTGATCATTTTCGCTTCATGGGGTAAGAAGAGGTTGTCAATTACCTCATGCAGCCAGCTTCTGTTGACCCCGTCCATCAGCACTGAAACTCTAGCATCAATACCAAGAAAATCTGGGGAAGACAAAACTCGGTTAAGGTGAGGGTCAGGGAGCCAATTGTCCTGGTAAATCCGAATCTCCGAGCCGTTGCCCACTCTCCAACGCAGCCCCTTTAATCACTTCTAGTTCTAGACAACAATTATTCAAAAAAAAAAAATATATATATATATATATATATATACACACACACATAAGGGAGTACTGCTTCTGTCGGCACAAAATGACAAATTGTTAAAGCCTGTTAAAAGCTAGTTCCTCCACGAAGGCTCCGGTTTTGCACCTGATGTCCTTCACGGGGAAAAATTCACCCTGTTTTTATTACATGTTTCTTCTTTAGAAGAAACAAGCCTCATCACACGCGCTTCGCACGTGCAATGAGGCTATTTTTTTTAATAATCCTATTTTGTAGTAAAAAAAAAAACATCTGTGTTTTTATTTTATATATATATATATATATATATATATATATATATATATATATATATATAATTTTTATTTTGAAAATCTAATTTATAAGTAGATAAAAAAATTTAAAAATCAATAAGAGACTGGCTTTATTTTTTAGGCAATGTTTTAGTGGGAGTTAGAGTTGCATTTTTATCGGATTATTCTTTAATTTTGTCTCTACTTAAAGATAGGGGTGTAAGGCATTTTTGAACTAAAAAATGAGGAATTCAAACAAAAAAAGCCTCTTAAATAATAATATAGACAAACATGCAACGAAAACACACAAATAAATTCTCCCTTCACGGCATGATATGAATGGGGAAAAAAAGTTATTATTTACAGTTACTATTTACTGTTTAATTCATGCATTTTTTTACCTATTCAAGGGGATGTCCCTTATGCAAAACACAACCCTTGAAATTTTCGGTGGTATTTTGACTATTTTTGAAATTTTATAGATATTTTTTAGGAGTATTTTAGTAATTTTATACTCTTTTTTTAATATTTTGATCATTTTAAAAAAATTATTTTGATTATTTTGAAGTTTTCAAGTGGTATTTTGGTTATATTAGGTGCATTTTAGATATATTTTGAATAATTTGGAGCTTTACAATGTATTTTGAAAATTTAAAAGTTTTAGGAGGATATTTTGATCATCTTATAAGTGTTTGGTGTGGACTTGAAAACAGAAAATATTTTACATTTTTATTTTGTTCACATGATATGAGCACATCCACTATATACGTACAACAACTAATGGCAAAGTCAGAATTTCAGTTCAAGAGACAACATTAAAAGCAAAATTAGTATAAAAAATATTATCGATATTAATAAAAATAATAATAAATAAACCATTCTAAACTAATGTAATTGTCACACAAAATCTAATATACATGTAAATTGTTATTAATTTTTCCTACCTAGTTTAATTTACTCAAATGAAATCATTCCATGATTTCTTCATTCCCAATAATCTTGAATATACTTGAAAATTTGTATATATGTCTCAATGCATTGAATGCTTTTAAAAAAGGTATAATTCAGTATTTCTTTCTATGTTCTTATAGGTATATTGAAATTTTGGGTTGATAGGAAAAACCTAGAGTGTGAAACTTTAAAAAAAAAAAAAAAAAAAAAATTCCAAGAGATGGATCATGGAAGAGAAAAAATAAAGTGGAGGCTTTAGAGGTTTTGTGTATTACAAAGATAGTAAGTAGTTTCTTTTTTATTTTTATTATTATTATTATTATTATTATTATTATTGATGATACTAGAAAAATTACAACTCTATACTCGTCCATGATGGGTCGTCCTGATCTACAACCTCAACCCGTGAAAGTCAGGACGAGGAAAAATCGTCCTGAACGAAACAGGAAGAAAGAGATTTTAGATAATCTCGTCCTGAGCATAACCTCGTCCTGAGTAAGCTGGGTGGTCAACATTACTGACCAGACATAGGACATCACGCCTTGCTTCGTAATCGACAAAATTCATGGGAACCGTTGCCAACGACGGTTAGATCAATCAGGCCAAACGATACGGTACCGAAAACAGTTAGAAGTTACTTTCGAAACCGTCGACTTACATGAAGGGAGACGACTGTTCTGTGGGTGTGCTATAAAAGCACTGATCTACGAACAAGGTGAGGGGGGAGAACTTCCATTCATTTTTCTAAAACGAAAAACCACAAAGATACTAACTTTGCCATCGGAGGATTTTTGGCCGGCCTCCACCAGTCTCCTTTGATTCTATTCTTCTTTTTTCAGGATTTACTAGCAACCTTTGATTACGTCGAAGACAGTTCAGCCCACTGATCATCCAAGCATTATCAATTATCTATACTATTATTTAATGGGCTTCTCCAGTTTGGAATCCTTATTTTTTTTAATTCAAAAATAACCCTACACCCCTATGTTTATGCAGAGATAAAACTAAAGGACAATTCGGTAAAAATATAATTCTAACTTCCACTAAAACATTACCTAAAAAATAGGGTTATTCTCCTGTTAATTTCCAAATTGTTTTACCAACTTATAAATTAGATTTTCAAAATAAAAATTATATATATAAATTAAAGACTTAGAGTTTTTTTTTTTTTTTTTCGCTAAAAAAAAGTCTCATTACACGCGCAAAGCGCATGTGATAAGGCTAGTTATTATTATTATTTTGTGTATAATATGGGATCCACCAAGTGAAATGCCATAAGAGAGGGAAACAAAATGGGGGATAATACAATTTTTTTTATTAAATATATATATATGTGTGTGTGTGCGCGCGCGCGCCCGCTTTTATTTTTTTGGAGTTAGATAATAAGATATTCTTTTAACTTTTAATTGACTTGTTTAGTTAAAAATAAATAAATAATTTGAGTGCTGTGAAAGAGGTGGGTCAAGAAAAAGCTAGGAAAAGGCTTATAAGTGTCTGGTTGGTTGAACCCAAAGTATCTACCGTACCGTCCTCACTCCAAACCCTTGGCCCTTCGAAAATCTGGATTGGCAATCTTTTCAAGTCTCTATGATCAAGTTCCCATCCCAGGTTGAAATTAGTAAAGCCTTATTTGAAATGGGCTCCTTCAAAGTGCCATGCCCAAATGGTTTTCAGGCTCATTTTTACCAAACAAAATGGCATATTGATCTTAAGGACGTCTCTAAATTTACCCAAACCGTTTTCGTAATAGTGATAATTCTGCATCCTTTAAACCACATCAAATCATTTTGAGAGAGTTACAACTTATAACGTCCAATTCTAATAATAGTTCTTTATTATTAAACCAAGACACCAATCGATTTTTAGTGTAAGTATAGATTAAACGACAGATCTCTTATACAATTATCAAAGACCAAAACACCCAAATCATTCTCATTCTTACAAATAATATTAACAGCCCAGAGCTCGTCACTCATTTTAGGCCCATCAGCCTATGTAACACATCATATAAAATCATTACCAAAATTATAGTCAACCGCATTAAACCTTATATTGCTACTTCCATTCATGCAACGAAAATTAATTTATCATTTCAGCCCTAAGAAGGGGAAACAGGGTTATTTTGCAGCCAAAACTCATCTTGATAAAGTCTTTAGTGTGCGTTTGTTTCCACTTTCTTGAACCAAAATGCGCTTTTTGAAACTAGAATTTTAAAATGAATGTTTGGTAATGTATTAGAAAAATGCTTTGAAAAAAGTTACATTTTAAAATACAAAGTTTCATTATGGGTTTGACTTATCTCCAGTACTTTTTTATTTGAAATTTCTTTTTATTTTAATGAAAAACTGCCACATTACACACTAAATAAATAAAATATGGAGATTAATACTCACTACCACTTGTCATTGTATATTTAAAACAATAAAATATATTTAGTTAAAAAAATATTGAAAATAAGTCAATCCCTTTAATTACGACCATCTTCCACATCCCAAGTTGCACCTCCGATGTGGACATACCTCGATGAAGCATACCAATAAATGCAAAGGAACACGGAACTCAGTATTGCTAAAGCCAGGAAATACCTAGCTATCTAGATGACTCGTGTTTATGCAATCCTAGAACCATGTTCTAAACAGTAAAACCAAAGGAAAGCTAAAGGAAATTCCCAAAACCTAATACACAATCATTGAATGATGGGCCGTAACTCCTCATTGATTCAACGACGTGGCTTAAGAAGAATTCATCAAGCCCTTCATTGGCAAGTCCTTCCATTAGGCCGAACAAAAAACAAATTGTGGAAGTAACCAGAGGACCTGCCAGGCTGCAATGCAACATAATATTAATACAGAACAAATCATCCCGGCATCAATTCTCATTGTGTAACATATTGTTGTCTTGCTTTATTGGACCAAAACAAGTATGGTGTTTGTTATGTAGCGTATAAAGGACCGGAGTAGAAACAAATATCGCATACAATAAAGCAAAAATGATTCATTTCATAAAGAATAAATGTATTCATACATAGCTTTAATACAACCACGAAAAATCGGTCAAAACATACTATGTCCATACGTTGACATCAAAAATTATTTACCAGAATTGCTCAACCAAAATCTAAAATTAGCTTTGTTTGGAGTCAAATTAAGAAGCCCATCAACTATTAGAGTGAATGAATGAAACAATACTACTGTATGACATTTGCTCACAAGTGATTTGAGTCACTTAGCTGAAGAATTGCCACGCGAATTACAGTTTCTTATTGAACTCTTGCCTCCCTCTTTCAGGCTTGAATCAATGGATCGTAAACGGAATCATCAGCCACAATCTCTTTCTTCTCCATGTCGTTGGCTTTTGCCCATAAGATTAGGTACAGGCCAAATATAACCGAAACTGCTCCCACAATGCTACAGATCAAGGAATAAGCAAAACAATTTAAATTAGAGATGGTCTTTACCTTATAGTTTCTTACTCAACTTACTTTGTCGAAACTAGATTCATCTTTTATCGCCAAGCAAGTTAATTGGGATAACGCCTTTATTTTAATTGGGATTGGACTTTGTAATCTTGAAGCAAGTTAATTGGTATCTTGTAATTTTTAGTGAGATATTTGATTTAGATTAGCCTAAGGTTCTCCTTCTAAGGAAAATTCTTAGTTACTTTCAGAGTATAGAGAAATTGTGGTCTCTCCTTTCATATTTATGGTGGATACTACTATGAATTTTGATGAATTGACCCCACTATAAATGTGAAAAAAATGAACACTATTTTTCATGAATTACTTCCGTTTTAGACTTTATTCTTCCATTAGCATTTAGCACCATGTTAGAGCAGAAGAGATATATGTGAAGGCCCTGGCCCATTGCTTTAATGGGCCAACCCATCCATCATGGTGGGTACTGGGTAGCCATCAATATATATAATTTGAGACATATAGTGTGTCTATTTAGAAACAGTTTATTTAATTTTTTATTAAAAGTATGCTAAAATATATTTGTATCTTAAAAAAATTTAAAAAAATTGAAAAAAGACCGAGAAATATAAGGTTTTAAAAAGCTGTACATAAAAACTAAAAGCTAAAAGCTTAAGCTAATGCCAAACAGGCTGAATATAGAAATACCTGCCCAAATGTGCAGAATCTCCCAATACAAATGTTTGTAGCAAAAACGAGAAAACGACTAGAAGTGGGTTAAATGCCGATGTGAACACAGGACCATTCTTCTTAATGGACCAAGTCATCACATAATATGATAATCCTGTCACCACAATTCCCTGCAATTCCACAACACACGGATCAGTGACTTGTGAGGAAGAATGAAACATGTGTTGGATTTTTGGGATGATATAAAATTTAGGCTTACTCCAAGTAATAAGGTAACCAAGACAAGCCCTCCTTCCCACTTTAGTTCCCAAGATGACCACGATATCACAAATACAGTTACTATAGCAGTTTGGATGGTGCCAAAGAAGCTCATCATTGCGCTTAAGGATAGTTCTGCTGGGTAAAATTGAGTGACATGCTTCTGCAAGATTACATGAATATGTCATCCAAATTATGGTCCAATATATATACATTTTTGATATATAGATAAACTTATGAGGTCCACTTCAGGACGGCTTAAGGCCTAGGCTTAAGGCCCCAAAAAGGCTCCCCGTAAAAAAAAATAATGACCATCTTGTAGCTGAATACTTGGTTTGGAAAAAATGTAAGTCCAATCTCAATTCAAAAAGGCACCCTCCTAATAATTGTTTTGGTAGAGATAATTTTTTAAAACTAAAATCGATAAAATCCTACTTTAAATAGATTAATTGAGTTGGCCATAATACCATATTATCAATTGAAAAAGGGAATGTTGATTAAATCTGTATCACAACAACTTAGTTAATAAATTTGTATCTCATCTCTCAAGAAGCAATAAACATTTAAATATTTGCAGTGCCTATTAAGATGCAAAATTAATAATTAATAATAATAAAATGTCCATTTAGTATTTATCGTCTCATGTTACAAATTATACTAAGCCGGCCTTATTCAGCACCATAATAATTATATCATCAAGTCAAAATAGCAATAAATTTCTTTTTGATATGAATGAGATTCAAAGTCAATCGTTTTATTAAAAGGTAAAAGATTTTGCTACTTAAGCAAACTCGAACACACAATAATATTCCAATATGAACATGATCATTGTGGATGACAATCTCAGGCTTATTATATGAATGCTCAATATAGCCAATACCAAGTTCATGTAAAATCATTGATAGACTTTGGAGAAATTTTCATACCACCATAATATTCCAAAAGCATGTTGCAAGTACTCCAACAACGATCATTATGAGGCCAATCACACCATCACTAGTTGCTTGAATGTTAGACAACCTAGAGGTTAGCAAAACTGGACCCTCCCACAACACTAAAACCAATGCCCCGGCAGCCGATAGGACTAGACCCCATATCTTGCCCTGTCCATTGATGCTCCAAAACTTGAGTTTTTCTTGACGGAAAAAGAGGGCCATTACAAATACTACAGAGGGGACCAAGTTAATTCCAATGCTTTCATAACTCGATGATACAAATTGCAGGGCTATTGTCATTAGCAGCTGACAAAGTGTAATCCTAGATAACAATTTACAAAAATTAATATAATTCTTTAAAAAAAAAAATTGAGACTTGGTTTAAACTGAATCTATATGGAGCAATTAGGCTTTTTCCCATGATTTAAAAATTATCAAGTGCCTCTGAATAAGTCTAGTTTGATAATTTACTTCAAGTTTCTATAACAAGAAGAAACTTTATACTTAACTGTAACAACCCCAACAGGAATGCATAGCATAGTATCTTGAAGGAGAGAGGAGGCCTTTCGTTCCTGCAACCAAGGACAACTCCATGCATTTATTTTGGATATGGATTAAATATGTTTTTCACAAGGAAAATAAAAGATTAAATAAAAAGGAAGATGTTAAAATGCAAAATCCACTCTCTATATTTTATCAAAATTCATTTCAATCCACTAACTTTGCTTTCGTTCATTTCAGTCTTTTAACTTTCAAGTTTATTCAATTAAGGGTTTTCCATCAAAAAAAAATTTTCTTTATATGTAGTGGTTAATTTTCCAATTTTTTAAATTTTTCTTCAAATTTTTTTAATTAAAAAAATTCAATTAATGATTGAAAAGCTATTTTCAGTTTTTTTTTTTAAATTTTTAATTTTAATAAAGTTGATGGAAAAACTTTAATTGAATAAATCTGAAACTTAGAGGATTGAAATGAGTTTTAAAGAAACCTAGAGGGTGGGTTTTGCTTTTTAGACAAAGAAAAATTATATTTTAAATCCTACATTTTAAGCTATAACTTTTTTAAAAAAAATTATGAAAGGGTATAACAAATTAAATCTCATATATATATATATATATAGAGAGAGAGAGAGAGAGAGAGAGTCTAAAGTAACAAATTAAAGCATAATCTATTTATAAATAGAATGACCTTATGTTTTGAGTTTAATAGGCACTTTGGGCTTAATTTTTTATCTTTAAGTTATTCATTTATTTTCTATAAAAAAAATAAAAATATTTATTTATTTATTTTATTATTACTACTATAATACAAGTCATTATTTTGTGGTTCTATCCTATTCTTAAAAAAAATAATTAAAAAAATTAAATTTATTAAAAAAAAAAAAAAAAAAGGAGGTCCTAGCAATAAGCACTAAATTAAGAAGAATATATATAAAATCTTTTGGCTAAAATGCAAAACTAACCCTCTAAGTTTCACCTTTTTTCATTTCAGTCTTTTAAGTTTCAGTTTTGTCATTTCAATCCTCTAAGTTTCAAATTTTGTCAATTCAGTCTTCTATTAGCCTTCCGTCAAATGCTGCTATTTACTAACCAAAACTACGTCGTTTTGGATGATTTTATTTTTATTTATTTTATTTCTTAATTTAAAAAATTGAAAAATGTTAATTACAAAAAAAAAAAAAAAAAAGAAAAAAAAAAGAGGAAACTAAGGGCTCAAGGAACGACATCATTCCCTAGCTCCTAGTTCATTCTTCAACAATGGAAAGATGAACTTTCTTACAGCTATTTTGTTCAAGTAAAGACAAAATTGCTTGAATTCATTTTCTTGCAACTACTTCTCAAAAGGTGAAGAGTAAAATACTTGAATAATTAAATCAATAAAAAATACCATTAAAGAAAAATCCTATTACTAACAATAACTTTAGATTTTTTATCACAGGCAATTCGTCGAGCAGGTTGAGTGCAAACCTTTCGTTCTAGTTTTTGGACGTGCTTGCCTTTTAGCCTTTACCCATATTTGTTTTTTTTCTGCTTCTTTTTCTATCCCTAATTTTTTGAAAAGAAAGGGAAGTTTTTATCAGAAGAGACGAGACTTTCTTGGAGAGATGTAAGATGAAATGGCTAGGGGAACGACATCGTTCCCGGAGCCTTTGGTTTTTTTTTTTTTTTTTTTTTTTTTTTTAAAATAACGTTTTCAGTTTTTTTTAATTAAGAAATGAAAAGAAAAAAAAATCATCCAAAACGATGTAGTTTTGGTTAGTAAACGGCAACATTTGACGGAAAGCTAACGGAAGACTGAATTGACAAAATTTGAAACTTAGAGAACTGAAATGACAAAACTAAAACTTGACTGAAATGACAATGATTTTTTTAAAAAAATAACTATAAATTCGAAACAATATTATTAGTTGGCCAACTTTTCAAACTATTTGCATTTCTAGCAATTCGAGTCTAATAGACTCGATTTTGCCATTTAAAAATGCACTTTAAAGTCGAGTGTGAGAAACTCGAGTTTGAAAATCGAGTGTCTCACACTTGATTTTTAAGTGCATTTTTAAATGGCAAAATCGAGTCTATTAGACTCGAATTGCTAGAAATGCAAATAGTTTAGAAAGTTGCCCAACTAATAAAATAGTTTGAAGGATTTAGTTATTTTTTAAAAAAATCCAAATGACAAAATATGGAACTTAGATAATCAGTTTTGCATTTTAACCAAATCGCTTTGTACGGTCAAATGGCAATGACCAAAATTGGGCAGGGTCAAAGTTGCCAAGCCCATGACCCAATTCAAATGGGTCTCCAGTGCTACCTGCCTAGGTCCACCGATGACTCTGGAGTGAGGAAATGAAAAAGAGGCTTTGCCATTTCTATGAGGAACCAAAAGTGTTTAAATTGCGACTTTTTGGGACATGAGGAAAACTGTATAAACACAATTAAGCACCATTCTAACCAAAACTGTATAAATTGTGACTGTATAAACACCATATTTCTATGATAAACCAAAACAGTTATGCATGTAATAAACACAATTCTAACCAAAATCTCTCAAGACAGTCTCCATAGAGATGAAGATGAAAGCAGCACTGACCTTTCGAGGAAGAAAGCGAGAACTGCCAAGAGAATGGTGGCAATGACATGCTCGTAGACCACAATGACAAGGGCACTGACTCCACTTGAGGTAACTGATTCTATTAAAATCATGAACACAGCAAGGAATAGTTCGTTCAAAGCCAGGAACAAGTATGCCTTGCTTGCCTCAAACCCCGTCAATAAACACCTTGTAATCTCCATCCTTCTTTCTCTGAATGCCTACCAATGTTCTTCTTCTTCTTCTACTTTTTCATTTTTGTTTTTCTTTCTTGGTGAGTTGGAGTTAAATAGCTCTGCAGATAGCTACTAATGTTGTGCTCCTTCTGTCTCATCACCATTATTCAGATGAATGTTTCAAAGAGGTAACATGGAAGAGGTAGGCTGAGGATGCCTCGTTGAATGTTAGATTGACTATTAGATGTTAGAACTTTGAAGTAGAACTGAGCACGTGTTGGGTTTGGTGAAGGATATATGCTTTTTTTTTTTTTTTTTTTTGGGAGAAACTGCATTTTTTTTTTTTTTTTTGGTAGTTTGATTTATGCAAAGTTGCAACTGTAACCACTAAATATGATCACTAAATGCCAGACTTAAAATTTATTGTGACTTTAATTCAAATTCAAAAATTAGTAAAAACTTACCAAAGGCTTTTTTTTTTTTTTTTTTTTACCTCTTCTAATATTACGTTATCTTCTTTTAAACCAGTTTCAACTTTCAAAGATTTATTACATTTTGCACGTGCAATAAAGTTTTTTTTTTTTTTTTTTGGTCCAATGTCATAATTTTCCTTCTTTTTTTTTTGGATAAGGTTTTTTTGAAGACATGGATGAGTAGAAAAGTGTCATATTTTGTAGGCATTTTAAGTGAAATTTGAGATATATTTTTATCAGGTTGTCCTCACATTTTTTCCCTGTTAAACATAAGGATTCACTACAAGAAATTTGGTCTTTAGCGACGGCATATAGTCGTCACTAATGCTTTAAATATCGCCGCTAATTATATTGGCGACGAAAAATGTCGTCGCAAACTTTCGTTAAACGAAAGTGGTAACAAAAAAGTTTTTTAGTGACGATATTAATGTCGTCGCAAATACAATACTATTAACGACGACAAAGTCATCACTAATAGTGACAATTGTCGTCATAAATAACTCGAGAACCCAAGACGAAATGTTGTCGCTACTAGCAATTAGTAGTGATGAATTTTTTTGTCGTCGCTAGTAGATTATTATTAACGACGACATTTTTGTTGTCGCTAATATGTCATTACTAGCGACGACGCTTGCTGTCGTCACAGATAATAATATATAAGTGACCACAAACATGTCATCACTAAAAATTGTATATTAGCGATGATATTGTTTGTCGTCACTAATGATATGATAAAATATTAGCGATGACATTGTCGTCGCTAATAATATTTTACATTTTTTTTTTAATTTTTCTTTAAAATTTACATTCTGAATTTTACATGGGTACCTGTTGGGAAATAACAAAGCACATTCCTATGCACATAAAAAATGTTCAATCACAAATACTCATATAAGCATAACAACTGCTCAATCAATAACTACTAATAAGGGAAAATAATACCCAAGTTCAATATCATATACATAATAAAAGCTCCAATCTATTCACTCAAATACTAATCAAATGATAACGAATTCCTCATGAAGATATGCAACCAAGCAAAAACTTGTTGCAATGAACAAAACACAAAACAAGAGCCAACAAGGAACAAGACAAAGAAGAAAAAGAAAAGAAAAGTTACTGCTAAAATTCCATATCCAATTTTCTCAGTATTTCCAAACTAGTTTCCTTTTAAAAAGTACTCCACAACTCAAATTAAATTAAGACCCTTTTTACAATTCACCAATCAATTACAATCAAAACACACAAAAACTCCAAAAATCATTCAAAACCCATGAAACTCTAGGATACAAAGACCCACAACTGAACCATGAAACAATTGCTAATTTTCAAAGATACTCACAACTTGTTTACCAAAATTAAGGAATACCCAAAAGGTAAAATGAAGAGAGATCATCAAAAATACCTCAATTTAACACAACCAGGAAAGATGTGAACTTTAACACTCCCCAAGTTGAAGTGTCAAACTTTGATTTTAGTTTCTTCTTCTATAAAAAATAAAAATCAAAACTTTGCTTCTTTCACATAGTGTCCGGTAAATGCCTTGGACTTAGAAGTTGAACAAAAGAGTGAGATCTTGCTCTTTTTTTACCACGTTTGTGCCTTCAAGACGAACCACCACTGGTACTTTCAGCATAACCTTCAAAACAAGACCCAACAGAAGTTAAATCTTCAGCAAATGGCTTGGAGGCAATAAAGTCATTAAATTAAACTGAAGGTGAAAGAAAAATAACAATTTAAAATGTTATGATAGTTCAATTATCACAAAGAGTGTTTTCCATCATTTCTTTTTCCATTTAATTTTTCATTAAAAGATGTCAAAAATGTTCATCTATTTTCTTAAACTCTCAATCTACAATCACACCCACAAAGCTATAAGAAAAGCTGCTAAAGTTTTCTTAAACTCTCAATCTCTATATGAATTTGGTTGGTTATCTAAGACCTTAAGAAATTAAAAAAAAAAAAAAAAAAAAAAAACTATTAAAGGAAAAAGGTCTTGAAAATAAAAAAGAAGACTCATGGGCTTGGTATAGCCAATTAATTCTCATTTTAGTAAATCTTGAATTTGCCAAATTATGCATTTTGCTAAGACTCATCAATGATGAAAAAAAGCTTCTAAATGGTGCCAATAAAATTTTAGATTTATATAGAATAATTTACAATAACATTGAATTATAGAAGTAAACACAAAAGGATGGAAAAGAAAGGGAGACTACTCACAACCTTTTAAGACCAAGAGACCCGAAACCGAAATGTTGGAAGGCTTTGACACTTCACCAGCCAAATTGTTCAGCTCCAAAACAGCAGCGGAAGCCAGTTCTTTTGCTTAAAAAGCCTCGTCAGCCAATTTTTTATTATACACACATAACCCACTATTCTCCTCTGAAAGCTAAACATGTTCCAAATTAAGTTTCTCATTCTCAATCTCCTATCCAAACAAACAAACACAATAATGAGTTCCAAAAGTGCAGGCACTTGTCAAAATGTAGAATGACACATAAACAATGTGCTTTAATACCAGCCAATTGTGTAGTATATTTTGTAGATGAATCAGGAAGTTTCACAACATGAGTGGGTCAAGTAGCTGGATCTTCTACAAGGATCACATGCTAGCCATTTGTGAATTAGATTTTGCCATATGGATTGCCATGATGTAGAAGACAAGGTGTTATTTGCATGTTATAAATGGGAGTTTTAAATTGGGCTAAAAAAGAGGAACTCATGATAAGGACAATTAGGTTGCTGCCATATAGTCTGACTTTAATAAACCATAATTCCACACATCACAAATTTTCAATCACAAATACTCGTATAAGCATAACAACTACTCAATCAATAACTACTAATAAGGAAAAACAATACCCAAGTTCTATATCATATACATAATTTAAATTCAAATTTACTCTCTCAAATAATAATAAAATAATGACAAATTCCTCAAGAAGATATACAACCAAGTTTGCAATGAAAAGTATCTCCCTTTAACATCATTAGTAGCCCAAGGCATGTGACATTTTAACCTGAAATAAAAAAATAAATAAATAAATAAACCAATGTAAAGGTAAACTAAAGTAGATGACAAAAATATGTACAAAATAGTTTTAACATCCAAGTAAAACTTTTAACATTTTTATTTTTCAAAAATACCATAGTTGAGAAGATATGAAAGCTTTATGTATTTAACAAAACTTAACCTGCATCAAAACTCAACTTAATCTTCATCCCCAAGATCTCCAGTAGATTCATCATTGCTAGATAAATCTTTTTCCTGATTTGAGCTTGAAACATCGTCATGACTATATGTTTCTTCTTCATTGTTGGAATCTGTATCCCATTCCTCATTAGACAAGTCATCATTGATGAACATACTTTCATCAAGTTGCACATATACATCATCAACAGGTATTAAGTCCCCCAAATCTATTGCTGGCACACCATCTCTATGTAACAAAGTTGAGTCTTCATCATTTTCTTGTTGAACTGTTGCATTAACCCCAATACATTCACTTTCTTGGTATACCGCATCACCATTATCTTCTTCATTTTCTTCGTGCACTTTCTCTGTGCCTGTGGGAATATCATATATGTTTCTATGTGTCATATGTTGCACCACTCGCCAACTACTACCCAATTTGGTATCATTCAAGTAAAAAACTTGTGAAGCTTGGCATGCTAGGATAAATGGGTCAATATGATACCATGTACGAGATGTATTCACACTGGTACAATGCTCATCCCTTTGCATTCCTGTTCCATCCCTAGTGTCCCACCAATCACACTCAAATAAATATACATGATTATTGCCCAAGTAGGTTAGCTCCAAAACATTCCTTAACTCACCATAGTAGTCAGTTTTTATTCCACCATCTTCACCCGAAACAAAGATACCGCTATTTTGAGTACGACGAGTATGTTCACGGTCTTTTGTGTGGAACCTAACACCATTCACAATGCAACCTTGGTAAACTGCAACTAGAGCATCAGATCCGCATGCAAGACTATATAATTCTTTTGACACATTTGTCACATTACTCCCACATATACGATTTTTGAACCAATTTTCGAATTCAACTTCATGCTTATGATCAATGTCAATGATGTCTTCTCCCTGAATCTCCAAATAATGCTCACTACATTATAAATACGTAAAAACACTTCATTTTATTTTCAAGTAACATGAACATTTTCTTTAGTAAAAATCAATAGATCTTCAAATAATGCTTACTACATAATAAAAACATATAAGCACTTCATTTTATTGCTAAGTAACATGTAAATTGAAAAAAAAAAAAAAAAATCAATGAAACACTTACGTTTTGTACGAATCAATTTCTGAGCAATTGCTAAGCACATACCATCGAGCCCGTGTGAGATGCGTATCATCAAGTCTTCTATATTTTGCTGCTCCTAAAGGACGTACTGGTTGTGAAAAAACAGAGAAGCTTAAATCCTTTTCCCCCTGGCACCTGTCGCTATTCCGCTCCTCACAACTCCATACTGTCTCAATCTCACGAAGATACATGGAGCAGAATGTCAAACATTCAATAGATAAATATCCCTCAGCAATTGACCCTTTTGGACGTGCTCTATTTCGCACAAACCGCTTTAATTTACCAAGAAACCTTTCAATTGGATACATCCAACGAAATTGAACAGGGCCTGCAAGCTCTACCTCTCGAGGTAAATGAAGAGCTAGATGTACCATTATATCGAAAAAAGCAGGTGGAAATATCATTTCCATTTTGCATAAAATCACAACAATGTCTTCCTTCATTTGATTTAAGACAGCTAATTTTAATGTTCGTGAACACAAGTCCTTAAAAAATAAACACAATTCAATCAATGTTGTACGTATATTATCATTGAAATATCCACGAATTGCAACAGGAAGTAATCGTTGTAAGAGTACATGAAAATCATGGCTTTTCATTCCTGAAATTGTACCCTCATTGGTGTTCACGCATCTACTAATGTTAGATGCATACCCATCAGGAAACTTCACATTTTTCAACCAATCGTAAAATCTTGTATTCTCAGCTTTTGTCAATGTATACTTTGCTTGTGGCATTTTTGTAGACGTACCAATTTTCTGTAAGTGCAATTCTTTACGTATGCCCATATCTTCTAAATCCTTTCGTGCATTAGAAGTATCTTTATTTTTCCCTTTTCCACTATCATACATCAGTGTACCTAAGACACTATCACATATATTCTTCTCAATATGCATGACATCTAAGTTATGTCTTAGTTTTAATGTTGACCAATAAGGTAACTCAAAAAAAATACTTTTCTTTGTCCAATTCAACTCAATCTTCGTGCGCTTTCTTTTTCTTGTAGCTTCATCATTTCCAAATTGCACTTCTGGAACATTCATTAGTTGTTGTAACAGTTGATCTCCTGATAATTCATTAAGGGATATCCTATGCTCTTCAGTTCCATCAAAAAATTCTTTTTGTTGGCGCCAGTTATGCTCCAGAGGTAAGAATCGACGATGACCCATGTAACACAATTTGTGACTAGACTTCAAATAACTCAACTCTGTATTCTCGTTACATATGGGACATGCTAACTTTCCCTTGGTAGACCACCCAGATAAGTTCGCATATGCAGGAAAATCATTTATAGTCCATAATAACGCTGCATGCAACTTAAATGAATGTTGCGTTGATGCGTCATACGTCTTGCTGCCTTCATTCCATAATTCTTTTAAATCATCCACCAACGGCCGCAAGTACACATCAATTTTGTTTCCAGGTGCCTTACGTCTAGGAATAAGTAAGGACAAAATCATATACGGATCCTTCATACACCTCCATGGAGGTAAATTATATGGCATAAGTACTACTGGCCACATGCTATATGATGTACTCATGTTACCAAATGGATTGAACCCATCGCTTGCTTAACCAAGTCGCACATTACGGGAATCTGCAGCAAACCAAGCATGTTTTTTATCAAACTCTTTCCACACTATTGAATCGGCAGGATGTCTAAGGTAATCTCCATCTTCATGTCGCTCATCTTTGTGCCACCTCATGTCTTTAGCTATATCTTTCGACATAAACAATCGCTGCAGCCTTGGTTTAATTGGGAAATACCTTAAGACCTTCCAAGGAATTTTTTTACCTTTACCGTTGTCCTCTTTCCATCTTGAAATATGACATTTTGGGCATTCTTCTTTATCAGCATGTTCCTTCCAGAAAAGCATACAGACGTTTTTGCATACATGTATCAACTCATAGCTAAAACCCAAGTCTCGCCTAAACTGCTTTGCTTCATAATACGATTTTGGCAATGACTCCCCATCTGGGAGCGCCTGCTTTATCAAGTCAATTATCAAATCAAACGACTTATCACTCCAATTGCAAAGTGTCTTTATATGAAGCAGCTTCATACAAAAAGAGAGTTTAGAAAACTTCTTGCAACCTGGATAAAGCTCACGTTGGGCATCTTCCCACAACTGATCAAAAGGTCTTGCTTTGTAATCATTGTTTGATGGATCTGGAGAAGTGGAGGATTCACCTATATTTGGATCTGGAAATGTCCCCCTATAAATGTCATCTAACATTTCTCCAACGTCATCAATGTCCTGTGCTTGTGAATTATCATCATTATGCTCAGCTTGCACATGTTTAAAAAATGGATCTTCTTCCCCATAACATATCCATTCAGTGTAATTCAAATCAAATCTATTCACAATCAAATGAGTCTCCACCGCGTTTATATGGTGATAATACCGATTTGTGCATTTACGACATGGACACTTAATCCTACCAACTCGATCCGCATGACCACGTGCCATGTTAATGAACTGCTTAACACCTTCACTATATCGTGTACTAGTTCTATCAATATCATGCATCCAACTTTTATCCATCTTGATGTCCCTACCATAATTCATAGATGTAAAAAAAGTGAACTACTTACTAAGTATAACCCAATTTTATTCAGAAATAAAACCAATTAAAAAATATAAACAAAATTGCTAGTTATTGAAACAACAGCAATCATAATAGACTATTTTCAGCAATACTCTTGCTTTATAAGTAAAAACTGTTTATAAGCAAATGACAGTGATGCATATATATTCTTTGATAAATATCTTAAGCACAGTGAACTGATGCTTTTTGTTTAAGTGGCTCATTTCACAAGGAAAATACCCTAAAACACAATTTTCCATCATTGAAAAAAGACTTTTTTTAAGCTGCAAACAATATAGTGGAGTTAATTTTTCAAAACACACTAAAAGCTGCAATACCCATAAAATGCTAAGAAGTTCCATTAATAATTTACTACACACCCCAAATTCCACTTGAGCAAGATACAAGTTCTTTTATCTTTTCTTTTCTTTTCTTTTTTTTAAGTAATGATTAGAACAAGTCGTTAAGGACATATCATAGCATGCATAAATGTGTGCATATTAATGCATGCACTTATGCATCCATGCTCGCATGTATATAACTTACTTTAAAAAATGTCTGCATGTTTGTATGGATATGATATGCAACTGCAACTCTAGTACAAAAAGATCCAAGCATAGCAGCATAGATGTAGAATTAAAGGGTGGGGCAGGAATCAGGTAATTGAAATGTAACATTGACCAAAAGTATGCAATACTATTGGATCTGATATTATCTTAAAGTTGGAAGGAAATAGGTTGGACAAACCTTAGCTATGCCCTCAATTTGATCTAACAGGTAAATTATGTGATGCAGCGCTACTGATCGATACCACAACTAATGCAATTGTTTATTGCGGGCACTAAGACGCTTCTTTGCATTAGCCAAATCAACCTTTAAGACAGCTATACTTTCAGTGGATTTGCTGAATAACCGCAAGATCTGAATGAAAGTAAATAAATAAACAAACAATTAACAACTTAGACAGACATTAATAGCAAAATTTCTCAGTTTCAATGTAATCACCGGGTTTTGGTTACAATCCACACCGCATATGGAAAACCATTAATGATAATGGGACTTTTCTTGCTGTGACAGCTCTTCCTATCTTAGCCATCTTTTATATTTGTTTTATTTACTTCTTTTGTGTCCTCTAGTCTCTAATGACTATTGTGTCTGAAATATTGCACCCAAAATAAATAAATAAAAAAAGTCATCCCCTAAAAACACGTAGACAGAAGTATCAAGGTGAGAAGAATCGTTAAAGATTTTTTTTAATTGACAAGACTCGAAACAAAGAGGCCTAGAGATTCCCTTGAAAAGACCCTCCACCAGTACAGGGAAATCAAAACCCAAATAACCAATGACAGCCCATCTTTAGACTTTAGAGAAAGACGCAGTCAAAGTTTAGTTAAAGTTGGTCAAACCTGGTCAAACTTAATAGATGGTCCCGAGACCACTAGACTTTGTGAAATTCATATTCGAATCTTGATCATTGGGATTGAAGAGTATGGTGACATATTGGTGTTGGTGAAATTTGAGAACAATTGGATGATAAGATTTAGAGAACATAGCCATAAAGGTACATAATATATGTCCATCACGTGCCATCCTTAGATTTGAAATCTAACCGTTGGATTCAAAGAGTGAAATGAAAGGATAATTCTAGTAAATTATGGTCACAATCAAACGGCAAGATTTAGAGAAAAGCATGGTCAAAGTTTAGTTAAAGTTGGTCAAATTCGGTCAAACTTAATAGATTGTCCCAAGACCACTAGACTTTTTGAAATTCATATTTGAATCTTGATCATTGGGATTAAGGCATATGATGACATATTGGTGTTGGTGAAATTTGAGAACAATTGGATGATCAGATTGAGAGAACATAGCCATAAAGGTACATAATATATGTTCATCACGTGCCATCCTTAGATTTGAAATCTAACTGTTGGATTCGAAGAGTGTAATAAAAGGATAATTCTAGTAAATTGTGGTCACAATCAAACAATTAGATTTATAGAAAGGCGCAGTCAAAGTTTAGTTAAAGTTGGTCAAACCTGGTCAAACTTAATAGATGGTCCCGAGACCACTGGACTTTTTGAAATTAGTATTCTAATCTTGATTATTGGGATTGAAAAGTATGGTGACATATTGATGTTGGTGAAATTTGAGAACAATTGGATGATTATATTAAGAGAAAATAGCCATAAAGGTACATAACATATATCCATCATGTGCCATCTTTAGATTTGAAATATAACCGTTGGATTTGAAGAGTATAATGAAAGGATAATTCTAGTAAATTATGGTCACAATTAAACGGCTAGATTTAAAGAAAGGCGCGATCAAAGTTTAGTTAAAGTTGAGCAAACCCGATTAAACTTGATAGATGGTCCTGTGACCACTGGAATTGGTGAAATTCATATTCAAATCTTCATCATTGGGATTAAAAAATATGGTGACATATTGGTGTTGTTGAAATTTGAGACCAATTAGATGGTTAGATTGAGAGAATATAGCCATACAAATACACAACATATGTCCATCTCACGCCATACTTAGATTTGAAATCTAACCGTTGGATTTGAAGAGTGTAATGAAATGTTAATTCTAGTAAATTATGGTCACAATCAAACTATTAGATCTAGAGAAAGGCATAGTCAAAGTTTAGTTAAACTCGGTCAAACCCGGTCAAACTTAATAGATGGTCTTGAGACCACTAGACTTTGTGAAATTAGGTTCAGTGGGAAGGTTTTCAGTGGATTATTGGATATTGGAGTACTTGTTAGAAAATGTTAATAAAGAAATAATTTTGAAAGATGATGAACATCATGTTAACATTAACTTAGATAAAGTTGATTAGGCAAAATGATGAAAATTTTTATTATTTTCGCTCATATATCATGTATTATCACTTATGATTTTAATTCATTTGAATATGTATGTTATAAATATATTTTAATTTGATTTATTTACTTACTTTTGGTAAATATTATTACATAATTGATGATTGAATTGGTTATTAGTTGAATATATTATGAATTTATAATGAATGTACCTTTCATATATTTATAATGAATTTATTAGTTTGGTAAATATTGACTAATACATTTCTTAAGACACATGATACAAAAAAATCAAAAATTGATTCATGATACGATTCACATTTTGATAACTATGAGAATTAGTCAGTATTTTGAGTGGAATCAAAAGTTTCTCAATTTTTATTATTTTATCGATTTCAAGTTTCAAATGGGTAACATTATGATTTGAGAGTATTTTGAAGCAACAAGCCCTTCGTTGTCTCATTTTTTCTTTTTCTTTTTAACTGATTTGAAAGTTTTAACTTACTTTGGAGGATTCAAGTTTATTTTGATCATTATATAAGTTTCGGGGTATTTGGTCATTTTGATGAGGTTAATGGTATTTTAATCATTTCAAATATTTTAAAGGAATTTATGTCATTTTAAATATTTTAAGAGGCATTTGAAGGATTTGATAAAAAAAGAAAAAAAAATCATATTATATCAAAATTGTTTTAGCCACATATTAGCGACGACAATCTTTGTCTTTATTAAAAGATTCCTTATAGCGACGACCTATTTCATTGCTAATATATAATCTGATTCCCTCCAATAATTCCCACCACTTTTTGAGAGTGAAAATTTTACCCTCCATTATATTTAGGTAGATATATTTGTGACGACATGTTGTGTCATCGCTAATAGTCTTCTAACAGCGACCACTAATGCATCATCACTGATAAATAAAGCATATATATAATATACTTACTATATATTTTTGGCCACATATCTGTGACGAAACATAAGGCCATCACTAAAGATGATTATTAGCGACGATATATGTCGTCGTTAAAATAAACCTTATTTTAGCGACGTAAATGTCGTCGCAACAAAATTTATTGTCGTTGCTAAAAGTTTCCCTCCATTTTCCAAAAGTAAATAAAATTCCCTCCATGGCGTTAGCGACGACTTATTAGCAACTACCTTAGTGTTGTCGCTACAATACACTTATTAGCGATGAACATTTATTATTGTCGCTAATGTATGCCTAATAGTGACAACTTTTTGGTCGTCGCTAAAATATTGGTCGCAAAAGACCAAAATTCTTGTAGTGATTAGAGGTATTTCTGTACCACATAAAAGTCCAATTTAAAGAGAAGAATCCTCTTACAAATAGTATAGATATAGATTGAGCAAATTTAGGGTGGGTGCATGGGTCACGTTTGGGTATCAAATATCAACTATCAAGTATCAACCAACAAAATCACACAAAATTCTACTACACTCTGCACAACAAATAAAATCAACATGTAAAATTCAATTACACTTTATTTTATAAGAAATACAAATCCTTCAACAACATATATATATTGACAAAGAAAAATAAATCTTTTATCATGAAATTTTTTTCTTCAATTCTTTGGGATCATTCTGGTAATTAGTTTATGTTTGATGAGAGGATTGCACATATTTAAAGATTATTCAACAACACCTTGTGGTTGACATTGCCTTTATTTGGACAATGCTTTGGCAATTTTTTGGTTTGGGACAAGAGTTGAAATAATAAGCACCGAATTGGAGAATAAAATGGTTCCATTGGTCCAACAAAAAGTAGAGCTTTTAAAACTAGATTAATGAAGGCATATTAGAATGAAAACTTTAACCCAATTGCCTCAATTCGGTAAAGATTGGAAAAATTAGGCTAAACCCCAAAGTTTTATTGCAAAATATGAAATTTAACCCAAGTTCAGCAAAAATATTTGATTGTTTGATCGAAGTGAACATTTGACCTACACGTATTTATTTCATATCACAAAAATACATATAATTTAACAACTTGCAAATTGATTTTGCTGTGAGTGTTGGAAAGTTTGATTAAATTTTAGCCACCTTTGGTAAAACAACATCAAAATCGCTCATCAGGATCATTGGAAAGTTTGTGTGACAAGCTTCGTTTCAAGAGATCATGTACAAGAAAATTATAAAGAATGTGCCCGAAATAACGGAAATAAAACATTAAAACTTATATAAGTGGGCATGTTCTCACGATTGTAACTCCTTGAACAGAAGCCCTTTTGATCAATTCAAAGTTGAACCAAAAAAAATTGTACGTGTTTCAAGATTTCCAAAGATACCTTATTTGCTCAATTCAAAGCTCGAGAATGCCTCAAAATGCTTGCCCCAAAATGGAAAGTTCTTAAGCTGGAAAAGCGATTCGAGATACTAACTTTGTCAGTGAATCTCGACCAATCATTGTTGTGATGTTTTGTAAGGCACCTATCATCTTTAAGTATGTAGCTTCCTTTTTGAAATTGTACCACGATAAGCCATAATGCAGAAAATTCAAAACAAATTCACAAGTGTAAAATGTGAGTATGTAACAAAATAAATTATTGTGTCTATGAAATTTAAATAAAGTTGATTTATATTTTAGTATTTTTATAAAGCCATATACAAGAAAAAAATTTATAATGTGTTTCATATTTAAAATATATAAAACAATGTGATTATTATTATTATTTGAGTTTCATACTATAAAGAAGACTTTTCCCCCCATTTGGTAAAAATACGTTTATATATACAGGCATATATGTATCTATGGTACGAATATTTGCAATGATATTTCCTTTTCAACTCAGTCACCAAGTATTTAATGATTTATTTGGGTAAATTCAAGTTGTTAATTTGCGTATTGCGTATTGCGTATTGCGTATTGGTAGGTAGGTTATATGTATGTAAATATTCGTAGGTAATATTCGTAGCTTACAAGCATGTAACTAAATATTCATACGTAGCTTACATCGTCATTAGTGACCGACAAATACAATTACTCTTTTTTTCCATATGAACCCAAAATACAATAACTTAATTGCATTATAATTAAATTTTTGTAGCATAAATTACGTTCTAAACTTGGTGGAAAAGAAAACTTGCTCCCCAAAATAAAACAGGTCCCCTATAAAAGGAGAATAGGGCACCACATTGTGCTCGATCATATATCGACATGGCAAAACCTACTGTCTTCTTCTTCTTTCTTATCCTCCTTTTGATCAACGTACTGCGGTAATTATATTAATATTTTCTTACTAATTTCTCTTTTATAAGTGTTTTACTTGATTTGCTCTGAAATTCCATAAGAGTGCTGCGTAGTTGGTGGAGCTTTTGTGACTTTAGTGTCATTATCTAGTCTCCACCAATGAGAATTTTGATTCAAATGCCTCTTCTCTCTCTTGTTGTAAGTCAAAAAAAATAAAAATAAAAGGTTGTTAGTAGCTAAGGTCCTAATTATGTAGTTACAATATGAATATTTGTACCTTAATTAGGTTAAATTTTTGTTTCGTTATTAATATTAATTCTTGTTTTGGTATGACAGCGCAAAACTCATGCAGGAGAATGTTAAAGGGAAAAAAAAAAAAAAACGCTACAAAACTCTTTGGTTTTTACTTGCAGTAACATTAGTTTGTAATTGTTTGGTACTTCTCAAAAAAAAAAACAAAAAAAAAAGTTTGTAATTGTTTGACTATAACTAGTCGATTTAGGGAAATTATTGGATACTCTCGGAGTATCATAAATGCGTACTCTCTCCTCAA
Organism: Quercus wislizeni; assembly: GCA_023055345.1. Classification (NCBI taxonomy): domain Eukaryota; kingdom Viridiplantae; phylum Streptophyta; class Magnoliopsida; order Fagales; family Fagaceae; genus Quercus; species Quercus wislizeni. The sequence continues at coordinate 3,891,614 of JALGQJ010000005.1, read as the reverse complement.
AATAATTTCTCTACTTAAAGTATTGAACTCACAAGAACTATACTTACCTTTGATTTAGATTCAACTTTGTCATAGACTTGTACAAAAATTCAAACCTAATAGAGAAATTAACAACATGATTTTAATGATAAATTTCTTTATTAGAAATATGGTGGACCAATAATGGCCACAACAACTTCTACATTAGAATAATGTGGACCAATATGATATTTTATATTTCTCTATTATCAAAAATAATTATTCAAAATAGACATTTGAGAGATTTTTGTATTTTATTCATTTATATTTCTAATTGGATCAATAAAACTACAATAATTAGCTTTCACTTCTAACATTTGTCCATAATTGTGGTAAATTTCGCTAACCAACTTAGCTCTTCTACGTTCTTTTCTGATAACCATCATTTTGAAATGTCATTCATCATTAGAAACCCATACAATATTATATTGTATGTTCTTTTCTTTTTGTGAAGATCTTGGGGCTGCAAATTTCTTCAAGTCATGAATATGGTTCAATTTAATTTCAAGGGTCTTTTGTTGCTAAATAATAACTTTTCAAGAATTATATAACTAAAAAGTCACTTTAGCAAGTTATTTAGATATGTAGCCTCTTTTTTGAACTCAATTTTGAATACTTCAGGAACATTTCCCAAATTGGCCTACTGCAGGAACATTTAAAGTTACTTCTAGTCTTTTTCTTCTTCCTTTTTAATCCCCTATAAAAGGAGAATAGAGCACTACATTGTGGTCATGCATGTATCAAAGATTGCAAAACTTCTTGTCCTTTGCTTCTTTCATACAAGTATGTAGCAAAACATTTCCCTCTTACTAATATCTCTTTTTTAAATGTTTTACTTGATTTGCTTTTTAATTCAATACATTAATTTTCAACTTTGGTAGAAAAGAAACTTACTAAAAAAATCCCATATAAAGAAGAATAGAGCACCACATTGTGGTTACGTGTCAAAGATAGCAAAACTTCCTATCTTACTAACATTTCTTACAAATATCTCTTTTTTAGATGTTTTACTTAATTTTCTTTTTAATTCCATATGTTAAGTTCAAATCTTGGTAGGAAAGAAACTTATTCCCAAAAAAAAAAAAATCTCCTATAACATGAGAATAAAGCACCACATTGTGGTCATATGTTAAAGATGGCAAAATTTCTTGTATTTTGATTCTTTCCTCTTTTTTTTTTTTTTTTTTTTTTTACTATTTTCTCTTTTATAGGTGTTTTACTTGATTTGCTTTTTAAGTCCTTTAGTGTCAGTGTCCATAAAATAGAAAAATATCACATTTTAGACAACCAACTCAAAAATTACCCACATCAGGTCATACAAATATGTGTAAAAATATATTGTTACTATAGTAACGGTTTAAATTTATATGGCACTATTCATTTTGCATTTTGTTTTGTATTCTTTCATTATGTATCCTGAGAAAGAAGAAAGAGAGTAAATAGTGGTTGTTCTATATAAAGAAAGTGAAACAATTAAAAACAACAAGAAAATTTAATATTTTAATAAAATGTTGTGTAAAATAGATAAAATTGATGTGGGATAATTAGAAAAGTGAGTATATAAAAAAAAAGAAAAAAAAAAGTGAGGTTCTTAATTCTTATGTTAAAATAGACATAAAATTTTGCATGAACTTACACAAATGCTAAAGGGCTACGCTGTTGAGCATGCTTTTGAGATTTAGTGTTGATAATTTTTTGTAGCATACTTTTTGGATGTCTAAATATAGGAGGAAATTTCTCATTTGTGCATAAGAATTTTTATTAACGTGTGGTTTTGTGAGATCAACACCTAAGCATACATCTCTCCTTCCGTTCTGATTAATTTCATTAGAGTATTTAGGCGGTGGATATTAAGTGTTTTGTTCTTGCAAGAAACTCTGCCATTCAAGTCTCAATGATGTTTAATTTATGAGAGGCTTTTAACATTTTTTTTTAACATACAGAATCACCTAAAAAAACAAAAAACAAATAAAACAAGTATCAATTTTCTACAAAACAATAGAAATTGACGTGACAATATATAAGATCAGTTCCATAATAAAAAATATTAAATAAATTTCTTAATTATTTTGTAATAATTTTAAATGTCAAAAAATGATTTGTAAAATCCCCTATAGAAGGAGAATATAGCACTATATTGTGATCATGTATCAAAGATGGCAAAACTTCCTTGTCTTTTGCTTCTTTCAAACTAGTATGCAGCAAAACATTTCTCTCTTACTAATATCTCTTTTTTAGATGTCTTACTCGATTTACTTTTTAAATCAATACATTAATTTCCAATCTTGGCAGAAAAGAAACTTACTAAAAAAAATCGCCTATAAAAGGAGAATAGAGCACCACATTGTAGTCATGTATCAAAGATAGCAAAACTTCCTGCCTTTTGCTTATTTCTTGATTTCTTACTAATATCTCTCTTTTTAGATGTTTTACTTAATTTGCTTTTTAATTCCATATATTAAGTTCAAATCTGGGTAGGAAAGAAACTTATTCCCAAAAAACAAATCTCCTATAAAAGGAGAATAAAGCACAACATTGTGGTCATATGTCAAATATGGCAAAACTTCCTGTATTTTGCTTTTGTCATATTTTTTTTACTTTTTTCTCTTTGCTAGGTGTTTTACATGATTTTCTTTTTAAGTCCATAAGTTTACAAGTGTCAATGTCCATAAAATAGAAAAATATCACATTTTAGCCAACCAACCCAAGAATTACCCACATCAAGTCATGCAAATTCGTGTAAAAATACAATGTTACTATAGTAATGGTTTAAATTTACATGGCACTATTCATTTTGCATTTTGTTTTGTATTCTTTCATTATGTATCCTGAGGGGAAAAAAAAAAAGTGAATAGTAATTATTGTATATAAAGAAAGAGAACAATTAAAAATAACAAGAAAAATTGATATTTTAATAAAATGTTGTGTAGACATAAAATGAGTATATATATAAAATAGAAAAAAAAAATATGGTTCTTAATTCTTATGCTAAAATAGACATAAAATTTTGCACAAACTAATACAAATGTTCTAAAAAGGGCTACGTTGTTGGGTGAGTTTTTGAGATCAAGTGTTGATAATTTTTTGAAGCATACTTCTTGGTTGTCTAAATAAAGGAGGAAATTGCTCATTTGTGCATAAGAATTTTTATTAACATCTGGTTTTGTGAGATCAACACACAAACATAGATCTCTCCTCCCGTTCTATTAATTTCATTAGAGTATTTAGGTGGTGGATATTATTTGTTTTGTTCTTGCAAGAAACTCTGTCATTCAAGTCTCAATGATGTTTAATTTATGAGAGGCTTTTAACTCTTTTTTTGAACATATAGCATCACCAAATAAATAAATAAATAAATAAACAAAAAATAAATAAAACAAGTATCAAATTTCTAAAAAACAATAGAAATTGACGTGACAATATATAAGATCATTTCCACAATAAAAAATATTAAATAAATTTCTTAATTATTTTTTTGTAATGGTTTTAAATGTCACACAATGATTTGTAAAAGATACATATTTTGGGCACAATAACTTCGTAATTACGGCTATCTTTTATTTTTATTTGAAATATTAAATATAAAACTTGATAATTATTAATACATATTTATAATGATTGTATTTGTATATTAAACTATATATTTGATAATTTATTTGGGGTTTTTAATTAAAATAAAATCTTGTTTGTCTTTTATTTATATTTATGAAATATTAAATAAGAATCATGATAATTATGATAATTATTCATAAACATTTATTATGATTGTATTTGTATTTTAAACAATCTATTTGATAATTTATTTGGGGGTTTAAATATAAAATTGAATCATGGCTGTCTATTATTTATTGTCATCATTTGAATTTATACAGGACAGACATAAAAAGTAAATCAAGATAAATTCTAACTTCATCTAATCTATCAATAAAAATAATCCTAATCCAAACTAATCTAACTAATCCTAATCAAAACGATTTTTTTTAAAATAAAATATATCTGTACCATTATTCATCCAACACTAATTAAACTAAATTAGGCATGTAAACAAATCCCCCTTTAAAAGGAGAACAGGCATGCAGCACATTGGTGCCATATATCAAAGATGGCCAAACTTTCTATCCTTTGCTTCTTTCTTGTCTTCCTTGTCATCAACTGCGGTAATCATATCAATATTTTTTTTTTTATTCCTATCTCTTTAAGGAGAATTTGGATTCTTATTCCTCCTCTTTCACTTGTTGTACAAAAATAACACTAGATTGTTATTGGCTAATGTCCTTATTATATAGTTACAATAGGAATATTTGTATCTTAAGTTAAAATGGTTTTTTCTTTTTGAATCTCAGTTGATATTCTGTGTTTGATTCTCGATTATGTATGATAGCACAATATTTTTTGCAAGTGGATGTTTAAGAAAAAAAAGCTAGAAAATTTTTTGGTTTTCATTTGTAAGAGCATTAGCATTGGAAAATTCCAATGCTACTCTATTTTACAATTCTAAAAAGCCACTTTATCATTATACCATACCATTTTACAATATCTCCACATCCCAAACTTCTACTTCCCTCTTTTACTTATTAAAATAATATATCTACATAATAAAATAATATATCTCAAAATTATATCTTTTCTCTCCCATCTTTCTCCTTTCTCTACATAATAAAATATTATTACTTTTTTACAATACTTGCTACAGTGTGTAAATATTTGAGTAATAACTAGTCAATTTATGGTGCGATTTAATAGTTGTTGAATCAGAAAACATGGTTTCGTAAATATTTGCCTGGCCTTGCACGACTAGGCTCCGTTGCGGCACCGAATGCACTAAACGACATAAAGGAATTGGAGATTGTACTGTTTTCCCTCCACCTGGAATTCCTAGTCAGTGTGTTTGTGACTGGGTTGCCCCGATTTGTCCTCCTAATTGATTCTCTTGGCAACATGTACTAATGTACCAAATTAGACTAATGGCCACAACAACTACGCTGTTAGAATAATGTGGATCAACATGATATTTTATTTTCTGTTTCCCTATTGTCAAAAATAATTATTCAAATTAGGCGTTTGAGAGATTCTTCGTATTTTATTCATTTATATTTCTATATGGATGAAAGAATAAAACTACAATAGTTAGCTTTCTCTTCAAACATTTGTCCATAATTGTGGTAAATTTAGCGCTTCTATGTTCTCCTCTCATAACCACCATTTCGAAATGCCATTCACCATTAAAAACCCACAAAATATTATATTGTATGTTCTCTTCCTATCACAAAGGTCTTTGGGCTACAAATTTCATTGAGTCATGGATATGGTTCAATATGATTTCATGGGCCTCTTTAGCTAAATAAAAACTTTTCCAAAATTATATAATTGAAAAGTCACTTTAGCATTTTATTTAATTATGTAGCTTTTTTTTAGAGCTTGATTTTTGCTCGAGTTAATAGATTTGTTCAAGAGAAAAACATTTTAGTCATTGTTTTACTATATATATAAGGAAATAATAAGTTAATCAAATAGCTCATGAATAAACTCAAGTTTATTCGACAAAAAAATAAGCTAAGCCTGAACATATAATCTAATTTGGTGACGTGCTCAAGCTCAGCTTATGGTTGAAATAAAATTAATTAAACAAATCTGAACTTTTAATTCTTGGCATGCAATGTTATCATAAAACTTATGTAGGAGAATGTTGAAGGAAAAAAAAAAAAAGTCTCTACAAAACTCCTTGGTTTTTACTAGTTGGTAATTGTTTGACTAACATGTACATTTATGGTGCGATTTATTAGTTGTTGAATGAGAAAACATGGTTTCTCTTCTTGGGAGTATTGAACCCGCAATAACTATACTTACCTTTTATTTAGATTCTACTCTGTTATAGACTTGTACAAAAATTCATGCCTAATACAGAAAATTACCAACTTGATTGTTTGGTTTTTTGGTGCTTATCCTGTTTTGTATAATAAGGAGGTTAATGGTTGTTGTATCTATTCGAGTGAAAAGATGATACCAGTGGTTCAAGCAGCAGAGTGCCATGATGTTTGGCCTTGCAAGACTATCCATTTTTTGGATTATCCATGTTTGATTGCCTCAGGCTGGTAAATGTTCCCCAAATGTTGTAAATGGGAGTGAAGAAGATCTTCCAATTGTCAAGACAAACCAAGGAGAGGTTGTGATGGTTGAGAGGCATAGTTGTGTTGGTTGCATGCGTTTATTTTCAGCCAAATAAATGAGGGAAAATGTTAAATGTGTTGCAAATTTTTCTAAAAAATACTTATAAATTGGCGTAACAACAAATTCAATTGATGTTAATTTTGACAACATAATAAATAAATGTCTAAATTCCCATAATGCTGTGGGTGATGGAATGTTGCTACTCTACATAGCATATATAGGTCAGGCATGGAAACACATCAAGCAAGAGGGTGGTAGTGAGAAAAAGTGTTAGGAAGGAAGGGTTAAGAGTGGACAAATGGGGGAAGAGGATAGCTCTCGATGGTGGGAATCAGTGTGAGAATGCTAGTGAAGGTGGGAGTGTTTGTGAGAGAAAGAGACTTTGAGCCTCTGTGGATCAAGTGTGGCAGACTTGTGCTCATTTATTTTTAATTTAGGAACATAATTTCTTCGTTTTAATTTATTAAAACTAAGCATCTTCTTTTTTATTAATTTTTTGTAAGGTAAAAAATTTGTGATATAAAGGTTTTAAATTTTGGTTTGCATAATGTTTGGAATGTGAGTAAAAGAGGTTCGTAATGTTTGGAATGTGAGTAAATAAGAGAGGCTGCAATTGATGAAATTTGTGTTTCAATGGTGATTGGCTTATTGGTTTGAACCACCTGAGGATCAAAGATGCTCTCCATTAGTACATCCTGCAAAAGCACATCTCTTTGTTAACATTTGAAAAAAAAAAAAATTAGAGTGCTGTATATATAATCATGAATTAGTCCACAATATAGAGTGTGAAAGCATGCATATGCACATATTTAAAGAAACTAGTGATAGGATTATGGGAAGTTATTTATAAATCATGCTTAGCAAAAGACCAACAAGCAAAACCAGAAGTATATCTATAATCAAAAGTAGGTGGTGATTCTCTGATGTTATTACACGGAGACCTTATAGTGTAGTTTCAGGTTTAGTGCTAAAGGAGGAATATAGTTGGCCCCTTTTAGAAGCATGGGCTTGAAGTTTGAAATATAAAGAAATAATGTGATTAGAATTAAATTGCATTAACTTATTATTTATAGAAATTAAAAGAGGTACAACCATCTTCACTTGTGCCAGAAAGAGAGCTACAGGGGAGAAATGACAACAATTCCATTTTCCTTGTATTGTTAGCCTAATATTAGATCTTTAAGCAGATATATTAGGAAACATCCTATTAAGGTGAGAATTAACAACAGAAAAATGCACAGGTTTTCAATTAAAGCCCATAAGTTGAAATGAGTGAATATTGCCATCAAATAAACATGGGGTCAAGATCTTGGCAATTGTGCAATTACTCTTCCTAAGGTGTAAACTTGAATCTCTACTTAATTTTGCATTATGCGTACCTACAAAAAAAAATTAAGCCACCGCAGCCAAATAAAAAACATTAAATCTTGCATGCATTTAAGTTTCAAACGGAATACTTTTGCGCGCATTTTTTGCTTCTGAAGGGGGTGAAAATCATGGCCATGTGTTTTTCTTTTACCTCTTTCTTTATTTTCCTTCTCTTTTTGAGTCTTTCTTTTCCTTATAGAGCTTTCATTCCAAACGAAACTCATGTCTGTAGGATGTATCATTAGATATAATCTATTTATGATGTTAGCTTAGCATACAAAAGTATTTCAATACCACATGAAATTAACTAGAGATCCACCACCGCACACCCTTGGTGCGATGGTCGCTCCTCAAGTATGAGTCCTTGTGGGATGTGGAGGGTAAAGACTGGGGTTCAAGTCTTCAGGAGGGAGCTTTCACACACATATACACTTAGATTGGGTTATAGTAGAATTTCTATCTTGTGTAAAAAAAATAAAAAAAATAAAAAAAAAAACTAATGATGCATGGCAACTTGAGTCCTTTATACAAAATTCAAATATGCAGCCTACTTAATGTCAGGGGGATAAACACCTTGGGGAGGTTCCTTAAGTAATTATTATAACATATAAAGACACACTTAGTTCAATGGATATGTGCTCAATTATGTTATATTAAACTCTCATTCTTCTCATCTATATTCAATGTGGGACTTCACTCACACGTTATATTAATCACTCATTCTTTTCATCTTTATTCAATGTGGGACTTTATTTACACGTGTAACCCAACAATCTCCACCTCACGTGTGAGTTTGCCTCTCTATGGGTTTCAAGACCTCTTTGTGGGCCATGAATAAGTCCTACTCACTCCCCCTTGCCTAATGGGCTTTTCACTTCATCAACGTGTCATCCATGGGTCTCTCATACGCCATCCATGTGAACCACATGTCAACCCCGCACGCACATCCATGGGAACCTCGCATCACACCATTATTTAGCACCATTAGCAATATTCATTTGTTGGGTTTTTTTTTTTTTCTTCTCCAAGATCTTTGAGTGTGGGCCATTTAGGCTTTTTTTGTCCCCGCTGGGTAGGGATCATGAACACCTCACCACCTTCGCCGCACACCACCATGGGCTCTGATACCACTTGTCAGGGGGATAAACACATTGGGAAGTTTCCTTAAGTAATTAATATAACATATAGAAACACACTTTAACCCAAAAAGCTTAAGCCGAATGAATACGTGCTCAATTATATTATATTAACCACTCATTCTTCTCATCTTTATTTAATGTGAGACTTTGCTCACACATGTACCCCAATACTTAACAAGGAAATTAAGCATATAATGATGTTTATAATGAAAATTCAAAGGCAACTTGATTTGTCAATTAATAGTGAAAATGAAGATTCTTTAGGAAAAGGAAACCTTATCAAATAGAGGTCCTATTGTGTAGCTTTGGTGTCTATGACTTACCGAGAAAGCCATAAATTCTCTGTTTTTGGCACTCTGATGAGGACAGCATTCCATCTTAATCAATCAAGCTGATATCTTTCACCATAATTGTATTCCTATTGAGAGCTTCTACTTCTAGGAGTACTGGAAGAAAAATAGTTTTGATAAAATGAAGAGGAAACTAAAGTTGCAGGATTGAGTTGCAATGGATGAATTTATGAAGAGATTCAAAAACAAATTGACTTTATATAGAGGTGACCCTGGAAGCATAATGTAACTGACAGGCATAGGTGATAACACATGCCAAAGACATTTCTATAATGTAAACATAGAGATAACACGTGACTGAGTCCGGTCTACAGTGTCAATCATCAGTTCATAACAGCCCTGCAAGCTGCATGTAACCAACAGACTTAGGTGATAACACCTGCCTAAGACATGTCTGTAACGCTAGTCATAGAGATAAACGCGTGCCTGAGTCCAGTTGGTTGTCAATCACTGGTTCTCAGCCTATGCTAGCTATCCATCATTAAGAATGTAACGCAAAATTTATCAAATGGTGGCCAAAACTTACGCGTTACAATGACAAATGGGGAAGTTGCAATCAATTCATTCATGCCTATTTTACTTGTCATTTTATTAATATTTTTTACCATGAAATTAGAATAGCATCACTTAAAAATGTCTACATTTTCAATCATATTCTGTTATTTAAAACTAAATGCAGTATCATCATTAAGTTAGAATTCATTGGCTTGAGAAATATAAATCTATGTGGAAACCTAAACCAGAGAGAGAGAGAGAGAGAGAGAGAGATTACAATCCTTACAATGTGTTAATAGTCAGCAAAGGATTTAATAGTTCTAAATTTGGATCAAAAGTTTTGGATGTCCTAAAAATGCAATGAAGCATTAAAACACAAGTTATGTCAATCAAGAATGTTGGTATACGAAGTAGCACATTATCAGTCTCTTAAATATCAGAGTACATAGAATGTAAAAGCATCCAGACTCTACAACTGATCAAGAGTTTTGGATATTCTAAAAATGCAATAAAGCATTAAAAGATATTAGTTATGTCAATCAAGAATGTTGGTATACAAAGTTGCACATCGATCTCTTGAATATAAGAGTATATAGAATGTTAAAGCATCCAAACTCTACTACTATGAACTAAGTTGAGAATCAATCTTATGTCCCAAGATTTAAGTGTTTTGTGAATTCCATCACAGCATGAAAGGAGCTTTTTTTTTTCTTTTTTGCTGGAAGGCTTGAAAGGCATATTAGTGAATCAATAGGACACCACTCCAAGAGTCCAGGTATAGGTTTAATTAATAAAGCAAAATGCTTTATATAAGTTCTCATGAAGGAGAAAATAGATTCAATTGTTTCTTTATGGGAAACAATAACATTGTCCTTCATTTATAAGGAACTATTTAATTGCCTTTTCAAATGAAAATTGAATCAGCACCAGCTTATTTCTTTAATAAAGAAAAGCTTGCTTAGTTGTTCATCAATCTGCCCTAGCTTTAAAAGAAGAGCTCATGATGCATTAGTTCTCTAAGATTTATTACTACAGTAGAAATTGGTCACGTAGACCAGTTTGAGGATTGATGACGCACAAAAATATCAAGGATCATCTTAGAGATGGAGGTGTTGTTCAGCAAAAACACTAGGCCTAGAAATGTAGGTATAGAAACTCAGCAAAGAGGCAATATTTAACATATAATTAGTGGGAAAGAGAAACGTGGGGACTCATGTCACTTCTTTGTTAAACTGCGCCATTATAGTAAGTTCATTCAGCAGGAAGAGTATTGGGGATCATTGTTGCAAGATTAAAATTTGAGCTGTTAAGGCTGTTTGAATAGTTTGAGTGTTGAATTTAGGAACATCTAAAACAGATTAGATCACATATATATCAAGGAGAAAAAAAAAATGGCAAAGATTATGTTGTCATTGACTTACTTGAAGCAGAAGAAAGCAACCAAAACATATATTCCTGCATGCCAACACTTAAACTATTCTAAATTCAGTGTCTATTCACTTAAGAAAATGCAAACTTTTGAATAAATACATTGGACTGAGATTTGTATTCATAATATATTACAAATCAAAACTAAGTTTCAGAGTGACCAACCTGACCAAACCATAAAACGCAGGGCCATTTTATGAATGTTGAGGCAAGCCTACCTGAAAATCTACATACAGCAGTCCCTGTTAACACCTTCATACAAACATATGTGATAAATCCTCGAAATTTTTTTTATTGGATGAATCAAAATTATATTCACTCAAAATATATTTTATTGGATGAAGCAAAATTATATTCAATCCAAAAGTGTTACATATAAAAGAGTATTCCGTAGAAAACACAGCACTAGCAGCTACAAAAAAATAAAATAAAAAACTATCAATCAATAATCATCAAAGAAAAAAAAAGTTGATGTAGATTACAAGCAAAACGCTATTAAGTGTAGAAAACATAAAATCTTTCGTCTTTTATGATTGAGCTCATTATAAAACTTTGCAACTGCCAACTGTTGTTAACTTCTCCCCCATCAAATCTGCCCCGCCTCCCCCCCAAAAAAAAAATTGATAGTAGCGTGTGAAAACATGCTACAGAAACAAAATTTAGGGGGCACACCTGCTGAAAAAGATTTGTCACTAAACTCTAGACTACATGATGGGGAAGAACTTGTACATGCACATCATGAATGGGAGAGGCAGATGCCTCTCAGCAAGTTGAATTTCCTGAAGTAAGCAAATCTTTTGAAGCCATCAAGTCTGAAAGTAAAATGGCACCAGATTGCCTCCACTCATCAGCATCTGGTGTCTTGAATGATGAATCTGTCTACTAGTAATGCACGCATCCCCACACTCTTTGCTGGCAAATAGTCTTTGCGCATGCTGTCCCCATTGTGCAAGGTTTCTTCTGGTGCAAAATTTTCAGCCCTCTCCTTGGGTTAGGTTTCTCTACACCTTCAAATTTTCAGCAATTTTTTGTTTAAGGCATGTGCATACATGTAAGAGTTATGTCAATCAAGAATAATGGTATACGAAGTAGCAAATTATCAGTCTCTTAAATTTTAGACTACACAGAATGTTAAAGTATCCAAACTCTACTATTAGTGAGCTAAGTATAACTCAATCTGATGTAACAAGATTTAAGTGTTTTTGTGAGTTTCACCAAAGTGTGAAAGGGCTTCTTCTTCTTCTTATTTTGCTGGATATTTTAAGTGGCAAGTTGGTTAATCAAAAGGACACCATTCCTAGTTTAGGTCCAATTGTTTCATTTAGGTGGAATGTAGACCAGATTGAGGATCATTTTATAAGGGTTTTGGAATTAGAATTTCAGCATCATAAGGCTGTTTTTTTAGGAACATCTACAAAAATCTGTTCACATAGATCTCAAGGATAAGGAACAAAAAGATGACAAAGAAACGTTGACAAAACACATGCACGAAAGTGCACACATATCAAACATTTATCATGCATATTCCAAAGAAGCATTTTATTAAACAGTTGATTGTTCGTGCATAAAATCACTTGCAATCTCTCAATGCCTAGAAATTTTAAGACTTGGCCCAATAGAATGCTTTGAGCTTACTAGATCTTGTATTTGCAGAGACCAATTAAAATTTAAAATCCACACTGTAAATACTATTTCCCTAATCCAATTGTAAATTGTAAAATAAATAAAAAATTTCACCTCTTAGCAAGTGCTTTAATGATGTGGGACTTGGGAGCAAATATTTTTTTCCTCTTTGAAAAAATTGGACCCAAATCCATTAACCCCCTTGTAGGTACTGTTAACCTCTGGTTCGACCTCAGATTCAACCCATTTATGGGAAGTCCTCGGAAGCCTTTGGTTTTGGTATCCCACATCGAAAGAATCTTCCCCCACTTTCTGCCTTATAAGCTTTAAAGCGAAGGAGTAGTGTACCATTAGTTGGTTAACTTCTTCGCTTCAGAGCTTATAAGGCAGAAAGTAGGGGAAGATTTTTTCGATGTGGGATACCAAAACCACAGGCTTCCGAGAACTTCCCATAAATGGGTTGAATCCAAGGTCGTACTAGAGGTTAACAGTACCTACACCGCTTCCCCCTGGCCAAAGGAAAAAAAAAGAAAAAAAAATTTATTGGTTATATTTTTTTATTTTCAGAGTTAGGCCTCCCTCTTCCAAAAACTTGAACCTCCTCCCCTTTAATTAGTCTAGCCCAACTAGCAATTACTTAACTCAAAAACTTAACAAAAACAAAACTTTAAAATAAAAAATGAAAAATCCTAGTCAACTCAGTATTAGAGTACTTCAGGTGTTCTAAATGTTGAATATTATTTAGAATACCAAATACCAAAACACACTACTATTCGAGAGATTTCAAATGCTATATTAAAGTAGCAAAAGTAATTTTTGGTTTGTGAAAATAATTTTTTTTTGCAATAGCTAATGCTCTTAAGAAACAATATTATTTTGTGTTTTTTGTTGTTGTTGGTAGATGATTTCATCTTAATGTATTAAGAAACAATGATTTTGTGTATTTATCTTGGTTGGTAGTTTGTTAATACTATATGGATATTTATTTAGTTTTTTTTTCTTATACTTCGGCCCCCAACTTGAAATCCTAGGTCTGTCGCTGCTTTGATGTGAGTTCAATTTTTCCCTTTCTTTTTTAATTGTAATTTTGTTGAGTTTTATTTTATTTTTATTTTTTTGAGATATATTTTTTGGTGTTTTGGATTGTAGGATAGAAAAAATTGAGTTTAAGAAAGTTTGTTTAATGATATTGAGTTTGAGAAAGTTTGAGAAAGAATATTTTCCAAGTTCTATATACTTTTTAATGATACACAAAATGTTATAAATAAATTTTATTAAAAATGAATATTTAGGTTAACTTACATTTCCTAAGAAAAAATGTATTGTTTTCATTTTGATACAATAGAAATTAAATATATTACGCTTGTGATTGTTCTTATAATAAATAAAAATATAATTATAAAGTATATTATTTTTTTATTAAATTTGTCCAAATTGCAAACCACCCTAAAAAAAACTATTACGCACAATATGTGGATCTGTGACTAATTTGTATAATAAAGCGTGTACGATTGAACCACAGGGTGCACATATTAAACCAATGAAAGAAGATGAAAAACGGGGGCAGTTGCTTGACACTATATGTCTCTTTTGTAATCAACATCAGGAAGCAATCTAGCAGGTTCTTTTCTATTGCCCTTTTGCAATAATTACTTGGTCCTTCACTAGGGGTCATTAAATTTCAGAGATGTAAAATGGGAGAAGAATTTCATTTACCTAGTAAAATCTTTGGATTCCCCGTAATGATGAACAGAAAATGAATCATTTTCAAAAAGAATTTTCTAAAAGACTATCTCATTTTTTTATGTTTTGTAGTAATCTTAAAATGAGTTAGAAAATTATCTCTTAGTTTTCTTTATTTAGTTTCGCGTGAGATAAAGTTGTTTTTAAGAAAATTTTATCAAGAAATAATTCTATCTCACGTTAAACTAAATAAAGAAAGTTTTCATTGACTCTTTTCTTTTTTGAAAGTCATTGACCCTTTTTTTTCTAGTAATACCAGACATTAAAAAATGTGGAAAATTATCTTTTCTATTGAAACGAACGGAGTGTAATGTTCTCATTAAATGTGAAAAATTAGTGCTTCGGTTCTAATGGTATGCAAATCAAATTAGTGCTTCGGTTCTAAGTCATTTAACATGATTCCCTTGAAGATATCTGTTGGGACTAATCAATCTGGTTGGGTTAAATTGAACATAATATTACAACGGTGTTCAATGACAAGACAATGGTGGTTGTGGTAAAGAATTATGGGGAAAAGCAAAAGATGCATGGCTAGCTATTAATCAAGCTTTTGCTTCAAGGACACAAATTTTTGTGATTTGAAGGGGACTCACTCATCATTAATCCATTGAAAGAGGATCCTCTAGATTTACATTGAAGAATCAAATCTCTTGTTATAGATATGAAGGGCCCATAACTATCTCTACTTCCTCATCTGGGCTTTTGTTCAAGAGGGTAAGATAGCTTAGGCCCTGGTTTGGGGGGTATATCTTAAATATTCTCCAATTAAATTTAAACATATAAATTTTTAATTACATAAATCAATAAAACACAATCAATGTTATCCTTTATACAAATAATTAAATTTAATTAAAAAAAGATAATATACTAGAATTCTACTAAAGTTTTTTATATACTGGTGGCTAACCAGTGGTAAAAATTCAAAAATTAAAAGTTAATATATGATATACATTTAACTCATAAGTATCAATAAAGTCATATTTAGGAATTTATAATAAGTTCTCAAAAAAAAAAAGAGGAATTTATAATAAAAATATAACTAATTTAATTACAATTTATTAAGAGAATATCAAGCCCAATTTAATTAGGATTTGTTGGGTGTTTGTGTTTGGTTATTTCATCTAAAAAGTCTGAGTTGTTGTATTAAGAGTTCTGATTAGTTTAAAGTTTAAACAAACATGACTTAGCACCATCTGTAACTCTAAAACCAGATTATAAATATAAACTCTTTTTTTTATAAGAAAAATTATAAATATAAACTTTCAAGAACTTATGTAACAATACTAAAAAAAATTAGCAAAAAAATAATAAAACCTTCATTTTAAAGTTTTATATATAGATATATTATTATGTTTTGCGTGCTCTCAGATTTTTTTAACCTATGGCAAGAAAAGAGAACTTCTAACATATCTATATAAAACTTTAAAATGAAGGGTCTCATGTGCTTTGAAAACAATAATTAAAAAAAAAAAAAACAGAGAATACTTTTCTAGCGTAGATCGTGTAACCTTATTCCTTATCCAACTAATAAAATGGTTGTTTCTTTAAAATAAAATAAATTAAAAAAAAAAACTAATAAAATGGTTTGTTTAAATAAGGTTAGGGTTCAAACAGATTTCGTTTTATAGCATATAAAACCCACAGACACAAGCTCAACACAACATATAGGATAGATCTCCCCAAGCACACTGCAATTGACCTTAGAAATGATACCTTGAGAACCTTGCTTTGACATGGGAACTTCACAGACAAACATTTTCCTAGAGAAATTTAGAATGTGTACTGACCAATCAAAAAAAAAGAAAAAAAGAAAAAAAGTTAAGCTGTGTATTTTACCAATAAAGAAATTTAATGATGTTGAAAAACCACCAAAAACCTTTTGCCCTTTCTTCTACTCTCTCTTCTTCCTCCCTTTTAGGATTCTAATGGTCTTCTCTCAAATCTCATCTAAAACCTCACAAAGTTTCAACTGGATATCCAAAGCAAACAACCACAGAATTCAGCTGCAACATTTAATTATGAATGAGATGTGTCCAACATCAATCTGGGTATAAGATGACTGCACAGAACAAAGCATTCCAAGGCTCTAGTAAAAACCATGATTTTCCCACAGCCATCATTAAATCAAGCTTTCAAAACTTGATTCAACATAAATGCTCATTCCAAACAACTGCAAGTAGGAACAGCATTCACCAATTACTACAACCTTTTAAAACGAATGAAAGAGTCAAACCCAGTAGTAAGCATTCCCATCCTGCTCCCCTCTAATCAAAGAAGTACCATGATCACAAATCTATAAAATGCCTCAGAAAAGCAAACACCCAATCTATAAAATGCCTCAGAAAAGCAAACACCCACTCTACAGTTCTTTTATGAAATGGAGACTACAAAGCATTATTAAACCCCCCACCCCCAACTCCTCCCTTTTCTCTGTTTAGATTAAGAACATACCATTCAGAGTTGTTATATAGTCTAGAGCAAGCTAAAAGTAGTTAAGCACATCACGTGCCAGATGCCACCTCAAAGCCTCATGCTTTTCCCATTTTCACCATGATACATAAACATTTATTAGGTGAAAGAACTTTAGCAATATTATTTTGAGACCATTGGCATTTGGACCAGAAACTAGCAAAAGAACACAGTCAAGTATTCTAAACATAAACTTTTTTCTTTTTCTACTAACTCAATGGATAATAAACCCAGATCCAGAAATAAATAACATTTTGTTTAAAAAAAAGTTATTTATTTCTGGATGCGGGGCAGGTTCTCCTGAATCCCGCAGAAAAAAAGCCGGACATTTATTAGGTTTACCATAATAATCATGATTTAATATAGCCATATTGGTATTGGATACACTGTTGGTATATTTAATCACAGACTAAATGCTTGAAAATAACCAGATTAAACAGCCAATTCTTTTAGTGAAAGCAGCTTCAAACAAACTAGGAAAAAAAAAATTCAAAATACTTAAAATATGGCATCACCCCCCCTCCCCCACCCCTTTCTTATCAACAAGCAAACACATAAAAGGGGGAAAATGCTATAAAACTACATCAAATATTACTGCTACAAATTGACGTGTGATTGATCATTGATGCCACTTCAACAACTACGAAATAAATAAATATCCAACTAACCCTTTGTGTGATTGGTAATACATCCATTTGTAAGGCAATAAAATTAGTGGTATCTAGCATCACTCAATGTTAAATGACATGCAATAAATGTGCTCAATTTAATAGATCAAATCACAGCAACAGATACTACTTATCCAAAAATAAAATCACAGCAACAGATACAAATGCAAAATGTACAGTAAGCATAATATAATTTCATAGATTCATAAGATCGCTAATTGGTCCATGACAAAACACAATTCCACTATATTCATCAAAAAAAAAAAAAAAAAAAATTCTCTTGTTCGAAACTAGTAGCAGCTAATACACATTAGAATCAATAAGATTCTTTAAAATGTAAAAAGAGTAGAACTCAGAGAAGATATGTACAGGAACATGTGAAAAATTTGGGAAAGCTAATGGTGGATTACACAGCAGGTATGTTGGAGAAAGAGAAGCCTTTGTAACCCTTATATGCATAGTAAGCAATCCTCGTATAGTAAAACCCCGGAATGAACAAGATCGAACCCAATATTGCAAAGAACACACCTAATCAAGAAAACAAACCCAACAAAGAAAAATCAAAATATCTCAGACCCAGAACACAAAAACATAGTCAAAGTAGAAAAAAACAAAGTGGGTATTGAGTGAAAAAGCTAAAAAGGTACCGTGGGCACGGTCGCCGCCGATGCGGTTGACGGCCATGAAGATGCCGATGATGATTCCGAGAGTGCCGAAGACAAGGAGAGACACGGCGAGAGCGATCTCTTTGATTGGAGCCTTGTTGTTCATCGTGTACGAGGTTTCCATCATCATGTCCTCGTCTGTAATCGAAAACGCGTGGTCTACGTACGCCATTCTTCTTCTTCTTCTTCTTCTTCTTCTTCTTTTTTCAGATAGAGAGATAGATAGATACGGAGAGATTTTGGGTTTTGAATTTGGAGAAATGGTGAATTGAACAAGGTGATGTGGTGTGCGGTTGTTGATGTTGACACGGCTCCTGATTTTGATTTGAGTTTTTTTTGCTTAAAGTTGAAGAAGAAGAAGTTGAGAAAAGTACTGTAGAAACAATGACTTTTCGAAGAGTAAAGAAAGTTCTTCTAATGGTTTGTTAAATCTTAAGAGATATTAGCTATGCAATGATGTTTATCCGTATATGTGTGGACTGTACCTCTGGCTTATTCTTTACTTTTGTGTGCAATTGTCCAATCCAAAGTCCAATCTTCCTCACCTAGTATTCTCATACTGGGTGACCCACTAGAGGCTTCCAGCCCACAGAAAATTGAAAGTTGGGTCTAGAGAAAGAGGTCCAAAAAGTAGGGGAGGATTGATATTCTAGTTTTTTTTTTTTTTTTTTTAGGAGGCACAATAAAAATTTATAACAATTTCCAAAACATCCCTTAATTTGGGTTATTAAAAACAAATCTTAAATGGTAGATATAATTGTTGTTAATTTTTTCTGTAGCTTTATTGTTGAAACTATCTAACGTGGTCAAATATTTTTGGTTCCAAAAGCTTGTAACATATTTGACAATAAAAAATAAAAAAAAATTTATTTGACTGTTAAATATAAAACCAAAAGTAATTTTTTTTCCCTTTTTCACTATTATATAAAGAAAAAAATTGACTATCAAGCTCTATGGAGAATTTTTTTTTCCCTTTTGTGGTCTCTTACTAAAATAGTTACAACTTTCATCAATACAATTTTTAGTGAAATATATTAGTTAATATATTTATAACTAAAAAAATATTATTTATGAAATTATTAGTAGTCTATGGAGAATTTTTTTATTTATTCAAAAGTTGAATATTGGACATATACTACAAACTTTATACAAATAATTGTGTGATAATTGTGATTAAACCTACAAACTTTTGAAGGAAAGTCCAATAGTTTATTTTGTGATAATGCCATTGTAGGGTTACTTCGTAGCCCAAGCCCAAGAGATCTGGGATATGAGCCCAATGAGCCTAATACAATGAATTTGTAGAGAGTGGGTGAAAGAACTGGGCTCCTAGCGAATGGATTGACGGATAACAAGGATTTAAAATATGAACAAACACAGAAAAATACAGATAAAGCTTGATGAACTGAATGTCCAAGGAGGTGAATTGTTATTTGAACAATTGATTTTGAGAGTTAATACAACCCTTAGTGCTACGATGATTCTTTTTCTCTATTTTCTCTCTCTATTTTCCGATCCCCAATTTCTGGGAGGTTTTTCACATTATATAGTTTCTTTTTACACTATCCTGATCATACACTTGTTCATCATCTAAGTCCCCACTTGAGTATATGTTCCATTAGCCATCTTCTTTGGCTCTCCGTGAATGGTGGTGATTGAAACTGCACTATTCAGAGGTCTTTTCCATATAAATGCGGTCAGAAAAGTTACTGCAATGCATTTAATGCGGTAGTAGCAGCCTTTACTTTTCAGATTTTTCTGTATTCTTATCATCTTTGCATGTGCCTGAAGTTCATCCTTATCTTTGGATCCTCCTGGAGGATCTTCTAGATTGCCTAAATATTTGCTTAACTGATATTCTTTGTATCTGAGGAGTATAACCTCCTCGGACTATATCCCTTCATCTTTTCTTTACGTGATTCCGCATTCTGAGTCTCTCCTAATCATCTACTCCTCCTCGGACGTATTCATGTCCTCTCTTACCCCCACAACCATTATTTTTTATTTATTTATATATAATTCCACAATTGAAACAATATATTAGTGGAATATTGGACATGATTTTTATTTTCCGAATGTAAGAAGCGTAAGCTCAATTAAACACTCGGGTCCCTTTTTAACTTGATGCTCTTACTGATGTAACATTTGGGGTCCAACTCAACGTGTTTGAGTGCGGTGCAATTGGTATTGGTGCTTGCATAAAGGACTTATCCGGATATGTTCCTAATTTTGGTATCACAAAGGAGAATATAACAAAGAGGAATGTGTTTGATGCTTCCATGATAGAATATATATATATATATATATTCTATCAATATATATATATATATATATATAGAATATATCAAAATATGCTGACAATAAAGGCCTTGAGAATCAGAAACAACCTTCAAGCATTGAAACCTTATCAACCTTCATACGGACACGCTTTGTTGCTGTAACTAAGGATGAATCAGGACCAGAGAAGCTATACACAGTGAATCTGCGTCCAAGAACCGACTCACCACAACCACAATCAGCTTTCGGAAATTTTTTTCCATTGCCATAACAATACCAATTTTGAAAAATGGAAATAAGGGTGTGTTTGGATACTACTTATTTTACTGAAAATTGAAAACATTGTAGCAAAATAAATTTTAAATGTGTGAATAGTATTGTGGGACTTATTTTTAATAAAAGTTTTGATAAAAAAAAGGTTTGTGGGTCCTGTGAACAGTGCACAGACCCACTAAACAGTCACATTCCAGTGAAAAATTGGATGGTCAAAGAGGTAGTGGATCTTGTGCATAGTACACGGGACCCACTGACAGACAACATTCCATGTGAAAACACTGTTCTCAATAAATAAATAAAAAGGAAAACGCAAACACAGCAAAGGAAAATGCAATCCAAAAGCATACTAAGGGTCAAGGTCTTGTGTGCCAGGTTCAAGAGGGAATAAGTAAAAGCGACAAAGATTACGTAAAGAAAATCGAAGAACGAAGCCAGCATTTGAGTAACCCAACAAAACAATACTACACTTGACTTCTTCACACTTAAGAAAGAAGTCCAATATTGAATAATGATGAAAATAATTAGTAGTTTATATAACATAATCGACTACATACTAATTGAACTTAGTCCTTTCGGGTTTTGGGTCACCCAAAAGGCTTAAGCCTTTTTGGGCTTAGTAAAATATAATTTTTTGGGTTAACATTTGTTGTGATCTTTCTTGGTCTCTTACTAAAATAGTTACAACTTTTATCAATATGATTTTCAGTGAAATATATTAGTTAATATATTTATAACTAAAAAAATATTATTAATGAAATTATTAGTAGTATATGGAGAATTTTTTTATTGAAAAGTTGAATGCTGGAGATAATACAAACTTAATAGAAATAATTATGTGATAATTGTTATTAAACCTACATACTTTTGAAGGAAAGTCCAATAATTTGTTTTGTGATAATGCCATTTTTTTTAAATAAATAATTCCACAATTGAACATTATGATATATTTGTTTTAAAGTTATTATTTAGCAAATATTACAGGTCATAAATTTATTATATATTAAATTATTTATATTATAATTTTGAAATTATTAATTAAATTATTTATGATGTTATTGGTTTGACCATTGATCATATTAGAGAATCAAGAACCACTCTCCTTTCTAATTTTTTTGGCCAGTCTGATTTTTAAAATAATAAATAAATCTAGCCATAAGGATCAATGAGTCAACCCATGGTCACCTATCTGGGCATACCAAAGGCGGCCGGTGCGGCGATTTGCGATCATTTTGCACTCCGACGAGAAATCGCACCGCACCGGTATGTATTTATATTTATATGCTATAATTTATCTGTATATATTAAGAGGATTCAAAAAGTTAATTATTACTTTTTTTCCTATAAAAAATACCCATAAATTAATTAACCAACAACTTAAAAATTAAGTTAAAATAGTAAATTGACAAGAATAATAAATTCTTACTTCTATGTTGAAATGCCTTTCTATTTCTAATAAATTATTACTTTTACGTTGATTTAAATTTTTACTTTTACTCACTAATTCTCTACAAAATAGGATTACTCTTTGTTAGTTTTAAAACTCATTCAATTTATAAAACTCATCCCACGTATTAATTTTTTTTTAAAAAAAAAAAAAAGCAAAACGATGTCATTTGAATATGTTATTAATTTTAATATGAGTCTCAAAACGACGTCGTTTTGGTATCAGATTATATTAAAAAAAAAAAAACCTGAAACGATGTCGTTTCAATTCAAACCCTAAATATATATATTAGTCCCCCTCCCCAATTGAGTTCAGTACCCCCGACCTCTCTCTTTCTCTCTCTTCTCGTTTGTTTTCTTCACCCAAGCGTCTCCGCCACTTGCTGTCACTGTACTCTGCAGCTTAATGCCATTGTTCTTGGTCCTAGCTATTTAGAGAAGGTTTGGACTTTTAATACTCCTCCTTGCAATGCTTTCTGCCCGGTCTGTTTATTTTGTTTTCGATAGTTTTGTTTCATCTTTTATGACTCAGGTTTAGTTTTTATTTATTTATTTGAAGTGGGATATTTTTTTTAGAGAGATTGTGAATTTGTTTGTTTTCTTTCATCTTTGTTTTTTCTTTGGAATATTTGGGTTCTTTCGTGATTATTTTGTATTTGGATCCTGAGAAAACTGGAAGAAGAGAAAGTTATTATTATTTTTTATTTAAATATTTCTGTTACGATGTCTTATACTTGTGATTTACGGGATTGTGATGCAGATTTCTGATTGGTCTAGGTCTTATTAAAAATGGAGGGCTCAGTCTCGGGTTCGGTTACAGACTCCCCTGCTGCTGGAGAAACTCTCAGCAAAAAGTAAGTTTCGGAAAAAATGTTTCTGATTTCGCATAAATTTTTGTATTTTTTTTTAATGGAAAAACAGAGGAAAAAGAATGACAACCATTTTTGATGTGATTTAGGGCAAAGTCTTTGTGTGTGATGCTATACTTTATACATGGAATTTGGGTGACACCATAAACAGGCGTTATATACAAAAGCAGTCTGTGTTGCTTTTGTTATTGGTGGCCAGTACAAAATTTGACTACTATAGATCCAAATTCTTCTAAAAATATTATTTTTTGGTGATTTATGCACATATTTAGCTTCTTATTTTTATTGATTCTTATGCATTATTTTTGTTCAAAATATAGTGCAAGTAGAATACCATATGAATATAGCTTTCTGAAGCTTATAAATTACCCCCACCAATAAATGAAGAAATCAAACCAGTTTAGGGTTTTTAATTCCTTTGTATTTTGGCGAATATTTACAGTGCTCTCAAGAAGGAATTGAAGAATAAGCAAAGGGAAGAAGAAAGGCGGCGCAAGGAGGAAGAGAAGGCAAAACAGGTACTTGCAAGCGTGAAATGCTAATGTTCTATTCAGTTTCTGAGAAACTAAGAAAGTAATGAAGAATTTGGATACACCTACACATGCTCCACCAATTTACTAGGGATACACCCCTCTTGATTAGGTTATCAAAAGTAAGAATTTTATCCCATGCTGCTTACCACAAAAAGAACAATACCCTCTCTTTGGGGCCTTAGCACCCCAAATGCTCTTCCAAGGGAAAGAATGAGCATTTCTGCCACTAGTAGCATTATGTTAGGAGTGAATATCGAAATTACCACTTGTATTTAATTGCCATGTCACCTATCACCTCCTCCCCTCGGCATCTTGGAATAAATATGATCAAAGAAAGAATAAGCTGCCTGCCTCCATATCTTGATTATGAAAATCTCTATGGAACCGCAGAATTTAATTTTCTGCAGTTCTATTTATCTTTGTGCTCTTCCATTCTTGCAGATTATGTAGCGAAATATTTATATATTTTCCTATTCTAATCTAACCTTATTATAATTTAGGCCAATGAAATAGAACTTAAGAGTTGGGATGTTATTGTTCCCTTGTAAATTTTGAGAAAAAGAATATCTTGTAGTATTAGAATGAGCAACAAATTATTATGATTCATTGGCTACATGTTTATCTCATATATTGGCTTAGAAAACAATCCACCTCTAATAATTTTTATTATGAAAAATTTTCATATGCAAGGACAGCCATGTCTTAATTAGTCAGGACAAACTTGGAGTATTTAAATAGTAATTAGTGTTGTTTTGTCATATATTTTGACTTCTTTTTTCTGCAAAGATCCTTGTAGCTCAACTAACATCTCTTGGTATTTACAACTGAGACATCCGGGGTTCAAATCTCCTCTCCCCCCATTGTAACTATCTAATTATTTTTTAAAAAGGACATGTTCTTTCCTAATTGTGATGAAAAAATTTCAAAAATCCTGAAGTAATTGTAGGTGCTGGTTTCTTGGATTACTCATTTTAATATAGAGAATTTTAAATTTTGGTGCCATGGAATGTATTGATGTTACTATATGATTGAATCTACATTGATCATCATGTTGTGGAGTTTGAACATGATGGAGTATGATGTGTTATTGGCTGTTATCTCTAAGGTACCTTACCACCTTGTTTTGAAATCTTATTAAGAATAAACTTGTGTTTATGTTCCAGGCTGCTTCTATGGCAGATTCCCGCAGCAAGAAATCTGCAGCAGCTGACGATGAAGATATGGATCCAACGGTATAAGTCCATTATTGTCCTGCAATAGTTAGCATTCTTTTCCTGGATCTTTTCGAAAAGCTCTTGATTATAACCTCAATCTCCTGCTTTTAATCTTCCTCATTTGTTTTCCCTCCAGCAATACTTCGAAAATAGACTGAAATATCTTGCAGCTCTGAGGGCAGCTGGTGAAGAGCCATATCCTCACAAATTCCCTGTTACAAAGTCTATCCCTGAATATGTAGAGCAGTATAAAAGCTTAGGCAATGGGGAGCATCTTGAGGATGTTACTGTAAATTTGGCTGGTATTGAAATCAGGGCTTTTATTTATTTGGTTAGTATTTATCATGTTTCTTTTGGTGATATTTTTTTTAAATTTTCTTTCCTATGCAAGGGCGTATCATGAGCAAACGTTCATCTTCTTCAAAGCTATTCTTTTATGATTTACATGGTGGTGCTGCTAAAGTCCAAGTTATGGCTGATGCTAGGTATCTTATCACTGTATCTTTTCATTTCCCTTATTCATATTTGAATTTTCCTTATAATTTTAGTATTGTTATTTCTTTAGGTATGCAATGTCTTTGACAAATTATCTTTCTATTAGTTTTAATTTTTTTTTTTAAATTAATTTTTTTTTGTAAGTTGTTCGTGCAACCATATGGGCCTTGAACCTATGCCTTCTTACTCCACCTTACCCTTATAAGAGGAAGTGCAATTTGAGATGCAGCTCATTGGCATCTTTCCATATTAGTAGAAGAGCCTTTGTTTTTGCTTTTGGACTCTTTCTTTGAATGGACTCAAATTGTTCTCTCTGTTATCTTCTATAATGGAATAAGTGATTAGTTTGGGAATTTGGATTTTCTTGTTACCTAGCATTTCATGTCAAATTTCTTATCTTAAGAAGTTAATATTTTTGGGTAGTGATTCATCAATTAGTTGAATGTCAATGTTTTGCCCAAGTTCCTTGTAAGAGAAACTTTTTTTTTTTTTAAATTATTATTTTTTATTTTTTTTATTTTATTGAAATTATTGCTAATTTTGTGTTTGTGAGGCCTGATTAGTTGTATGTTGAAGGCTTAGGTAGATTGGCAAAAATAATGATGTAGGTCATTTTACTTATTGCATCTTTCTGTACCACTGCCTAGTTTTCTCAACTGCACTTAAAAAAAAAAAATTTATAAAGGACCTATATAAACAAGATGATGAATATGTATGAATGAGACTTACCACTTGGTACTATTTGGGAGATTTTGGTTCAGATATGAATTAGTTTCACGGACAATCACCACCCCCCCGCCCCCGCAGGTGGGTGTCCCCCCTAAA
The DNA here is from genome assembly GCA_023055345.1 of Quercus wislizeni. Classification (NCBI taxonomy): domain Eukaryota; kingdom Viridiplantae; phylum Streptophyta; class Magnoliopsida; order Fagales; family Fagaceae; genus Quercus; species Quercus wislizeni. The sequence goes on along the minus strand of JALGQJ010000005.1, from coordinate 3,865,548 downwards.
TTGCACCACCTTTAAGTTTTGCTTCACAGATACCAAATTTAATGATTAAGAGATTCTTCATTTCCATGATGCAGCAAGTCAGATTTGAATGAGGAAGAATTTTCTAGGTTCCATTCGACTGTGAAGCGTGGTGATATTGTCGGTGTCAAGGGGTTTCCAGGTTTGTGATGTTACTACAATTGGGTAGTTACTAACACCTTTTGACTTATATATATATAGATGCTCCTTACTGTGTTGGCACTGTTGAGTTTACAGAAGAAATCACCATCAGTTTAATTACTTAATTTGGTTTCTCTCACTCTCTCTCTCACATTTGATGTTTGATAATGAATTAAAAATTTTGTGGCATAAGGAAAAAATTATGGAGAGTGTAGGTAGAACTTCAAAATACAAATTTAAAAGAGACCACTTGAAAATTCCCTTAAATAGGTGCTTCATTTTGGTCTTTTTCCCTATGGTGAACTGTTTTAGTTTTCTATGCCGCATAATTGGTTTTTTTTTTTTTTTTTTTTTTTATCAGTATGCTGCATGATTGTTGAAATCTTCTAGAAATGGGCCCAGTCTTGTGATGTAGATGTACATTTTTTTTTACTCATAATTACATACAGATTTAGTGGGTCTTGAACTCACAAACTCACTCCCAACCTTGCTCTTACAAGGGAAGGAGGTGCCATTTGAGCTAGAGGCATAATTTTTATTTATTTATTTTTATTTTTTTGAATTTCAAAGTAGAGTTGTAGGTTTTTGAGTCATTGTTTCTTTAAATTATAAACTTCCTGGTTGACTTACATTTTGTTAGAATTATGGTTTAAATTCACCATTTCCTAGCAGCTTAAACTTTTGGAAGAATTTGTAATTTAAATTCACTCTACCTCCCATTTAAAATGTGAAAAATCACACATGTTTGGCTCCACATATTACGGGAGAGGCTGGGCTCATGCGTGAGAGGGAGTGTTAGAATTATGTTCAAATTAAATTCACCATTTTCTAATGGCTTTTGTTTCTGGGAGAATCAGTAATTTAACACATTTTCTTTCAATTCAGGGAAAACTAAAAGGGGGGAGCTAAGTATTTTTCCAAAGTCGTTTATAGTCTTATCCCATTGTCTCCATATGATGCCAAGGCAAAAGCCTAAGGCTGGTTCTGTGTCTGACAATGCCAATTTGAAGGTGAACATGGTTTCTCCCTGGATGATTTAATGCTGGTTACAGTCTCATCCTGACTTCATTACTTTCTTATTGTTGCAGAAAGAGGAGGCTTGGGTCCCGGGATGTACCAGGAATCCTGAAACATATATTTTGAAAGACCAGGTATTGATTAATATCCTAAAATTCAACCGAATTCCTGTTGCACTGTTTTAAACTGTATTCTTTAGCACACCCAAAATAAAAATTTAAGCACATATGATCTGGTACTGATTAATATCCTGAAGTTCAGTGCAAATGAATTGCAAACCTTCATTTTTGGGCTTGTGAGAATATGTTCCGAATACTTGTGTGGTAATCTTTGGTTGTTTTTATTTTATATAGTTTATTTCTTTATATTATAAGGACCCATTCAGAGAATTACATCAGTTTAATTGTCAGTTGGAAATAGTTTCTGTTCCCTTTTGCTTGAACCTGAATGGTAAATGAATTAATTTTTTGGGTAAATGTGATTCTTTGAACAAGGTTTCTTTAGGCTTAATAAACTGAATCTTTCAAACCATTTCTTTGAAAGTAATTTGAAGCTTATATCCTGGGGCTCACACTATAGGTTGGCCTCTGGAGAAAACCTAAAGGAACTAGCAGGCTTAAAGGTGCTGAAGTTTTGTAACACAAAGCTCTCGTTACTCAATTTCTAAAAGCTGGTTATGTTTTGAATTATTCCGCTTAGTGCTTGTTTGGTTTTGATTTTTTTTCTTTTATTAGAAATTATCCTTTTCTATGTAGTTGTGGTGTTGCATTATTTTGAATTCAAGTAGCTAGGAGACTTACATGACCTGTATTGCTGACAAATATTTTTCTAGTTTCTTTTTTTTTTTTTTTTTTGATAGGTAAGAAAAAATATTATTGAAAAAGGAATAGCATGAAAAATACACAAGGTTCACGATAGTGAACTAAGAGAAAAAAAAAGAGGAAAGAAGAAACAAACAGACACTAAGCTATTCTAAGAGACAAAAGAAAATCCATGTGTAGAACAATCTTAGAGAACCCAACACCGAGACCAATCAAAGAGGGTCTATTGGCATAAATCTAACAACTGAGCCAGTGATTTCCCAGTATTCTCAAAAGAAAGCCAATTCCGTTCAGTCCAAATATTCCACATTAAATAGCCCATAACCAGATTCCAAATATTAGAATCATGTATCCCAAGCCAGCGATACCAACGAAACAATAAGTCTGCAACGGAACCATGCATGACCCAATCAATCCCAAACAAGCGAAGCATATACATCCACAAAGACCGAACGTCAAACTTCCCACTTCCATTGAGACGCCAACAAAGTCTGTCACTACCTCCACCCCTAGGAATCCAAGTTTGAATGAAGTGAAGAAGGGAATATGAAGCCGCTAACTCCCAATCATTAAATTCCCTTTAAAATATCAAACTCCATACTCTATCATTATCACCAACTAGAGGACTTGACACTTCAGAAATACAAGTTTTGTTATTAGCTGAACATGAATAACTGAGGATAAAGAGTTTTAAGAGAATTATCCCTAGTCCACTTATCATGTCAAAAAAGAAAACGAGAACCATCCCCCACCACAAAAGACAAATGCTTAGAAAAACTTTCCCACCCTTCACTAATATTTTTCTAGTTTCTTACCCTTGAATGCAGACATTTTCTCTTCACAAGTTTGTGTGATGGGTGGTCGTCATTCTACTTAATAATGGGCTAAGGACCTAAGCTTTTCTGCCCACCAGTATGGGTCATTTAATCCTAGATGGCTTATTAAAGAAATTTGCTAGTTTCATTCACATGCTTTTGGATGGTTGCAGATTTGGGTTCGAATATAACTAGGAGCAGGAAGAGAGAGAATAAGCTCTTCACAATGCATTTTTAGACCATTTACCCGGAATACAGTTACACAGTTTACCGTTTAATGCTGTTTGTGAATGACATTTCTAGTCCTTTAATTTCTATCCTGTGTTTGTGATGTAGTAGAAGTGGCGAGTCCTTGAATTGAAAGGGGGAAAACTTTAGAAGACATTGAAATAATAGACAGCTATCCAAAATATTTTATTGAAGAAAGTGAGTTCTTTTTTCACATGTACTATTCACAGCTTATTTATAGGCTCAATAAACCTAAAACTGCAAATCGATCCATCTTAAAATTGATTCTGAATCCCAGTCTCCTTTCAGGACCTAATTTTGACAAACAAAAGCCTAAAAATTACTAAAGGATAGAAATAAAGGCTCCCTAGACCACTGAACCTTTTATGGTAGTCCTTGGGTTTTAGGCCCTGCATTCACCATGAGTGGATGGCTAGAAAGCTGCAAGCAACACCTTTTAAATATAAGACTGGGTGTTGAGTCTTTGATGACCTTCATGGATACCATTTATGGTATGGTAAGATGTACTGGAAACCAGACAAGAGAAGTGGCTTCAAGGTTGGTACTTATTACCAACTTCTGGGCGCACCTTCAAACACCAGTGATCATTCTTTCCCTTGGGAAATCATTTGGAGATCAAAGGCTCTGTTGAGAGTAGCTTTCTCTGTATGGACTGCTGCTTTGGGTAAAATCTTGACAATTGGCAACTTAAGGTTGAGGAAGTTAAGGATTACAGATTGGTGTTATATGTACAAATGCAATGGTGAATCTGTTGATCACCTTTTGCTACATTGCTCCATTGCTTCAGACTTATGGCCCATGATATTGGGTTTGTTTGGAGAGCTGTTGAGCTTTTAGCCTGCTGGCAAGGACAGTTTGGTAGTCATCGGAATAGTCATATTTGGATGGTTATCCCCAATTGCTTGATGTGTTGCATTTGGAGGGAAAAGAATATCAGGAGTTTTGAAGACACTGAAAGTTCTATGCTTGATCTCAAGTTGTTCCTTTTTAGAACTTTATTGGATTGGTTATCAGCCATGAGGAACCTTTCTTTATTTTCTATTGTTAATTTATTAGATTTATGTAACTTTTGTAAATGATAGTTTACCCTAGTATACGTCCTGTATACTTGGGTGATTCATTTTTTAAGATTTATATAATTTTATTACTTTATAAAAAAACACTTTAAATATAAGAAACTAATTAAAAAAAATAAATTGAATAAAAATACAAAAATATGCGACAAAACTTTTAGACAATAATGGTTGAGCTTCATATCTTGTTTCACATCAGTTTGGGTAGGTTTATGGTTGAACTATGCACAAGTGAATCATACTACAAGAAGATTTTGTTGCGGCACACATGCTATGTTATATTTATAAACCCAGTTAGTTAATTCAAATGCACCACTCTATTCCTGTCATTGTCCACAAGAAATTTTGGAGATTGTAGTCATAAGTCTGCCCTTGTGATCCATATAAAATGTTAGGTTCATCTTTTGAAATGGGAACACTTTGATCTTTTTTTAAAAAAATTAAATGATTCCTTTAATCTACGTCTTATTGGTTGCTACTGATGTTGTGGGGGGTGATTTGAACCTGATGAATTGGATTATTTTTTCCTGATGCAGATAAAAGTGAGATTGGTCCATTTATATTATTTTCTTTCAGTTTGGACTATGTTTTCACTTCTCCTCTTTTATTGTCTTTAATGCTAGGAAACTCGTTATCGACAACGCTATTTAGATTTGATGTTGAATATGGAGGTTCGACAAATTTTTAAGACAAGATCTCAGATCATTTCATATATTCGGCGCTTTCTTGACAATCTTGATTTCTTGGAGGTTAGTTGTTTGTCTTGATTTTTTATTTATTCAATTCATTCAGGTGGTTTCTACATATGGCACTTGACTTTACTTTCTTTTCATTACCTTCAATGTTCTTTTCTCTGTCAGGTTGAAACACCAATGATGAATATGATTGCTGGTGGAGCAGCTGCCCGTCCGTTTGTGACCCATCACAATGACCTGAACATGAAGCTATTCATGCGCATTGCACCTGAGCTCTATCTTAAGGAGCTTGTTGTTGGTGGACTTGACCGTGTTTATGAGATTGGAAAGCAGTTCAGAAATGAGGGCATCGATTTGACACATAATCCTGAGTTCACCACCTGTGAGTTCTATATGGCTTTTGCTGACTACAACGACTTGATGGACCTCACTGAGACAATGTTGAGTGGTAAGGTCATTTGGATCATGTTGCAAACTGCTTCCTTCCAAAATGCTTGAATTTTTCCTGACACAGTAATGTGTAACAGGGATGGTAAAGGAACTTACAGGTGGATATAAAATTAAATATCATGCAAATGGGCTGGATGAGGATCCAATTGAGATTGACTTCACTCCACCTTTCAGGTTTGTCATCTATATAGTATCTCTCACAAATTGTATAACATTAACATGAATATGAAAATCTATGAAATTGGTTGTTTTAACTCTGGCAGAAGGATTGACATGATAGAAGAATTAGAGAAGATGGCGAACCTCAATATTCCCAAGGACTTTTCCAGTGATGAGGCCAATAAATATTTGAAAGACGTATGCACAAAGTATGAGATCAAATGTGCCCCTCCTGAAACAACTGCGCGTTTGTTGGACAAAGTCAGTTCTCTGCTTAGTCCTTTTTTATTTATTATTTTATTTATTACTTTATTGAACCTAAATTAGGTAGTTACTGGCATTGTGATCCTGTGTTATGTACTAAGTAGATGCAATATCCTGTGTTTGCTGGAATACTGGTTTTTCCGTAGATGGCTGTCTGCTATTTGGAGTAATGGTTCAATAAGATTGCTTACACTGATAAGCTGTAGCAGTTGGATAAAGTAGAAATTTTAGCATTTATCAGTGGGAGAGATAATTGGAGGTTGGGAATAGTGAAAAGTGGTTGATTGGAAATGCCATTAAAAGAACAATATGATGGGGTCCCCAATATTTTACAATAATTAAGTAATTCTGCATTAGAAAAAGTGTGTAATTTCTTTTGTTCCGACAATGATGTTTTCTGACTTTATCTGATTTTGTTCTTTATCTTTGAGTTCTGTTGTTTGCTTGGTGGGTTGTGAACCAGCAAGGTCTAGTAGAATGTTCCAACTGAATTCTTTTATGTAATATTTTAGATTTAAATTGTTTCATCATTAGTGTTAAGGTAGACTATTCTTGCTTTCATGCTCAGACAATCTATGAGAATTGGTTATATATATTTTTTCTGTTACTGCAGCTTGTAGGACACTTCTTGGAAGAGACTTGTACAAATCCTGCTTTCATCATTAACCACCCTGAGTTAATGAGTCCTTTGGCAAAGTGGCATAGAACGAAGAAAGGCCTAACTGAGCGTTTTGAGTTGTTTATTAACAAGCATGAAGTATGTTTTTCAGGATATCTTGTTTTCTTTTTATTTCTCTGTTTCATTTAATTTTCAGCTTTATAATTCATGATTCTGACTTAATTTTTCTGTAACCGCTCAGCTCTGCAATGCATACACTGAATTGAATGACCCTGTGGTACAACGCCAGAGATTTGCTGAGCAGCTCAAGGTTCATGCATCAGTTTTTGAGTGTGCAATGGATTTATCCTTAAATAAATTCCTCTGGAACTTTTCTGAATGATATGTGGTCTGCATGCAGGATCGGCAATCTGGTGATGATGAAGCAATGGCTTTGGATGAAACCTTCTGTACGGCTCTTGAGTATGGGTTGCCTCCAACAGGTGGCTGGGGATTGGGTATTGATCGGCTAACAATGTTGTTAACTGATTCACAAAACATTAAGGTTCTCTTCTCTTCTCTCTCTCTCTCTTGGTTCTGTGCCTATTTGCATTTGTCTCATTTATACATGTATGTGTGTACTCTATGTTCTCAATGGGCTCTCAACATATGCTATTTGGTAACAGGAGGTTCTTCTCTTCCCAGCCATGAAACCTCAAGATGAGCCATCTGCTAAAGGTACTCATTTTCAGTTTGGCCCATGTTATGCTTTTGCTTTAGTTGATGCTAGTCTTTTCTGTCTCTTTCATATTCAGTTACAGGTTTCATTCCTGTATATTGTGCTGATGGCATTTTTGTATTCTGTCTAAGGAGTATGCAGTTATATCTATATTTATTAAGTCGTACCAAACTAATTGTTGAACTTTCATACAGTTTATGTAGGATTTTGGTTTGGTATGAAAGAAACACTGGAATTGCAAAATAAATTTTTATTTTTATTTTTTAAACTGAGTTTTTAATTATAGGTTGTTTTAACCAAATAATCATGCTCTCTTTCAATCTTTAATTATAATGAAATACTTTTTAAGTCTTTTACTTTGAAACCATGATAGATTAACTAAGGTATCAATTCAAGTCTCTATTTTTTGTCGTCGTCAATAGAATTCATGAATTCTATATTTCAACAAGGCCTATTTATTCTATGAAATTATACTTTTATTAATTTCAACGTTTAGTACTGGCTAATCAGTTTTTTTTTTTTTTTTTTTTTTAATTTATTTTATTTTGAATATGTTTTTCAATTTAAAAAATATATATAATTAAACAATGACTATTGGTTTTCACCCAATGACTCAATTTTGAACTAACCATTATACCAATTCATTGGTGGTTTGATGTTTGGTGCAGTTCGCTTTTGGTTCCTGTTTTGATAACTATGGTTATGTTGTCCATGTACCAGAGAATTGTATATTTTGACTGACTTAGTTGGTCCCTTGGTATTCCTTTAGGCAATGCAGGAGCTTAGGAAATTTTCAAAATTCTGAAACCCAGAGCTCTCATCCCAGAAAGTTGGCCAGAACCTTTGATTGATGTGATTTCTGTCATAACTGAATTTCTTGGGGATTTTGTCCCTTTTTATGGGTTGAATTACCATCCATCCTTGTTAATTCAGTTTACTAATTATGTAATTCTTCATATATCTTTTTATTTTTAGTTTTTGGCAAATTAAAAAATATTATGTGAAATTAAATGAAGAATCAATTTTTAGCTAAACTGTTGTAATCTCTCTCTCGTATATTTATGCATAACTAGTCGATATCCCACCAATGCACGGTGCATATTGATAAATTTTGTAAGAAATTATTTATGACCCATTGATTTCATGAATACTATTATTGTTAGTCACACTTAATCTATGAGGTTTTCTACTAAAACTAAATACATCGGGGGGGGGGGGGGGGGGGGGATTCCTCTAATTTATGCAACCAATAAATGTCACAAGATTATAGTGAAATTGTCACCTACAAACCTGTTGGATCCTAGGTGTTTTTCTTATATTATTTATGTTTTATATATCAATTAGCTATAAAAACTTATAGAATTTCATGATACAACAATAGAAAAAATAATGCCATAGAGATGCAATAATATCACAATTTAACCTCCAAATTTAAATCGAACTAAAAGTAGCCAAAAATAGATCCTTACCAAGTATGCGCATCATACAAAAAATCAAAAATATAAATTGGCACATAATATGAAAAAATAAGCCTAAATAAATTACAATGCCACATGAGTAAAATTATATACTTAAAATTTAAAGAAAATATTTAAGAGGAACGTAATATTTGAAAAATTAACGTAGCTAAAAAAAATAAAGATATTGTAAAATTAACGTACCTAAAAAAAAATAAAGATATTGTGAGAAAATTATGGAAGTTTAATTTTTAAGTCCAATGGAAATGAAGATTTATATTAGACAAATGTGGAGACAAATAGTATTTGTCTAATTCATTGAATGCGAGTCTTGCAATTCTGTATTGAAGTTAGTCTTATGCAGAAAATTGAAAAGAATTTTTTGATTCCTACATTTTCTATGATTTTTTTAGATCCATCCGTATCAATTTAATGTAAAGTTATAAATGTATACAAATTCTTTAAATTTTATCTTTACATTTCTCATGACTTTTTAGATCTATCCGTATCAATTTAAAGCTTGTAAAATTATAAATGTATACAAATTCTTTGAATTTTATTAATACATTGAAATAAATGCATTTGCCATTACTTAATAGTTTGACATAAATACTAAATTTAAATGAGGTGGAAGTCTAAATGAGTCATACGATGTATTACTTGGTAGAACCTCATGCTTCGTCACATGAGATCTCTGCTTATATATATATATATATATATATATATATATATATATTGATTGATTGGGAGTTTGGACAAAAACCCTTGAAACTCTTGTATTTAGTTTGCATGTTATTATTATATTCTCCATACTTGCAAAATTTCAAGAAGATTAAAGATCAACAATCATGTCATCAATGACATGATTAAATTTCAAGTTTTATGGTAAAAATTATGCATAAAAAATAGGTTTATTGATCGAGTAGCAAATAACATCTGATATGAACGAAATTTGACATACATGTCATGAGCATAAAGAATATGTAATTTAATGGTTAAAAGGAATTTGAAGGGTATTTTTCAAACTAGTTTAGAAAGAAACCTTGTCCACATAATTGGAGAAGAAGGATTATTGAATTATGTAGCTTTAGGCGTAGCATTAAGCTTTAATTTCAGAAATGCAATTAAATAATACTGAAAGCTTTAATTTCGGAAATGCAATTAAATAATACTGAAATGAAAGGCAGTTAGCCTATTGTAGACTAGGAAAGATTTTTTTATTTTTTATTTAGTAGTCTCAATTGACCCCAATTTTTCAGCTTGCTTTTGACCAGTAAACACATTTTTGACACTAAAATTCTGGCTCGGTGAAGTGCAGAGTAGTATTTTACTGTCCACACCATAAATATATCATAAAATTCTATTGTTTTTTATTGCAAATTCGTGCATAGGTAATGGTGCATGAGTCTGAATTTGGTAAGGATAAAGTATAAAATCTATGTTTTACAGTTTACACTATTTAATAAGAGATTATCACATTAATTTTTTACTTAAAACTCAATACATCTTATTACACATAATAACATTTCAATAAACTTATAGTTAAGTTGGATTTTTAAATAGGTATAAGAATTGATTGAGTGTGGTTGTATCTATTCTTTAATTTGTAATATGATAATGTGACATGATGGGATTGGAGAGATAAAAGTAAAACTTAGATTTTACATCACATCCTTATAGAATTTGATCTCATGGTATATATATTGGAAAAGTATCGGTGGATCAAGATTAAATTATACATTATGTAACTTTTTGTGATGTTACACAAATTCATAACACTTCCAATTTCGTGTTAATTGGATGCTATTTATTATTTTATTGAAAAACTCACGTATTGGGCATAATTTTAAAGTTAAAAATATTCCAAAATTTATTATTTTGGATAGGTAATTGAAGTTTTGTGATTAGAAAAGTTCAATATGTTTACAGTAGTGTAAGATCACAATGCAGCTCAATGTTAATTTGTTAAAATATTTGTTCAATAAAAAAAATTATAAGACGGTGTAATGTCTCAAAGAGTTACATAGCATTTAATTTTAACGTGACCTTATTAGAATATTACTAAATATATATATATATATATATATATATATATATATATATTGTAAACCATGTTTTTTTACTAGTCAATACAATCATGCGGTTGAATTCAATTAGGGACCTTACGAACAACATTTAAGAATTTGTTCTTAAGTTTTGCCCTTTCTAGAATAACAGGAAAACCATGTTTATTTTTACCACTACCTACTACGATCTTAAGACTATCATTGTAATACACAATTTAATATAGCACAGATGTACTAGTTTAGGACTTTTTCATTGTATACATAGGCCATAGACTAGACCATGTTAATTAATTCTTTTTGCTTTCTTATTCTCTCTAAATAATTTTTTTTCTTCCTTTTATTATAACATGGTATTACAGTCATAATCTTTGTTCCTTATCAACCTTCATCGTTGCTTTTGCTACCAACATTAGAGATCACACTATAGATATAGATCTTTAGGGATCCCATCTATACCTAAGCTTCTCAAATTTGCATTCATGTCCTTAAATAATTGTCATTTTGGTGTCACACACACCCTCAAGCACTGAGTCTCAATCATGCATTTCTTGTGGTGCGTGAACTGCCTCTTACTCTGAAGACACCCTCCATGTGTCTCACATGAGCTTAAAGCCCTCACGTGTCAATTTTGTTATGACGACATGCTTGACCTACTATTTGACTTCCATAGTTCATTAATGCTCCACACAAAACGCTTGTTGGAGATACGCCTACTTGTGCTCTTGCTCCAAATCTCTTTATGTTATTGTATCGAACAATGCTAGGACCACAACTATTTACATAATTTTTGTCACAAACAACTCGCAATGTGACAAGTTGTAAGTGGTGGAAATGTGGACCTACCACTAATAACTTGTCACGTGACAAATTGTGTAAATAGTTGTGGTCCTAACATTTTTCTAGTATGTCGGGTCTCTTTATTTAATCATCTTCTTGATATTTTTCTATTCAAGTAGTAGAGTAAATGCTCCTTAAGACTACTCTTACACGTCCCTAGTAAGATAGAGTCCTTCGCATTTGTCACCTTCTTCACGAGCTTTTTCCTCTTTAATGGTTATATATATATATATATATATATATATGAATTACGTGGTGGTTCTCGATTCATGCGATGATCATTGAAGACCTTCATTGTATTGAAGAATTAATGTATGCTCTTTGAGACTATTCCTACACGTCCCTAGCCTGATGGAGTCTTTCATGCATCACCTTCTTAACGGACTTCTTCCTTTTCGGCGGTGCTGTTGTCTTAGGCTTTTCTTGGTGGTTTTTGATTCATTATATGGGAACTAAAGACCTTACTCGTATTGAAGATTGTCTATCCAAAGTTAAGATTTTCATCTAGCATCCACATTGAGATTGAGGGGGATTAATGGTAAAAGATATTAGGGTATGTTTATCAGAATATTACCATAAATATTGTAGACCCTGATTTTTTAGAACATTATGGGCTAATAAGATTTTGTAATACCGTAGGCTGTCATGATCTGCAGGGTTATTGTACCAAGCGTAGTGTATTTGTATATATACTCAAGATTAGGTTTATAGTAACACACAATTCAATATAGTAAAGATGTAATTGTTTGAAGTTTTCTAGTGTTGATGTAGACCGTTATGTTGAACTACGTTAATTCTTTTTACTTCTGCTTTCTCCTTCCACATTATTTTGTTTTATTTTTTCTTTCTATTTTAACACGGTATAAGAGTTATAATATCTTCAACTTTTATTCCTGCTTCCATAGGTAAAATTAGAGCCCACACTTGAGACCCAGATTCATTCCATCTATTTCTAGATTTTTCAATTATGCATTTGGGTCCTCTTAGAATTGTTGTTTTGACGTCACACATGCCCTCAAGTACCTTTGTCCTAAAATGTTGGTCATGTTTAGAAAATTTAATTTTTTAAGGGAACATTATTTAATGTATTGTATCTTAGTTTAAAAAAAATACAATTTTCCAAAACTACTGACTTCTAAGATAAAATAAATGGTAAGATAGGAATTTTATTTATTAATTTTAGAAAAAAGACTTCATTTTGGGATATCTCAAAAAGAAATAGAGAACCAACAATTTGAGATTGTGGGAGTAACATACAATTCAATATTACAAAGATATAGCCATTCGAAACTTTCTACTATTAATATAAATCATGAGAACAAACCATATTAATTCTCTTTGTTTTTGCCTTCTCAAAAAAAAAAAAAAAAAAAAATCCCTTTGTTTTCCGTTTCTCTTTCTACGTCATTTTAATATATTTTAACCAATATTAAACTTAATTCAACTTTCCTGTATTTGGAATATTGACTAAAAAAAAAAAAAAAAAGTGACAGCCTGATTAGCTTAGCTCATACTTTTCTCTTGTTAATAACATAAAGGCTGGTCGTGCTTAATGGGGCTATGTCATGGACTTTGAAATCAAGACCACGGCACATTATTTTAGGATTCGAAATGCATGATTCTTCTCTTATAGGGGGAGTTGTTACTTGTTAGGGACATATCCTCAATAAACTAGCAAGATAGTCCAAAATGATTAGAAATGTAGTTTTTTACAAGCTTAGGAAGGTGCTCACTTCCTAACCTTATTTTGACATCTGTTAGGCCTCTACTTTCTAAAATACATAATGGTTTTCTTTCTTTTGTGAAAAAAATTAATATATTTTTGTCTCATCTTCCAGTGTCCTCGATTTGGACGTTTCTGTTCGGTACCTTTGACTCGCTTAATGATATCACTTCTCCATGAATAATATGATGAAGCTCACACCAATGATCTCTTTGTCAAACTAAAAGGTTATGAGTTTAAAGGATAAGTTTAAAGGATTTCGATGGTCAGTGGATATTGTAGGATAATGAATCTTAATTATGATGTCGATGATCTTACTGATTATTACATCCATGGGAATAAAAACTCCAAAGCTACTGGTTGGCTTTCAACTGTCTAGAATTCATTCATGGTCTCTTTTTGAGTGAGAGGGAGATAGTTGGAGAGAGAGAGGCAGAAAGTGGATTCTCCTGTAAACGGCATATGCCTCTTGATTCCCATTTTCCACAAAATTATGAAGGCCATGGCTAAAGCAAAAGACCCAATTAAACAAAGCTAAAGAAACCTCTGCATTGTAAAAGACCACATGATTTCAAATCTATCATATCTGATCATTTTTCGCAAAGAAAGCAAGCATGCATATTTTCAAAAGTCTCTATGATGAGGGAAGACTTATACACCATACCATCAAAAAAGTATTGGTAGACATAAAAGAGTGGGTAAAACTACAATCACTTTTTGCAATCCTCCAAAGAGATTTCGGTCTCTTCACTGATATGAATTCCCTCTTAGTCTTTATCTTTCATTCCTTCCTCGTAGTCATCTTGGAGTTCATCACTTTACATTTAATAATACACCTAAAAGTCTTTTTTCTTAGTCACAATAAAGAAGTTAGACAGTGGAATATAATCAACATATAATGCGCGATTGAATTTGCAAGTGCAGATGTCCTCAATTGTTGAAAGTTGAGTGGAAATTATGATGGTCCAACATGAGACAGGATTAGGCAACATACCATTTGGTATTTGCATAGTCTTGCACTGATTGAGTTCATGTGCTCATCCTTAAACCATGCCTTTCTTGCAAGTATATGAGGATCTCACCATAATTTGGTGCGCTCTCATATAATTTATTCCATCTTTTAAAGGATGATTAGCTTCATGAGTAATATGGTTGTGTTTTTGGTGATATGTCATAACACTTTAGAGAGACATTCTATTCCCTCCACACATGATCACCATCCTTATATGACTACCATCATTTCCCTATAGGTGAATGTGAGGAAAACACTATTCGATCCTCCTTCCCCTACTCACTCCAATAATGTCCTTGGTGTGATATATGAGACCATAACCAAGCAAGTCCTAGGTTTGTTCAACACTGGGGTTAGTTTAAGGTATTTAGGGTCTAAAGCAACAGCTTTATATTGAGACTTTTCTACTATTTAAATATTATTAACTTTCTATATCATATATTTTTAACATTACCTACTAAAAAAATGAAATTAATAATTAACGATGTGAAATGAGATATATATGAAATTGTGAAAATAACACAATTCATTTAATAATCGACAAATTTTTTTTAATCATATAGTGATTGATTTTGTGAAGAGTCTTTTTCCTGGTTTTGAATCTCCCTCCTTAGTCCTCACTTCTAACATAAATAGAACAGAAAATATTTTAATTGAAAAAAATATAAAATTTCTGAATTTCATATCACTGGGCTGGTATTTAGTGAACAGTAGCAGTGTTGAGGGGCAACTGTGAAACATGATAATTTTTTTTTTTATATATAAAATGAATCTGACAGATGTTTAAGGTACCTTTGTAAAAAGTCTTATAGCAATTAGTAACCCCTATGCTTCCAATGGAGATGTCCAAGTTCAAATCCCCCACCTCTGTTATAGCCACCGAATTATAAAAAAGGAAAGAAAAAAGAATACCTGGTTTCTTGAAACCAATTTCTTTCAAATCCAGCTTCTAACATATATTTACCCCAAACATCTATCTTTGAAAGTAGTAATCGATATACACACACTAGACTTAAAGAATCATTGGATAACTGAATATTACTTGTATGTGCTGAGCCTGATCTTTAGGAAGAGCATCTTAACTCATTTTTGCAACATCATAGTTCCACAAGTAGAATAATAATCTATTACCACCTAAAACAATGCACAAATGTACAATACATCAGTTGACCAGTTCCCATGCGAGCACATTAACCCTCAAAGAGGGAATGTATTTGTTTAGTCAATAATACTTGAGGGAAGAAACTTTCATGCTCATCTGTCATCTCAATGTGACCAAGTGTATCATCGCAGACAATGACGGTATCATAGTAGGGTTTGACTATGATAACTTAAGTGGATAACTCATTTTTGCAACATCATAGTTCCACATAGTAGGGTTTGACAGATGCTACAATAACTTAAGTCCCTTTTAAGGCAAAAGAAGGGAAACTAGACTAGTCTACAATTCTTACCACAGCAATAACCCTATATAAAACCAAACATTCTATAGATATCCAAAAAAAAAAAAAATCCCCTAAACTCATTGTATAATTCGACCAAGAAAATACACTTCAGCTCAATGATAAAGGGTAGGATGGCATTTGGGTGGATTCTATGTGGAATCATATAAAGACATGTATTTATTTTAATTAATCAGCAAACAGTTACACTCATAAATGTAGATTAGCAGAAAAATAACTAAAAGACTGACAAAATTTCAAACTGATATTAGAAATCCACCATGACCAAAATCAACAATTTCAAGAGAATTTTTGACAAACTATAATCAACAATCGTTTTTGGCAAGTCTAGGCATTTGATATAAACTCCCAACTTTGAAACTTTCGACAATATCAAGCAAAGTAATAAAATACATGAATATGTAAACAAACAATAAGTCCTAATACATGTAAATGAAAAAGATTCAGAATGGAATCCAATACTTAAGGAGATAACTGTTTAAAAAAAAAAAAAAAAAGATTCTAAGGCTCAACCGTAGTCACCTGTTGCCACTCCCCATCTACTGCTTCCTTCCACAATGTTACACTGTTGTTTCCGTCAGCCACAGCCAATATGTTTCCTGTTAGCGACCAGGAGACCCTCCAAACAGGAGTCTTGAAATCATTCAGAACCTTGCCTTCCCATTGATCCCCCTCCTTGGCCACAGTCCATATGATGACTTTGCCATCCTGTGAGGCACTTGCAATTGTAGATTTCGGAAGTCCCAAGTTAGGTGCCCAGGCAACATCACGAACCCAATCTGTATGCATCTGAAGAGCTGGAAAGCAATCCATCTTCCATGTCCCATTATAGAGCTTCCACACCTTCACAGTATTATCACAACCACCCGAGCAGAGCTTCTGAACAGGATCAAGCAAGCCAGAACCAACAAGAGCCCCGGGAGCTGTTGAGGGAGCCCATGAAACAGATGTGACACCAACTGGGTGAGCCTGGTCAATCCTTGAGGTGTCCCAACCACCATCTGGTCTTGCAGTGAAAACTGAGATATTCCCATCAGAGGAACCACATGCCAAGCAAAGTCCCAGTTCATGAGGAGCCCAAGCAACAGAATTGACAGATGACTTGTGGTCGTTGAAGACATGGGCTTGGGTCCACTCATTTGGATTAGCCTCCTTCCATATTATCACTTGCCCATCATAAGAACATGAAGCAAGTAAAGACCCGAATTTTGGGTGAGCCCATGCCACCTGCCAAACAGGTCCTTGGTGACCAGTCAATGTTGCGAGCTGCTGGGAGGACGTATTGCTCACCCCAGTTATCTTAATGGAGTGGTCTGATGAGGCTGTGGCAACACGCTTACCATAGTAATCCATGGCTACATCATGGACCACGTCTTGGTGACCAGTTTCAATCTTTTGCGAAGGCATTTTCCACCGTTAACACTGCTCAGAACAAAAGAAGTAAGCTTAAATTATAACTAATTCATCCTCCAATTGATTTTGCACATTAATTCAAATGCTTCAAAAAGTGAAAGCATCTAAAATTTTAAACATAGACCCACTACTTGATTCCTAAGAAAGTGCAAGAACATGAAAAACAAACTAAAATAATAAAAACCTCGAAATTCTACGTTTTCTGTAAATCTTTAAAAATACGATATTTGAATAAATTTCATGAACTACCCATTATTTCTAAGCTAACAAATCATAGAAATCTGATCTCAGTCTCATATAACAAGTTGCATTATTGAGTTATAAAAGTAGCTATGAAATCACTGCTATAAGGGAATAAGATCAAATCCCACATAGCAAGTTGCATCATTTGCAAATATTGCATGAATATGAATAATCTACAAGCAGCTATACAAATTCATCAATCAAATTAAGCATACCCCAAGTGCTACATATTCACAGACAATGAAATGAAATTCATCAAATCTGGAACAAACCCCACAAAAACTACAAATCCCATTTATAATTTTTTCTACAAATTTTCTCATAAACCACACACCTAATCTAAATCTTGAACTTACAAACCGAACAGAATGAAATCATCAACACACCAACAATAAAAGGAGGAAAACGTTAATAAATTAAAACTCACCGACACAAGTTCAGAGCACAGCGGAGCGGCGGCGGCGGCTGTGTCGGCGTTGTCTCTGGCGCTCAGAGACTCTCGGTCCCTCCGATTCGGATTTGTTTCGCTTTTTTTATTGGATTTGTTTTTATTATTATTATTATTATTTTTCTTTTTGGATTGGATTTTAATGAGGTTTTGGGCTGGGCTCATTAGAACAATAAGCAGAGCAGGCCTCTTTTAAAAAAAAATTATAATTTATTGATTAATTTATTTTTTAATTATAATTTTGGGCTTAAATTGGAGAGAAATTATTACGTCTAGTTAGTTGGAATAATAACAATAAATAGTTGCTAATATTAAATCATGCATATATTAAAAGATAATTTAAGTTCATGTATGCTTGCGTTGCAAGGGATATATGGCCAAAATGGCCAAATACTATCAATTCTTGAAATATTTTGCCCAGAAACACTGTTTTGGAAAAAAAATAGTGATCTACCACTTTTTGTGGTACTTGAGCTTGGTGAACTCGAGTACCATATTTTTTTAATCCAACGTGGCCCGCTGACATGGAAAGTTTAATTAAAAAAAAAAAAAATTTGGCCATTTAGTACTCGAGCTTGGTGGGCTCGAGTACTGTTCATGATACCCGAGTTTGTACTGGCAGCTTATTTATACTTCACTCCTAAAAAATTGGCCCCTTAATACTCGAGCTTTGTGGGCTTGAGTACTGTGCGGTACCCGAGTCCATTAAGCTCGGGTACCATTCTGTATTGGCCACTTATTTTATAACAATATCAAAACTTACTCTCTCAATTTTCTGAAACCCAGCTTACCCACATTCCCACAACTACTCTCTCATCACTCACTCTCTCAATCTCCCTCTCAACTCTCTCTGACTTTCTCAATCTCGCTATCAAACTCTCCCACACGCTTTCAATCTCCCTTTCAGTCTCACTCTCGCTCTCATTCTCGGTCTCCCTCTCGCTCTGTTGCTCGGTCTCCCTTTCGCTCTGTTGCTCACGCTCTCGGTCTCCCTCTCACAAGGTATGTCTCGCTCAGCTTGCATCTTCAGTTTAAGCATTGGGTATTTGTGGGTATTTGTGTTTGTAAATTTTGTATTTTTATGCATAATTTGATTCTGGGTTTTGATCCAGAAATTAATTAAGGAATTCAATTCAATTTAGTTAGTTAATTTTTATTTTTGGATGATTACTAGATGTTGGTCTGGTTGTGCTTGTCTTTTGGGTTTTTTATTTTCTAATTATTAGGTAAAATGAGTTTAGGGGAGATGAGAATTGCAGTGCAGTAAGTGATATAAACATTTTCTAATTTTTATTTTCTAATTAAACTTTACAACTATGAAAAATCATAGTTAACAGTTCATGGTTAGTTGATATAAACATTTAACTACAATGAATGCATTTAAGTTCTATCAAATGCTATTTGAATGGTTATGGACCCTTAGGATATTCACGAAATGTTGAATAGTTTTTATGGTTATCCTTGTCTAGTGCATATAGTCATGTTAATACTTAAATTCATGACTTTTCCTTTCCCCTTCTGTGCAGCCTGCATATGATAAGGATGAGTTCTTTGACACAATTTCTTGTAATTCGCTTGCCCGTGGTGCAAGGAACGGACAGAACAGGTTCTCTGAGCGAATCAAGCAGGATACTGAGGTTTGCCAACTTATTTGTATCATTTCCAAATTTGAGAATTGAAATCACGAGGCATGAACTTGTGCCAAGAAATAAAAGTAGTCATGGATGTCATTGAATTTCTGTTACTCTTGCAGACATTTGGCAATATCCAACAGAGACCTAATCTAGGTTATGGTGGTTATGCTGCTGGACATGGTGACAATTACCGGAGCTCATATAACTGGGGAAGGGGACATGGTTATGGTGGAAGGAGGCACGGTGCCAACAGTCCCTTTTCTTTTATAAACCTCATTGCTGTCCATTGGCTTTATAAGCAATGAATCTCAAGGTAAATAATGTGAGCACCTTATATTGGGGTTTTCATTTTGAGAGACTTGGTAGGAACTATCAGTATTACCAATTATTGCTGGTTCATGTTATTTTTATGCCCATGAGCTGGCCTCTCACATTTTTCTTTTTTAAGCAATATTATCAATGAACAAATTGGTCATGGAGGAAATCACACGCTAAAATAGTTATTCTAACCATAACCCTTTGTTTTCCTCTATTCTTTGTTGTCATTGTTGTTTTTTTCTCTTCTTCTTTTTTTAGTTGTCTTCTCTATTTTCCCAACACATTTTAATGGTGTTCACATTCATGAATAGGAACAACAATCATGATATCATTGCTTATGTGTTTGTCTGTAGACTTTGCACTGTAATTTTTAATCAAGTTCAGTGTTGATAAAAACATAAAGTGCACTTATCTGCATGGTCCTTTTGGAGCCTAGGCACAAAGCGTATATGCCTGACTGAAGTAAAACATACCTTTTCAAATATAATTTACAATAAATTCTAATAAAAGGACTCATAGCATAAAATTGAAAAAAGTTAATAAACTCAAAATAGCAAATATATTTTGGCTGTTAGCGCAAATGGATAGTGAAATTGCATAAAGTTTATGAAATCAAATTTTATATAAGTTATTTCAATTCCTTAAAATCTTTATATAGTAAGTTTGAAAACAATAATGTATGGACAATATAATAATAATAATCTAGTCTTATAATGTATAAATTTAACATTTTATATAATTTTCTTATGCCATTTGCCATATAAAAATACATAGCTGTGACACCTATGATAAAAATCAAGAAAATGCATGTTTCAATCAAAATATATGAAAAAGGCAAAGGCCAATAAGCACAAGAATAGTAAATTAGCCTTATTTGTGTTTTTTGATACCAAATTATTTTTATGTAGTACAACACCTCAGTATCCGGGTTTCTATAAATCAATTTTCTATATCATTCTCATCAAGATAAAGGGGTTAATTTTAATGATTTATATATTTTTTATCCAAAAAAAAAAAAAAAGAAAGAAAAAAAAGCGCACCTAGGCATGCATTATGTTTCTTCAAAAAGCACCAAAAAAGTATGCATGAGGTGCGCTTCACTAAACAAGCTTTGCTTTGGTTGATCGAAGTGCTTAAACCACGCACAGTACTCGTGCCCACAAAGCTCAAGTACTAAGGGGCCAATTTTTTAGGAGTGAAGTATAAATAAGCTACCAGTACAGAATGGTACCCGAGCTTGATGGACTCGGGTATCATGAACAGTACTCGAGCCCACCAAGCTCGAGTACTAAATGGCCAATTTTTTTTTTTTAATAATTTTTTTAATTAAACTTTCCATGTCAGTGGGCCACGTTGGATTAAAAAAATATGGTATTCAAGCTCACCAAGCTCGAGTATCACAAAAAGTGGTAGATCACTATATTTTTTCGAAACAGTGTTTCTGGGCAAAATATTTCAAGAATTGATGGTATTTGGCCAATTTGGCCAAGGATATATACCTAAATAGTTCTTGCTGTAGAAATAGAAGCCTTATCTTTAAGATAAAGGACCGATGTAATGCTAGTGAGATCCACTATATGGCCAAACCTGTAATCCAAAACAAAGAAATGGCTAAATTTGAGACCAAAAAGTTCATATAAAAAAAAAAAGATGAGACGAATCCCAGTTCTTTCAAAAGAAATTTAAAATCTACTATTGAGTATATAGAATATTATTGAAGTTGTGAACTCACAACTCATAGTGTCCGTAGCAATAAGCTCTTGATTATTTATTATCCATGAGTTTTATTGTTGAATTTTAATTGTTTAGTACTTGATAGTTGATATCCAAACCTCAAGAATAAATAACAAAGAAGCAATTGAAACATACAATAGTCGCCAACCCGTGCTATGTACAGGAACCTACCTATTCGTGAGATAAACTAAAATAATTTTATAAAATCTTAAATTGATTAAGAAACTACACCATTGTATGATTTGCTCTTGTATGACTTTAATTTGTGTTACAATTTGATGAAGAAGCCATTGCTTGAACTTGCAATGACTTACAAAAAATTTGTTTGTTAGATAGTTTCAGATACTGCAAAAAAATAACTCAAAAATTCTGATATTAAAACTTTTGAAAGACTCAAAAATATTAAAGAATTAGATGATTCACTGCTTAGAAATTATTAAAACAAAAAAAAAATATGTATGAATTAATAACGGAGAAATATAAAAGAAAGATGGATTATATTAAAAAGAATAATCCATGACTATAACTATTGAAAGGAATCAAAAGATTCGGAGCCTACACACACACACACACAACAGAGAAATATAAGAGAAAAATGTGTTACCATCAAAAGAATAATTCAGATGTTAAAACTTTTAAAAGACTAAAAAATATTAAAGAATTATAAGATTTACTTCCTATAAATTTTTTTTTTAAAAAAATGTATATGATTACATAATAGAGAAATATAAAATAAAAATTAATTATCTTCGATAGAATAATACATGGTATAGTCATTGAAATCTGTTAAACATGTTCAAATATTGCAAAAACTAACACAAATTCAGATGTTAAAACTTTCAAAATGTCAAAAAAGATATATAATTAAAGAATAAGTTATTGAAACAATTCAAAAGAGAAATATAAGAAAAAGAAAAAAGTATACAAACCCATAAAACAATAAGTTTTAAATTTTAATAGGTCTAAACTTTAAACGATGAAAAACAATAAAATAATTTTTTAAAAATTACATGAAAAACCATAAAATAATTTTTTTTAAAAAACAAAGTAGAGGAGAAGAAAATAAAAGAAGAAGAGCTCATACCTATACTCAGCTTTAAAAAAAAATTATTGGGGTTTGCACTGCTTTTATAGTGTTCATAATTAACTTTGCAAATTTGGAGATAAATGGTCAACTTTTGAGTTTGAATTTAAGTTTGACTCTCTCTCTCTCTCTCTCTCTCTCTCTCTCTCTCTCTCTCTCTCTCTCTCTCTCTCTCTCTCTCTCATGTATTTGTGTATAAAAGAATACTCAAATTTGTATGATTCAAGGAAAAGATGTAGATTACAAAGAAAGTATCAAAATATTCTCACAAAACCCAAACTCTAAAGAGCTCTCTCACCACGAGGAGAAACCTTAATTTTCCCGAAGTAAATTGCCTCAGCTTGAACTCTATTACCTTACAAAACCAATGTTAAGGCACAAAACATGTGTGTGTGTGTATATATATATATCCGTGGAGCATAATTGTGGAATCCAAGTAGGACTTTTTTGATAAGCATCCAATTAGGACTTGGATTGCTTAAGTCGGCAAAAGTATTTTATAGGGATTTCTAATCTATATATATATAACCGAAGCCATGCGATGCACCGTATAGTTAACAAATGTTAAATATTTTCGCTTTATTCAATGTTACAATGAGTTAAAAAAAAAAAAAAAAATCAGAGGATCCAGAGTTAGAAATTAATGAAACAAAACAAAAATATATATAATCATACAATAGAAATATATAAAAGAAAGATGGGCTACCCTAAAAAAAAAGTTACATGGCTATACTCTATAGTTGTTGAAATCTGCCAAATAGTTTTAGATATTGCAAAAAATAATTCAAAAATTTAAAAGTTTAAACTTTTGAAAGGCCAAAAAATTTAAAGATTCATAAGCAAATCTAAATAACGCCCAAAAGAATGTATTAATTCTCAAAAAGATGCCAACTCCAACAAAAAAAGGATAGAAACTTCAATTTGAAAAGGAATTTTAATTGGAAGAAATTTGCAATGATATGGGAGGAAAATATGGAAAAATAAATAAAAGCCATATGCTAACCTCCATGACTATCATAGACACCAAAGAAAGGTGGAACTGTCCAAATTTGGATAAGCTGCATGCTACAAAAGAAAAGAAAACACGGTAAAATAGCATAATCTATAGAAAATCATTGAGATTATGAGTCCACTCAATAGACCCATTGAAAAGATGATCCAAAGAAGTCATTGAAAAATACAAAACAGATTTTGGTAGGTAGTGTTTACGAAATAGAAGCAAAACAAACAAAATATAAAAAATTTCAAACTCAAGCACTTAACAATTGATCATAGTTATTTAGAAATTAGAACACCCAAAGTCCTTTTCACATAATCACAAAAATCAATATCTCTATGAAGAGAGGCCAACCCCATCACCATGAATCTGAAAAACACTGATTAAAAAGAGAAAATTACAGAGACATTGAGTATCATTGTTGACTTATAAATACTTATAATCATATTCATGGTTGAGTGTTAGTATGTAGAAAGCAATAAGACTGACCATGGGGAAAAGGCTAGGAGCTATTTGAGGATGAATCCATATACCAAGCTTGATTAATTGTACAAAATAATGATTAAACCATATAACTGTTAATCACATAGATTGAAGCCTTGAATCTCATGCAAACCATGTTAAAATTCACAGTTTTATGCGTCTTCTCTTGCTTTCTTGATGTATTTGGTTTATGGAACATTTGCAAAGTAGGATCCAAGTCATGGAATGCTGACAAAATTGATTGGGGAGAGAAGTTCAAAGGTATATATTTTATGAATTGGTAAGTTAAACAATGTTTCTCAACCATTTAACAATGTTGTGACTCGTGTCTTACTTTGCTGGAGTTTTTCCCCTCACTTTGATGTGTGCTTTCTACGTTGCCTTAGTCCTTACGTTCAAGTTTAGGTTTAGGTTTTAAGAGATTTATAGATTACTACTTAGTAGTTGTATTTCCCGAGCATCAGTTTTTTTTTTTTTTAAATTTTTAATTTTTTTAATTTGTTTTTATATTATATTTAAAAATTGTGTTGACGTGGAAAATTGTGGAAGTTTTAGAGGCGTCGGTTATATATATATATATATATAGATTATTTGCTAACTCATGCTATGCAAGGAACCTACCTATTTGTAAGGTAGACTAAAATAATTTTATAAAAAATTTAAAAAATTATATATCATTGCATGATTTGCTCTTTTATGACTTCAATTTGTGTTATAATTTGATGAAGAAGCCATTGCTTGAACGCGCAATGGCTTAATTCAGATATTAAAACTTCTAAAAGACCAAAAAATATTAAAGAATCAAATGATTCATTACTTAGAAATTATTGAAACAAAACAAAATATATATGATTAAATAATAGAGAAAGATGGGTTACATTCAAAAGAATAATTTCAATTATTGCCAAATTTTTTATCTTGTAAAAAATGGATAAAGAGAGTTTGGTGGTTCATGTACAAAAATTACTTTTTAAAAAATACATGAAAAATCATAATTTTTTTTTTTTTTAACAAAGTAGAGGAAAAGAAAATAACATATGAAAAGTTCATACATCTACTTGGCTTAAAAAAAAATATTGGGGTTTGCTTTGCTTTTAAATTATCAATGTTTGAATTTGAGTTTTAAAAAAATGATAATAATGAGTTTGAGTTTAAGTTGGACTTGTTAGAGAGATAGAGTTTCACTCCTTGTTAAGTTTGGACTAAACAAAAATAATTTTATTTAAATATTGTACTGACGTGGAAAATTGTGAAAGTTTCAGAGGTTTCGGTTTTATATAATAATAATAATAATAATAAAGAGTAGTGCTACATGTACTACAAATTTTACTACATAAGTATTACAAACTGATGTGTCACAAATCAAAAAGACGCAATTCAAAATTCAATTATGAGGTAATTCAAACTTACCAATTACATTTATTGCCACATCAGATAATGCCACACTTGCATAGGGGATAATATTTTATTGGTTGGAAGGACTATTTTAGCAATCCTCCCAATGGATCTAATAGTTTCTCCAAATTATGAGGATCGAAATAAATATCCAAAAGAAAGGACATTATGTGCTGGCAGTAGGATTAGCTGGCATCAGAGTAGGAGGATCGAGATTCTACATGCTTCGAAGCGAAAACAATTTTTTTGTTGTTGATAGATACAATAGAATTTAAACTTATGACGTTTATTCTATGATAATTGCTCTTAATGACAAAAGACTTTACTAATGAAGTGAACTCGAACATTAAAAAAAAAAAAAACCTTTTGTGCAGTGTGCCCTCAGGGGCTCATGATAATACTGCTCATTTACAACAAAAAGAAACTTGGAGTGAAAATGTGCCTTTTTTTTAATTTCAAGAAAGCTACGACATGGGCTCATGGCCCAGGAAATTTGAAGAAAGCTACGACATCTCTATATTATCATTATTATGTACATTTTGTATAGTTATATTAGAACAGATGGCCATCATTGCATTCCAATGCATGGTTCTAGCAGTTAATATTAATCAATATCACATATTGTGTCGTGTACTGTTGAACCTGATTAGCATTTTTTTAATAACCTGGAGTTGAAAATGGTCCGTATCTTCATGCGTGAGGCACGGAAAAATAATGGCTTTTCATATATATACACATAAAAAACTATTCATTGTTAGAACTTAAGAAGATTCACATTGGAAGAATGTGTATTGAACTTCAAAATAATCAGTGGTGCTGGTCGGTAATGATCATTTTTTATCAACTGTGTTATTTAATTAGCTCAACTTATAATATCTCTGGTCGTCAAATAAAAATTTGAAATCAAATCTTGTCAACATAAAAAAAAAAAAAGTTGTCAATGTGGTAAGAGCAATTATAATTCTGTAATTACTATAAACTCAAATTCCATCATATTTATTTATTTATTTTTAAATGATCATAGAACATTTAGGTTGTGTTTGAGATTAGAATTTAAAATCAACTTATTTTACTATTTAGCTTATTTTTGTTACTATTCATGGGTTTCACTGTATTTTTTGGTATTATTCATGGGTTTCAATACACTTTTTGGTATTATTCATAGGTCTTTAGCTAGTTTTTACCTTTATTTACAGTATTTTTAGCAAAAAAGTTTTCAATTTTAACTAAATAAACTGTTTCCAATTAGACCTCTAGCATACTCATTTTTTTTAGATTGAGAAACACAGCCTGTCTATCTCTATTATGACTAATTTTTACAGTCTTAGACAGAATAATTGCATAATATATTTCTGATTAGTACTTACTGTACTGGTTCAGTGGTTTTCATGAGTTGCACGCATGTTAAACCTATATATAGACTTCTTCATCTTATTTCTCATGCTTCTTAAATTAATTCAACTAATTGCTTCTAGTAGCAGTGGGACCCAAGAATAGTAACAAAAATAAGCTGAATAGCAAAATAAGTTAGCAAAAATAATATTTACCTAACGGACACTTATGGCCTATTTGGAAGTTTAAAAAAGGAGGGGGGGTAGAGTAAAGGGAGGGAGAGTAATTTAATTACCTTATTTGGAAGTTTTTTAAGGAAGGAGAGGGAAGAGTTTGGAGGGATTTCAACTACCTCTAACCCCTCATTTTTAATTCCTCCAAATTGGAGAGATTTAGAAGGAGAGTAGAGTAGATAAATTATTAACCAAATGAATTTTCCAATTTACCCTTGTCATATTAATTAAATTACAAACTGATATTAAATTAATTTGTAAAAAGATTGTAAGGAGCATTAGCGAAGAGTAATTTGTAACAGAATTGTTTTTTAATGCTGCACCAATTACATACACCAAAAAATTCTTCACTACGTAAAAATTGTTTGTAACGTTACAAATTATACTTTTACAAAAATAAAAAAATAAAAAAATTAACATTAAAAAATTAATGACATGCACCAAAAAGTTTTTTTATGCTGCACCAATGACATGCACCAAAAAAATTAATTTGTAATGTTAAAAATTTTTAACGTTAAAAATTAAAATTTGTAACGTACAAATTAATGACCCTTTTACAAAACAATTTTTAACATTACAAAATAATTTTTTCACGTTACAAATTATATTTCAAAAAATTGACCGGATTCAGTTTGCATTACTCTTTTATTTTATTTTATTTTTTTTATGAGAAATATATATTCTACAATTAATCAACTACTTCTTGAAGCTTAGTAGTGAAAAAAAAAAAAAAGAGTAATAATAGACATAATTATTTAATCTAACAAATTAATCATATTAATCATAAGCTAATGTTGCAAGTCCATTTTCAAATAGGGGTAAATTTGTCTATTTAAATTATTTCCTCTCCTTTCGATTCTAATTTTAAAAACATCCAAACAAGAGGAAGAACTAATTACTTCCTTCCCCCTTACTAATTTTAAAAACATCCAAACAAGGTGGATGATAACTATTCCTCTCTACTCTCCTCTCCTCTACTCCCTTCTATTCTCCTCCCTCTCTAAACTTCCAAACAGGCTATTAGTGAAAACAACTCGCACTTGTAAATACAAAGTGGACCGCAAAAATGGCATCTTAGGTCACTTCATTGACTACTTATTTTCAGCTCAAACACTATATATGGAGACAGAATGGCTAAACCAGTTGTAAAATTGTTGTGAAAATTTTTGTGACCGTCAACTTTTTTGATGAAAGAAAAATGGAGCTCACAGTGACCACACCTACCAACTCTCTTTTATTTTCGTCACAAAACTTTTCACAAAACTTTCGACAAAATTTTATGACTGTTAAGTGGTACGTTGTGAATTGTAGATGATAAAGTGATGTTAGTGATTGACTGATAAAATCAATAAAAATCTACTAGCTAAACTGCTTGTGAAAATTGTTGCTCAAGGACTAACACAAAACACACACTTTGTATAACATCTTTTGGCATGGGTGACAAGTCAGCATTTACCATTTATTAAATAATCTAATTCACTATACTTTAACCAAATTAATGTCCAAAGTATAATCTTGAAATATCAGAAAATACTACTTTAATTTGGGTTGTCATTATCTGAAAATGCCAAGAAGATACACATAATACATATTTGTTTTCATTTGACTATAATTATATATAAAAACATAATTAATAATCAGATTTTATAAAATAAGGCGTGCCGTAGTGCTTCAATCAACACGCTTTGTTGTCTTCATCTTTCTTTTTTTTACCCACCAATCTGTGATGTCTTATTTAGTAAAAAATGGCTATGAGAAGACTGACTATATCAAATTAATAATTTAAAAATGAAGCTCCATCTTATCAAAATTTTCAAGTAATTAAAGTCATTATCTCATATCTTATATATGTGTTGGTCCTAAAGAAGATTCATGGCCAAAATTTTTTAATTATGTGAAAAATTATCTCCACCCTCTCTACCAAACTCCCCTCCCCCTTTTCTTTTTTCCATTAAAAAAAGATGTCTATTTGGTGTCCATTTAATGAATGTTGTTTCTTCAACTAGAATGAGGGTGATGAAAATTTTGGATATATTCTCTCTAGCTAAATAGATCTTAATACTGAAGGTTTATAATTGTAAATGAAAAAGAAATCAAACGATTGAAAAAGAAAAAAAACTCTTTGCTCTGACCAAATTTTTAGGAAGTGAACAGCTTTCATCTAAAACAAAGCCGAAAACCTGAGGGATAATGCTCTCAATAAAAGGAACATTGTCCTAGCTATATTGAAGGAATTTAAAGTTTTAGAACCAATGTAGTGGGTGCCTATAGGTCGTTTGGTAAGGTTGTAAAGAGAATTTAGGCTACAAATTAAAGGTTTGTAAGTTTTGACTAATTTTTTTTTGGTAAGAAGTTTTGACTATCATAACTTATAGGAATGGTCTCTTTGCCAAACAACTAGGATTCTTCCATCATCACAACATGTTTTCCCATGCAAATGAGAATCGATGGACTAGGACACCTAATATTGTGACTTTTTCAACTAGTGGTGGTTTCAAGAATTTTTTTTTTTTGAATGATCATTAAGAAACTTAAATTATACAAAATTTAATATTAAAAAAAAAACTTTATATATGGACCAAAAAAAAAAAAAAAAAAAACACTCATATACATAAAGCTTTACACTTTCCTTACATATTTTTAAATTATTGCATATATGATAATTTCATTATTAATGCAGCAAGCTATATCGATCTCTTTCAAATTTTAGTTCAATAAAAATTTTCGTGGGCTTTTTCTTTTTGTTTGAAATGGCATAATATATTTCTAATTAAATGGACCAAAGTTTAATTTTGTTGTGCCTAAAAAAATTTAGGGTGGTCACAATTTTTTTTAAAGGCAAACAAATCATAAAATTTTTAAAATTTATATATAATTTAGGTCAAGGTGGTCTTGTGACCACCCCCCTTGGATAGCTCGTCCAACTGGTGCCCTGAGTCGTTTGGCATGTATTGTAGGTGGTTCTCATTGTGGATCGTCTGATGTCTCTATTCACTCACCCTAGTTTTAGAAGGTTGTACTTTGACAAAAGTGTACTCATGGGAACCTTGGTTTTCAGGCACAAGATTTCTACCCACCAACCTAAATTCCCATGTTAAGGGTACAAATCCTGAGAATCTCCATGTCTTCAACTTCAAGCTTTCCATCACACCCTACAAAGGAAAATGGTGAAAAATCATGGAAGGTGGTTAGCTCGTGATGTCCCAAATATAAACACCTGGCCCTTTCCATTATGAGGCATGAGTTAAAAACCCTAATAACTCTACTGTCATTTGAGTTCATTTGGAGTTTTTTGCGAGTTCTTAAGTATTAAAGAAGTTTAGTCTAGTACCACACTGGTGCCTTTCGACAATACATTTCCTTCTTCCAAAACCATTGTTTGGACAATTGACTCGTTGATTTTTCTTTCATCATCAATAATTATTTCTTCTATAATGAATTTCCTTGAGGTTGTATTTGTTTCAAAGGGTTTTTAGAAACGTCATCAATTCCTAGTGTGCTTTTGACTTCTTTAGTTGTCTATATTATTTTTGGATTGTGGTGATATTACTCAGTTAATTCATTACTTAAAAAAAATTGGGATCTAAATGAGAGTTTCACATTTTTAATTCTCTCATTAGATTACAAATATTATTATTATTTTTTTTTTTGGGGAAGAAGATTACGAATATTATTGAACTGAGGTTATTGCACATTTAATTAGGCAAAAAAAAAAAAAAACTCGTTAACTAAGAAAAGATGTCTGTAACGAAGGGCCCTTTATTAAATGGAAAATGACTCAATCCTCCCCGTGGGTGAGATAGATCTGTCCACGGACCAATACATTGAGCCAAAAAATAAGAAAAGATAAAATAAAATAATTCATTCATTACGTATACATTGCACAATTCCACAATAGCGTTTGCTAGTAACTTTTTACTCTATTTCAATGTTAGTTCTTTCTTTGTTCTTCATTATTTTTAACTATATTTCAACAATGGGTATAACCTTTTTTTTTAATCTTATTTTGTCACACATAGAATATATGTGGACAAACAGAAACACGTGCTCAATTACCGTATATTACATTCAGCAAAAAATAAAAAATTGCCATATATTACGTACATTGCACTATGCCGCAGCAGCGTCAGTGCTAGTAGTATTCTTCTTGTTAAAATAAAATAAATTTCTTTCCTACTTTCTACAGGAAATATTATGATGGTTGGTTTCAGTTAGTTTAACTGGTAAAATTTTTTATAGTTGAATAAGAGATACGTGGTTCAATCTCCACCTACATCAAAAATCGATTGATATCTTGATTTGATGATAAAAATCACTTATCAAGAAAGGATCGCATAGTTAAAACTCTCTTAAAAAAAAAAAAAAAAAACTATGATCACAATATTTTTGTAACAGTTTCGCAACAAAACTTAAGTGACAAGATGTTAGCGATTCTCATTTGAACTTACCATTAACATTATTTAACGCGAATAGTTTGCTATCTAAATCCTTCTGCGAAAAATATTATGATTTTATCTTTGTTCTATTTAATTTTCAATCATATTTTAGTCCCAAAAAAAAAAAAAAATCGTACGTGACGAAACGGATGCTAAATTACCTTCACGTACAGTGCACGACGGCGCAGGCTTTACACTATTATGACATTTACTACGAACTAACTACTAAGCTGGTAGATAATTGTAATATACTTTTAATATTATCACATTAGCAACTTGCAGAATAAATAAGAGTTAATTACCGAACAGGTGAATTTCTAGGAGGGTCCGAGGGTGTTATAGGACTTTGGCAGACTCTGCATCATATATAGTGTCCCTTTCTTCTTGGCTGCTAGCTACTATTCTTGTTTGACATTCCCTAACTAGATCAGGCTTTTATTTTGTTAGCTGCCAAAGTTGAAGGGGAAAAGCGTTGTGTTAAGGATCCGGATCAACTTTGTTAGGTTTTAGATTGTTGAGTTTGTTGGTCAAATTTCTGTATCAAATTCAATTGTAGTATGGAGGTTGTAGTTTAATAAATTCTAGGTATGAATAGAATTGTATTAGGGTTGAGTGGGGAGTAGAAGCTATTCAAAAGATGATTAATTAATCGGTTTTTATTCATATATTTTATGCTATAAAAAGAATTTACGAATGAAACTTGTTTTATTGGAAAGTATATATTGGAGA
This sequence comes from Quercus wislizeni, assembly GCA_023055345.1. Classification (NCBI taxonomy): domain Eukaryota; kingdom Viridiplantae; phylum Streptophyta; class Magnoliopsida; order Fagales; family Fagaceae; genus Quercus; species Quercus wislizeni. Next base: position 3,833,472 of record JALGQJ010000005.1, on the reverse strand, counting down.
CTTCAAAATAGACACAAATTTAACCAAATTTGAATTTTAATTGAGTGAGATATGACAATTTAAAGTTTGCACAACGTTGTTGTCCTCAAGAATTTGCTCAAGCCTCACTAGACACTCGCTTGAGCGAAATTTCGGCAAATAGTAAACTAATTTTATCTAGTAATCAATATATAAAATCAATCATAAACAATTTGAGTGGAGAGAGTTGCTATGTCAATATTACATTGAGTGCAGATTTTCTTGAGCTTTAACAATTTAAAATTTCTCACTAAAGTTTTCTCCTTGTGAGATATTTTTTGGAATTTTTCTAAAGTTGCGTGTTCTACAAGTGCATATATCTACAATTAGTTTGGACTATTTGGACCATAATATGTCTAACACTAGGATCTAAATTTGAGGTTCTAGGATCTTATTCATTTGATTAAATTATAAATAACATACAATGTAATGACTTTCAAGTTTAGAGTACTCACAACAGCCTCTCCAAAACAACCTTTAGTAAAAAATATAACTAAACCTATCTTGAAACCTCACGCATTAGACTCGATAATTTGTCAAAAATTGTTAACAATGTCATCACTAAACATATTGAGACACTGTTCATTGCTACTCAAAAGAAAATTATTTTTTATTCATTTTCTCCCAATGAACTCTCTCTCTCTCTCTCTCTCTCTAGCTCTGTGGATTTCCCTCTTCTCTCTCTATCTATAGAATCATGGATCAGCAGGTTTTTGGTGACTGACAATAGTGGTTAGGCATTGGATTCTGATGGAGGTGTTGGATCTCGAAGCTCAAAGTTGGGACATGGTGGTGGCCTCACATTGGTTCTCTCTCAATTTGATTTTGATTTGGTTTTGATTTTGAAGTGGGTGTTTATGGATCTCTGGTTGGGTTGATTTTGATGTGGGTGTTTGTGGATTGGAGAACTTTGCAAAACTATAACAATCAAAAGGGTTGTAGTGCTATTAGTCACAAATAGGAGATTTGTGCAAAAGAGAAGTTTTTGCAAGAAGTAGTCCAATTGGGGATGAAGCATTCTTATATATATTAGTAGGTTTTACTGTAGGTAAGTACTTTTAGATAGGGTAATATTTCTTGTACTTATAACCTCTATTCTTGTTAGTAGTTTCTGTTGGGCTTTGTGGAGCCTAGTTTTGTTTGATCCGGTTCGACAACCAGACCTGACCCGAATAATATTGTGTGGTTTTTAACGGGAATTTTTTTTTGGTCCATTTTTATATAGAAACCGACTTTGGGTGATTAGGGTTTCATTGTGAGTGGTGTTGCCGTGTTTTAGAGAGATAGGAAATATTGTAGCCGCATCTTGTACTCTGTATTCTTCCCTAATAATAGTGAAATCCCTGCAACTTCGTGGACGTAGGAAAATTTCCGAACCACGTAAATATTGTCTTGTGCGTGTGATTGTTTTTTTTCTTTGACGTGTGTTTTCTCTATTTTTTGTTTCTCACAGGTTAGAAATTCGGTTTAATTCCCTACAACTGGTATCAGAGCCTAGGGTTAGGTTTGAGTGGGAGCAATGATAGAGGAAGTAGGAAAGTCGTTTGGAATAGAAAAGTTTGATGGCACAGACTTTGTGTATTGGAGGATGTAGATTGAAGATTATCTTTATGGGAGGAAATTGCATCTGCCTTTCTTGGAGACAAAACCTGAGGCTATGAAGGCTGGGGAATAGGCTCTTCTTGACAGACAGGTACTGGGAGTTATCAGGTTTACTCTGTCTTGGTCTGTTGCACATAATTTTGTAAAGGAAAAGACCACAACAGATCTAATGAAGGCTTTATTTGGTATGTATGAAAAGCCATCCGCAAATAACAAGGTGCATCTGATGAAGAAATTATTCAATTTGAAGATGGCAGAGAATGCTTCAGTAGCACAACATTTGAACGAATTTAATACTATCACAAATCAATTGTCGTTTGTAGAAATTGATTTTGATGATGAGATTCGTGCTCTAATCGTTTTGTCTTCTTTGCCAAACAGTTGGGAGGCAATGAGGATGGCAGTAAGCAATTTTACAAGAAAAGAAAAGCTGAAGTACAATGACATACGAGATTTAATTCTGGCTGAAGAGATTCGCAGAAGAGATGCAGGCGAAACCTTAGGATCTAGTTCTGCCCTAAACCTTGAGACAAAAGGCAGAGGTAATGATAGAAATTCAAACCGGGGCAGATCAAAATCCAAAAATTCTAATTGGAATAATAGCAAATCTAGATCAGACTAACAAGTACAATGCTAGAACTATGGGAAAACAGGTCACTTTAGGAATCAAGACAAAAGTCTTAAAAAGAAGAATGGAGATGATTCTGCTAATGTTGTAACAGAAGAGATACATGATGCATTACTTCTTGCAGTAGACAGTCCATTTGATGATTGGGTTTTGGATTCAGGAGCTTCGTTTTATACCACTCCACACTGAGAAATCATACAAAATTATGCTGCAGGTGATTTTGGTAAGGTGTATTTGGCTAATGGTTCAGCCTTAGATGTTGTAGGTATGGGAGATGTCCGGATATTGTTGCCCAATGGATTTGTTTGGAAACTGGAGAAGGTTCGACATATTCCTGACCTAAGGAGGAATTTGTTTTCTATTGAACAACTTGATGATGAAGGGCATGCAATACTATTTATTGGTGGTACTTGGAAAGTTACAAAGGGAGTTAAGGTATTGGCTGGTGGAAAGAAAATTGGTACTCTATATATGACTTTAAGTCTAAGAAACACAATTGTAGTTGCTGATGCAAGTACTGATACAAGCCTATGGCACCGCAGACTTAGTCATATGAGTGAGAAAGGGATGAAGATGTTGTTGTTAAAAGGAAAACTTCCAAAATTGAAGTCCATTGATTTTGACATGTATGAAAGCTGCATCTTAGGAAAGCAGAAAAAGGTGAGCTTCTTGAAAACTGGCAGGACACCGAAGGCTGAAAAATTGGAGTTAGTACACATTGATTTGTGGGGGCATTGACTTCATAGAGATATTTTCTCCAATTGTGAAGATGTCAACAATTAAACTAGTACTGGGAATGTTGGTTGCAGAAAACTTACATCTTAAGCAGTTAGATGTGAAGACGACATTCCTTCATGATGACTTGGAGGAAGACCTTTACATGATTCAGCCAGAAGGGCTCATTGGTCAGGAACAAGAGAATATAGTCTGCAAACTGAGAAAGAGCTTGTATGGCCTAAAACAAACTCCTAGACAGTGGTACACGAAATTTGACAGTTTTATGCATAGAATTGGGTTCAAGAGATGTGAAGTTGATCATTGTTACTATGTTAAGTCATTTGACAATTCTTACATTATATTACTGTTGTATGTGGATGATATGCTTATTACAGGGTCTAGCATTGAGGAGATTAATAATCTGAAGAAGCAATTGTCTAAACAGTTCACAATGAAGGATTTGGGAGTTGCAAAGCAAATCCTTGGTATGAGAATCATTAGAGACAACGCTAATGGTACATTAAAACTTTTACAGTCAGAGTATGTGAAGAAAGTCCTCAATAGATTCAACATGAATGAAGCGAAACTAGTGAGCACACCCTTGGGTAGTCATTTCAAACTAAGTAAGGAACAGTCACCGAAGACAGAAGAAGAAAGGGATCATATGAGCAAGGTGCCTTATGCCTCAGCTATTGGCAGCTTGATGTATGCTATGGTGTGTACAAGGCCAGACATTGCACATGCAGTGGGAGTTGTGAGCAGGTTCATGAGTAGGCCTGGAAAGCAGCATTGGGAGGCAGTCAAGTGGATTCTGAGATATCTAAAGGGTTCATCAGATACATGTCTTTGCTTCACAGGTGCAAGTTTGAAACTGCAAGATTATGTAGATGCTGATTTTGCTGGTGATATTGATAGTAGAAAGTGTATTATTGGGTTTGATTTTACTCTGGGTGATACAACTATATCATGAGCTTCAAATTTACAAAAGATTGTCACTTTGTCTACTACAGAAGCTGAGTATGTTGCAGCAACTAAAGCTGGAAAGGAGATGATTTGGCTACATGGTTTCTAAGATGAATTGGGTAAGAAGCAGGAGATGGGCATTCTACATAGTGACAGTCAGAGTGCAATCTTTCTTGCTAAAAATTTGGCTTTTCATTCAAAGTCGAAGCATATACAAACAAAGTACCACCTTTATCCGTTACCTTGTTGAAGATAAACTGGTAATACTTGAGAAGATTTGTGGATCTAAGAACTTGGCAGACATGCTGACTAAGGGTGTCACTATTAAGAAGTTGAAGCTGTGCGCAACTTCAATTGGTCTTCTAGTTTGAGGAAAGGAGGATGAGTTGCAGGGATGAGAGATTGTTATTTGAAGGATAGTGGTTGATGTTGGTGATGGAACTAGTCTCCAGGTGGGAGATTTGTTGGGCTTTGTGGAGCCTAGTTTTGTTTGATCCGGTTCGATGACCTGACCCGACCCGAATAATATTGTGTGGTTTTTAACGGGAAATTTTTTTTGGCCCATTTTTATATAGAAACCGATTTAGGGTGATTAGGGTTTCATTGTGAGTGGTGTTGCTATGTTTTAGAGAGAGAGAAAATATTGTAGCCGCATCTTGTACTCTGTATTCTTCCCTGATAATAGTGAAATCCCTGCAACTCTGTGGACGTAGGCAAATTGCCGAATCATGTAAATATTGTCTTGTGTGTATGATTGTTTTTTTTTTTTTTTCTTTGGCGTGTGTTTTCTCTATTTTTTGTTTCTCATAGGTTAGGAATTCGGTTTAATTCCCTACAGTTTCTTTGGGAATGGTCACTTGAATTTTACTTTGTGAAGTTTTACCTGCGAGGGTTTTCCCCCATCGTGATCAAATCATTGTATCAAACTTATTTTCTACTGCACTTATTTTAGATGGTGATTTTATTGTACTTTAATAGTTTTTGCATATAATTGGATTAATTAATCAACTTATGTAATTGGTTAACTAACTGGGTCAATCTATAATCCAACATATTTGACTTACACACTATGATTATAGGAATTATGTAAGGGTCAATTGTATCCCTTGTTATACAAAAGGGAGTAGTCATAGCCATTAGGAGGCAGAGTTCAACCAGGCAATTCTTGCTAAAATTAGGCTACTAGGAAGAATAAAGAGTCAAAGTGTGCCCGTTTTGTAGGATTTAGATCTTCTAGATTTCCTAGGGTACTCTACCAAATAGATTTCCTTATATCTTAATCATTCTTTAATGATTTAATAGTCTAAATTTTGCCATGTCAGCATTCCACTAACAATAATCTTAATTGTTTTGTTTGCAACATTATTTTATTATTTTAAGAATATTGTAAGTGGAATGGTGATATAGCAGAATTTAGACCATCAAATCAATAAAGTGTGGCTAGGATTTAAGGAAATCTATTGATAGAGTACTCTAAGAAATCTAGAGAATCTGAATCCCATTTTGTATCATTCTTGTCTTATTAAAAATCTTCATAGGAGCATAGGTTTCATCCTTTGCCCCGCCGTAGCTTTTCAACCCATTAAAAGGGGGTTTCCATGTACTTGGTGTGTATTTTGCATGTTGATTTCTTTATTGTTCATTTGCATCAATATCCAACACTATTTCTTAATGTGCAAAGGATTTAGCTTAGGGAGCGGAGAGGGGAAATTTACTAGAACTGAGGCTCTAATACCATGTAAAGACTATAAGCTTATATATTTACTAGTGTGTAAAATTGTACAAAAGACTGGCGTTAAATATGTAGACATATGTGTAACTTAGGAAAATTTTTCATATGCACCGAGTGCAGGAGATACGGTCTCGTGACTTAGAGCAATTACATCAGCTTGTGCATAAGATTATGTCTATTTTACACTTAAAACCTACTTTTTCTATTTTACACTATCATTTTTACAAAACATTCACATCAGTTTATCTATTTTGCAAGATATTTCAATAAAATATTATTTCTTCTCAATTTTTTTATTATTATTCTCAACTACCTTTACCTACAATACGCGCCCTCTCTTTCTCTCTGTGTCCTTTTTTTTTCTGATTCATTTCTCTCTCTCTATACCCATCTCTCTACCCCTCTCAATACCCATTTCTGAATAGATCACCTCTCTCTCTCTCTCTCTCTCTCTCTCTCTTTTCTACCTTCTCTCATTCTTTCTCAAAAACAACCAATCCAACCGGCCGATCCACCAACCACGCCGGTCGGAGTTCTTCACCACTCAAAAACTACCAACCCAATCGACTGATCCACGAACCTTTCATTCTTTCTCATAAACTACCAACCCAACCAGCTGATCCACAAACCACGCCGATCGGACTTCTTCACCTGCCGATCCACTCTTCACCGGCCGATCCACGAACCAAGCTCCACAACCCTCTTACCGATCCAACCTCCCTGGTCTTTTTCTAGACCCATCGAGCTCTGTTGGCGTGCGAGCTCACAGACCCAGACCCCCGTCGGCGAGCGAGCTCCATTGTCGTCATCGGCGTCCGGTTCCGGTGGTTCTTGGATCTCGAGCGAATTGGAAGCAGCGGAGATGAAGAAGCAAATTCTGCGGAAAACGCTGGAGCAAATCCACAGCTCTTCGTCTTCGTTTATTTTGTTCTCGCTTCAATGGAAGTATCTGGAAGACCAATTCGAAGGAATTTGAGTTGAAAGAGGTGAACTTGGAAGAGAGAGTTAGACCTAGACCCAGCCTTTTTGTTGTTAATTTTCTTTATTTCTTGTTTGGTTGGTGAGAAAGTGGTGGAAAAGAGTAGATTTTCTTTGTGTTTGGTTAATTTTCTTTATTTCTTGTTTCTCTGTGTTTTTCTCGGCAACCAAACAAATCCTGTGTAATACTAATTTCTTGTTTTACTTGATTTTGGAAGAAATTTTTTGATGTGGTTTTCTCTGTTGGTGAATGTGTGGAGTTCTCGGTTGATGCATGTGTGGCGTTCTCTGATGATCGGTGGCAGTGAGAGTGAGAGTGAGGTGAGAGTGAGAGCGGGAGCGGGAGAAACTAGAGATACAGAAAGAAAGAGAGAGAAAAAACTAATAAAATAATAAATAGAAGCGCTACAGTAAGTGTGCATATATGCACGGTTACTGTAGCAATTGTGCATAAATGCACAATTTTACATCCACTGATGTGGGTCTTTTTTGAGCCAAATTGTGTAAAAGGACTACCTTTTTCTATTTTGCAAAATTATCCATTGGCTGATGTAATTGCTCTTAGAAGTAAAAAGGGTATAGGAAAAGTATAGTACAATGGGGTTAGGTCTATTGGACTTGTATTCAATCAGAAAGATATTTGGAGAAGTCTTTATGAGACAATCACATTAGGATCCACTGGGATCCCCTCTCCCTTCCACTCAAAGAAATGGATTATGTTTAAATTATCTCTTAATTAACTATAATTTTACCTATTTATTACAATTTTTAGGTCAATATTTTGTGAGTCTATCGTTGGATTATATGACTTCCACACCCTATTCATGCTTGTCAAAACTCCCTTTTTTTTAATACATTGAAAATATAAGAAAACTATACCTTTAAATATTTATTAGATGATAAAGAATCAACAAGGTAAAGGGGTGGCACTTTTGCTCTAAAAATTTAATACTTGCGAAGGAACAATGAAGGCGTGCTTAACATTACTACCAAAATGCTTCCCAATTTTCTAACATAGATATAGCTGCAGTTGTTTCGACCATTGCCCCTAAGCAACTACAATTGAAAATTGTTCCATGTTGTGGAACATTGCACTTGTGTTTACCATTTCTCCCGCTTATCCTGGCTTTCTCAGCATTTGGGTAATTCCATTTCCAATTGTTTATTCCTATTTGTAATTAAGACTAAGTAAATGAATTGTTGAACCAGTGGTAATTAGGTGAATTGATGTCATGCCTACATATCGCAATTTCTTTGCAAGTACAAAGGATAGAATCCATGTAGTTGTTGGGAGGTGCACGACACCTAATAGAAGTTCAGCCCATGTAGGATTTGTGCCCAAGATAATGAGCTTGCCATGAGGGACGAAACCAGGATTCATACCTGGGGGGGGGGGGGGAAAGCTGAAAACGGAAAAAAAAAATTATGAAAATAAAAACTAACATCTATTTCATATTCAACAAAAGACTACATACAAAATAAGTATTTTTTAAACATTTCATATTATAAAACACATCAACAAAGTATAACATACAAAATAAGTGTTTCTTATTTTGTGCGCAATTTTTGTTTAGTTCATATTTATTTATTTTTATTTCATTTTTGTTGTTAAAGGGGCATGAATTTTATTTATATATTTTCTTGTAAGTCAATATCTAAATATTTTAGAGGAGGAGAGACAAATATATATATATATATATATATATATATTTAAGGGCAAATCTTAATTTTTTTATACTAATTTATTTTTTATTTTATTTTTATTTTGGGGGGAAGGGGGGGGGGGCAATGGCCCCCCTCTGCCCTGGGGTAGGTCCGTCCCTGCTTGCCATGCAAGTATTGATGGAATTCTATTTCAATTAGAAATAGGTGAACGTGGTTGACAAGTCCTAGAATCCTACTCCAAATGTAAGTAGGAGTTGTGTTTAATAATTAATACTTGTAAGAATCCTAACTCAAGTCATGTTAGGAATTCATATTATGCTTGGAAAAGAAGTCTAAGGCGGCTGAAGCTTTTTTGTGTATAAAAAGCATGTGGGTGTGCCGCATATTGAAGTCATATTAAGAATAAACTTGTGTTTATGTTCCAGGCTGCTTCTATGGCAGATTCCCGCAGCAAGAAATCTGCAGCAGCCGACGATGAAGATATGGATCCAACGGTATAAGTCCATTCTTGTCCTGCAATAGTTAGCATTCTTTTCCTGGATCTTTTCCACAAAGCTCTTGATTATAATCTCAATCTCCAGCGTTTAATCTTCCTCGTTTGTTTTTCCTCCAGCAATACTTCAAAAATAGACTGAAATATGTTGCAGCTCTGAGGGCAGCTGGTGAAGAGCCATATCCTCACAAATTCCATGCTACAATGTCTATCCCTGAATATTTAGAGCAGTATAAAAACATAGGCAATGGGGAGCATCTTGAGGATGTTACTGTAAATTTGGCTGGTATTGAAATCAGGGCTTTTATTTATTTGGTTAGTATTAATCATGTTTCTTTTGGTGAATTTTTTTTTTTTTTTAATTTTCTTTCCTATGCAAGGGCGTATCATGAGCAAACGTTCATCTTCTTCAAAGCTATTCTTTTATGATTTACATGGTGGTGCTGCTAAAGTCCAAGTTATGGCTGATGCTAGGTATCTTATCACTGTATCTTTTCTTTTCCCTTATTCATATTTGATTTTTCCTTATGATTTTAGTATTGTTATTTCTTTAGGTACGCAATGTCTTTGACAAATTATCTCTCTACTAGTTTTAATTTTTTTTTTTTTTTAAATTAAAATTTTTATTTGTAAGTTATTCATACAACCATGTGGGCCTTGAAACTATGACTTCTTCCTCCACCTTACCCTTGTAAGAGGAGGTACAATTTAAGATGCAGCTCATTGGCATCTTTCCATATTAGTAGAAGATCCTTTGTTTTTGCTTTTGGACTCTTTCTTTGAATGGACACAAATTGCTCTCTCTATGATCTTCTATAGTGGAATAGGTGATTAGTTTGGGAATTTGGATTTTCTTGTTACCTAGCATTTCATGTCAAATTTCTTATCTTAAAAAGTTAATATTTTTGGGTAGTGATTCATCAATTAGTTGAATGTCAATATTTTGCCCAAGTTCCTTGTAAGAGAAACTTTGTTTTTTTTTTTTTTAATTTTTAATTTTTTATTGAAATTATTGCTAATTTCGTGTTTTTGAGGCCTGATTAGTTGTATGTTGAAGGCTTAGGTAGATTGGCAAAAAGAATGATGTAGGTCATTTTACTTTATCACATCTTTCTGTACCACTGCCTAGTTTTCTCAACTGCGCTTAAAAAAAAATATATAATGGACCTATATAAACAAGATGATGAATATGTACGAATGAGACTTTCCACTTAGTACTATTTGGGAAATTTTGGTTCTGATATGAATTAGTTTCATGGACAATCAGCTCCCCCACCCCACCCCCTGGCTGGGTGTCCCCCCTAAATTGCACCACCTTTAAGTTTTGCTGCACAGATACCAAATTTAATGATAAAGAGATTCTTCATTTCCATGATGCAGCAAGTCAGATTTGAATGAGGAAGAATTTTCTAGGTTCCATTCGAATGTGAAGCGTGGTGATTATGTTGGCGTCAAGGGGTTTCCAGGTTTGTGATGTTACTAAAATTGGGTAGTTACTAACACCTTTTGACTGATATATATATATATATATATATATATATATATATATATATATATATATATAAATATATATAGCTACTCCTTACTGCGTTGGCACTGGCGTCAAGGGGTCTCTCTCTCTCTCTCTCTCTCTCTCTCTCTCTCTCATTTGATGTTTGATAATGAATTGAAAATTTTGTGGCATAAGGAAAAAATTATGGGGAGTGTAGGTAGAACTTTAAAATACAAATTTAAAAGAGACCGCTTGAAAATTCCCTTAAATAGGTGCTTCATTTTGGTCTTTTTCCCTATGGTGAACTGTTTTAGTTTTCTATGCTATATAATTGTGTTTTTTATTTTTATTTTTTATTTTATATATATATATATATATATAAATTTTTTATCAGTATGCCGCATGATTGTTGAAATCTTCTAGAAATGGGTCCAGTCTTGTGATACAGATGTACATTTTTTTTTACTCATAATTACATACAAATTTAGTGGGTCTTGAACTCACAAACTCACTCCTAACCTTTCTCTTACAAGGGAAGGAGGTGCCATATGAGCTAGAGGCATAATTTATTTATTTTTTTGAATTTCAAAGTTGAGTTGTAGGTTTTTGAGTCATTGTTTCTTTAAATTATAAACTTCCTTGTTGACTTACATTTTGTTAGAATTATAGTTAAATGATTAAATTTACTATTTCTAGCGGCTTAAACTTTTGAGAGAATTTTTAACTTAAATTCACTTTACCTTCCATTTAAAATGTGAAAAATCACACTTGTTTGGTCCCACTTATTAAGGGAGAGGTTGGTCCCACTTATTAAGGGAGAGGTTGGGCCCATGCATGAGAGGGAGTGTTAGAATTATGTTCGAATTAAGTTCACCATTTTCTAATGGTTTTAGTTTCTGGGAGAATTGGTAATTTAACGCATTTTCTTTCAATTCAGGGAAAACTAAAAGGGGGGAGCTAAGTATTTTTCCAAGATCGTTTATAGTCTTATCCTATTGTCTCCATATGTTGCCAAGGCAAAAGCCTAAGGCTGGTTCTGTGTTTGACAATGCCAATTTGAAGGTGAACATGGTTTCTCCCTGAATGATTTAATGCTGGTTACAGTCTCATCCTGACTTCCTTACTTTCTTATTGTTGCAGAAAGAGGATGCTTGGGTCCCAGGACGTACCAGGAATCCTGAAACATATATTTTGAAAGATCAGGTATTGATTAATATCCTAAAATTCAACCAAATTCCTGTTGCATTGTTTTAAATTGTATTCTTTAGCACACCCAAAATAAAATTTTTATATACATATGATCTACGTCTTATTGGTTGCTATTGATGTTGTGGGGGGTGATTTGAACCTGATTAATTGGATTATTTTTTCCTGATGTAGATAAAAGAGAGATGGGTCCATTTATTTTATTTTCTTTCAGTTTGGACTGTGTTTTCACTTCTCCTCTTCTTTTCCTTTTCTGGTATTTTATTTTATTGTCTTTAATGCTAGGAAACTCGTTATCGACAACGCGATTTAGATTTGATCTTGAATAAGGAGTCTCTACAAATTTTTGTGACAAGATCTCAGATCATTTCATATATTCGGCGCTTTCTTGAGAGTCGTCGTTTCATGGAGGTTAGTTGTTTGTCTTGATTTTTTATTTATTCAATTCATTCAGGTGGTTTCTTCATATGGCACTTGACTTTACCTTTTTTTTCATTACCTTCAATGTTCTTTTCACTGTCAGGTTGAAACACCAATGATGAATACGATTGCTGGTGGAGCAGCTGCCCGTCCATTTGTGACCTATCACAATGACCTGAACATGAAGCTATACATGCGCATTTCGCCTGAGCTCCATCTTAAGAGGCTTGTTGTTGGTGGACTTGAACGTGTTTATGAAATTGGAAAGCAGTTCAGAAATGAGGGCATCGATTTGACGCATAATACTGAGTTCACCACCTGTGAGTTCTATATGGCTCTTGCTGACTACAATGACTTGATGGAACTCACTGAGACAATGTTGAGTGGTAAGGGTCATTTGGATCATGTTGCAAACAAACTGCTTCATTCCACTTGGGTAGTGAAGTTATTTTTATCCTCCAAAATACTTGGATTTTTCCTGACACAGTAATGTGTAACAGGGATGGTAAAGGAACTTACAGGCGGATATAAAATTAAATATCATGCAAATGGGCTGGATGAGGATCCAATTGAGATTGACTTCACTCCACCTTTCAGGTTTGTCATCTATATAGTATCTCTCACAAATTGTATAACATTGACATGAATATGAAAATATATGAAATTGGTTGTTTTAACTCTGGCAGAAGGATTGACATGATAGAAGAATTAGAGAAGATGGCGAACCTCAATATTCCCAAGGACTTTTCCAGTGATGAGGCCAACAAATATTTGAAAGACGTATGCACGAAGTATGAGATCAAATGTGCCCCTCCTGAAACAACAGCACGTTTGTTGGACAAAGTCAGTTCTCTGCTTAGTCCTTTTTTAAAAAATTTATTACTTTATTCAACATAAATTAGGAAGTTACTGGCATTGTGATCCTGTGTTATGTACTAAGTAGATACAATACCTGTGACGAAGGTTCTGAGCTTTATGCTTAAGGAGGTGAATGAGAGTTGAATGGAAAGCTCTTGCTGGAATACTAGTTTTTCCTTAGATGGTTTTCTGCTATTTGGAGAAATGGTTCAATAAGATTGCTTACACTGATAAGCTGTAGCAGTTGGATAAAGTAGAAATCGTAGCATTTATCTGTGGGAGAGATAATTGGAGGTTGGGAACAGTGAAAAGTGGTTGATTGGAAATGCCATTAAAAGAACAATATGATGGGGTCCCCAATATTTTACAATTATTTAAGTAATTCTGCATTAGAAAAAGTGTGTAATTTCTTTTGTTCTGACAATGATGTTTTCTGACTTGATCTGATTTTGTTACTTAAGTTAGACTATTCTTGCTTGCATGCTCAGACAATTTATGAGAATTGGTTATATATATTTTTTCTGTTACTGCAGCTTGTAGGACACTTCTTGGAAGAGACTTGTACAAATCCTGCCTTCATCATTAACCACCCTGAGTTAATGAGTCCTTTGGCAAAGTGGCATAGAACGAAGAAAGGCCTTACTGAGCGTTTTGAGTTATTTATTAACAAGCATGAAGTATGCTTTTCAGGATATCTTGATTTCTTTTCGTTCTATGTATCATTTAATTTTCAGCTTTATAATTCATGATTCTGACTTAATTTTTCTGTAACCGCTCAGCTCTGCAATGCATACACTGAATTGAATGACTCTGTGGTACAACGCCAGCGATTTGCTGAGCAGCTCAAGGTTCACGCATCAGTTTTTAAGTGTGCAGTGGATTTATCCTTAAATAAATTCCTCTGGAACTCTTCTGAATGATATGTGGTCTGCATGCAGGATCGGCAATCTGGTGATGATGAAGCAATGGCTTTGGATGAAACCTTCTGTACGGCTCTTGAGTATGGGTTGCCTCCAACAGGTGGCTGGGGATTGGGTATTGATCGGCTAACAATGTTGTTAACTGATTCACAAAACATTAAGGTTCTCTTCTCTTCTCTCTCTCTCTCTTGGTTCTGTGCCTATTTGCATTTTTACATGTATGTGTGTACTCTATGTTCTCAATGGGCTCTCAACATATGCTATTTGGTAACAGGAGGTTCTTCTCTTCCCAACCATGAAACCTCAAGATGAGCCATGAAACCTCAAGATGAGCCATCTGCTAAAGGTACTCATTTTCAGTTTGGCCCATTGATGTAGAACAGACAACACATGCCTTCCTGGTGTATCAGGGGTGCAGGAAGTTACAACGCAAGATCAAAAGGGGTACCAGTAGGGGGCCATCGAGGCAACAGTGTCGGAATTGCATGAAATTTGGCAAGTTGAAGGGAATTGGCGTTCTGATCTAGATTCATGATACCATGAATGTCGCCAAAATTTAGGCAAATTCCTTTATTAAGGCCTCGAAAACAGTGTTTTTGCTATTTATAGTAATATTTGTTTTTCCTTAATAACTTTTAGTTTAAAAGTCAGAATAAGGTCCCGTCTGTTTTGGGACGACCCTTAAGGTCAGTAGTTTATGATTTTGCATTATTGTCACCTACTCGCGTAATTAGTGCGAATTAGGGTTTTTAGATGTTTTTTTTTCAGTATTTATATGTTTTGTAGTCGTCAGTGGCAAATTGACTATTATCAATAAACACAGACGTTTTGTCAAATTTTCTTTTGGTGGATTCTAGTTTTATTTTCCTTGTAGATTCAGGGAAATCCCTCATGGATTCGAGGTTTACTACCAGAAATTAACAGTTTAGTTTTTGTTCCATCAAGAGAACATCATGTGTGCTTTCTTTAGGCTTCCGTGACATCACCCATGTTATGCTTTTGTCTTAGTTGATGCTAGTCTTTTCTGTCTCTTTCGTATTCAGTTACAGGTTTCATTCCTGTATATTGTGCTGATGGCAATTTTGTGTTCTGTCTAAGGAGTAAGCAGTTATATCTATATTTATTAACGTCGTACAGAACTAATTGTCCAACTTTCAAATCATTTATGTAGGATTTTGGTTTGGTATGAAAGAAACACTGGATTTGCAAAATAAATTTTTATTTTTATTTTTTAAACTGAGTTTTTAATTATAGGTTGTTTTAACCAAATAGTCATGCTTTCTTTCAATATTTAATTATAATGAAATACTTTTTAAGTCTTTTAGTTTGAAACCTTGATTGATTAACTAAGGTATCAATTCAAGGCTTTATTTTTTGTCGTCGTCAATAGAAATTCATGAATTCTATATTTCAATAAGGCCTATTTATTCTATGGAATTATACTTTTATTAATTTCAACGTTTAGTATGCTTACAGCTTACATATTTATTTAATTTAGTACTGGCTAATCAGATTTTTTTTAATTTATTTTATTTTCAATTTAAAAAATATATATAATTAAACACTGACTATTGGTTTTCACCCAATGACTCAATTATTGAACCAATTAACCATTATGCCAATTCATTGGTGGTTTGATGTTTGGTGCAGTTCACTTTTTGTTCCTGTTTTGATAACTGTGGTTATATACTTATGTTGTCCATGTCCCAGAGTATTGTATATTTTGACTGACTTAGTTGGTCCCTTGGTATTCCTTTAGGTAACGCAGGAGCTTAGGAAATTTTCAAAATTCTGAAACCCACAGCTCTCATCCAAGAAAGTTGGCATGAACCTTTGATCGATGTGATTTCTGTCATAACTGAATTTCTTGGGGATTTTGTCATTTTTTATGTGTTGAAATACCATCCATCCTTGTTAATTCAGTTTACTAATTGTGTAATTCTTCATATATATTTTAAGTTTTATGGTAAAAAATTAGGCATAAAAAATAGGTTTATTGATTTAATAGTAAACAACATTTGATATGAACGAAATTTGACATGCATGTTATAAGCGTAAAAAATATGCAATTTAATGGTTAAAAGGAGTTTGAAAGATTTCTTTATAAACTAGTTTAGAGAGAAACTTTGTCTACATAATTGGACAAGGATTATTGAATTATGCAGCTTTAGGCCCTATTGCTGACTCGAAAAGATATATATATATATATATATATATATATATATATATATATATATATATTTTTTTTTTTTTACTGTCTCAATTGACCCCAATTTTTCAGCCTGCTTTTGACCCGTAAACATATTTTTGACACTAAAATTCTAGTTCGGTGAAGTGCAGAGTAGTATTCTACAGTTCACACCATAAATATATCATAAAATTCTATTGTTTTTATTGCAAATTTGTGCATAGGTAACGGTATATGAGTCTGAAGTTGGAAGGATAGGTTATAAAATTTATATTTTACAGTTTACACTATTCAATAAGAGATTGTCACATTAGTTTTTTTATTTAAAACTTAATACATTTTACTATACATAATAACATCTTAATAAAGTCGTAGTTAAGTTGGATTTTTAAATGGGTATTAGAATTGATTGAGTGAGGTTGTGTCTATTCTTTAATATGTAATATGATAATGTGACATGTTGGGATTGAAGAAGTAAAACTTAGATTTTTACACTACATTCTTATAGAATTTAATCTCATAGTATATATATATTGGAAAAGTATCGGTGGGTCAAGATTAAGTTATACATTACGTGACTTTTTGTGATGTTACACAAATTCATAACACTTCCAATTTTGTGTTAATTGGATGCTATTTATTATTTTATTGAAAAATTCATGTTTTGGGCATAATTTTAAAGTTAAAAAATATTCCAAAATTTTTTTTTTATAGGTAATATAAGTTTTATTGATTAGAAATGTTCAATATGTTTACAGTAGTGTCAGCTCAATGGTAATTTGCTAAAATATCTGTTCAATAAAAAAAAAATTTATTGCTATAAAAAAAAAAAATTATGGGACAATGTAACATCTCAGAGTTACATAGCATTACATAGCATTTAACTTTAATATGGCCTTATTAGAATATTACTATATATATATATATATATATATATAGTGTAAACCATGTTTTTTTATAAAGGTAAAACTTAGGTATTAGGTGGGTAAGCTTAGATATAGTTTATTCGTTAGGTAAACTTAGGTATAGTTGATTAGGATTGTACATTTGGTTCTCATTTAAATTATGTCATGTGATTGTATTGACGCCAAGAGTCTAGTAGTGCAACTAACACTTCATACGCCAAGAGCCTAGTAACGCAACTGACATTTCATAGTGTTTCAATAAAGATATTTAGAGTTTAAATCCTCTCAACCCAGCTATTAAATTATAATTAAAAAAAAAAGTGATTGAATTGACCAATGCACAAGGTAAAATTATTATTATTATTTTTTTATTGGTGTGGAAAAGATAACATTGTTTTCACTAGTCAATACAATCATGTGGTTGAATTCAATTAGGGACCCTATGTTCAACATTTAAGAATTTGTTCTTAAGTTTTTCCCTTTCTAGAATAACATGGAAACCATGTTTATTTTTACCATTAACTACTGCGGTTTTAAGACTATCATACTAATCCTAATATATCATATATTGAATTCATTGTAATACACAATTTAATATAGCATAGATGTACTAGTTTAGGACTTTTCCACTGTATACATAGGCCATTAAATTAGACCATGTTAATTAATTCTTTTTGCTTTCTTATTCTCTCTAAATCATTTTTTTTCTTTCTTTTTATTTTAACATGGTATTATAGTCATAATCTTTGTTCCTTGTCAACCTTCATAGTTGCTTTTGCTATCAACATTAGAGATCACACTAAAGATATAGATCTTTAGGGATCCCATCTATACCTAAACTTCTCAAATTTGCATTCATGTCCTTAAATAATTGTCATTTTGGTGCGTCACACACCCTCAAGCACTGAGTCTCAATCATGCATTTCTTGTGGCGCGTGTATTGCACACCCTCCATGTGTCTCACATGAGCTTAGAGCCCTCACATGCCAATTTTGTTATGACGACAAGCTTGACCTAATATCTGACTTTTATAGCTCATCGCTCCACACAAAACACTTGTTGGAGATACGCCTACTTGTGGTCTTGCTCCAAATCTCTCTATGTTATTGTGTCAAACAATGCTAAGACCACAACTATTTACACAACTTTTGTCACTAACAACTTGTCACGTGACAAATTGTGTAAATAATTGTGGTCCTAGCATTTTTCTATCATGTCGGGTCTCTCTATTCAATCGTCTTCTTGATGTTTTTCTCTGTTGAAGTAGTAGACTAAATAAGACTATTCTTACACGTCCCCTAGTGAGATGGAGTTTCGCATTCGTCACCTTCTTCACGAGCTTTTTCTCTTTGAGAATGTATGCTCTTTGAGACTTCCTACACGAGCAAGATGGAGTCTTTCATGTATCACCTTCTTAACAGGCTTCTTCCTTTTTTGCCTTGATGTTGTCTTAGGCATTTTTGGTGGTTTTAAATTCATTCTATGGGAACTAAATACCTTCCTCGTATTGAAGATTGTCTATCCAAAATTAAGATTTTCATCTAGCATCCACATTGAGATTGAGGGGGATTAATGGTAGAATATATTAGGGTATTTTTATCAGAATATTACCATAAATATTATAGACTATGATTTTTTAGAACATTATAGGGTAATAAGATTTTGTAATATCATAGGCTATCATGATTTGCAAGGCTATCATACTAAGTGTAATGTATTTGAATATATACTCAAGATTAGGTTCATTGTAACAATCAATTCAATATAGTAAAGATTTAACTGTTTGGAATTTTCCATTGTTGATGTAGACTATTAGGTTGAACTGCGTTAATTCTTTTTACTTCTGCTTTCTCCTTCCACATTATTTTATTTTATTTTTCTTTCTTTTTTAACATGGTATAAGAGTTATAATATCTTCAACTTTTTATTTTTGCTTTCATAGGTAAAATTAGAGCCCACACTTGAGACCCAAATTCATTCCATCTATTCCTAGATTCTTCAATTATGCATTTGGGTCCACTTAGAATTGTTGTTTAGACGTCACACATGCCCTCAAGGACCTTTGTCCTAAAATGTTGGTTATGTTTAGAAAATTCAAATTTTTAAGAGAATATCATTTAATGTATTGTATCTTAGTTTAAAAAGTACAATTTTTCAAAACTACCACTTTTAAAATAAAATAACTGGTAAGATAGAAATTTTATTTATTAATTTTGGAAAGAAGATTTCATTTTTGGGAAATCCCAAAATGGAATTGAGAACTAACAATATTAATTCACTTTGTTTTTTCCCTCTATAATAATTTAAGAAAAAAAAAAAAAAAAAAACTCTTTGCTTTCGCTTTCTCTTTCTACGTCATTTTAATATATTTTAACCAATATTAAACTTAATTCAACTTTCCTGTATTTGGAATATTGACTAAAAAAAAAAAAAGAGTGAGCCTGATTAGCTTTAGCTCATATCTTTCTCTTGTTAATAACATAAAGGCTGGTCGTGCTTAAAATAGGGCTGTGTCATGCACTTTGAACTCAAGACCACGACACATTATTTTAGGAATCAAAATGCATGACTCTTCTCTTATAGGGGGAGTTGTTAGTTTGTTTAATGATTAGAAATGCAGTTTTACAAGCTTAGGAAGTGCTCGCCGCTCACTTCCTAACCTTATTTTGACATCTGTTAGGCCTCTGCTTTCTAAAATACATAATGATTTTATTTCTTTTGTAAAAATATTAATATATTTTTGTCTTATCTTCCAGTGTCCTCGATTGGGACGTTTCTGTTTGGTACCTTTGACTGCTAAATGATATCACTTCTCCATGAATAATATAATGAAGCTCACACCAATGACCTCTTTGTCAAACTAAGGTGGTTGATATCTTGTTGGTAACCATCAAATTCAAAACAATTTATGTTGTCAGAAAGGGAACCAACATAATGTATAAGTTTAAATGATTTCGATGGTCAGTGGATATTGTAGGACAATGAATCTTAATTATGATGTCAATGATCTTACTGATTATTATATCCATGGAAATAAAACCTTAAAACTCCAAAGCTACTGGTTGGCTTTCAACTGTCTAGAATTCATTCATGGGCTCATTTTGAGTGAGAGGGAAATAGTTGGAGAGAGGCAGAAAGTGGGTTCTCCTGTAAACGGCATATGCCTCTTGATTCCCATTTTCCACAAAATTATAAAGGCCATAGCTAATGCAAAAGACCTAATTAAACATATAGCTAAAGAAACCTCTGCATTGTAGTAAAAGACCTCATGATTTCAAATCTGTCATATCTGATCATTTTTCGCAAAGAAACCAAGCATGCATATTTTCAAAAATCTCTATGATGAGGGAAGACTTATACACCATACCATCAAAAAAGTATTGGTAGACATAAAAGAGTGGGTGCAACTACAATCACTTTGCAATCCTCCAAAGAG
The DNA here is from genome assembly GCA_023055345.1 of Quercus wislizeni. Lineage (NCBI taxonomy): Eukaryota > Viridiplantae > Streptophyta > Magnoliopsida > Fagales > Fagaceae > Quercus > Quercus wislizeni. The sequence continues at coordinate 3,813,251 of JALGQJ010000005.1, read as the reverse complement.
ATTTTGGTCTCTTCATTGACATGAATTCCCTCTTAGTCTCTCTCTTTCATTCCTTCCTCGTAGTCATCTTGGGGTTTATCACTTTACATTTAATAATAGACTTAAAAGTCTTTTTTCTTAGTCACAATAAAGAGGTTAGACAGTGGAACATAATCAACATATAATGCATGATTGAATTTGCAAGTGCAGGTGTCCTCAATTGTTGAAAGTTGAGTGGAAATTATGATGGTCCAACATGAGACATAATTAGGCAACATACCATTTGGCATTTGCATAGTCTTGCACTGATTGAGTTCATGTGCTCATCCTTAAACCATGCCTTTCTTGCAAGTACATGACGATCTCACCATAATTTGGTGCACTCTCACATAATTTATTCCATCTTTTAAAGGATGATTGGCTTCATGAGTAATATGATTGTGTTTTTGGTGATGTGTCATAACACTTTAGAGAGACATTCTATTCCCTCCATACATGATCACCATCCTTATATGACTACCATCATTTGCCTATAGGTGAATGTGAGGAAAACACTATTCGATCCTCCTTCCCCTACTCACTCCAATAATGTCCTTGGTGTGATTTATGAGACCATAACCAAACAAGTCCTAGGTTTGTTCAACACTGGGGTTAGTTCAAGGTATTTAGGGCCTAAAGCAACAGCTTTATATTGAGACTTTTCTACTATTTAAATATTATTAAATTTCTATATCATATATTTTTAACATTACCTACTAAAAAAATAAAATGAAATTAATAATTAACGATGTGGAATGAGATATATATGAAATTATGAAAATAACACAATTCCTTTAATAATCGACAAATTTTTTTTTTATCATATAGTAATTGATTTTGTGAAGAGTCTTTTTCCTGGTTTTGAATCTCCCTCCTTAGTCCTCACTTCTAATATATATATATAGAAAAAAAAATATTTTAATTGGAAAAAATATAAAATTTCTGAATTTCATATCAATGGGCTGGTATTTAGTGAACAGAAGAAGTGTTGAGGGGCAACTGTGAAACATAATAAATTTTTTTTAAAATATAAAATGAATCTGACAGATGTTTAAGGTACCTTTGTAAAAAGTCTTATAGCAATTAGTAACCCCTATGCTTCCAATGGAGATGTCCAAGTTCAAATCCCCCACCTCCGTTATTGCCATCGAATTATAAAAAAGGAAAGAAATAGAATACCTGGTTTCTTGAAACCAATTTCTTTCAAATTCAGCTTCTAATATATATTTACCCCAAACATCTATCTTTGAAAGTAGTAATGAATATACACACACTAGACTTAAAGAATCATTGGATAACTGAATATTACTTGTATGTGCTGAGCCCTGATCTTTAGGAAGAGCATCTTAACTCATTTTTGCAACATCATAGTTCCACAAGTAGAATAATAATCTATTACCACCTAAAACAATGCACAAATGTACAAAACATCAGTTGACCAGTTCCCATGTGAGCACATTAACCCTCAAAGAGGGAATGTATTTGTTTAGTCAATAATACTTGAGGGAAGAAACTTTCATGCTCATCTGTCATCTCAATGTGACCAAGTGTATCATCGCAGACAATGACGGTATCATAGTAGGGTTTGACTATGATAACTTAAGTGGATAACTCTTTTTTGCAACATCATAGTTCCACATAGTAGGGTTTGACAGATGCTACAATAATTTAAGTCCCTTTTAAGGCAAAAGAAGGGAAACTAGACTAGTCTACAATTCTTACCACAACAATAACCCTAAATAAAACCAAACATTCTATAGATAGCCAAAAACAAAAAATTTCCCTAAACTCATTGTATAATTCAACCAAGAAAATGCACTTCAGCTCAATGATAAAGGGTAGGATGGCATTTGGGTGGATTCTATGTGTAATCATATAAAGACATGTATTTATTTTAATTAATCAGCAAACGGTTACACTCATAAATGTAGATTAGCAGAAAAATAACTAAAAGACTGACAAAATTTCAAACTGATATTAGAAATCCCCCATGACCAAAATCAACAATTTCAAGAGAATTTTTGACACACTACAATCAACAATCTTTTTTGGCAAGTCTAGGCCATTTGATATAAACTCCCAACTTTGAAACTTTCGACAATATCAAGCAAAGTAATAAAATACATGAATATGTAAACAAACAATAAGTCCTAATACATGTAAATGAAAAAGATTCAGAATGGAATCCAGTACATTAGGAGCTAACTGTTTAAAAAAAAAAAAAAAAAAAGATTCTAAGGCTCAACTGTAGTCACCTGTTGCCACTCCCCATCTACAGCTTCCTTCCACAATGTCACACTGTTGTTTTCATCAGCCACAGCCAATATGTTTCCTGTTAGCGACCAGGAGACCCTCCAAACAGGAGTCCTGAAATCATTCAGAACCTTGCCTTCCCATTGATCCCCCTCCTTGGCCACAGTCCATATGATGACTTTGCCATCCTGTGAGGCACTTGCAATTGTAGATTTCAGAAGTCCCAAGTTAGGTGCCCAGGCAACATCACAAACCCAATCTGTATGCATCTGAAGAGCTGGAAAGCAATTCATCTTCCATGTTCCATTATAGAGCTTCCACACCTTCACAGTATTATCACAACCACCCGAGCAGAGCTTCTGAACAGGATCAAGCAAGCCAGAACCAACAAGAGCCCCGGGAGCTGTTGAGGGAACCCATGAAACAGATGTGACACCAACTGGGTGAGCCTGGTCGATCCTTGAGGTGTCCCAACCACCATCTAGTCTTGCAGTGAAAATTGAGATATTCCCATCTGAGGAACCACATGCCAAACAAAGTCCCAGTTCATGAGGAGCCCAAGCAACAGAATTGACAGATGACTTGTGGTCATTGAAGACATGGGCTTGGGTCCACTCATTCGGATTACCCTCCTTCCATATTATCACTTGCCCATCATAAGAACATGAAGCAAGTAAAGACCTGAATTTTGGGTGAGCCCATGCCACCTGCCGAACAGGTCCTTGGTGACCGGTTACGTTGCAAGCTGCTGAGAGGCCGTATTGCTCACCCCAGTTATCTTAATGGAGTGGTCTGATGAGGCCGTGGCAACATGCTTACCATAGTAATCCATGGCTACATCATGGACCACGTCTTGGTGACCAGTTTCAATCTTTTGCGAAGGCATTTTTAACACTGCTCAGAACAAAAGAAGTAAACCTAAATTATAACTGATTCATACTCCAATTGATTTTGCACATAATTTCGAATCCTTCAAAAAGTGAAATCATCTAAAATTTTAAACATAGACCCACTATTTGATTCCTAAGAATGTGCAAGAACATGAAAAACAAACTAAAATAATAAAAACCTCGAAATTCTAAGTTTTCCGCAAATCTTTAAGAATACGATAATTGAATAAATTTCATGAGCTACCCATTATTTCTAAGCTAACAAATCATAGAAATCTGATCTCAGCCTCGTATAACAAGTTGCATTATTGAGAGATATCTGAGAGTTGATGCTGCATATAAAAGTAGCTATGAAATCACTGCTATAAGGGAATAAGATCAAATCCCATATAGCAAGTTGCATCATTTGCAAATATTGCATGAATATGACTAATCTACCAAGTAGCTATACAAATTCATCAATCAAATTAAGCATAGCCCAAGTGCTACAAATTCACAGACAATGAAATGAAATTCATCAAATCTTGAACAAACCCCACAAAAACTACAAATCCCATTTATCATTTTTTTTCTACAAATTTGCTAATAAGCCACACACCTAATCTAAATCTTGAACTTACAAACCCAGCAGAATCAAATCATCAACACACCAACAACAAAAGGAGGAAAGCATTAATAAATCAAAACTCACCGACACAAGTTCAGAGCACAGCGGAGCGGGAGCGGCGGCGGCTGCGTCGGCTCTCTCAGACTCTCAGTCTCTCCGATTCGGATTTGTTTCGTTTTTTTTATTGGATTTGTTATTATTTTTCTTTTTGGATTGGATTTTAATGAGGTTTTGGGCTGGGCTCATTAGAACAATCAGCAGAACAGGCCTCTTCTTCTTCTTCTTTTTATTTTATTTATTATTATTATTATTTACTATTTATTATTTATTTATTTTTAAATTTTTAAATTTTATTATTATTATTTTTAAATTTAAAATTTAAAATTTATTTTAAAATTATATTTTACTTATTTTTTAATTATAATTTTGGGCTTAAATGGGAGAGAAATTATTAAGTTTACTTGGAATACTACTACAAATTTTCCATAAAAAAAAAAAACTACTACAAATTTTACAAACTATGTGTTACAAGTTAAAAAGAGGCAATTTAAAATTCAGTTATGAAGTGATTGAAACTTACCAGTTACATTTATTGTCACATCAGTTTATAAGCTTCATATAATAAAACTTATAGTGTTTTATTGGTTGGAAGCATTTCTCAAAAATAAAATAAGATGAAAACCATCACCTGATGCTAGACTTGCATAGGTGATAGTGTTTTATTGGTTGGTTGTAAGGATTATTTCTGCAGTCCTCCAAGTGGATCTAATAATTTTTCAAAATTGGAGGATCGAAATAAATAATCAAAAGAAAGGACATTTTGTGTTGGCAGTAAGATCAGCTGGCATCAGAGTAGGAGGATCGAGATTCTACACACTTCGGAGCAAAAACAAGTTTTTGTTATTGATAGATACAGTAAAATTTAAACTTATGATGTTTATTCTATAATAATCACTCTTAATAACAAAAGACTTTACTAACGAAGCGAACTAGAACCTAAAAAAAACTTGTATACAGTGTGCACTCAGGGCTCATGATAATACTGTTCATTTACAACAAAAAGAAACTTGGAGTGAAAATGTGCCTTTATTAAATTTCAATAAAGCTACGACATGGGCTCATGGCCCATGAAATTTCAAGAAAGCTACATCTCTATATTATCATTATTGTGTACATTTTGTATGGTTATATTAGAACAGATGGCCATCATTGCATTCCATATTTCCATTACATAGTTCTAGCAGTTAATAACTTAATATTAATCAATATCACATGTTGTGTCGTGTACTGTTGAACCTGATTAGCATTTTTTTAATAACCTGGAGTTGAAAATGGTCCGAATCTTCATGCGTGAGGCACGGAAAGATAATGGTTTTTCATATATATACGCATATAAAACCTATTCATTGTTAGAACTTAAGAAGATTCGTTCATCAAAAAAAGAACTTAAGAAGATTCACATTGGAAGAATGTAACTTCAAAATAATCAGTGGTGCTGATCGGCAATGATGTTCATTTTTCATCAACTGTGTTATTTAGTTAGCTCAATTTATAAAATCTTTTATTATCAAATAAGAAATTGAAATCAAATCTTGTCAACATAAAAAATAAAAAAGTCATTAATGTGGTAAGAGCAATTATAACGTTGTAAATATTATAAACTCAAATACCGTTATATTTATTTATTTATTTATTTTTAAATGATCTTAGAACATTTAAGTTGCATTTGAGATTAGAGTTTTAAAGCCAGCTTATTTTACTATTTAGTTTTTTTTTTTTTTTTTTTTTTTTTTTTTTTTTTTTTTAATGATGATAAACTTATAACTTTATTAAGAAGAAGATAAATTCAGTACATCATGAGCAATTGCTGACTCAGTTAGTAATGCATTTTCCTCTATCTATGTTACATAATTATCAATATTATCTATTTCTTTGGCAAACTTTGCCAAAAGATGTGCAGGTTTATTGCCTTGACGCTTCACATAAGACACTTACATCCCTTATACCGGTATCCCACACAAATGACACTCCAATTTCCATAGCTTTCGCCTCAATCTCCAACGAACCCAAAGGTTGAAGAAGTTTCTTACTCATTGCTGCTACAACCTTTCCTTCATGATCACGGATCACCACCTCGACCCTAGACCCTCGAATATGACTAAAAACTACGCCATCCACATTTACCTTGTAATTTGGGGCCGTTGGTAATGTCCATGAATCATTCATCTTTATCCTCGGTGAAGTAATAACATGGTTTGCTCCCTGAAATTCAGCAAGCAAAGTCCGAGCTTTCTGCACCACCACTGTTGCCGATTGGCGAGCACTCCCATGTCGGACTACATTCCTATTGAACCATATGCACCAAGCTACCATAAAAATCATCTCCAAAGTGTCATCTCCAGTGTGTTGGACGAAAATCAAATACCATACCTGATTCACAAATTCTTGATAATGGATACCTTGTGTCTCAAACACAATACTGGATAAACTCCACACTTCCTATGCTTTCCCACACTCCTAAAATGCATGGCCACTAGATTCTTCCCCCAGACTACAAGCTTCACATCGAGCTTTATCAATGACCTGTCACTAACGTAGATTCAGTTTTGTAGGGAGGATATTACAACAAACTCTTCAGGTGAAAGACTTAATTTTATTTGGCAGATTCAAGCCCCATAGTCTTCTCCAAAATGTTTTATGTGTATTAGTATTGGACGACCCTGCCATACTCTCCAATTCAGTCACTGCAAGCTTGTATGCACTTTGAATTGTAAACCATCCCTTTGGAGTATAAGCCAACACTAGCCTGTCATGTGGAAGACGACTACTTAAAGGAATGCTGAGGATTGAATGGACATCTGTTGGAATTAAAATTTGACGCACTAGCTCTTCATGCTATGCACTTGTTTGGGGATCAATGAGTACATTCACCATAGATTGAGCGGGGATGGTGCTTGGCTGAGACAACACTTGTAAATAAGACGGATCATTAAGCCATTTATTTGTCCAAATACTAATTGATTTCCCATCGTCCACTTGCCATTTACACCCTTTTCTAACATTATTCCATGCCGCAATAATGCTTCACCATGCAAAAGGTTGTCAAGAACCAAGTTCAGCCCCAAGAAATTCATTATCTAGAAAATACCTCGCCTTTAAAACTCTATAGACTAGAGATGATGTATTTGTTTGAAGCCTCCACCCTAGTTTGGCTAAAAGCACAAGATTAAAAGCTTTAAGATCTCGAAAGCCTAAGCCACCCTCCTTTTCTGGAGTACAAACTTTGTCCCAACTAAGCCATGCCATCTTAGTTTTTTCATTAGTTTGCCCCCACCAAAATTTTCGGACCATGCTTGTCATCTCATTGCATAAAGTGTTTGGTAATTTAAAGACACTCATAATGTATGTCAGTATTAACTTTTTTTTGCTACTATTTATGGGTCTCACTACACTTTTTAATATTATTCATGGGTCTCACTGCACTTTTTGGTATTATTTATGGATTTCACTGTACTATTTCAGCTAGTTTTTACCTTTATCTACAGTACTTTCAGCAAAAAGTTTTCAGTTTTTGCTAAATAACTTTCAGCTAGTGTATGTTAGTATTAACTTTTTTTTTGGCTACTATTTATAGGTCTCACTACATTTTTTAGTATTATTCATGAGTCTTACTTTTTGTATTATTCATGGGTCTCATTGTACTATTTCAGCTATTTTTTACCTTTATCTACAATATTTTCAACAAAAAGTTTCCAGATTCAACTAAATAAGCTATTCCCGATCAGACCTCTAGTATACTCATTTTTTTTAGATTGAGAAACACAGCCTGTCTATCTCTATTATGACTAATTTTTATAGTATGAGACAGAATAATTGCATAATATATTTCTTATTAGGACCTACTGAACTGGTTTAGTGGTTCTCATGAGTTGCACCCATGTTAAACCTATATATTTCTTATTTCTCATGCTTCTTAAATTAATTCAACTTATTGCTTCTATTTGCATTTAGATTTGTTTACCTCATTTGATAATAAAGAAAAGATATATAGCCTTATATTTTTACACGCCATCGTTTTGATAGCCCTCCACATTTTTTTTGAACTAGTTGGGGTTCATTGTTCTTATGCATGTAGTCTATATATTGAAACTTTTTGTGAAAATATTGTGTCAATAACTTTATTCATATATTATTTTCTTCTTACGTGGATAATGTATTTGTTTACGTTTCTGTCTTTTCTTGGGTTTTGACTTAATTCGATTACTAGCACACGGAGTATCATAACATAAGCACGTGACTTCATTTTCGTCTCTAGCCACCATGCTGACCCAGACGCTTAGTGAAAACGACTCGCACCTGTAAATACAAATTGGACCGCAAAAATGGCATCTTAGGTCACTTCATTGACTACTTATTTTCAGCTCAAACACTATGGAGACACAATGGCTAAACCAGTTGTAAAATTGTTGTGAAATTTTTTGTGATTGTTGACTTTTTTGATGAAAGAAAAATGGAGCTTGCAGTGACCACACCTACCAATTCTCTTTTATTTTCGTCACAAAACTTTTTGACTAAATTTTATGACTATTAAGTGGTAGGTTGTAAATTGTAGATGATAAAGTGATGTCAGTGATTGACCGATAAAATCAATAAAAATCTACTAGCTTAACTGCTTGTGAAAATTGTTGCTCAAGGACTAACACAAAACACACACTTTGTATAGCATCTTTTGGCATGGGTGACAAGTCAGCATTTACCATTTATTAAATAATCTAATTCACTATACTTTAACCAAATTAATGTCCAAAGTATAATATGTAAATATCAGAAAATACTACTTTAATTTGGGTTGTCATTATCTGAAAATGGCAAGAAGACACACATAATACATATTTGTTGTCATTTGACTATAATTATATATAAAAACATAATTAATAATCAGATTTTATAAAATAAGGCGTGCCGTAGTGCTTCAATCAACATGCTTTGTTGTCTTCAACTTTCTTTTTTTCACCCACCAATCTGTGATGTCTTATTTAGTAAAAAATGGCTATGAGAAGACTGACCATATCAAATTAATAATTTAAAAATGAAGCTCCATCTTATCAAAATTTTCAAGTAATTAAAGTCATTATCTCATATCTTATATATGTCTTGGTCCTAAAGAAGATTCATTTTTAATTATGTGAAAAATTAATAATCTTTTTTAATTATGTGAAAAATTATCTCCACCCTCTCTACCAAACTCCCCTCCCCCTTTTCTTTTTTCCATTAAAAAGAGATGTCTATTTGGTGTCCATTTAATGAATGTTGTTTCCTCAACTAGAATAAGGGTGATGAAAATTTTGGATATATTCTCTCTAGCTAAATACATCTTAATACTCATGAAGGTTTATAACTGTAAATGAAAAAGAAACCCAATGATTGGGACAAAATGGGCTTCTGCCCTTTTTGGACAAATTAATTAGCCTTTTGTCATTCTTTCTAAACTAAATAGGAAAATGCTCATCTTTTGAAAATCAAGTTTCTCAAAATCGAGTTAAAAAAAAAAAACAAAAAAAATTTTGGAGCCTTATAGTGACATTTTTAAGGACCTATAGTGACGTTTTGTAATTTGATATCCATGAAATCAAGTTATAGGCAATTAAATTGCCTATAACTCGATTTCATAGATATCAAGTTATAAAACGCCACTATAGGTCCTTAAAAACGTCACTATAGGTCATTGAAAACGTCATTATAGGGCTTAACTCGATTTTCAAAAGAGAGGCATTTTTCTATTTAGTTTGGGAAGAAGGACAAAAGGCTAATTAATTTGTCCGAAAAGGGCAGAAACCCATTTTTTCCCCAACGATTGAAAAAGAGAAAAAACTCTTTGCTCTGACCAAATATTTAGGAAGTGAACAGCTTTCATCTAAAACAAAGCCGAAAACCTGAGGGATAATAATACTCTCAATAAAAGGAACATTGCCCTAGCTATATTGAAGTAATTTAAAGTTGTAGAACCAATGTAGTGGGTGCCTATAGGTCGTTTGGTAAGGTTGTAAAGAAAGTTTAGGCTACAAAGGTTTGTAAGTTTTGACTAATTTTTTTTGGTAAGAAGTTTTGACTATCATAACTTATAGGAATGGTCTCTTTGCCAAACAACTAAGATTCTTCCAACATTACAACATGTTTTCCCATGCAAATGAGAATCGACGGACGAGGACACCTAATATTGTGACTTTTTCAACTAGTAGCGGTTTCAAGAATTCTTTTTTCAATGATCATTAAATTTAATATAAAAAAAACTTTATATATTGACAAAAAAAAAAAAAAAACACTCATATATATAAAGCTTTACACTTTCCTTACATATTTTTAAATTATTGCATATATAATAATCTCATTATTAATGTAGCAAGTTATATCGATTTTTTTCAAATTTTAGTTCAATAAAAAATTTTCGTGGGCTTTTTCTTTTTTTTTGAAATGGCATAATATATTGCTAAATGGATCAAAGTTTAATTTTGTTGTGCCTAAAAAAATTCTGGGTGGTACCAATTTTTTTTAAAGGTAAACAAATCATAAAATTTTTAAAATTTATATATAATTTAGATTTATTTTTTAGGTCAAGGTGGTCTTGTGACCACCCCCCTTGGATAGCTCGTCCAATTGGTGCCCTGAATCATTTGGCATGTATTGTAGGTGGTTCTTATCGTGGATCGTCTTATATCTCTATTTACTCACCCTAGTTTTAGAAGGTTGTGTACTTTGACGAAAGTGTACTCATGCGGGAACCTCGGTTTTCAGGCACAAGATTTCTACCCACCAACCTAAATTCCCATGTTAATGGTACAAATCCTGAGAATTTCCATGTCTTCAACTTCAAGCTTTCCATCACACCCTACAAAGAAAAATGGTGAAAAGTCATGGAAGGTGGTTAGCTCGTGACGTCCCAAATATAAACACCAGGCCCTTTCCATTATGAGGCATGAGTTAAAAACCCTAATAACTCTACTATCATTTGAGTTCATTTGGAGTTTCTTGCGAGTTCTTTAGTATAAAAGAAGTTTTGTCCAGTACCATACTGGTGTCTTTTGACAATATATTTCCTTCTTCCAAAACCATTGTTTGGACAATTGACTCATTGATTTTTCTTGCATCATCAATAATTATTTCTTCTATAATGAATTTCCTTGAGGTTGTATTGGTTTCAAAGGGTTTTTACAACGTCATCAATTCCTAGTGTGTTTTTGACTACCTTAATTGTCTATATTATTTTTGGATTGTGGTGATATGACTCAGTTAATTCATTACTTAAAAAAATTTGGGATCTAAATGAGAGTTTCACATTTTTAACTCTCTCATTAGATTACAAATATTATTATTATTATTATTATTATTATTATTATTTTGGGGAAGAAGATTACGAATATTATTGAACTGAGGTTACTGCACATTTAATTAGGCAAAAAAAAAAAAAAAAAAAAACTCTCGTTAACCACTAATAGCACACAAAATCAGGTAGCAATTGCGTAATTTGCGTGTGTAGTAACTCTTCCCTTACATTGAGCCAAAAAATAAGAAAAGATAAAATAAAATAACTCATTCATTAAGTATACATTGCACAATTCCACAATAGCGTTTGCAGGTAACTTTTTACTCTATTTCAAGTTTCAACAATAGTTCTTTTTTTGTTCTTTACTATTTTTAACTATATTTCAACAATGGTTATAAGCTTTTTTTTAATCTTATTTTTTCACACAGAAAATGTATGTGGACAAACACAAACACGTGCTCAATTACCATATATTACGACATATATTGCACTATGCCGCAGCAGCGTCAGTGCTAGTAGTATTCTTCTTTTTAAAATAAAATAAAATTTTTTAAATAAATTCCTTTCCTACTTTCCACAAGAAATACTATGATCATGGGTTTTAATTAACTCAATTGTTAAAATTTCTGATATTTAAATAAAAAATTTAGGGTTTAATTTTCGCCTACATAAAAAATCGATTGGTGTCTTAATTTGATGACTTCATAAGTTAAAACTCTTTAAAAAAAAAAAAAAAAAACTGTGATTACAACATTTTTATAACAACTTCATAATAAAACTTTTTTTTATAGAGAGTTTCAATTTATAATATCTGCTCTTAATGATAGCTCTTTATTATCAGATAAGATGTTAGCAATTTTTATTGGACTCATTACTAACTTTTTTTTTGGAGTAAACAGTAATACTTATTAGAATACACATGAACATAATAATAGTATTTTAAATCAGATTTATAATATATTACTATTAACATTATTTATTGCGAACAATTTGTTATCTAAATTCTTCTTAATTTGCTATCATATTTTAGTAAAAAAAAATATATGTACGTGACGAAACTGATGCAAAATTACCTTTACGTACAGTGCACGACGGCGCAGCCTTTACTGTGTTATGACATTTACTACGAACTGACTACTAAGCTGATAGATAATTGTAATATAATTTTAATATTATCACATTAGCAACTTGCAGAATAATTAAGAGTTTATTACCGAACAGGTGAATTTCTGGGAGGGTGTTATAGGGCTTTGGCAGACTCTGCATCATATATAGTGTCCCTTTCTTCTTGGCTGCTAGCTACTATTCTTGTTTGACATTTCCTAACTAGAGCAGGCTTTTATTTTGTTAGCTGCTAAAGTTGAAGGGGGTAAAGCACTGTGTTAAGGATCTTGATCAACTTTGTTAGGTTTTAGATTGTTGAGTTTGTTGGTCAAATTTCTGTCTCAAATTCAAATTGTTGTAAGGAGGTTGTAATTTAATAAATTCTAGGTATGAATAGAATTGTATTAGGTTTGAGTTGGAAGTAGAAGCTATTCAAAAGATGATGAATTAATCGGTTTTTATTCATATATTTTATGCTATAAAAAAATTTACGAATGAAACTTGTTTTTATTAGAAAGTATACATTGGTGACTTCAAAATAGATACAAATTTAACCAAATTTGGATTTTAATTGAGTGAGATATGACAATTTGAAGTTTGCAGAACTTTGTTGTCCTCAAGAATTTGCTTAAGCCTCACTAGAGTAGAGACTCGCTTGAGCGAAATTTCGGCAAATAGTAAACCAATATAATCTAGTGATCAATATATAAAATCAATCATCGTTACACATGTACAATTTGAGTGGAGAGAGTTGCTATGTCAATATCACACTAAGAGCAAACTTTCTTGAGCCTGAACAATTTTAAATCTCTCAACAAAGTTTTCTCTTTGTGAGATATTTTTTGGAGTTTTTCTTAAGTTACATGTTCTACAAGTGCATATACCTACAATTAGTTTGGACTACCTGGGCCATAATATGTCTAACACTAGGATCTAAATTTGAGGTTCTAGGATCTTATTTATTTGATTAAATTATAAATAACATACAAAGTAATGACTTTCAAGTTTAGAGTACTCACAACAGCCTCTCCAAAACAACCTTTAGTAAGAAATATAACTAAACCCAGCTTGAAACCTCACGCATTAGACTTGATAATTTGTGAAAAATTGTTAACAATGAACAATGTCATCACTAAACATATTGAGACACTGTTCATCTCTACTCAAAAGAAAATTATTTTTTATTCATTTTCTCCCAATTAACTCTTTCTCTCTCTCTCTCTCTCTCTCTTTGTGGCTTTCCCTTTTCTCTATCTATCTATAGAATCATAGATCAGTAGGTTTTTGGTGAGCGACAATACTGGTTGGGCGTTGGGTTCTAATGGAGGTGCTGGATCTTGGAGTTCAAAGTTGGGACATGGTGGTGGCCTCACATTGGTTCTCTCTCAATTTGATTTTGATTTGGTTTTGATTTTGAAGTGGGTGTTTATGGATCTCTGGTTGAGTTGATTTTGATATGGGTGTTTATGGATTCCCGGTTGGGTTGATTTTAATTTGGTTTTGATTTTGATTTGGGTGTTTATGGATCTTTGGTGGTGGCCTCGCGATGGTTCTATCTCAACCCACCCAATTTGGTTTTGATTTGGTTGAAACTAATTGGGTTGTTTTGATTTTGAAGTGGGTGTTTTGAATCTCCAGTAGTGGTAGTGGTGATTTGAGATAAAATCTAAAATTGGTGATGATGGGTTAACAAAATATATCTGAGAAGATAAAATAATATTTAAATAGGATAGTGGTAAAGTAAGAGCACTCGCACTAGTCAGTGCAAAATAGAAAACGTTGTCAATTTTGCACATTTTTGCTCAAAAACTTCCCACATCAGTTTGTCTATGACACTATTCATATACACAATTGCTATGGTAAATATATACAACTACTATAGTTTTATATTTTATTTTTTAAATATTTTTTCTCTCTCCTTACCATCGAATTTTCTCTCTTTTCCACTACTCTCTTCCTTGACTATTTCGTTGTCAAACCCATCCTAAATCTAGATCCAAAGTGTTTGTTATGTTTAGACCCCTAAAACTAGATTGTTTAACCTATTATATTAACCAAGTGATTACTTAGATCAATTATTCAAATCTAGGTTAAACACAAATAAATCATATCATGCAAAGATGCGAAAAAGTAAATAACACCACGATTTGATGACAAGAAAACCAAAGAAATAAATCGTTTCAAGGTAAAAACCTGGAGAGGATTTAACTTAGCTATTCTTAAGGTAAACACATCCACTATAAGAGAATTGTAGTTTTTACAATCAGATTTAACCTTAAATCTATTGCTACCTCCAGTAGTAACTTACTGACACAACCACATGCAAGCTCCGAATTCACGGACTCCTTCTCTTCTTGGATTTATACCAACACAAGTACCCTTACTTGTGACTTTGAGATCCCTCTCAAAGGTTTCAAATCACCATTAGTAATGATCTTGATGCAACAACTATGTTCTACCAAACGCTTGATTTTAGTTTTTGCTCCAGTAGATTCTTGTGTAGTTAGAAGGTATAAAACCTTTCAAATCTCACAAAGAGTAACACACAAGTCTTTTCAGCATATTCAAAACGTGGCTAGGGTTTCCCTTTCATATGTGGAGAAGTTTAGATGAAACCCTAAATGTTTTCGTAGGCTTGGGCCTATTTAAAAATTCTACAAAAAAATTGTGCCTACGATTTTCGATTGGTTGAGCCTAATTCTCGATCGGTCGAGCTTGACAAAAACTTTCTTCCTTTTTCTGTAATTAGCTGAACTTGTACCTTGAAACAACCACTTTTAAGCATTGCGTAATACATGGACTAGACAATGTTTTGTTCTTGGTTTGCCAACACACTAAAAACATAATTCTAAACATTTAAACCTAAATGTTTAGAACCTAACACAAAGTCATCAAACCCAAATTGAAAAGAAGAAGAAGCACAAACCCATATGAATCATCAAATCCAAATTGCAAAGAAGAAGAATAACAAACCCATATGAAAAATTGAAAAGAAGAAGAAGCAACATCACGATGGTCAAGAGAGATGAGAGATGAGAGAGAATGTTAGAACAAATAAAGGTAAAAATAATAACAAAAATGATTATTTAAATAAAATGGGGTGTATAATAGATAATTTATTACACAACTACTTTTAAATAAAAGTAGTTGTGTAAAACAAAAAAAGAAAAAAAAAGTAGGTTATTATGCTAAAATAGATAAAAAAATTTTAAAAACCTAATGTGAATGGTCTAATAAATCTAATATAGTTGTATGTGAATGGTATTTTAGCTAAACTAATAAATGTAAAATGTTTAGACCAAATTTGATTAACAATGCATTAAGGGTAATATAAATACTCTTATATTGTTGAAAAATATCATTCATATTAGCTAGCAAATATAGGCATGGATGCACATTGTACAGAGAACACCATTCTATTGAACAAAAATGTACATTTTTTTGTCATACTTATCTTTCTTTGAGAGCAGATCCTTCATCCTACTTTGAATTTCTCGATGTGCGAGTTTCCGCATTTGTTGCAGACCTATCTTTATTAATTATTACTATAATTTATCAGAATACAAATAAAATGTCAATAAAATATGTTAAATTACAAGTATGGTATGCCTGCCATATTTTATACAGGTATACGTAATAAAAATATAGGAAACAATTAACTAACCAGTCAACGGAAACAGCACATTTGCGGGCCATAGTTAACGGCTGCCTGCTCCTTTAAATATCAACAGATCTTTTCTGTTGCTTAACTGCTATACAGATCCCTTTAAAATATATATATATATATATATAGTAAATAAATAAAAATAATAAAATAAAAAATTTCTTTTGAGAAACAAACATACACAAGGGAGAGGAAAATGAGTTCTATCACAAAGATACTTGAAAAAATTAGCCAAAGTAATAGACCAGTCTTTGGACCTCCACGGTTTTGTGCTAACAAAAATAAAAAAAAATCATGTATAGGAGAAGCATAAACTTACCTTGGGCAGATACACCTTCGTTTTCCCCTTCCATGGGCTTGATTTGGACAAGTGAAAACTGAAAGGTTATTATGGGGATTGGCCTACAACGTATTAGGAATGAAAATTGTCTAAAGACTATGGGAGAAAAAATGGAGTTTAGAGGTGTAGGGTCACAGTTTGGAGCCCAAGCCCAAAAGGTTTGAGATCCTCGCCTAGTGAACCCAGTACAATAAATTTGTAGAGAATAGGTCGAAGAACTAGGTATTAATGAATTGAATAACGGCTAATATGGATGAACTTCCTGATTATAGAATCAAATATTTACGTCCGAGGAGACAAATGAGAATATAACATTTAAGAACAAAGTAACTGTGCCACGTTGATCGTTCCTATCTTTTGTTTCCAATTTTTTCACCGTCCCCTTTTAGGGAAGATATTTCCCATTATATAATCCTCTTGAACTATCCTTCCCCTACACTTATTCATCATCTAAGCCACCACTTGAGTAGTTGTCCCATCAACTTTCTTCTTCAGCTTTTCTGAATAATAATCTCCCTGGAAATACTATTCAGAGGTCTACTGCACATAAATGTAGTCATAATGGTAGGTACAATCATTTAATGTGGAGGTTGCAGCCTTTCCATAGATATTTTGGAATCTTCCTTCTTCCCAGGGTGGCTGTGAGGTATTTCTACGTGG
This sequence comes from Quercus wislizeni, assembly GCA_023055345.1. Classification (NCBI taxonomy): domain Eukaryota; kingdom Viridiplantae; phylum Streptophyta; class Magnoliopsida; order Fagales; family Fagaceae; genus Quercus; species Quercus wislizeni. The sequence goes on along the minus strand of JALGQJ010000005.1, from coordinate 3,796,394 downwards.
TAGGATCTTCTTGCAGTACCATTGTATTGGTCCGAGTAAGCAATTTGAACCGTATTCAATAGATCCGAGGAGGAATGTCTCCTCGGAAAGCTTTCCCGTTATTTCCCATGCCCAAAATTTTAGTGGACAAACCTTAGCACTCTTTAATCTTTTAGTTTACCTTGTCGGAAATTCAGGTTTGTGGATAAGGATTAGAATTCAATACTTATTGATTTGGGCTATCACAAGCCCAAGGCCCAATATGCACGAATTTTGGACCTCCGCCCCCACAAGAGGAAAGTAGTATGTCTGTTTGTTTAGACCCCTTAAAGTAGATTGTTTAATCTAATATATTTTCAAGTGATTATTTAGGTTAATTATTCAGATCTAGGTTAAACAATAATAAATCATATCATGCACAATAGTTGAAAAGTAAATAACGTTACGATATGATAACTTAGGAAAATTAATGAAACGAACTATTTTAAGGTAAAAACTAGGGAAGGATTTGAACTAGCTATCCTCAAGGTAAAGCAAATCCACTATAAGAGAATTGAAGTTTTTACAATCAGATTTAACCCTAAATCTATTGCTACCTCAAGTAGTAACTTACTGACACGTTCACGTGCAAACTCCGAATCCATGGACTCCTTCTCTCTTTGGATTTATTGCAATATAAGCACCCAAGCTTGTGACTTTGAGATCCCACTCAAAGGTTTTAGATCACCTACAGTTGTTGATCTTTGTAGCAGCAACTAGGTTCTACCATCGCTTGATTGTAGATCTTGTTCCAGTAGATTCTTGTGTAATTAGAAGATACAACATCTCTCAGATATCACAAGGAGTAACATACAAGTCTCCCAAAAGTTTCCAAAACATAGCTAAGGTTTCTCTTTTATATGTGGACAAGTTAGAATGAAACCCTAAACATTTTTGTGGACTTAGGCCTGATTTAAAATTCTATAGAATTTCTTGTTTTGCGATTCTCGATCAATCTGGCCTAATTCTTGATCGATCGAACTTGGCAGTTTGTGACTTCTCTTTTCTGCAATCAGCTCAAACTTGAAACTTGAAATCTACACCTTTGAGTATTGCCTAACACATAGACTAGATATGTTTTGTTCTCATTTTGGTAACGCAAACAAAATATGATTCTAAACATTTTATCCTAAATCTTTAGAACCTAAAATAGTAGATACCTATCTTTGGATGACATGGTTGTTAATTTATGGATCCTTTAGTCAATCAACCAATACGATTATCCTAAAAAAAGTGTTCATTGACTAATGTCATATCAATATTTATTTTACCCTAACAGTTGACCATCACATTTATGGTTTATTTGGATCGAGGGAGAGAAAGGGAGTAGAGTAGAGTTGATCAAAAATTCCAATTTTTGGTCAACTCTACTCTACTCTCCCTTTCTTCTCCCTCAATAAGAGTTAAATAAATTTGCAAAAATTTTACCAATACTTTATCTTAAAATTGTTAGAAGTATGTGGTTATCAAATGTTAAATTACCAATTATTTCAAAAGTCTTAAACTTTTGGGAGAATTGATAATTTAACATGGTATCAAAGCGAGGAGTCCTAAGTTTGATCCATGTCTCGTCCACTCTATCTCTCATTTTAAAATCCCACTTATTGGGTCTCACCTATTAAAAAGGAGTTTGAGCTCACACGTGAAATGAGTGTTATAAATATGTGATTATTAAATGATTAAATTTACTATTTTCTAACAACTTAAATTTTTAGAAGAATTAATAATTTAACAAAAACAATTTTCTACTAAAATAAATTATGTTCTTATGTAATTTTACAATTTCCATCAATTGAGCCAACAAAATTGTGGTGGAAGGATCAATTAATTTGGTCATGTCTGAGATAAGGACTACTAATTTCAAATTATAAGACCATGAGGTCAATTTAAATTTTGACCTAAATTTTAGAGGGTATTTTGGCCTATTCCCTTTATTAATTTTGTTAATTCTCAATATAACAATTTATTTAAGCATTAGCTTTGATTTTTATACTGGATAACACATGTGTACAGTTTATACATGTACAATACATGGTTTTTTGGGGTCTTGGGGAGAGAGGGGGGATTGGGTTAATTGGCCTTGATTTTTTGTTTGTTATGATTTTAATTTTGTTTTGTCAATGTGGTTGCAAGTGTATCGATGACCTTTGTTAGGTGTCAATTTCCTTGCGATCTTAATTTGATTATTTGACTCTGTTTATAAAAGGAATGCGGTTCGGTAATGCCTCAATTGAGAAGACTTTGCAAGATCGATGTGATTATTCAAGAGAATGCAATTGATGGTGACTAAAGAACTAATAGAGCTTCAAAGTCACTTGTACAAGGAGGCTGAGTTATTCAAAGTTGTACTAAAACATGAAGCTAACAAGGCAAATCGATGCAAATTTGTTTATGTTAATGCACACATCAAATGAAATCAATAACAAATATCTAAGGATCTAACATGCTAACAACTAAGAGCTTAATGCTAATTCAAAGGAACTGGAATATAATCAAGAGTAGCAAAGTAAAAAATTAGAAGTAAGCTATATAATTGCATGAACACCTTACAAAACCCTAAAAACTAAAAGAAAATACAATAACAATACATAATTCTCTGTACAAGCAGTCAATGAGTGGAGATTTGTGTCATTTCTTCATGAGATTTTTTTTTTTTTTTAATGGATTAAGATCAAGTGCTATAGCTCTTAGTGGCTAAGATTTAGAGTTGAAAAAAGCAATTTTCAATCTTAACCATTGAATAAAAAAAGTGAAAATGGTAAAAAAAATTTGTAAGTAGGGAGGAGATAATTACACTGGGTATTGCACCCAATCTCCATCCCTCTTTTATAGGCAAAAATGGTATTTCTAGACAATAACTACCCCACAAAGCAAGGAAGAAGTTTCTTATAGTTTCCACCTGAGTTACAAGTTTCTTCAAGCCTTCTATGCAATGGACAACTGAGTAGGTAGTTTTTTCCAACAAATTTACCAATTGTCAATGAATAGTTAGGTTATTTGCCACATGGCATAATTTGTCAAATCACATGCAGTGTGCCTACCAAATTAATATTTAATACATGCATGGTTACCAATTTACATGTGTAATCATCTCTAAGATTACAAGTGGCTCAATGCCAGATATAATTCTAACTATTATTGATCAATAAATCACTTCCTTGATTTTATTATTATTGAGCCTTTGATATCGAGACTATAGTGGTCTAATTTTGTTCACAGAACCACATTTTGGTCTCCACCAAATCAATATTTTCTTTATTATATGTACAAATTTATGGTCTTAATGATCCTTTACATAAAATGTTGCACTTTGAAGCATGATATAGTCCTTTACAGTGCACATAATATCTCGTTTGCACCACATGCAATAGATTTATACCCAAAAAAAAATAATGTGATTTTTGAATTAGGTGATGCTATCTTTCATGAGGAAAATTTTCCTTTTAAATATAAAAATAGTGGGGGCAAAGAAGTTAGAGAAAATGTGTTATCTCACCCTAGTTCTTCTACTTTTCATTCACAAAATCAAGAAAATCTTGAAATTGAACTTAGAAGGAGTAAAAGAGCTAGAGTTGAAAAAGATTTTGGCCTTCACTATTATGTTTTTAATGTTGATGAAAATCCTCTTACTTTGCAAGTAGCTTTGTTATCACCTGATGTTATATTTTGGAAAGAGGTTGTGAATGATGAAATAGATTCACTAATTTCCAACAAAACATGGAACTTAGTAGAGTTACCACCTGGTTGTAAAACAATAGGTTGTAAATGAGTCCTTGGAAAAAGCTTAAACCTGATAGCACAACAGATAAATTTAAAACAAAACTTGTTGCAAAAGATTTTAAACAAAAAGTTGATGTTGATTTTTTTCGACAGTTTTTCTTCTATTACTAGAATTACATCCATTAAATTGTTAATTTCTGTTGCAGCTATATATGATTTGAAAATTCATCAAATAAAGGTAAAAAGAACTTTTCTCTTATAGTGAATTGTACTGTCTCATTTGCACCACATGCATTAGACTCGTCCCCCCAAAAAAATGGCATTAACATGAGAGAGCTTCCTAAGTATGTACCAATTTCTAAGAAATCATTTATGAAAATAAGTAATTTCCCCTTTCTTTTAATAATTTTTTTAATCTAAGAAATTAAAGTCAAATTATATATATATATATATATATATATATAGTTAGTTCTATTATTGTCCCCATGACTTCTATTTTTAGTGTATTTTAAACCCCATTGGGAAAGTGACTCAATAAGTGACACTTCATTTTCTGACTTTTAAATCTTTGGTCCTATTATTAGACACAAGGCGTGTATAGCTGCATAGGCGTGCTAAAATCTTACGCAAAAGGTTTGGAAATCTAGTGTGAACTGTGAAGGGAAAATTGAAACTACAAAAATTATATTTTACGTAAATTTTCATTTCTAGGCAATTGTATATATAACCTGGAGAAGTAGGTGCGGCTCATACGTATTGGATAAGATAACTATCCCAACATATTTTAATTTCTTTTGCAAAACAAGTGACTAATCCAGGATTGACACCAAGATGAATCAAAACTAAAATAATGACGATAATTTGATTACAACTATAAGCTTGTATTAAAGTCAAATCTTGGAAGCTCTAAAGTTAACAGCCCAATACATATGTGCCCGGTTTCCCCTTTGGATGAGAGATTTCTTCCCAAAAGTATCGTAGAGAGATTCCATATATTATTTAGAGGAGTTGGTTTGTAAAGGTGAAGGCTATCGTCATTTTTTTATTGAAACACGACACATAAATGTGGGCTGCTTGTCATATATGGGATTCTATTATTGACAGAGATAAGGTTTTTGTGGAATTCTGGTTAGTTCAATTGATAAAGTCTCTGATGGTTGAATAAAAGATTCAGGATTTAATCTCCGCTTACACAAAAAACTGATTAGTATCTTAGTCTGATAATAATGGGCTACTATTAACAGTGGACGTCATAAGTTGAAATTTTCTCTCATAAAAGAAAAAGATAAGGTTTCTATATAAAGTATGGACAATCTGATTGTGTTTTGCTATTTATGGACTGATGTAAAATCAAATTGGTTTGTGAAAGCAAAGCATTGCCGACCTTATGTCAAAAACGTGTAATGTAAATCCCTTGTTAGTCATATCCACTTTAAATCCAAAAGTCCAGGAGTCTTTTATTTATAAAGTGAAAGGGCAACAACTTTAAAGGGCAGATTGAAAGGTGTATTGATATGACTTTTTCAACGGTTGCATATAGTGTCCAAATCTTACTGCCAAATTGTCATTTAATTAATATATTCCAGGCAATGATAATCTTGTTTAACATGGGGTTCAACTAGTTGTAGATCTTGTTCTTCTATCAACTGTGTGCCATGCACACCACTAGCCTTGCTGTTGCTGGCGGCATACTCGTGTTATTGTTATAATTATAAAGTAATGAGATGCAAGTCTGTTTAATTTCTAATAGCATTTCCAATAATAATAATAATAATAAGGTAAAGAGACCATATAAGTCTATGTATTGAATTCTATGTGAAACTTTATAAATAATTTCCTACGAGCAAGAGTCATATTTTTATATAATTGACTTATTTTATGACAAAACACACTTTACTTGCAATTGGGTAGTTTCTAAGTGGTTTCAAGAATATCATGACAAGTAGTATTGTTGAGGACACAAAGATTACTCAAGCTACAATGCAAAAAAGACAAAATATAAAGTCTCGATACCTAGCTTGACACCTCTCGATTTATTGAGATATTCAGATTTTGACCGTTTAGATATGTTTTTGGCCCATGATCACCAAAGCTGTCTAGGGTTTTGTGCCTAAGATTTTCAGAGATATAAAATATATATTTTATAGCCGTCATCATATAGAGAGACAGACACTGAGACATATATTGTGATACATGCACCTATGAAACTGGTGTGACTCTTGTACACCTTAGGGTTATGTACCAAGCTGCTTTTAGATCTACAAGCGTGGATTGAAGAACTTTACACCCAACAACAACTCTCAATTTGTTATGTTAGTCACGTATTGAGATCCATGCAAGGGGAATAAGTCTTCTACAAGATAAAGTCCTACCCAGCCTTGTACGAGTGATGACACACCTTCCCCCATACCACTTTCTATTTTGTAAGTATCATATTTTTATGTATTAGCATATTTGAGGTCAAAACACACTTTATATGTAATTAATTCTTAGTTTCTAGTGTGTTCAAGAAGATTTCAGTTGAATAAACAAGTGGTATTATTGAAAACACAAGATTGCTTAAGAAATTGCTCAAGAAAAGCTGAAACAAGTCTTGATACCTAGCTCAGTGCTTGTCAATTTATTGGGCATAAATGAATCTCGATACTTGGCTTAACACCTCTCAATTTATTGAGCTTCGGGAAAATTGAACAGTAAATTTTTGTTTCAGCTCGTGATGACTTATCCTTTCTAGGGATTGTTTACTAGGGTGATTGGCCACAAACTGAATGACTCATTGTGATAGAAATTAATTAATTAATTAGTCAAGTTATTAATTAATCAATTTATCATGCAAACGCGTGGTAGCACAAACAAATCACCAATAAACTAATTAGCAGCGGAAAATAAATAACACGGTGATTTGTTTACAAATGGGGAAAAACCTAACGGCAAAAACCCCACCGGGTGATTTTCAGGTCACCATTCCCGAAACTCCACTATTATCACAAGAAGCGGTTACAAGTAAAGGAATCTCAAGTACCTTACTAACTTACAGTTGAACCGTTACCCCAATACCTAATTGGACTTATTTTGTAGTGACAGTTTCCCCTTTCTGATGCACGGCTCCCAAGTACGTGACTAACAGTTGTGCGGATCCCAGTACGCGACTTCAAAACACCAACTAAGAAGATTGTCGGCTGCAAAGTTCTTCAATTCATCCACACAATGAAGATCAAGAAGATGTTTGGACACAAAACCCTACGGTGCAAATACACAGAAACTTCTTCAAGAGAAAGAGATGAACTAGGTCAAAAACCTTGTCTCCCGTCACAATTTGCTTGAACAGAGTTTGCTCAATGCCTGTGCAACTTGTGTACAGTTTGACGGCTCTTAAAACAATCCTTTTATATGTCTAGGGTTAAGAGAAAAGAAGGCCCAAAAACATATTCATGGATCCCAAGAAAATCATATTTGAATTCTGAAATTCTTAAACCTCGACAGATAGGAGGTTTCGAGAAGCTATCGAGCAGTTGTCGAGATTTAATGAATTTGCACTCTTTGCTTGATTTCTTGAACAGACTTGAAGGCTTCAACACTTGATCTTGAAACGTGGTTTCTTGAAGTATTTAAACATATCCTAAGTCTACCAAAATACAAATAAAGTACGTTTTGTCAAAGGATAAGCCAATTACATAAAATCATGACATATGTTCTTAACATGTAAAACACATATGTCCTAACATAGGGTTCTAGAGTATATAAAAGACATTTTATAGTCATCATCATAGACACAAAGAAGCACACGCATAATAGGAGTTGCTATGACGTTTATGTGCCTAGGGTTTTGTACCAAGTTATTACTGGTTAATCAAAGCGTGGATTGGAGAACTTTGCAAAACTATAACAATCAAAAGGGTTATAGTGCTATTAGTCACAAATAGGAGATTTGTGCAAAAGAGAAGTTTTTTCAAGAAGTAGTCCAATTGGGGATGAAGCTTTCTTATATATGTTAGTAGATTCTACTGTAGGTAAGTACTTCTAGATAGGGTAAGATTTCTTGTACTTATAACCTCTATTCTTGTTAGTAGTTTCTTCAGGAATGGTCACTTGAATTTTACTTGGTGGGGTTTTACTTGCGAGGGTTTTCCCCCATCGTGATCAAATCATTGTATCAAACTTATTTTCTACTGCACTTATTTTAGATGGTGATTTTATTGTACTTTAATAGGTTTTGCATATAATTGGATTAATTAATCAACTTAAGTAATTGGTTAAGTAACTTGGTCAATCTATAACCCAACATATTTGAATTACACACTATGATGATAGGAATCGTGTAAGGGTCAATTGTCTCCCTTGTTATATAAAAGGGAGTAGTCATAGCCGTTAGGAGGCAAAGTTCAACCAGGCAATTCTTGCTAAAATTAGGCTACTAGGAAGAATAAAGAGTCGAAGTGTGCCCGCTTTGTAGCATTTAGATCTTCTAGATTTCCTAGGGTACTCTACCAAATAAATTTCCTTATATCTTAATCATTCTTTAATGATTTAATGGTCTAAATTTTGCCATGTCAACATTCCACTAACAATAATCTTAACTATTTTCTTTGCAACATTATTTTATTATTTTAAGAATATTATTAGTGGAATGCTGATATAGCAGAATCTAGACCATCAAATCATTAAAGTATGGTTAGGATTTAAGAAAATCTATTGATAGAGTACCCTAAGAAATCTAGAGGATCTGAATCCCGTTTTGTATCATTCTTGTCTTATTAAAATCTACTCAAGAGCATAGGTTTCATCCTTTGTCCCGTCATAGCTTTTCACCCCATTAAAAGGGGTTTTCCATGTACTTGGTGTGTATTTTGCATGTTGATTTCTTTATTGTTCATTTGCATCAATATCCAACACTATTTTTTAATGTGCTAAGGATTTAGCTTAGGGAGCAGAGAGGGGAAATTTACTAGAACTAAGGCTCTAATACCATGTAAAGACTATAAGCTTATATATTTACTAGTGTGTAAAATTGTACAAAAGACTGGCGTTAAATATGTAGACATATGTGTAACTTAGGAAAAATCTTCATATGTACCCAGCTCAAGAGATACGATCTCGTGACTTAGAAGTAAAAAGGGTATAGGAAAAGTATAGTACAATGGGGTTAGGTCTATTGGACTTGTATTCGATCAGAAAGATATTTGGAGAAGTCTTTATGAGACAATCACATTAGGATCCATTGGGATCCCCTCTCCCTTCCACTCAAAGAAATGGATTATGTTTAAATTATCTCTTAATTAACTATAATTTTATGTATTTATTACAATTTTTAGGTCAATATTTTGTGAGGCTGTCGTTGGATTATATGTCTTCCACACGCTATTCATGCTTGTCAAAACTCCCTTTTTTTTATTACATTGAAAATATAAGAAAACTATACCTTTGAATATTTATTAGATGACAAAGAATCAACAAGGTAAAGGGGTGGCACTTTTGCTCTAAAAATTTAATACTTGCGAGAAGGAAAAGGAAAAATAAAGGCATGCTTGACATTACTACCAAAATGCTTTCCGATTTTCTGACATAGATATAGCTGCAGTTGTTTCGATCTGTTAGAAATACTGAAAGATTGTATTGTATTTCTTAATGAGAAAATATACATCAATGCCTTATATAGGAGGCATAAGTGTGCGGTACAAGTAAAGTGCAGTACAAGTATAAGTGTGTTGTACAAGTAAAGTAATTGGGCCTAAAGGGCCTAAAGCCCATAACACAATATACATTAACAGCCCCCCTCAAACTCAAGGTGGATGTGAGACCAGCTTGAGGTTGTTAACCAAATCACGAGTGCGTCCCTTAGGAAGTGACTTAGTGAAAATATCTGCAAGTTGATCTTTGGAGGAGACGGAGAAAAGCTTGAGAGCACCATGAACAAGATGATAATGGATAAAATGACAATCAATCTCAATGTGTTTAGTCCGTTCATGGAAGACATCATTATGAGCAATATGAATGGCGCTCTGGTTGTCACAGTAAAGGGGAGTAGCAGAGGATGTTGACACACCTAAATCCTTAAGAAGCCATCGAAGCCAAAGGAGCTCAGATGTGGTATCAGCAAGGGCACGATATTCTGCTTCAGTACTGGAGCGGGCCACAAAGGTTTGTTTCTTACTTCGCCAGGAAATTAAAGAAGAACCAAGAAGAAAGAAATAACCTGTAGTGGACCTGCGATCAGTGGGATCCCCTGCCCAATCAGCATCAGAGAATGCACGGAGCACAAGAGGAGACTGAGCTGAGTAGAAAAGGCCATGGAAGAGAGTGCCTTTCAGGTATCGAAGAATGCGCAGAACAGCAGCATAGTGAGTAGATCGTGGAGCAGACAAATATTGGCTCACCTGATGAACAGCATAGGAGATGTCTGGACGAGTAACTGTGAGATATACTAGGCTGCCAACCAAACGTCTGTAAAGAGAAGGATTAGACAATGGTTTCCCCCCCGAGGGTGTCAAATGCGCGTTAAGCTCAACTGGAGTGTCAACCGTCTTGCTGTCAGTGAGTCCAGCTCGAGATAAAAGGTCAGAAGCATACTTAGCTTGAGTAACATAAAGACCATCTGTAGAATGAGTAATTTCAAGACCCAAGAAATAGCTGAGATGTCCAAGGTCTTTCATCTCAAACTGCTGACTGAGAAAATCCTTGAGTTCTTGAATGCCACTGAGATCATCACCAGTTATGATCATATCATCCACATATAGAAGAAGTAGAATGGTGCCTTTATCAGTACGACGAAGAAATAAGGCAGCATCATACGGACTAGCAGTGTAACCCAAGCGAAAGATAGTGGAGTTGAACTTGGCAAACCAAGCTCGTGGAGCTTGTTTAAGACCATAAAGTGCACGTTGAAGATGACAAACCTTGTTTGAGTCAACAGAGAGACCAGGAGGAGGTTGCATGTAGACTTCTTCACTCAACTCCCCATTAAGGAAAGCATTTTTAACATCCATCTGAAAAAGGTCCCATTTACGAGTTGCAGCAACAGCTAAAAGGGCACGAACAGATGAGATACGAGCAACTGGAGCAAAGGTCTCTTCATAATCAATCCCATACTCCTGTGTAAAGCCTTTTGCAACAAGACGAGCCTTGTAGCGCTCAATGGACCCATCAGAGCGAGTCTTGATCTTATAGATCCACTTACAACCAACCACAGACTGTCCAGGAGGGAGAGTGACCAGATCCCAAGTATGGTTTTTGGTTAATGCATCAAGTTCCTCTTTCATTGCAATCTGCCATAAAGGGTCAGTGGAGGCCTCACGATAGGTTTGAGGCTCGTGAAGTGTAGCAAGGGCAGTATAACAATGATAGTCAAGTAAGTGTGTAGGAATGGATCTTACCCGTGTTGAGTGGCGAGGTGGAATGTCTTGTGGAGGATCTTCAGGCGAAGCAGGAGCAGGGGACCTAGGCTCTAAGTGGGGTAGCTCGTCATCAACCTGTTCATCTTCAACCTGTCTAGGAGAAGCATCAAAAGTATCTAGAGAGAGGTTCAAAGGAGGATCAAAAGTATTTGTAGAAGGAATAAGAGACTCATCTGGAAAGATTTCTAAAACAGAGGAGGTAGTTAGGGAAGAACAAAAGTGAGAGAGTTCAACAAATAATCGGTGTTCCCAAAAGATAACATTACGAGAAACACGGAGACGATGAGAGACAGGATCATAACACCTATACCCTTTTTGAGTTTCGCCATAACCAAGGAAACAACAAAGTCTAGATCGAGGCTCAAGTTTGTTGTGTTCATGAGGCTGAAGAAGGACGAAACAAGCAGATCCAAAAGATCGAAGGTGATGATAGTCAGGAGATGACCCAAAAAGACGCTCATACGGAGTCTGATTATGGATGACAGGGCTTGGAATGCAATTAATCGCATGAACAGCATTAAGAGCAGCTTCACCCCAAAAAGGGGCAGGAACTTTGGCAGAAAGAAGAAGAGCACAAACAGTGTCAAGAATATGACGAAGTTTCCTTTCGGCTCGACCATTTTGCTGAGAGGTACCTGGACAAGTTAGATGATGTACAGTGCCATAGGAATGTAACAGAGCTTGAAACGCATATTGAGTATATTCAAGAGCATTATCAGAACGAAAAGTTTTGATACGTTTGGAGAATTGGGTTTCAACCATTTTTGCAAAGTTGCTATATATTGGTAAAATTTCAGAACGAGATTTCATAGGAAATATCCAACTATAACGAGAATAATCATCAATAAAAACAACAAAATATCGAGATCCACCAATACTAGCAACAGGAGAAGGTCCCCAAACATCAGAATGAATTAACTCAAAAATACTATTAGAAATGGATTCACTGTTATTAAAAGACAAAGCTGGCTGTTTTCCTAACTGACATGAAGTACAATCAAAATTGTCTTTGGACACAGAACCCAACAGACCCCTAGAAGCTAACTGTTGTACCCGAGAAGATGATGCATGACAAAGACGAGAATGCCAAAGTGCAAGAGATGGTAAGGAAGAAACCGCAGCAGCTGCAACAGCAACAGAAACAGGAGCAACAGGTGGAAGATGAAGATTGTCCACGGGAAACATACGCCCAACTCTAGGGCCGGTCCCAAGCTCTTGTCCCGTCCTCGGATCCTGCACAATACACCCAGAATAGTAAAAAATAAGGCGATAACCTAATTCAGCTAATTGTCCCACAGAGCACAAATTATAGGATAGATCAGGTACATGAAAGACTCCAGGAACAGAGAGGTTGGAAGTCGAAACAAAACCTAAACTATTTCCATGCATGGTGGAACCATCAGCTATATGAATATTTAGGGGGTGTGGTGCAGGGTCAAGTTTGGAGAATAAGGAGGAGTGAGGTGTCATGTGATTGCAACAGGCAGAATCGAAAAGCCAAGTTTGAGACTTACCGGGTAGAACAGAGAGAGCAGTGGAAAGAGATGCATTACCAGCCATACGAACAGCTTGAGCTATGATCTCCTGTAGTTCAGTGGGGGAGAGGTTGATAGTGGATCCAGAAGACTGGGACTCAGCTGAAATGGAAGCCATTGGTGGAGTAGGCTCAGTATTAGCAACAGCAGCAGTAGATTTGCTACGACGATAGCAAGTTTCAATGGTGTGGCCAAGACGCTTGCAATAGTTGCAGAACTTTTTGCTGGTCTGCTTACGACGATTGCTAGAGCCAGAGGAATCACCTGATTGCTGAGGTTGCTCTAAGGGTGGAGCAGAAGGTGTAATGGCCAAAACATTAAGCTTATTCTGAGCTTGAAGAGTTGCAAGACGAGCTTCTTCTCTAACCAACTTGTTCACAGCAGTGTCAAGAGAGGGAGCAGGACTGCGATTCAGAAGCTGACCTCGAATGGGTTCAAAGTCCTTGTGGAGGGACATCAGGAATTCATAGAGGCGAAATTCATCTCTGATGGAAGCATATTGTTGAGCATCCTTTGAGCATGCCCAAGTTGGATCAGAAAGGTCAATTTGGTCCCAAATGAAGCGAAGCTGATCGTAGTAGTCATTGATGGATTGCCCTGGTTCTTGTCGGAGTTGATGCAATTCAACCACTAATTGATATTTCATGGAGCCATGAGTAGTGGAGTACCTTTTGGCCAACATATCCCACGCTGACTTGGCATCATCAAAGCTGCCCAACAGGTTAGAGATGGAGCGAATGGAAGTGTTCCTAATCCATGTGAGGATCATGTGGTTGTGACTATCCCATTCAATCATGCGACCAAGGAAGGCAGAATTTTCTTCAGTGGCTCCCTTGACAGGAACAGTGAGTGCACAAGTACAATAATGCCAGAGCATGCGACCTTTAAGAAAACTGCGCATAGCTTGAGACCAAGATAAGTAATTCTTACACCCCTCCAACACAGTATTGATGGGGCGAGGAAGAAAAACATCATTTTTATCCATTTAGAGACACAATATGCAAAAATAGACTGCAAAAATGAAATCTACGCGAAAAACTGGGTAAGAAGAACCTGGACTGAAAAAGTCAACCCCGGGTCAAAGTCAACGGTCTGGTTAACGGTCAAAGTCAACGGTCTGGCCAACGATGACGTCAGCAGGTACCGTGGCAGATGACGTGGCGATGACGTGGCAGATGACGTCACCTAGGGCTGACGTCAGCAGGGGAACACTGGCGCGTGGCGGCGCGTGGGAGCGCGTGGCGGCGCGTGGAGGAAGCTGGAGGCGTGTGACACTGACGCCGAAACTTCTGGTGGCGCGTGGGGGCGCGTGAGAGGTCCGATGAAGACTAAATTTCACAGAACGGTAGATCGGAGGGATTTCTTTCTGATGGTGTAATCTGTGGTCTGATCGGAGAAGCGGAAGCGGAGGTGGCGGCAAGGCAGTGGTCTTTGATGTACTGAAGTCGCGGTGGAGGCAGTGGTGCTGCTCACAACAACGGCTGCAGATGACACCCAAGAAGACAAGACTGCTGAAGAGCGGCACACCAAAGGATTAGAGCAGTGGCTCTGATACCATGTTAGAAATACTGAAAGATTGTATTGTATTTCTTAATGAGAAAATATACATCAGTGCCTTATATAGGAGGCATAAGTGTGCGGTACAAGTAAAGTGCAGTACAAGTATAAGTGTGCTGTACAAGTAAAGTAATTGGGCCTAAAGGGCCTAAAGCCCATAACACAATATACATTAACACGATCATTGCCCCTAAGCAACTACAATTGAAAATTGTTCCAAATTGTGGAACATTCAACTTGTATTTACCATTTCTCCCGCTTATCCTGCTTTCTCAGCATTTGGGTAATTCCATTTCCAATTGTTTATTCCTATTTGTAATTAAGACTAAGTAAATGAATTGTTGAACCAGTGGTTATTAGGTGAGTTGATGTCATGCCTACATATCACAATTTCTTTGCAGGTACAAAGGATAGAATCCATGCAGTTGTTGGGAGGTGCACGACACCTAATAGAAGTCCAGCCCCTGTAGGATTTGTGCCCAAGATAATGAGCTTGCCATGCAAGCATTGATGGAATTCTATTTCAATTAGAAATAGGTGAACTTGACAAGTCCTAGAATCCTACTCCAAATGTAAGTAGGAGTTGTGTTTAATAACTAATACTTGTAAGAATCCTAACTCAAGTCATGTTAGGAATTCATATTATGCTAGGAAAAGAAGTCTAAGGCGGTAGAAGCTTTTTTGTGTATAAAAAGCATGTGGGTGTGCCACATATTGAAGTTAAAGAAAAGAAAAAAGGAAGCCGCACAAGAAAAAAGAGAGAGTAGCCAAGAGGGAGCCGCTTAGAGAAAAAAAGATAGCCAAGAGAGAGCTATGCGTGGAGAAGAAAATAGAAAGGAGAGAACATAGTGTTGCCGCCTTTTGAGAGAGATAATTAGAGTGTGTGTGAAAGCAAAGAAAAATAAGTGATATTTTTCTTTAGTTGTGAAACATACATAAGAATTATTGTAATTGATTTGATAAATAATGAATTGATTCAAAGTTTATCCCGTGGTTTTTCCCTTCAAATAGAAAGGGTTTTCCACGTAAATTTTGTGTGCTTGTTATTTTGGATAATATTGGTGATAATATTATTTGGGACCCAACAGTAGTCTCCAAGTAAACATAATGCCTTTTTCTCTTGTTGGTCGAGAGCCTAGGTTTAGGTTCATTGGACTAAATATAAAAAGCAGGGTGCTATAAATTGCCTTCATATTAAATTGGTACTTTTTTTATTCTTTTTCTATTTTTTCATTTTTTGTGAATATGTTAAATTGGCACTTTCCCCTAAGTGAAGGGCTATTGTCATTATCTAGGTCAAATTTCCTCAATAGTTATAACTATAACTATAACTATAACTATAACTATATATATATATATATATATATATATATATATATATAAAGATTAGTTTAAGTCATACTTGTTGTAACTTTAAATAATGTTACATCATTTAATATCTTTTTATTAGAAATAGATTTTGACAAATCTTCTGTTGGATTACAATTTTTTTTTTATACCTTCTATACTTACAAAATCTCACGATGATAAAAAAATCAATAACCATCTCATCTGTAATATGTTTAAAATTTATGTTTTTGTATATTATGCATAAAAGATGAGTTTATGAATGGAATAATAAATAACATCTGACATGAAATTGGCATACATGTTAAGAAAATTAAGATTATTTAATCCAACAGTAGGATTTTTAAAATATTAATCCTATAGATATATAGTTATTCATAAGTATAATATTGTTTAAAATTATATTAGGTGTAACTTGATCATATCCTCTCTCTCTCTCTATATATATATATATATTCGTCGGTTGTAATCAAGTAAATTCCTATTATATACGAGTATAAATATGTTAATATGTGTGGTAATCCCACTTTGAAAGTGAAAGAATGAAGATTGTTTTTTAAAGATTTTGTCGAGCAAAGTGACTGCTCAAAAGAAATTATAGACAAGAGGACTAGAAAACTTATGTTGGAATTTTTCCAAATTGATTAAATAGTTTGCTCGACCGAAATTACGAAATAGATTCGCAAAAAGTTTGCATAATTATGCAATAAAAGGGGCCAAAGTGAGGGTTGATTGTTCTTAATGGCTAGCAAACTTTTATTGTTAAATCCTCATTGATTATATATATAATCATATTCAAAAAAAAAAAAATTTCCTTCCTATTATTTCAGTCATTCGAAGGAAAATTCTCAGAATTTTTTAGAATTGCTATCAGTAGAATTTGAGTTTGGTTGTATCATGGGCATGCTTATCCTATAAGAGTTTGAAATCTTTTTCAGTGGGTGCAAATGGTCTTAAAGACAGTGATTCATCAAGACTCTAAGCCTACTTTGGTTCTATTCTTCTTCAATTATTTCCTATGTTTTTCAACAATTCATGATGTAACTTTTTGTCAGTGTAGACAACATAATTATGTTTTATTGGATTAGTATTTAGAAATTTCACTGTTAAAACTTCTATTCTTAATTCTTAAAATGCATGCTAAATATCATATTAATTTATATACTATCCAAAATATTAACTCATGTTTTGTGTATAATTTTAAAGTTGTAAAATATGAAATTTGAACATTTTTTTAGATAAGATAATTATTAAGCTTTGATCATATAGACATTTGTTAGTATACATGGTATAAGGAGTCAATATAATCCAATAGTGTTTGTATGTATATAATGTTTATGGGGCGTTCGACTTCTATAATCTTGACACATATAGCTTGACACATGTTAATCGATTAAGATAATCTCAAAACCTATCTTGACAGTTATTGATTGATCGAGAATCGCGCTCGCTCGGATCCAAATTCTCAATGAAGCCTATCAAGTTGTCCAAACTTTAAAATTTAGAGTCCTACTTACTAGAGTATAAAAGGACTGATAAGGGATGAATAAAAGTAGTTTTGAGAGTTGCATCTAGTCAAGCTAAAGTTGATATATTCAACATAGATTTGTGCTATGAAAAGCTTTGAGGTGATCATTGAAGTGACGAATGATTTGTTCATGTAAACAAAGTCTAAAGTAGAGAAATCAAATGGGATTAAAGCTGTGTCTAGTCACGTTAAGTATCTATTAGAGATAGTATTTGAATTAACGTTAATTCTATTGTAAAAACTCCAATTCTACTGGTAGATTTGTTTCCTTAAAGGTTTGTGGTAAACTTCCAAAACGTTTTCCTTGTTAAGGTCTTTTCACTTCCTGACCATGTTGTCATCTCTTTTACTTTCTGCACTTTATTTGTTTGAAAATATTGTTTGTGTGTTGTGATTAACTTATACTGAATTGTAAATCATAATTGGTTAATTAGTTAGTTTGGCATAAACTTGACTAAAAGTGAACAATTAGGGTCTAAATTTTTCAACAAAAACCTAATTAATGTTGCATGAACCTATTGCTTCAGAGTTTATTGCAATACTTCCTATTGACTATTTTGACATTGTAGTAGATACTCAGCATTGCAATGTTATTTTTTTCTTTGTAATATTTTTTTTTTCTTGTAGTGTGTTGTTATATAACTACAACTAAATGATTTGTTGTGATGTTTTTTCTTTTCTTTTATTTGTTACTTAGCGACACATTAGAAGAACATTATACACATTATCAAATATAATGATGAGTTAGTGAGGGTCAGTACTTTCAAAATTTTGTTTTTGTTTGAAATTTTTTTAATCGTCAACACTAATTAAATTATAGTTATAATAATAATAGATATATAAAGCAATAATAAATATGATTTTTATTTGAATTGGAAATGATGGAAAATCAACTACAATATTTGACCTATTTAGGTCTAGCATTGAATGTGTCAAAACTAGGTTTGGCAACAAAATGAAAATTGATTCTTTAACAAACTCTTTATTTGTATGTTAAAAAGGAAATTGTAGCAAAATTTATGACAAAGTTAATGATGGATAATTTTTGATTCAAGACAACAAGGAGTTTGAATTTAATAGTTGATTGAGTTTAAATTCTTTAAAAAATTTATTTATTTTTCTTTTATTAAATTTTATTAATGTTGAATTGTTACTAGTTTAGATTTTCATTATGAATTTAGTTTTGAATCTTACTGGTATATTTCTTGTTCTTGAAAAATCTCTGTGTGTGTTGTTGCCTCCTAAGATGAAATCCTTGCGCCATCTAAAATTAAGACATTTGTCAAACACTGAAGGACGAGGAAGCAATAACTATAATGTCATAAAACAAAATGGCTACGATAAGCTAAATTAAGCTGTTACACAGAAATGCACATCCTCCCTATAAACATAGGGTTTTATTAAGAATTAGTGTATAACTCCGTGCATCATGGGTACATTTAAAAATAATCACAATTACACACACACACACACACATATATATATATGTATGAGTTCAAATCATATTTGGTGTTAGAGTTACAACTTACACATTTAGAATCTAATTGGATTTGGACTCTTTAATTTTTGCACCCAATAATTCACTTGCCACAAAAATTAAAAATTAGATGGGACACGTGGTGCAAAATTGAATTCCAATTGAAATCCAATTTAGAATCTAATTGGATTTATTCTCTTCAACTTTTGCATATAATAATTCACTTGAACAAAAATTTTAAAATTAAATGGGACATATAGCGTAAAATTGGACTCCAATTTTGAATCTAATTAAACTTTTTCTAAACTTTAGCTATATATATAGATTATATATACTTTATCATAACATAAAAAGTAAGCATATTACCAATTGGCACCTCTGGTACTTTCAATGAAAATTTCTGGATTTCAACACCCGGATCTCATTCTAATTATTGAATTAAAAAAGAAAAGAAAAAGAATAAGCATGTTAAGTTATTAACACATAAATGCATATCTTGCCTATGGACATAGGGTTTAACTAAGAACTATACTTAAACCATAATGTAGAGAGTAACCATATTAATATCAGTCATATGCATGCTAGTATTACTAAATTTATGATTAAGAAGCTCAAATCATGCCCAGTACAGCCTTAAAGGTCTTCATTCACTTCTCTCCATTTAATTATAAAAGAAAAAACAAATAAAAATTTGGGAGAATTTTAAGGAGCAAAGGGTGAGTGAGCCTTGCAAGTTGCGATTGTTCTTACATCTCTCACTTGCTGCTCCATCAGGAGCAGGCCAGGCCAGGCCACACCTCTATTATTGTAAATCTTTATAAAATCGGCTGGTTTAGGTTGCCGAGGTTCGATGACTCTCTATTATTGGGGGTCCCCCTAATTTAAAGTAAAAAAACCCAACTTACCAAAACCCCCCAACAAAAAGAAAAGAAAAGAAAAGTCAAATGCCTTCAAATAATTTCAAGATAGAAAAAACCGATAGCACATTGTCTTACCTGTCCCTCACGGTTTTTAGTTTCTCATAAACTTAAAGTCGAACTTGTCTTCTAGTATTTTCAACAAAAATTTTCATCATTTAAACTTTCTTTTGCTCAACTATTAGACTATTATAAAAAGAAAGAAAAAAAAATTCAAACTTTTACGCTTTCAATTATTAATTTTATTATCTATACTATTAATAACATGGTTTTCTGTTTTGGGTTTTATCATTTTGCTTACTAAAATATTCTCACACAAATTTTTAAACTCTCTAAAATATCTTATCTTTTAGTTGAATAATTTTAAATTTAAAAACATAAACCGGTTAAAAGAGTAAATTATTATTTTTAAAAGAGTTCATAAGTTTTAGGCTTTCAAACTTTTATCAAATACTAAAAATTAGGACATTATCTCTATCTCACTTTTAAACATTATTTTACTAAACTTAAAATAAAATAAAATAAAAGAGCCTTATTGCATGCTTAAAGCGCATGTGATAAGTCTAATTATTTAATAAAAAGATTGTTAATAAGATTTCTAATTTATTTGATGGCTAATCAAATGTTCAACTATATGGAAATGCATGAATATTCCCTCTACTCCCATTTTGCATCATATTGTTGTCATGTTTTAGGGAAAAATATTAGCTATTATATTCATATTTAATCTTTTGTTTGATTAAATAAGATTACTGTTTTAATTTTTATTCTAAGTCCTAGCCTGATATATGCCGTAATCATTAGAATCTGAAAAATAAATAAAAATTTATAATTGATTTGGTACTTGGCCATGTTAAAAAATCTTTATACACTCATGAATTTCGTCAACTAATTTCGTTCCCTTCTCTTACTTAAAATAAATAAATAAACACTTAAGGGTCCCACTTATTTGATGGCTAATCAAATGCTCAACGGTCGCATTTGCTCTACTCCCGTTTTGTATCATGCATTAATCATTTTTAATTAAATAATGTATTATTTAATTTTCTAATTGTTATTCCGCGTACAATTATTTACATTAATCATTACAATCATATTCAATCTTATATAAAATAAATAAATAAATAAATAAAGAACTGTTTATTTACTTTCTATGTTTGGCATGTGATTGGGTTAATTGTTTACATTAGATGAGGATGGCCTGCATGATGATATGTTTTTCTGAGAAGTTTAATTAGTGGAGGATTTGAAGTTTGAAGAGAAAAAATATACGGCAAGTTAACGTGTATAAAAATGAAAAATGAGTTCTAAACTAGGACGTCTTTCTCACACCTAAACTTGTTTGAAACCTTTTATTGGGTTTCTGGACTTCTTCTTAAGATTAATCTAAAATACAAAAATGATTTTATATTATATTTATTTATTTTTCGATTGGAAGTTCTTCTTTTCTCTCTTGGAAATTAATTCCTCAACAGTGAATTATTATTATTATTAATAATATTATTATTACTAGAGAGTATATCTGATATGATTCTGATATGCTTGACACTTTTTCAAAATAGAATCTATTCCTTTCGTTTTTGGATGGGTATACGTAGAATCCAATAGTCCTTGAATAAGTTCATATAAAAATGAAAAATCATAGCCGTAATTTCATGAATACCAAAATCATCATGTGTTGCATAGAAGACATCATACGTAGAAACACACATGTGGGACATTTGTACTTACCAATCGACAATCGTTAACAAGTTTGAGACTCTATGTAAATGTACATGTATATACATGTACAGTACATATATTTGGATATCACAGGGGGAGGTTGGAACTCTGAGCCATCACTATCACAATCAGCAGCCACAACCGACAAGTCATCGGTAAAAACAGAGAGAGAGAGAGAGAGAGAGAGAGGTCCACTTGGGGTGGGGGCTAAATGGAGGTGTGACATTTTCTGATACAATGACTCAATAATAAGGTATTATTTTAATGGAGGCTATGCGGAGTAGTATATATAAGGAGTGGCCATTGGAGAAGAGAAAGCCGTGCCCTCATTTGTAGTCATTGCCACTTTTCTTGGGATATAGAATTCTCATTCAATGGCACAATAAAATTAAAAAAACTTAAGCATTTGATACACAAAATCCTCTGCTTTCTTCTTGGGTTTTTCCTTTAATTTGCTGTGGTTATTAAGGCTGCAAAGATGGATGGTATCAGCCTTGAGCAAATAAAGAACGAGACTGTTGATCTGGTATTTCTTTTCATTTCCCTTCATTCTTCTTCTCTTACTTTCTTTCACTTCCATTTTTCTCTGCAAACTTTGATAATTGCATCATGTTTTTTGTTTATGAAAATTGAGTTTTGTCTTAGAAATGAGATCTATTAGTTCTAAGTTGTGGGCTTAGCTTGAGTTCTTCCATTGGAGCTATAAGAAGTTCCTCACTATACGTATATTTTTTGGTACTTCTTTAGATCAGAACAAAAATGGAGTTCTTAATTGTTGTCATTTTCAGTAAATTTCTTTCCTAGGAGTGGTCTACGGTCCAAAGAAGCAGTTTTTTTCATGTTATTTTCTCATGGTCCAAAAATTAAGTGCAACTACTACCACACATTTTAATCTGTTCAAATTTTTTTGACTTTCTTTCTTCTCTAATCCTATGTTTGACTGCCCAGATAATTGACGATTTAGATACTAATCAAAATTTCAACTTCATATTAATTAGTAAAAACATGGATGTAGGCCTTCAAGTCTTAGATTTTGTATTAGGCTCTAGAGCAAGGCCTTTGGTTTTCTGTGCTTTTAAAAGATGGGTTTTTTTTTTTTTTTTTAAACAAAGTTTTGAGTTTCTTCTCATTTTTTCAACCCTTTTCTCTTCAACCAAACAGATCACATGTAACCAAAACTGGATCTGAAACATGTGAGAGACAGAGAGATGGAGTTTGATACGTCTCATTTTCACAATTTTATACTCCAAATCTTTAAATTAATGGGCGCCCATTTTTATTCTGAAGAGCTCTATCTCTCTGTCTCTCTCTAAAATATAGTAAAAAAAGAAAAGAAAAACCTTGTTTGTATAGGGAATTATAGGTGCCTTTATTCCGTGGTACTACAGGGTTTTCACACACTTGCAATTGCAAAATTTGCCTCTTTTGTAATAAAAACTAAAAACCTTAATAATAAAAGTAAAAGTAAACTCTCACATCCAATGGTTCTTGGTTCTGACTCTCCCTGACACCACTGATCTATTTTCTTGAATTCATCAAATTTTAGTTTCTCATTTTTTTTTTTTTTTTTGGTCCCTTACTACCCTTTTGAGTCTTTACACAGAAAAAACACAACCACGTTTTACTGAAACTTGAGCGCGTGGAATGCACGGGCCAATAAAATCACATAGTGGAATTTTTTGTGTTTTTTTTTTGGGTAGCGCGTAGTGGAAAAGTTGCACAAACAAAGCCTGAGTCAACTCTTTTCTGACTAGCTACTACCCTGAGGCTTCAATTTTCAGAGCCCTTTTATTAGCACCACCACCATTTTTGTCACAATTTTGGCATAAAAGATTTTGAATGGTGAAAAAAAAAAAAAAAAAGTACATCGA
Source organism: Quercus wislizeni (assembly GCA_023055345.1). Classification (NCBI taxonomy): domain Eukaryota; kingdom Viridiplantae; phylum Streptophyta; class Magnoliopsida; order Fagales; family Fagaceae; genus Quercus; species Quercus wislizeni. The sequence goes on along the minus strand of JALGQJ010000005.1, from coordinate 3,773,311 downwards.
TATGAAAAATTAATATACAATCAATTATAATTTATCACAAAATAAAATAGTGGTGAGTTAATGAAAAAATGACAAACAATTAATCATAAATTACTACATCAAATAATAGTGAAAAAATTTATTATTATTGATTTTTTTTATTCAAACTCTGTTCATTAATTCATTTATTTTTGTTCATGTGTGATTCGTTCATTAATGTTCATGTACTGGCTCGTTCATTTATGTTCTGAGACTGAACCTCCAAATATATATATATATATATATATATATATATATATATATATATATATTATGAGACAAATTTAATGACTGTTTAGTCCAAAAGGTTTCACAGAAATGAATATAATCGTCTACCAAAATACTACCATCATATAAAATAAAATAAAAAAGGACTAAGATCCCAGTAATTGTTTTTGTTTTTTTCTATGATTTTGGGGAAAAAAAAAATCTAGGACTGCAAAATATTTCATAATTTCTTTATTATAACTTTAATGTGATATAATGTGAGTGGTAAAGAAAAACTAGTGGTTTTATACCGTTTGTCACGTTAAATTTATGGCAAAAAACCTGTAAAATAGTTTATGCCCCTCTAGTTTCGTTTTATGGATCTGAACCACTCATTTGAAACACTGGGTTAAAAATTCTCTGTACTAGTTCTTGAGTTTCATTTTTTGTTCACTGATTGTATACCATATAATATATACATGTTTTTTGGTCTAAACTTTAAACTTGATTATTTTATTTTATTTTATATTTTTTTTAAAAAAAAAACTTGATTATTTTATAGCGTTAAAATTATATATATATATATATATATATATATATATATATAAATAAATAAAAAAGGTGTGACGGAGTGATTGAAAACTCAGTGCACGCTAAAAGATTTTTTTTATTTTTTATTTTTTATTTTGGGGTGCTATTGGTGAGTTGACTTTACTGTCTACCTGCTTTAGTTGGTTTAGTTTTGCTTTATTTGTTTGTTTGTTTTTATTTTATTTTATAAGAACCGCTTAAGTTGGAGTTTTATATAGTTTTTTGTTTTTCTAACCTTGAAAGCTAAAAATCATAATTTTTTATGCGAAGTACCTTGAAAAAAAAATTATTTTTTATACAAAGAAGTAAGTTATTTTCTCTTTCTTTGTTAAATTACACCAAGGACTTTTAACACGTTCTTTGTTTTCACAATTCAAATCCCTTCGTCTTCAATGATTGTTTTTTTTTTTTTTTTTTTTTTAAAATTACTCTTAAAAGATTCAATGATCGAGAAAAAGTAATTTTGATATGCCACTAGTAACTTAAGCAGATGCAAGTGAACTCCATGATAACATAGACAAATTTGGTAATATATGCAGCAGCACCTTATACTTAAAAAAGATTCAATATAAAGTAGTATCTGCTTAACTTAGGTGCACTGATTGCTGAGTTTTGATTTCAATTTTTCCTGGAAATTCTTTGTATACAGGAAAAGGTCCCCATTGAGGAAGTGTTTGCGCAGTTAAAATGTACACACGAAGGTTTGAGCACGGCAGAAGGAGAAAGCCGGCTTCAAATATTTGGACCCAACAAACTAGAAGAGAAAAAGGTCTTTTTTTTTAGTTTGTGATTGATATATTGACTATCCACAAGTTTTCATGAAAAAAATGTCTATAATTCTGGGTCTAATGGTGTATGTGTATGTTTGAATTTAAATAAACAGGAAAGCAAATTTCTCAAGTTTCTGGGGTTCATGTGGAATCCCCTATCATGGGTCATGGAATCTGCTGCTATAATGGCAATTGCATTGGCAAATGGTGGCGGAAAGCCCCCGGATTGGCAAGACTTTGTGGGTATTTTTGCCCTGCTTGTCATCAACTCCACAATCAGTTTTATTGAGGAAAACAATGCCGGGAATGCTGCTGCGGCTCTCATGGCTGGTCTTGCTCCTAAGACTAAGGTAATAACACTAACTATATGTGTATCGTAGATTGTAGACAGCAATTTAGATAGCTACCTTTTTCTGATAGATGATTTGTAATGATTGTTCTTATGCAACTATGAATGTATAACCACTAGTTTCTAGGGTCTTTACGTGTGTTTGGATGTAACTTTTTTATGAAAGTTTATTGCTTATTTACTGAAATTGGTTAAAGTATAATTATATTTTTTTAAAGTAAGGTTTTAAAAAGTTGTACATAAGTAAATAAGCTAAAAATGTAAAAGAAAAAGCTTATGCCAAATAGACATTGTGTGAATTTGCCTTGTGACGTATATACACAATGAAGAACTTTTTGGCTAAAGAAGCTTTGGCTCTCTAACTTGTAGGCATTTTTGTTTACTAGGAGAGGATGCATAGGTCATACTTATGAGACTATTAAAAAATAAAATACATTTAAATCATTGTCTTGATAATTTGAAACTGTCGTGAGCAAGGCAATTCATTATTATGGCTACAGGTTATTAATCCTATAGGCATGATTAAATGGGCCATGTTTCTGCAAAGTGTAAGCTTCATCTCATGTTTCTTGGTGATTTACTTGTAGGTGCTTAGGGATGGTAAATGGTGTGAGGAGGAAGCTGCAATTCTAGTTCCAGGAGACATCATTAGTGTCAAATTGGGAGACATCATCCCTGCTGACGCTCGTCTTCTTGAGGGTGATCCTTTAAGGGTTGATCAGTCTGCCCTCACTGGTGAATCACTTCCCGTGACCAAGAATCCAGGAGATGAAATTTTCTCTGGCTCAACTTGTAAGCAAGGTGAAATTGAAGCTGTAGTTATTGCTACTGGTGTTCATACTTTCTTTGGGAAGGCAGCACATCTTGTGGATAGCACACAAAATGTTGGACACTTCCAGTTGGTGCTTACTTCTATTGGGAATTTCTGTATTTGTTCCATTGCGGTTGGAATGGTTATTGAGATCATAGTCATGTACCCGATTCAGCACCGCCAGTATAGAAAAGGAATTGACAATCTTCTGGTTCTCTTGATTGGAGGCATCCCCATTGCCATGCCCACTGTCTTGTCTGTGACAATGGCCATTGGGTCTCACAAACTGTCTCAGCAGGGCGCCATCACTAAGCGAATGACTGCAATTGAAGAGATGGCTGGTATGGATGTACTTTGCAGTGACAAGACAGGGACACTAACACTCAACAAACTTAGTGTTGACAAAAACATAGTTGAGGTGTTTGCAAAGGGAGTAGATAAGGACCATGTGATCTTGCTTGCTGCAAGGGCTTCTAGAACTGAAAACCAGGATGCCATTGATACTGCCATTGTTGGAATGCTTGCTGACCCTAAGGAGGTATAACTTATTATTAATATATATATATATTTATATATTTTTTCCTTAGCATTGTAGTTGTCGATGTGTGGTTTGAACATTGAAGTGGAAATCTTTGAACAATGATGATTATGTTTTATTGAATATGTCTATGCAGGCTCGGGCTGGTATTAGAGAGGTGCACTTCTTTCCATTCAATCCTGTGGACAAGAGAACTGCTTTGACATATGTTGATGGCGAGGGAAATTGGCACCGAGCAAGCAAAGGTGCCCCTGAGCAGGTAACCTTGATCCTTTATTCACTTAGCCCAACATTTGAAGACACTATTTGAGAGGTCACTAGTCATGCCATTTTCTTAACTAATTAATTTTTGTAAATAGATCCTGAACCTTTGCAACTGCAAAGAGGATTTTAAGAGGAAGGCTTTTTCTGTTATCGATAAGTTTGCTGAGCGTGGACTTCGATCATTGGCTGTTGCTAGACAGGTTTTTACTAACAATCTTGATGATTTAATGACTAATACTGTTTTGTATCTCCTCATTAATAATATTTATATATAAAAAAAATAAAATAAAACTTTTATTATTTCTTCTCTGATTTTTTTTTTTTTTTTTCACTTTTATTTTTTGGCAGGTAGTTCCAGAGAAAACTAAGGAAAGTCCTGGCAATCCATGGCAGTTTGTTGGTTTGTTGCCCCTCTTTGATCCTCCAAGACATGACAGTGCAGAAACCATCCGCCAGGCTCTCAATCTTGGTGTTAATGTCAAGATGATTACTGGTAATAACAAATTTTTTCTTCCAATGCAATACATATTCTTTCTTTCTTCAGTAATGCTCACTTGTACTATTGTACTATTACTTCAATTTGCAGGTGATCAACTTGCCATAGCAAAGGAAACTGGCCGTAGACTTGGAATGGGAACAAACATGTACCCATCTGCTTCTTTACTAGGTCAACACAAGGATGAAAGCATTGCTGGCCTCCCTGTTGAAGAGTTAATTGAAAAGGCAGATGGATTTGCTGGAGTATTTCCAGGTTGGTGCTTTTATTATTTTGACTGGCTACACACAAGAAATTTGAATTTCAGTATATAGTTTTCTGGATAAAGTATTTCTTCTGGCACTAATTGCTCCTTTCCACTGTATAGAGCACAAATATGAAATTGTGAAGAAGTTGCAAGAGAGCAAGCACATTTGTGGAATGACTGGAGATGGTGTCAATGATGCCCCTGCTTTGAAGAAGGCAGATATTGGAATAGCCGTTGCTGATGCTACCGATGCTGCAAGAGGTGCTTCTGACATTGTTCTAACAGAACCTGGATTGAGTGTTATTATCAGTGCAGTGCTAACTAGCAGAGCTATATTCCAAAGAATGAAGAACTACACGGTTAGATGCTCTCTTTTCTTCTTTACCATGTTCTAAGTTTTCATTTGAGTGAAGATTTTAACTTCCTCTAATTTTGCTTATGCAGATTTATGCAGTCTCCATCACCATTCGTATAGTGGTACGTAGATACTATTGCTTTCAAACTATATAAGTAGTTATTAAAGAATGGGATATGATTAACATGGTTTTTCTGTTTATTCCTAATTGCAGTTTGGTTTCATGCTCATTGCTCTGATATGGAAATTTGACTTCTCTCCATTCATGGTTCTGATCATTGCCATTCTAAATGATGGTGAGTTCTTAAAGAGTACTTTTTGTTTTCAAAATTATTTAACAATCTCTCTCATTCTTTGTGCTATACAGCTTGAGTAGTGTTGACGCCATATATTTTTATATTTCTTAGGAACAATTATGACAATCTCAAAGGATAGAGTGGTGCCATCTCCTCTGCCAGATAGCTGGAAACTGAAGGAGATATTTGCTACAGGGGTTGTTCTTGGAGGTTACTTGGCATTGATGACTGTCATATTCTTCTGGTTAATGCATAAAACTGACTTCTTCCCTGTATGAGATACATTCATTTCTATTGTGTAAATATACTTTCATGGGTGTTTTCTTTATCTTTATGACCTTGAACTAATATGATTTCTGTTCTTATGCTTTCAGGAGAAATTTGGTGTGAAACACATAAAGGATGACACCGATCAAATGATGGCTGCTTTATACCTGCAAGTGAGTATTGTGAGCCAGGCCCTCATATTTGTGACTCGATCACGCAGCTGGTCCTATGTTGAACGCCCTGGAAGTCTCTTACTCAGTGCGTTCTGTATTGCACAATTGGTAAGAATGATGGTGCCATTTATTCCTTTTATGAAACTCTTTTCAATGCAGCATTTCGATATGTTAGAAGAAGCTAACAGATTATGGTGTTCTCAGGTTGCAACTCTCATAGCTGTATATGCCGACTGGAGCTTTGCAAAGATAAAAGGAATGGGTTGGGGATGGGCTGGAGTCATCTGGCTTTACAGTATCATCTTCTATATTCCACTTGACTTCATAAAGTTTGCCATCCGCTACATCCTAAGTGGGAAGGCTTGGACAAACATGATAGAAAACAAGGTTTGATTTCATTTTTGTTTCTGAAAATAGAATTATGCATTTAGCTAGTTGGATGAGTGAACTGAACTTCAATTTACCTTTTGTTGTCATTTTGAATTCTATGTAACAGACTGCCTTTACCACCAAGAAAGATTATGGAAAGGGAGAGAGAGAAGCTCAATGGGCTCATGCTCAAAGGACCTTACACGGGCTTCAACCACCAGAAACTTCTAATCTCTTCCATGAGAAGAACAGCTACAGGGAACTGTCTGAGATTGCTGAGCAGGCCAAGCGACGAGCTGAGGTTGCAAGGTAAGCCAACATTTTGTTAGGATTCTAGATACAATTGGTATATACAGACGAATTATCATTTTTTTTTTTTTTTAAGCAGAATTTTGTTTAGTGTTTAAGAGATTTAGTATCTTCCACCATGAATCAATATTCTAAGAAAGTACACCTGTATTTTTGTGCGATTGTGATTATAGGCTTCGGGAGCTTCACACACTCAAGGGGCATGTTGAGTCAGTGGTGAAGCTGAAAGGACTGGACATTGATACAATCCAGCAGCATTACACAGTGTGAAAACTCAGAAGCAACAATTCCTTGAGGGGAGAAAGGGCTGCGATATGTTGTGCCCAAACCAATGAGAGAAACAAAGGCTTAACTAGTTAAACCTTACTAGATAGGAGAGCATGTTTGTGCTACAACTCTCCCAGTTTGTTTACTTTTCCTTTTACTTTGAATGACACGAGAAAACTTGTGTTTGGTTTCTTCTTGCTCTGACTTAGGAGCACAGTAATGCACTTGGTACACAGTTTTCTAGTTTCAAGTTCATCTTCTTCCTTCTCATACGCCTTGGCGCTTCCTATCTTAGTCTTTTGAAATCTCCGTGTTGTATGCCATTCTCCCATCATGACATGGCGATGATCAAATGTAAACATAATATTGAGATAACTGGACCAGAGAATAAGAATACATGGAATTTCTATGGCACTGTAGACACTCTGGATTTATTGACGACTTGCCTAACATTTCTTGTTTTGGTAACTACCTTATGTTCAGAAATTTAGACCCTGATTGATTTTAGTAATTAACCATGTTGATTAATTATTTTAATTATGCAATTTTCCAATTTGACATGTGATGGTCGCAACCATATTGCAAAAGTAGAATATGATGAAAAGTAAATTTAATACTCGAGCTACGGTTACAAGGGAAAAACCCTACTGGTTTGTACCTTACTACCAAGCTGAAGCATCCACAAGACAAAATGAAAGTTTACAATACAATAATATCTCAATCTTATTATTGTTACCTATAATAGAACTTTACTCACATGGGCACATGCAAATGTAACCCGGTTGGACTCTTTTATCTAGTGGACCTCTTCAACAACTTGATTGCAATAGTCTTTGTGCAAGAACTTCACTACGAACACTCCTTGATCTGCATTTAAGTCTTGGAGACGATGCTTGGTGCAAACCCTTGGAACACAGTTGTCACAACAAGATCTCTTCACACAATGTTCTCTCTATATTTATGATGACCTAACATAAGTTTATATATGCTTTGGAACCCAAGTGCAAGGATTAGTATGTCTTTAGTCATCATTGGCCACAACCTATGAAAACAAATTTCTCGAGACTCAAACAATCAAGTGGTGTCAAGCTTGAAGTAGGGGTTTAATCAAGCTCAACCGATCAGCTGTAGTGGAGCCTATGGTCGAGGCAAAATAAACTCTTCTTGAGCAAATTCTTGTGCCTTCAATGTGGGTATTTGGAAGGTAGTCATTTCAAATATATTAATACTAAAGATATTACAAATTTTACTACATAGCATTTATAAACAAACATGATAAAGAATGTAATTGTTAGATTTTCACGATATAATAAATGAATTTTTTATTTTTTATTTTTTATTTTATTTTTTGTGATGCATCAATTTATAAATATTATTTAGTAAAATTCATAATAATCCTAGCATTATTAATTCAAAAATGGTTATGCTATCAATTAAAAAATTGATTGTAATGTGCCCAAATTTTGTTCACTACTAATTGTTGGGAGAGTTTTCAAAGTTTGTTACAATTAGTTGGCTGGTGAATTTAGTTACATTTAGGAGTTGTTAAGGAGTTATTTGTTACTCTCAAATTAGTTACATGCAATTAGAGCCAACTGACCCAAGGCCAACTTGTATAGATACTTGTCACAAGTGCTAAACATGAATAAGAAACTCGTTATGAAGTTTTTCACTCTTTCCTTTCATTCTCATTATATTCTATCTTTTCTTTTTTCTTCTTCAATGGTGACTGCCTCGAATTATATTTGTCAATCCTTGAATCTTCGTGGATTCCTCAAGACCTAAGGTTGCAGTTAACCATTACATTTGGTACTAGAGTATTAGCCTAGAATGGCCAAAGGAACTCAATTCCCTTAGTGGACTAAATCTATTATTCACATGAAGAAACAACATTGTTTGTTCGTTTAGACCTCTTAAACCAGATTGTTTAACCTAATGTATTAACCAAGTAATTACTTAGATTAATTATTCAGATCTAGGTTAAACACAAATATATCATATCATGCAAAGATGCGAAAAAGTAAATAACACACGATATGATAACTCAAGAAAACCAATGAAACAAGCCGTTTCAAGGTAAAAACCTGTAGAGGATTTAACCAACTATCCTTAAGGTAAACCAAATCCACTATAAAAGAATTGAAGTTTTTACAATCAAATTTAACCTTAAATCTATTATTATTTACAGTAATAACTTACTGACACGATCACGTGCAAGTTTCGAATTCATGGACTCCTTCTCTTCTTGGATTTACACAAACACAAGCCGCCTTGCTTGTGACTTTGAGATCTCACTCAAAGGTTTTAGATCACCATTAGTAATGATCTTGATGCAACAACTATGTTCTACCAATGCTTGATTGTAGTTTTGGCTTCGGTAGATTCTTGTGTAGTCAGAAGGTACAAAACCTCTCAAATTTTACAAAAAGTAACACACAAGACTTTTTCAGCACTACAAAACGTGGTTAGGGTTTTTCCTTTTATATGTGGAAAGTTCAGATAAAACTATAAACGTTTTCGCGGGCTTGGGCCTGTTTGAAAAAATGTAGAAAAAATTGGACTTGCGATTTTCGATCGGTTGAGCAAGGCAGAATCACACTCCCTTTTTCTAAATTCAGCTGGACTTGAACCTTTGAAACACGCACATTTAAGCATTGTCTAAACACTTAGACTAGACATGTTTTGTTCTCAGTTTGCCAACACAATACAACAATGATTCTAAATATTTAAATCTAAATTTTTAGAACCTAACAAACACAATTATCAACAAAAGGTCTTGGAAGGGCTAGCAAATTAGGTTAACCAGCTCCCTTAATGTCTTAAATCTCTAACTAAAAACACAGCACATGGGTCAAGAACCCAATGGGTTAATAGACGTTCCAATAAGTAATTGAGGCAACCATCAGTAAGTAATGAAATTGGACCACCCAAGTTTGGAGGGCAAAATTATTCTACTTGGAGAACAAGGCCAATCTTATGGTTTCTTTCCACATGAAGAATGAAGCCTTAGTATGGTTTCAAGATACAAAAGAATAAAGTGCTTTTGTTAGTTGGAAAGCCTTTATGAGAGCATTACAACTAGATTTGGCCCTACTTCCTATGATAATCCACAAAATACCTCACAAGAATCAAGCAAAGATCTATTGTGGCAATGTATAGGCTCAATTTGAGAACATATCCAATAAGGTTGAAAGGCCTATATGAAGGCTACAATTTGAGTTGTTTCTTGAGTGTTTTGAGGGATGAGATTAGCTACAAGTAAGGATGTTAAATCCCATATCCTTGAATGTATTTGGGCTAACCAAGATTCAGGAAGAATATGTACTAAGCAACAAAAGGACTATAAAGTTGATACCTCTAATCAAGAAAGGCCATCCATATAGGCTTTCCCAATATTGATTAGAAACAAAGAATTCCATAATGAATAGTGTGCTATGTAGAAATTGGAGAGTAGATTTCTTTTTGTTCAAGGAGAATTAGAGCACCAAATGTAATGCTTAGTCCTTAATGTTAGTTGGACAAAATTTAGTTACAAAATTGATTGTAGCCTAAGGCTACAACCGAACTCAATAAAATAAATATTACTATATATTTTAGAAATCTAACTGTTAAATTGCATGTTCTTTATGCTTTTAATACACATATCAAATTTTGTGTCAATTGAATATTATTTACTATATGATCTATAAGCTCATATTTTATGCATAATTTTAAACTACAAAAACTTGCAATTTAAACAATTTATTAATGATATAGCAATTGATCTTTAATTTTCTAAAAATTTTGCAAGTATAGAGAATATAAGAAGAAAATATGGTCCAATGGTAGATTTGTTAAAATTCACTTTCAATAAAAAGATAATGAATAAGGTTGTAGCTTTAGACAACAACCAATTTTGTAGCTAAATTTTGTCCATATTAGTTCTATATGTTTTAGTCTTGGAAAACCATGTTAACTTGTGAATTTGTTTTTTTATATCTTAGAGTTGCAATTGAAGACTAAGTTGAAAACTCAGGAGAGCTCAAGAATATGAAGATTCTGTAACATTGACTCCAATCTCAATTTCTTTCGAACGATTGAGTCTCGAACAACTCAAGAAAGTGAACTTTTTGTAATCTCAACTCCAAACTCAATTCCTTTCAATCGATTGATTTACCTTGATAGTAATTAGCTTGCAAATTTGCAAGCAAGACTGCATGAATCAGCAACACAAAAGGCCCAAAAACTTGTTTGTTTTAACACCAATTTGAGTCCTAGTTGTTGGGATATTAGGGGAAAATTATAAGTTGACCCAAGAGAGGGTTTTTAAGGAGGGAAAGACCAAATTATTCTGTTAAGGTTTTCTAACCAAGTTTCTCTCAATTGAATTTACCATACCGGAGAATTCAAGTAGATTTGAAGATCAAATAGTGAAGAAACTAAAGCCATATCACCTACTATAGACTTGCTACTGTGAAGAAAACCTTCAAGAGGTTCTACGAGTCAATTGAAGGTTCTAATCATGATCATAGGTACACCATTCGTCGAAGCAATTCATATTGTTGAAGACTCTAGACACTGGTGTAATGAAATTTGTGTGTGTGTATAAATTATGTACAGGTGGTAGAGTCTAGGAAAATGTTTTTCCTTGGATTGTAAAATTTATCTTACAATAGTGAATTTGCTTCATTAAGGAAGGTTTCACCCACAGTAGTTTTTCCTTTGGAATAGTTTTTCCAACGGTTTTCCCTATATTACCATATCACCATGTCCATTGTGTTTGGTTTTGTGCTATTGGTGATGCATTATTTTGTCATTACATGCTTATATTTTTTACATGCATAATTGATATTTGACATAGTTGGATTAATTTAACCACTTGGCTAATTCACTAATGTAATTCAATAACCGGGGTCTAAAACATTAACACTTATGATCCACTTTTTGATTGTTTTGGAGTTTGCAGCTTTAGCTGGCTGTGTTGTTTCATGCAAATATCGGACATTTTCCCATAGCTGTTTCCTTTAATAAATGTTTAACTCATTTATTAAAAAAAAAAAAGTTTCAAGAGAATGCCAATGTTTTAAGACTAGTTAAAATTGCCATCTTTTAAGTTGTATAATAAAGGATACGAGTGACTCAATTGAAGAAGGTATCGTATCAAAAGCTTACATCATGTTACATAAACCACATGCTTTTCACACATTATTACTAAACAATCAAAGAAAGAACAAAAGTGCTTTCTTTTAACCCTTCTTCACTACATAATTAGGTCCATGTCCACCTATATTTACAACACAAGAAATATGATAACAGCAATAATATGCTAGACGCATAAGATTATTCCTATTATTGAAAAAAAACTTATTTAACTGATCAGTGCGTTTGGGCTAGACACTGAAGAACATTTACCTGCAACTCAAGACAGTTTATATAGCTTCCCAGTTCTGTGAGCAATACATCAACATCCATCTCATTTCCACCTGGTAAAATGTTTCTCAGTTTCTTCAACTGGCAGCTAATCTTCTCCTCTTCATTTTCCTCTATATTCTCTTCCTTTAGTGGCAAAAGTAGTCTCTTAGCCCTAATGGGCTTCTTAATTTCCAGCTTGTTATTAGGGTTTTGAGAAAATTTCATTGGGATCAAAGCATTAGAAACAGGAGGCAGTGATGAACTCTCACAACCCTTTTCATCAATAATGCAATTGCTCTTCTGCCCACAAGTGAAATTACAGTTTAAAGATGTTAGATGATGAAAGGAAGGGTTTTGGAATCCACCTGCATTGACAGTATTTCTTTGAAGCTTTTGTTTCAAGGCACGACTCCATGCAAATTCTTCGGCAGACAATACCATTGCCATGTCCACCTCATGTCGAACAATTTTCTCCACTTCATACACACCATTTTCAGCTGAAGACAATTGGTTGATCTTCCTCAGAGCTGGTACTAAGTGATTGACATATTTTCTTGCAAACAAGGCACTTACTTTTTCGTTCGGTTCAAGGGAATAAACACGTCTTCTTTTACTCAGTTGCCTGTCCATAATTTCCAAGAAATGAACAATGCTGCCACCAAATATTGCAAAGAAAGATGAGTATAAATGGAAGACAACATTAATAAAGAAGAAGAAGAAGAAGAAAATGGGAGACATATTAACATAAATGTGCAAAAGATATACCCTTGGTGGTTATAACGACTATAGTAGATGTAGTTGTTAAATCAAGGAGCTTATTCAAGACAAATATAGAAGAGAGATATGATAGAGAGTATTCGTTTTATTACTCTCTACCACACTAATATGGAGGCAGAAGTTTTTGCAGTGCTTTAAAGCACCTGGGATTTAAAACAAAGAATAAATAGACGTGTAACTACCTTATCCTAGTTCTAGCTCCTGCCTCCATAAAACTCATGCCCACCAAACATACTTTGACATATGAACACCAGCCCACAAAATAATTGGACCGATAAGGAAATCCAAATATATGTTTGCATGAGTGTGTGTGAAACAGGGACGGAGGCATTAATTGACCAGGGGGGCAAAGGCCCCCCCTAATTTAAAAAAATATATATATTAGTGTATATATATATATATATATGCTTTAATTTTAGTAATTTTGTTCCATAAAATTATATTTTGCCTCATGAACAATATCGTTGATTTTTTTAGAATAATGTTACAGTTATAAACTTATCTACAATATTTTTATAAACTGTTGAGATACAAATTCTTATTGGTTCACATCTAAGCCTATCACTTACATTACATTTTTACTTACTAATAATCATTCACTATATCAGCAATATACCTCTAGTACTTTCCTCATTTTAAAGGCCATTAAAAAAATTTATAAATCTAAAATCTAAAACAACATATACTAGCCCAAAAACATTTGTGCAACAACAAAAATCACCAATAACAAAGCTAAAAACAATTAAGTCCAATTAACCAATTTTACTCAAACAAACAACTGGCCCATAAAAAGTTTTAAACAGAATAATTTTGTCTCTGTCTAGCAAACGCACACATAAAAAAAAAAAAAAACCTTTGCAGCTAAGAAGTCGCCGAACTAGAGGTTAGAATTGCCCCCCTTAACTTAAAGTCCTAGCTCCGTCCCTGGTGTGAAATACTACCTAAAAAGGTGGCTTAATAGTAAGAAGTCTTTGCAACGAGTCTGAGATTGTGAGTTCGAGTAGTTGTACGCTACATTTAGTGCTCGGGTGGTCCTATGCCATCCATGACAGGGGTTAAGTGAAGTAATTAAAGAGAGTAAACACACCTACTAATCCCTATTTTATTATTAAAAAAAAGTGTAAAAGAGAGAGAGAGGAAATTCCCTAACCCTAGAGTCGATTACTGAGAGTAAAGGCAATATTGGGTGTTAAGTTAACAAAGATTTGTGTTTGTGTGCAAAATATTTGTAGAGGGGCACATGGACTCACATGCTTTCTTTGCCATTTACACCTACTAAAGATGGACAATCTCCCATGTGCACTACGAAACAAAAAGACAGCAAAGCCCCACTATAAATGTCCTCACATGACTCCACAACTATTAGCTAGCTAGTACTCTTTTCTTTTGTTCTTCAAGGGTCTTTACTTTTCCCCTCATATCAAATCAACCAGCTCATTCCCCGCCTTCTTTTCAACCCTCTTCTCTCGCAATGAATTCTCTTTAATGCGGATTTCGGCCAACATATTTTATGAAATAAACACATGTTAATTGCATGCAATTACTATAATTAAATGGATGTGGCTTGTGTCTAGTGAAAGTTATCACTTGACACGTATCAGCAATCCAACGTGTTCAGTGATAACCTTCACTGGACACAAGCCTTTCCCTAATTAAACACATGTTAACACAAGCTTTCTACTTATTTAATTATGTTCCTTCCTACGTATTTATAAAACACATAACAAAAAAAGTAATTAAAAATTTTATTTATTATATTATTGATATAATAATGCTAATCATATTGATTATCACTTTAATAATAAGTTTTTTAATCAAATTGATAGTACCTTCAACATTTTTTTCAACTATATTATCTGTAATCAATGCAAAAGGATTTTATTTCTATATACGGATGTTTATAACAACCTTATTAATCAATTAAAGTTCAAGTTGTATATCAGAGTCTTAAATATTAATCATCCTTGTCAAACTTTACCTGAAATTATTCTTGTAGATCACATTACATATATGAATGCTTTTCAAAGATAACAAGGGTTAGGGTTTAAGTTTTCAGGAGAATGTTTCACACATATATACTTAAATTAGGTTAAAGTAAAATTTATATATTGTAAAAAAATAAATAAATAAATAAATAAAGAAAAAAGAGAGGGTAAAGTAAGCATTGGCAAAGGTAAAAGGTGCAAGAGATTGGGTTGACATGTAGGAAAATATACTTTAAGCTTCATATCCTAACATATAGAGCATGGTCCTGTCCTGAAGAGGGTTATACATTGGATTTGGGGATTTTTATTCCGCCAAATAAAAATCTTATGTTCCACTGTTTGTAAAAATTTATCATTTGTGTCAAATTTTTTTCTTAAAATTTTAAAGAAGTCAACAAAATTGTGTTTCGTTAGTTAGCAAAAGAAGGAATGAGTTTACCAATTAAAAATATTTATCCCCATTGGAAACTTTACCAATTATGAAAATTTATCCCTATCAGATGTTTTTTCTTTTTCTTTTATGAGTGAAAAATATTTTCGCACCAACTGGAATAAGCACCTTGAGCAGCAAATTATAGTAACAAAGAAAAAATATTAATACAAAGCACAAAACCTAGAAACAACAACAACAGACCCAAAATACTCCACTTTACACACAATTCCTCTAGGACTATGATACAAACAAGTAGAAATTCAATAGTCATAGGCCCAAAATAAAAAGGAAAACAGAGAATTATGTATGGGACCTTTTACAAATATAAATACTCCTAGAGAGTGCCATATAATCCTTTTTGCTTATAGCCATCTATCTGGAATGGTACTAGGACAAAACTTATATAATAGCGTTGGACTAGAGAGAGAGGGTTGGACTAGAGGCTACTGCATGCGTCAAACGCTCATTTTTCATTTTATTATATACATGCATTTTTATATCATTTAACTTATACTTGACGAACATGAGATTGGTGAGTCAATTTTGTCATTTCTAATAACTCATTGATCAATAAGACTAAATTAATAATACATGAGATATGTTTTAAATTATCCCAACCCAAAGCATATTTTTTATTTTTTGCCTTAAAAGTAAAGATAAATTATACTAAAATATCAGAAGTTTTCTCTTATTTTTGGAAATGGAACATAGCCACCTAAGATTAGCTAGGGATCACAACTTCATCCCCACACACAAGGGTTTCCTCGCCCAAAAAAAGTTATAGTGTGGCACTACAAAAAAACGCTGCCAATAGTGGCGTTCATAAAAACATGTCTAAGATAGTTATTTTCCTTATATAATCCCCTCTACCTCCCTTGTTAAGTTGCCATCCCTACCTAAGATAGTTATTTTTCTTGATCAATCTTTCATATCATTGGACCAGTATAGTTAGTAAACATATCTAAAGTTATTTTCGATGAGATTTTAATTTGGAAACTGTACTTTGCCTCAATTTGTTGTGGAATGTAATTGGATATGGAATGTTATACCATCTAATAATTTTAGATGAGATTGATGACGTGACTATTGATTTTTTATTATCTTGAAATGTTGCAAGCATGGAGAATATGTGAAAATAATATAATCCAACAGCCAAAATGGCCTTCTACCACTGTTCATGGAAATATATATGAATATACCACTATTTAGAAAATATGTAGAGATCTACCACTTTTTTGGTACTCGAGTTTGAAGAAATCAAGTTCTAAATGGTACTCGAGTTCTTTGAAAAAATAACCCTCAAAATAGCCGAAATTTTTTTGATGGAACTCAAGTACCATTGAGAACTTGATTTTCATGAACTCGAGTATCAAAAAAGTGATACATTGCTACTTATTTTCAAAACAGTGGTAGATTTCCATATATTTCGCCTAAAGGTGCTACAGTACCATTTTCGCCGTAATCTAACAGTAAATTTGTCAAAATTCACATCTAATTAGAAAATATTCGGTAGTGTAACATTACTTAAAGTTATATTAGATATAACTTGAACTAAACCATTTATAAAAATAAGAATAAAGTTTCTAAAATTTTATTAAAGCTCAACAGAAGTTAATATAATTTAAAAAAAGAAAAGAAAGAAAAAGAAAAAGAGGAGAGGCTTCAGAATAAAGTCTGAAGCTAAATGCAAACCCATGCTGAATGATTTCACAAGACCTAGAGTCTAGGGTCTCAAGTCTGACAGGAAACTAAATGCAACCGACCAGTTGAATTTTAAACGGACCACAATGCTTTGTGTGGTTTTACCAAATTCAAAGATAACTACAATGCACCAAGTAGAAACATAGCAGCTAGCGGAAATTATTTCTCTCATAATTTTATAACTAAGCTACAAATTGGTACCATGCCTGAATTCTACCAACCGTCTAGGACCCAATACTGGTTGTCCTCTTCTTTTGTAAAAGGGTAAATTATACATTCTAGCACTTCATAAACTTTGTGCAAATTTGATGCATTGTAGTATTGTACCATCATTAAGATCATGATAACGAGATCAAAAAAAGAAAAAGAAAAAAAGATCATGATTACTGGGATTGACATTTGACAATGTTTGGCTTCACAGAGGTTGTATGGTGAATGTAGTGGTATCAATGTTGAGAGTGATGATGATTATAGGTGTACATAGAGATGGAAATGGGGCAGGGTGGGATCAGAGTAAGGGTGCCCCACCTCCGTTTCAGCCTATCAGGGGTGGAGTTAGGAATTTTTGTTCAGGAGGGCCAAGGTAAAACTATTCTATTGATGTGATTCAAGAAAAATGCAAACCACGACATACTATATACATACATACATGTTTACATGCACTAGTTAAAAATAATAATAATAATAATAATCTCTAATCCAAAGTATAAGTCATAACTCATATATAATACTACAATATTACCATATCAAAATTTTTTTATTAGTGCTATTTTTACTAACACTCAAAAATATGAACAAGCTAAACACCCGATTGTGCATCTAAAAGTCATTCTTTATGTTGTGTTTTTCTTATTTTTATGAAAAACCGTAAGTCCATAACATTCATAGAAATTAAATATCAATATATAACAAAAATATACTATATTTACAATTACAAGAAATGATATTCATAGAAATTAAATATAATAAAATCACTATATATAAGAAGCCATAAAATAAATAGAATTTAAATTCAACTAGATTAGACAACTATAGTAAATAAATTCAAAATTAGTTTCATAACTCTCGGTAGAAATTGAACTAAAAAAGAAAATAATAAAATAATTAGAAATTATACTTAAATAGCACAAAAGAAGATAACGAAGAAGAAGAATTTTGTAATATAAAATGCACTGTGGAAGAGAAGGAATGGTATGAGAATTGAGAATGGGAAAGGAAAAAGAATTACAACAAAAAAAAAGGACTTTTATTGGTTTGCATTGTACCTGCAACATAAATTTACATTTTAAACATATAAAATGTAGTAAATGTAGTACACATTTGTAAAAAATGTACAATATATAGTAGAACTATGAAGTGGCATGTGAGAAGGAAGACTTTCGCAAAAAAGAACTTTTTTGAGAGTTGTCTATCATATAAATGCCATCACACATTTTTTTTTTTTTTTTTTTACAAGAACACCTCTTTTGTTTTTAGGTAAAAAGTTGGGATTTTTTAGGGCAAATTTGGCTAAATTGTTTGAGGTGGGGGGGGGGGGGGGGGGTGGCCAATCTTTACTCTTGGAGGGGTCGGTTTTTAAAGAAAATAGAGTGGCTATACTTTTCACCTATTATTATAAGGTTTTTAAAAAAATTTGGGGGGCCATGGCTCCGCCCTTGCTGCCCATGCTAGTAGGAAACAAGGAAGGGCAGATTAGAGGTATTTGAAGTAGAGATAAAAGAGATAAGCAATTGTAAGATGTCTAAAAAAGTAAAAAGAAGAGAAAACAAATGTTTTAGGATAATAGTAGTAAAATAAAATAAATTAGAAATAGAAAAAAAAAATATTAAATTATGTATATAAATAATTTACATATAAATTAAAAAATATACATTTAGGTCAGGACTAATAGAGAGCTGTACTTCATGGCCCGTACTCTTGCTAAATGTTCATATAATATATTAAAATTAAGTTTTCCCTGTTGTAATAATTCCTCCCTCCTAGTTGATTTTTGGGATGCTTGGAGGAAAGACTCTACTTTAGTTTCTGCAATTGTTTAATGAAGTCCTTAATAAAACCCATTAAAATTTTTGGAAAATTCTTAAGTACTTCCAGAATATAGTAAAATAGTACTTCTCTTACATTCATTAAGAACTCACTATGAATTTAAAAAAGTAGACTTCACATGAATGTGAGAAGGAAGAGTATTATTCATTGTGCTCTAAGAATACCTAAAAATTACTTAGAAATCTTTTGTTTATATACTTAATTTTGTTTTTTGTATGACTTCATTAAGGAAGTCTCAAGCCATATTACCATATCCTTTAAAGTGACTTTGTGTGGCTGACCAAAAAGAAAATATTTGGTGAAGGTGGATGAAAAGGATTATGGAAGAAGACAAATTGGCCATTAAAGAGTGACACTCTTATGGAAATTATCGTATACCATAGCATGTGCTAATATCGTAATGGCATTTTAGGATTTGAAATTGAAAATGAAAGCCTTCTCATACAGGTCATTTGGCATGGGAAGCTCGAAACATGAAGGATAATTTCTTGGGGAGTACTTTTGATAAATAACTTGGTGACTTTATTACCAAAAAAAAGTATATGTAATATATATATATATATATATAACTTTTTTTTCCTGCAAAGAATAATATATTACAAAGGAGAAGAAACTACTTGTACATAATATAAATTATATATAATACACAATAAACAAGCTTAGGTGAAGATAACCCATGGACTTCCCATAAAATACTCAAAATACATAGATGGAGAGCAAGTCCAGTGCAAACAAAAAGTTTGAGGAAGAAAAGAATGGTTCTTAAATTTGCCAAAACATCGTCACATTTATTTGCATGTCGATCAATATATGTGTTGGATAGAATGATAGATATATTCCAAGCCCTAGTCAGAATGTTCCTGCAATCAGAAATTAGAGCAATGAGAGAGAGAAGAACAGGAGAAATCCCATTAAAGTAAATTATAAGGCTGTAAGGAGTCTATCTCCATTTTAACAGTTCAATACCCTAATTCCCAAGCCAATGAGAAACAATCGTTAAACTGCCCATAATTCAACAGCTAAACTGAAAGTTATACCAATATTGTGAAGAGACTTTGAATTTTTTTTTTTTTTTATGAAAGATATTGACTGTACATGCATATATATGTATATTGTCCATACACTAAGTCGATATTAATTTTATTTATGTGTATATTATAAGGAATTCCAATTATAACTAATCTTTTTTAGGTAAAAATTCATCATTCAAGAAAAATGCTATCTACTTTTATGCTATTTATACTTCAAAAGAACTAATCAAAATTAGAATTCTACACTAAATGTTCAAAATTTGCCAATGTGTATCATATGGCATTTTTATGCATTTCAATTCAACAATATCTGCATAAAAGAATCGAAGGCAGCCATAAATTAATTTGACTAGTTCCAAAAACTTTTTCTCCTCCAAATCTCTAAGGATAGATTTGGTTTGGATTTTGAAAGACAACAGAGAGTATAGGGGAACTTCACTCGTGGGTGTCTTTTTATACACTTTTCTTTGTTTTTGTTTTTTTATTATTGCTATTTTGGAAGCATACGGTTAACAGTGATGTGCGATCACATGCAAGGTTGACAATATGGCAGAGAATGTAAAGGCAAAGCCCGCAGGAAGCTCAGCAACCAAAGATCGCGTTGATATTGCCCTCTTGACGATGGGTATAGATTGCACCCACGAGTTCCAATCTAGTTCACAAGCTTCATTGCCGTACGGACTCAGTTACCTTTTTTGGGTGGACGACAAGGCATGCCTTTGCCATTAATTGAATTCTCAGAGAAAGAGAGATCAATTTTTTTTTTTTTTGTCATTTTTTTTGGGGGGCAAAACTACTATTGATTCATAAAGTTTATCTTATGAATGCTATTAGTTTATTAAATTTTAAAAATGAGATATTATTAATTAGCCTTTTTTTAAGTGCAATTACGGGTGTTGATTATGTGACTAATGGAATGATATCCTTATATTTTTGCTTTTGATAATGTGTTATTTTAAAAAAAAAAAATTACAAATATTATATAACATGGCTAACAGACATTTTGTCAAACAGTTTGTGAGCGTATTTGATTCGAACTAATCATACAAATATTAATATTGCCATCTTAGATGTAATTTATAGTAAATCTGAGTACATATCATTATAAATTGTCTTGAATGTGCTTATTAGGAGTTTATGAAGCAAGCAGTGGCTCAAGAAATCCCAAAATCAAGACTTCCTTTATATATAAGACGCAGAGTGTGTGTCACATTTAGTGAAAAAAGAAAAAAAGAAAAAGAAAGCGAGTTTTGGGTTTTGGATTTCTTTTCTTAGGTGTAATATAATTTTTGTAATTTTTTTTCATTAAATAAAAAAAAAATACCAGTTCACTATTTTGTTAATCATGTAAGTAACATCACTTACGATAGTTAACATAAGGATTAATATCTCTTCTTTTTTAAATTTGAGAGACCTATAATGTTGGCTTGAAACTTGAGAGACTATTTGTGGTTACAAAGTAAGTTTTAGAGACTAATAGTATAGTTGTCATTTATTTATTTATATATAAGCAAAACAATTTGGGGTTGCAGAAACTATTTTAAATAAAACTAAGCAAATAAATATTGAAACATGCAATGGAATAATAATATTGCATAAATAATTTTATATATGCTGAAATTAGAAAAAAGAAATATAAAAAAACAACGATGATTTTAGGTATTTTTCATGCAATAACTAGTTAAAATTTAGGTATGATGAAACTAACTAGAGACTATTTAATAAAGATATTTTTCATAACCAAATTTAGGTATGATAAAATTTAAGGTGGTGTTAGGTATTTTTAACTAAAAGTTATTTTTCTTTTTTTATCTATTTTCATTCAATCTACAACAAACTAATCTTTTTTTATTCTATTTAAATATTCTTTGTCGCGGCCCATTCCTAACAACCCTAAGCTAATTTGGGTTCAAGACCCAAATTTATTTGTACTCTAAGTTGGGTTTTGCCCATAGTGGCAGATCCCTGAAGTGATTTGTGTCAAGATGGACAACACCCTCTTACTTCACTGTTAAACTACTTCAAATTAAGCCCAGCCGAGAAGGCTCCCAGATAGCCGACTTCCCTTCTTGAAGTCCGAGTTGGACTTCAGTGTTCCCATGACCTTGTTCTCACCTTTCTCCCATATATCTCTCCCCTAACCCCCTTCTTGTCCCCCCCCCCCCCCCTAAAAAAAAAAAAAACTATGTATAATCTTCTTTGAGTGGGGTAATCATGATGAGAGAACCTCTGTCATGTCAATGGGGCCCTCCACTCAAGAATTATGGGTGGCTTCTTCTGCCTAGGCCACTATTCCTACACATCATATGTCAAAAAGGGACCCACCCTTATGCTGTTGAAGTGATTCCCTTGTAAATTGTACCTAACAACAAATCTCATTTGTTCGGCGGGCGGGTTTCCCTGAGGCACTATCTCTCTATCCCGGCTAACCCCATGGGTGCTTCCCCACCTTCTCGGCCATATGGGCCCATATTGGGTTGAGATGATTCCAAGGTATATTGGCCCCAGAGTAGCTCAAGGAGTTGGCCTATTGTTCTCAGTCCATACACTCTTTCTTAATTATTTTTTGATAGAATGTGTTTTTCGATAGAATGTGTTTTTCTTAATTGTTTTTTTCCCCTTTTTTTCCTTCATCTTTCATGCAACTATATTTTATGAAGTTTGTGAGGTTATGATTTGTTGATTTTGTTGATGTTTAGTGATATTGTCATCTACTTGATCCTGGTGATGTTTGAGATCTTGAGATTTTTAGGTTTGTAACTCACCAAATCAGCTGCCCGTGTTGAAAATTTGAGTCTCGTGTGGTGAAAAACATGTTTATGCTATTTTCACAAATTCAAGGAAGAATTCTGAACCCCACTTGACTTGACTAAACCAGCAAACACACAACCAACAACCCAATTGCATATTCTTCTCACCAGAAAGAAAAAGAAAAAAAAATTGCATATATTCAAGTTTTTCTCATATAAAACTTTTAAAGAATACTGAATCTGATTGAGAAGCGCAGAACCACGTTTAACAAAACCAAAAATTGAATCGGTAGAGGAGTATAACTTACTCTTGCCGTCAAAGGGCTTTTGTCTTACTCTTGCAGTCAAAGGGCTTTTGTGTATTTTGTCTCTTTAGCCCTAAATTATGATATATTAACAAAAACTTTAGACTAAATTACAAATTACATTCCCTAACTTTAACTAAAACGGTTAAGTTTCACCCATTACACCAAATAAAACTCTAAAAATCTTAAATAAATTTTTAGAAAACCTAATTTTTGTACTAAGGCTGCTATCCTCTAAATTTTGCCCTAAAGAGCTTTTAAATTGGCCAAGAAATCCTATTATAAGTTGGATTCTCGATTAGAGAAAATCTCTAGTTTTTAAGCTCCCTTAACCGAATTTTTTGGCCCATTTAAAGTCAAAAGTCAGTGTTTTGGTAAACTACAGCGTTGTGAACCCTTTAAATTATTTTTTTAGTCCAACTTAAATCATCAAAATCCAATATTGGAGCCAAAAATTATGCCCAAAATGCTAAAGCATGCAAAATCTGAAATTTTGATTTGAATTGGACTTGGATTTGGTGCAAATTTCCTTTGATTCCTTACTACAATTGAACTCAAATTTAATTGAGTTAACAATCTTTAATTGAGTTAACATTCATAGTGGTTGATTCAGAATCAGCCAGCTTGAGTTTGGGTTTGAAAAGGAGAGGTGAGAAAGGAGATGAGGGTTACATAGATGAGTTTTGGGTTTTAATACAAGGGGGGAAGGTTTAATTTGAAGGGAGATAATAAAATCAACTAGGGTGTGTGTTTGCTAAGCACAATCTTATATGATGGCACAATTTGATGTTTGAATTCTTGTGTTCCATTGAATTTCTTGAGCCAAGTTTCTATGATTACAGTTGAAGTTCTAAGATATTGCATCAATTTTTTACCATTAGTATTTTTTTTTTTTTATTATCTTGTCTTCTTTTGTCCTTTTACTTGTTTTTTGTTTTGGGAGGGGAGAGATATAAAAGAAAACAAAGAGTAACCAGTAGGTAAAGTGATTTTAAGCCAAAACACAGGTGAATTTACTTTTTTATTTTATTTTATGAGTAAGTAGATTTTTCCAATAGAAGTAGAAGTACATATTACGCATATGCTGCAAACCAGTAATACCCGAAATATATGCCCATAATAATAATGATAATGTAATACATATAACAGGGAAAGCTATTTAACAAACCAAGAAAAAAAAAGGCAAGCTATTTCCTCATCCAATATCACACGATCAAGCTCCTTAAAATTTTCATGAACAATAGTCACAAAATTCTCCTCCTATATCAAACAATCAAGCTCCTTAAAAATTTCATGAACAAGCCCATGATAGTCACAAAAGTGACTCCAATCGATTTTCTTCCCTTCGTTATGCTTGTTTTCTTCTCCAAAAACTTCACCAGCTGCTCAATTGTTTCTAGATTTTGGAATTATGAGATGACCCACCACCCTTGTCTTTGTTGATATCTTTAGAGGCAAAAATCTCTGAAACGCTTTGTCAAATCACTGTCTTTACTAATCACTGGCCAATTTGTTTTAAATCTAAAAGGAAAATCTGAAAGAATATGATACGAGAGAGAGAGAGAGAGGGAGAGATTATAGGTTGCACAAAAAAAATAAAGACAAGAAAATATATGTGGTGCAGAATTTGATGTTGAAACGTTAAAAATAAATTACTGGCCAGAGACCAATCCCAAACCAAGCAAATTATTTAATCAAAGCTTATTTGGTCATTCAAATAGCTAATTCCGAACTGAAAGATTTAAATACCTTATTCGTTGACTATTTTGCAAGCAGAATAGTTTATAATTATTAGGAAAAACATATTCACATGTATTATTAACACAAGAACAGGATTTTGATAGGTGAGCCATCATTCATTGTTTTGCATGATCTTATGAAATCTCGCCAAAACTTTAAACCATGTATCCCTGCCCAAATTTGATAAACAGAACACAGAGCCAACCAAATATTCATTCTCTTGCTCTATAAACCCAAAACAGCAAGTTGCCTAGTCATATGAGAGCAAACAAGTAAAGTTCAGATTAGATGAAATCAGTAGAGTATTTATTGGGGACCAAATACAAAGATTAACACCCCACCCCCTTCAAAAAAAAATCTCTATTCTTTCGTGAATGACAGAATACATTTTTTATAAGTAACAAATAAATTTAGTAAAAAAAAGGATATGCCCAAGCTAATAATGGCATATTTGTCTTCTATAAAGGTTTTCTTATTGCTATGAAGGGTTAATATAAAATTAATTTCACTTGTAAAGTAGAGAATCAAGACATGGTGATTGTTACAAAAACGTGTTGTTGCTTACGATCACATGGTCTACAGATACCATTTGTGGAAAATCAATCATGTTGACCTTCTCATCATCATCAATCTACAGAGCAGAAATATAGAGAAATAATTACTGGTTTACCAGTAAGCTAAGTAATTCAGCTGAAAAAACATTTTGGATATCATGTCAATCCAACAAATGCGTTAATAACCATGACATATATATGTTGTGAAATAATACAAGAACATGGCTACCACATGTTAGGTTCCTAATTATGCAGCTCTTGGGATGCAAATAAATGATACTGCACAGTGGCTTAGTTGCATACCATAATATTGATTAGATTCATTAAAGTCACAATGAATGAAGCCCTTTCCTACCAAACGAATAACAAGACCAATGATTGTTTCGAAAACCAACAAGACCGTAATCAAATTCACTTTTTGCAGAGAAGCAGGACAAAGAAAGCCAATTGTGACTAGTACGACACCCTAAGTAACCCCGCTTAGATTTGACAGCCTTAAAAGAAACTCTGCCAAGTCTGTGTAGTTTCATGCCTAGGAGCATTCCATCTTCTCTTAAAACCTCGAAGATATCTTAAAGAAAAGAATATGAATTAAACACTCAGTGCTAACATTTGAATAAGAATAACAACAATAAATAGTTGAAGAAGAGGTTTTGCATAGAATAGCAAGATAAGAAAAAGATACCGGATTCTTTTCCAATGCCAATTTTACGGCCAATAGAAGCAAACACTCCATGTTTAAGCATAGTATTGATAGCAAGAAAATCATGACCAAGGCAGTGTTGGGCTTTATGAAGCCTAATTATGTTTGATTCGGTTGACAACCTGACCCGACCTAAATAATGTTAAATGGTTTTTAATGGGCCTGTTTTTAGCCCATTGTGAATCTTGTGCACAGGATGTAGAAAACACAGTTTTGGTGATTAGGGTTTGTTTTGTTGTCGTGTTTGAGAGATTGAAATATTATACTACCGCACTTTGTATTTTTTCCCTGATAATAGTGAAATCCCTGCAACTCTATGGACGTAGGCAAATTGCCAAACCACGTAAATATTGTCTTGTGCGTGTGATTGTTTTTTTTTT
This sequence comes from Quercus wislizeni, assembly GCA_023055345.1. Taxonomy (NCBI): domain Eukaryota; kingdom Viridiplantae; phylum Streptophyta; class Magnoliopsida; order Fagales; family Fagaceae; genus Quercus; species Quercus wislizeni. Next base: position 3,747,188 of record JALGQJ010000005.1, on the reverse strand, counting down.
CTTTGGCGTGTGTTTTCTCTATTTTTTGTTTCTCATAAGTTGGGAATTTTTGGTTAATTCTCTACAAGCAGTTGAGGCGATACTCATCATCTAGCAGAAGAGCACACACGGATGCTCTTTGTTATGTTGGACAAAATTCAAACTATATATATTGAGAGTAATGCAATGCAATGCAAAGCAAAGAAAAAGTGACTCACAATTATTGGAAGAGTCATGGTGCAAGAGCTTATACTTGAGCAACTTCCTCAAAACATCGTTAGTGAGCGTAGGCCTACAAAGTAGGACAGATACTCCTAATAAGTAGTAAGCATTAATTAAAAATAGAATAAAATAAAAATTACGGAAGTGCCATTTGATTGAAGGATAATGTCTCTTACACATACGTCTTGTTGCGTGCATATGCCATATAGTAAGGAGCTTGATTGTATGATATAGGCTTATTTTATTTTTTAAATTTTGAAATAATAATAAAATTATTATTTTATTTATTAAATGTTTTGAAGTTACCAAAATGACCCTGTTTTGGGTGTCTAATGGATTAGTTTAATGAAGGCAAACGAAAATCCTTTATTGAAGTTTTTTTTAAAACTTAGAGAACTTAATTGAACAAATATAAGTTGAATGCTTGAAATGAATTCTAGTGAAATTTAGAAAGTGAGTTTTGCGTTTGTGCCTAAAAATAATACAGTAATTATGTTTCCTTTTCACTATTATTATTATATTTTGCATGTGAACAAAATTTACCAGTGATACTAATTAACCCAACCCTAAAAGACTTGGTAAGGGCCATAAATTTTGCACCCATTTAGCCCCAATCCAATCAATCTAATCCTTTGTTAAGTCTACCTTGGACAATTTGAAGAATCCAAAAAAGTGAGAGATTCATGATTTTTAAGTTCAGACTGAAATTCAACTAAGATCGAACCATGATAACATCAAAATTAATTTAATAGTAATTAAAATACAAATAAAAGTATTAAAATGATAAAAATTTAAAAAAAAATTAAAAAATTTTACTTTAAAAAATCTTTAAAAATTAAACAACTTTCAAATGAATTTTCACCATTTTTTTTTATAATTTCAATTAAAAAAAAAACAAAGTATAAACAATTATAACAAAAATTGTGTTTAGTAATCTTTCAAATAAAAAATATTTTAGCCTAAAATAAAATTATTTTCAAAACATAAATTTAAAAATTGAATATTCACATGTAAAAGCATAATTCTTGAACCACTAATAAAATTATAAAATAATAATAGATTAAGGGAGAGGTAATATGATAAATTGAAAAACTATAATCTAAACTTAAAATAAATATAATATGAAATCTAAGAATGTCTCAACAAAGGACCTAGTTTGGGGGTTAGTATGTAAGTATAATCTTTAGTAAAAGGGTCATACTAAGAGCATTCATATTGGGAATTGTATATGTCATACGTTGGTTCAATTTAGCATAAAAGCCCAAAAACCCTCCACTGCATCCGGACTTGTAAATGTAGACTATTGCAAAAAAATTTACAATTGTGCTATAGTGCGATTCTAAATGTAGAATTGCACTGTAGCACAATTGTAAAATTAAATAATAGTTTTTTATTCAATCTAACCTTTTCTCTCTCTTTATTTTCTGTGTTTTTCTATCCTCTCTCCTCCTTCAATGATTCTCTTTTTCCTTCAATCCTCTCTCCCTCACTCCTACTCTGTCTCTCCGTCTCTCACTCCCTATTTCTCTTGGTGTGTAGTGGTGGCCTGTTTGTGGTGGATCTCGGCGTGGCAAGGTCACGGTGGTGGTGTTTTTTTTTGCAAGGTCACGACGTGGTGAGATTGGTGGGTCGTGGCAGAGGTGGATGAGGCAAGTAAAGGAGGGTTGTGGCAGAGGTGGGTCTCTCTCTTTCTTTCTGAATGTCTCTACCGATTCACCCTCACCCATCTCCAAATCCTTTTTCCGATTTACTTATCTCATAAACCCAACACTCTAGATAGCTCTACCCATTTAACTCTTCACTCTATCACTCTCTTCAAACCGAGATCCTCAAGGGTTTTTGGGTTTGGGTTAAGATTTTGTTTGCAAGATCTCAAAACGAAGCTCCGTCGGTGTTGGGGGTTTTGAAATAGCAAAACTTGATTCAAAGGCAAAACCACATCACAGTGGTTCTAGTGGGTTGCAATCTGGGTCGTGTTTTGTGTTTTGGTTTTTAGAGATCTGAGTTCTTCTGGGGTTTTTTTTTTTTTTTTTTTTTTTTTTTTTTTTTTTTTTTCCTATTGTGACCGATGCCTAAGGGTTCATTTGGTTGGGAGGATGGAAAAATGAGATGATAGAAAATAGAGGGAGGATGGAAAAGTGGGAGGATAGAAAAGTTTTTAGTTTTCCTCATTTGTGTTTAATTGAGAGAATGGAAAAGTGGAGGGATGGAAAATTTTTTAATTTGGTTGAAAATAAAGTTTGTATAAATTTACCATCATGTCCCTTTTAAATAAAACAAAAAGTAATACATTATACTTTTTTAAAAAATTGTGTATAGATAAAAGTGGACATTTCAAAAAATAGCATAAGAAATCACCCAAAAGTGTTTTCTTAAAAAAATTTAAAAAAAGAAAAGCCAACGTTACAAAGGAAAAGTAAAAAAAAAAAAAAAGCCAGAAACATTAATTAGAGGTGGGGCAGTTTTGTCCAAATATTTTTTCCACTTTTCACTCCAATTTTTGAAGGGGAGAAGTGAAAACTTGTGGCCCCCACCGCTTTTCTCTCTCCCTCCCCCTCTCAACCAAATAGTGAAAAATGTCATTTTCCATCCTATTTTTCATCCTTGTTTTTACCCCAACAAAACATACCCTCAAGGAAGAGGTAGGTATGGCTGAATTGGGTATGAGTTTGATATGGATGGTGGGTTTGGAGTTCTGGTTCTTTTGGGTTCTGCTTTTCTTTTTTTCTCTGTTGTGATGCTATGATTCTCGCCGATGATGAGTTGATCTAGGTTTTGATCGAGGTTGATTTGGGTTGATTTGGTTTTTTTTTTTTAATATGGTTTTTGTTCCGATGGGATTTTGGTGGGTAGTAGGCAGTGGTGGCGTGGTGGGCATGGTGGAGGCACAGTGGTGGTGACTGGGCAATGGAGGTGTGGTGCTAAAGGTTGAGGAAGCTTGTGAGCTTGTGAGACCCACTGATACTAGCAGTGACAAGTTGTTGATTAGGAATTGAGAGTGAGTGAGAACCAGAGAGAAGCACAAAGAAAGAAAAAAAAAGAAAGAAATATAATGGTTAGATGAAACAAATGAAGATGGAAGAAAAAAGAATGGAAAAACACAAAGAAATAAAAAACAAAAATGAAGATGGAAGATAGGAATGGAGGAGTCTGGAAGAATGTGAAAAGTAAAGGAATGGAGGAGTCTGGAAGGTACATACGCGTGTGGAGGAGAAAATTGAGAAAAAAAAAGAAAAAAAATATTTTATTGTGTAGATATATTATTTTAATGAGTAAAATAGAAAAATAAAAATTGAGATGTTGTGTGTATTGTAAAATAGTATTATATAATTGATAAAGTAAATTTTTAAGATGATAAAATAAAATAGGATAAGGTTTACGGATGTGAATGCTCTAACAAGGGTCATGCAAATATGAGAATCTCATATTTGCAATTTTTACCATTTAAATTGGTCTAAAAAAAAAAATTTGGAATGACCCATTAATAGTTAAAAAATAAAATAAAATTGATAATCGAGTATCACATTTTTTATTTTTATTTTTTAAATTCGCATCAGCCAAAAATTTCTTACCACGTGGCAGACTCAGCATCATGAAAAGGATAAGAGTCTTCAATTCATTTCAGAAAAAAGATTAAATTTTTCTTTAAATTTTCCAAGAATCTGGTGTTAGTTATTGGTTACCATAATGTTATTGCCAACAACAAATATGTCATCCTTAACCATAGCTTCATCTCACCAAAGCTTCCTTACCAAAGCCCTCAGTAATCCACTTACCCACCACAAACCCAACATAAAGATTCTCTACTCTGCTAAAACAATCTCATGCAGACATCCATCTCATGATGACCACCAAGATTCTGATTCTCCAAGGTAATCTCACCATTTTTAAGGTAGTTCCTTCAATTGGGTATTGCTTCTTTGGTTTCCTTTTCAACCTGTTGTGTTGTCTTTATCATTGTTATATTATTAGCTTAAGTTGTTAGTTAGAAAATGGTGAATTTAATCTTTGTTTTAACACTGCTGGCTTAGATTCTTCAGCTTTGAATTGAGAATCACTTGCTCTAATACCATGATAAATTATTTATTTTGTGCGCTGTGTATTGGTGTTCTTAGGAAGAATGAGAACCAGTTGGCAAAGCTGGCAATAGTTACACTGGCAGCTGGGGTGTTAACACTGGGCTCAGTTCATGATGCATCAGCTGCAAAAACTGGTGGAAGAGTTGGGGGGCAGGCATTTCGGTCAGCGGCTCCTCGCCCACCCCCTAGAGTCAACAATAATTCGAGGTAACTTGAATACAAATTGCACTGTTTCTGAGATTTGGCTGAATTTGTTAGTACCTATTATTGGTTATCACATTGGTTAGACTTATTTATTCAAGAAAGACTTTGTAATGAGAAAATCATTCTAATAGACTTAAAGATATTAGCTGAACATGCTTGATTATTAAACCATATGTATTTCAGTTGGAAAGTGCTGTTTATCATATATTATTGGTCCCCTTTACAGTGAGAGTTATTAATTTATATTTGGGCTTGTAATGCGAAAGAGTATCACGATGTTACTTCCTCATAAGATTGATTGTGAACACTATGATGGGCCTATGAAAGATCTCAACAACAAACAATAAGAACAAAACAATATTAGAAGAAAGAAGAGAATCACACACGAGATGGACTAACAACATGGTCCAGCCTTAGGCCTACATCCATGACTGTGAAAATGAGAAAATTTAACTGAGTAGTTGGGGAGATCAAAATAGTGGGGCAAAGGCATTCTCACAAAACAAAAACCCCATATACACCTTGCCCTCACTTGATTACGACTTGGTTAGAAAACAAAGAACTAGTTGTGTGTGAGTGTGTATATATATATATATATATATCTTCACAAGGCTGAGGTGTATAGGGAAAAGGTTCAAAAGTCCTTAACCAAATAGGACTTGGAGAAGGCTTGACTTCCAAGCAAAATCAGTAAGCTAACCAACCTAGGTCAAGGTGTGCATGTTGGTGGTTAAATACCTAAATTTGATATTGTCTCTAAGAGGAGTAACAAGGCTTGAAAATTGAAGGCTTCATGCTCTAATAGAAACTAAAATGCCAGTTCTTATCCAACTTCCCAATTTCTCAAATGGAGTTTTTGAGTCATCATGACATGGCAACTATAATCTGTTTATACTGAAACGCAAGTGTGACTGAAGTTGGTCTTAATCCAAGTTAACATGATTAAAAATCTGTGTAATTAAAGTGGTGACAAGTATGGGCAACGCTTCTGGGCTTTGGAATGGTCAATATATATATATATATATATATATATATATATATATATATATATTTATATCTCAATTTGCAACTCAAATGGAATAAATTTTAAAGAAGTGTGTTAAAGTTTCTGTCATGAGGAGAAGGAATCAATCTTTTGTGACATTGCAGTGACTTTTAAATTTTGCTAGAAAATGCAAACTCTGGAATAAAATCTGAGAAGTGATCATGATCTGTGTGCAGGTGAAAATTGATGATTAGAGATGTTGCTTTTTAGTTACAAATTACCCTGTTAACTTATACACAGCTTCAAAATTCTGACCTACTGGATAGTGATTGTACTCCAGAACTCTGATTTGTGGCCCTCAGTTAGTCCACTTGTCTCTCTGGTTCAGTTTGACTTAGTTCAATCATGTTCTTCATTCCCTTCTATTTTCAGACATGCTACAATACCAAAATTGCCTTAGAATATATTCCTTGACATTATCCCTTAATGACAACTTACAACTTAGCCTCTTTTAAGGATTATAAGATATTTCTTGTTCAATAGATCTGTCTCCTACATTAAGCTAGCTTAGTGGTATGTGGTTATGTAATAGACCCTATCAGTATTTGATAGAATTAGACAAGAAGTATGATGTAGAGAAACCTTAGAACTTAATAGTCCCTACGAAATATCCAACAACTGGATGTGTAGAGTATCTAATATTGCAAGGTAAACAGCTTTTCTTTAGCAATGTACTTGCCATTAATAATTTAAAAATATTATAGCAATCCCTCTTGATTCCAACTTAATTTTATTGAAAATTGTACTAGAAATTCAGGAAAAAAAAAATCATAAGATATATACAAATTGTGTAATAACCTCATGCAATGAAGAGCTTTCACATGTCAGTCTTCCACAAATTGCAGCCTTGTTTTCTCAAGAATTGTGTGGTTCACTCCTAGAAATCTGTGGCAGCATTGATGTCTCTCACCATTCTATTTCTCACTAGTCCCTTCTACATCCAAATATCATGAATTTCAGGGTTGACTCTCCAAGGAGCACCATATGTTTAATGGCTACTTAGCATCATTCTTTAGGGTCTGTAGAAAGTAGCAAATGCTTTATCCCTCTCTGAACAGAGAGTTGTACCTTGGCACCCAACTTAGGATGTTGTTTGGACACAGGATGAGTTGCCTAAGTGAACTAGTGAAGGTATACAGAATCTTACTTTCATGAACCCTCAACAAACCAACACTCCCTTTGTCATTGCTGAGAGATATAATCCCCATTTATAAACTAGCAAACAAGATCAGGATGCCTCAAAGCTCCTGAGACACCAAGCCAATGAGTCCAGGGGGAAGAAATTAAACTCACTATCAAAAGGAACCTATTTTCATATAATACAAGTCTTAAGTAGAAACCAGCAGCAAACTTCCAGCTCCTCTAGGAGGCTCCATTCTATAAATTGTCCTCACCTTCCCATGAGCCTTACTTTGTTCCTAAATCCTCTGCTGCATTAGCTACCAGAAATTCCTTAGGAATAAAAGAAGATTGGGACATTAAAATTCCCTCGCTGCTAAAGGTGACAAATCACATCAATTAAAGCATCCTCCAAATTTTCCTTTTTCTTTCTCATTTTGTAACACAGTCCGACATGAATCTAAACAGTAGCCTTTGCACCCAAATTTGAGTAGGAAAAATTTTCATTGGAAGTTATAGAAAAATTTGGGGCTAGAAATTTGTTTACCTGTGGAATAATTTGGATTTCAGGATTTAATAAGGAAAATGATGGTAACAACTTAAAAAGTAAAGGAAATTGAGCTTTAGAGAGTTATGCATACGAAGTAACAGGTTACATGATCACTTGTGTAATTTTGGGAAAACTCGGAGACTATTCAATTATGAGTGATTAGATATTGCTTGCTCACACCCAGCCAAAAGAAAAAAAAAAAAAGGATATTGCTTGCTCAGTATGGCTCATTAGTTATGAAACAAGTTTAATTTGTCTAGACACCATAGGCTTTCCCATATAAAAAGTTTCAGCCAAATAGCAGTATGGGATCTATTAAAAGAGGAAGTTTCTTACTTAAATGAGAAATGAAAAAAGAAATGGTATCCAACAGAAGTAAGATTTCCTAATTGTACCTAATAGCTCAGAATGATTAAATTCAAGCAACTCGAAGTCATGTTTCATGGAATGGACCTTCCATTGACTGTTCGGGAGATTATTGTAGCTTAGCACGTCTTGAAGCACAGATGAATATCCTTATGTTGATAGTATTACCAGTATTCAATGCTGAATAATTTTTTAAATAAGTTTGTTTGGCTTATAAATGGATATTGTATTGGCTTCTTTTATCCATCACATGGCAGATCATTGTTAGAATTTTAAATAAATTTCTTCATTTATATTTTGTCTTTTTCTTGTTTCTATTTTGGTTCTCATCTAAAAATGTGACTTAATTGCATTATAAACAAGTTATCCTCCAACAGTTCATTGATATAATTAACTTTATTTGGCAGGACCAACATTTACATCAATCCTCCAGTTGCCCCACCTTTAGTCGGTGGGTACGGGTATGGTTATGGCGTACCATTCTTTGGTGGCTGGGGTTGGTCACCATATTCGTTCTTTGCACCTGGTCCAAGTGTTGCCGTTGGCGTTGGAGGTGGATTTGATGTTTTAGCACTGTTTCTGTTTCTTGGTGCTGTAGCTGCTGTTGTGAGGAGATTCATTGGATCAAGATTTGAAGATGATGAAGATTACTAGTGGCAGATAGAACTTTTTTTGATGCTTTAATTATAGAAGTTTTACTTAAGTGGCTACAAGACACGTTCATCTAGCCACCCACTTGTATTTGTAACCATTATTATGTAATATAATTGTGCTAGAGAAGACACACTTGTAATTTTCTGTTTACAAGAACTTATAACAGTTATAATTGTATTTATAAATGCAGTAATTTATTTTGTTGACTACTTGTGCTGCCTCTTCTTCATTGATAGTGACTTTGCCAGGTTCTAGGGGGGCTAATCTTATTTTTTGTTGATCGAGCCGCTTTCCCTCATCCCACTCGTCCAGCCTTCTTCACGAACTTGTACAATCAATGCCACAAAGATAGCCAACTTGAATCAAACCTGTCATTCCGTGACATCAATCTCTTGATAAAGATTTTTAAAGGAATGACCAGTGGGAATTGGGGGCAAAAATCTCTTGTAGCTAAATTAACACTTCCTAGTGTTTCAAACAAAGATGTCTAAGATTTAAATCGTGTAGCATATGCTAGTAATGCCTGTGAGGGGAGAGATAATTGTCAACTTGTCAACTTTAATTTGGTTCTCTATATTAAAAGAGAAATTACTGAAAACATCAATTCATATTTGATATTTGATACTTGATGATTTTAGCTCTTTACAAGAGTATAGGCTACACCTTTTAAAAGGTGATACTTAGTTTTTGTAATTTTTTTTATTCTTTTTGTTCTTAGCATTTTCCTACATGATGATTGATAAGAGATAGGTGAATGATATCTAATGTTTTATCCAAAATCTTAGCAATTTTTTGTCTAGTTTGATGTATACTTTCAGTTGTACATGTAAAATCATCTCATTTGAATCTTCATTTGTATTTATAATATTTTTTGTACAACTCTATATAGCAGAACACATGGTATTGAAAAAATAAATAAATAAACAGAAGAATTTTAATCTTTAGAATTTTAGTCCAATCCCTCTAAAGATAAATTACAGGGTCTGCCATCGGTTGGTCCAATTGTTACCATACCACCAGTTTTAGTCTCTCTCTCCTTTCTTTCTGGCTAACCTCAGTACTGAAATGATTTTGTGTGAATTCATTTTCCTTCCTTTTTTACTCAGCAACTATCTATAAGAGAGGCTCCCATGCAGCAGATGAACACTGAATTCTTTGATGCTCCTTGGCAGCAGCTAGATTCACAAGTCTGAGATTGTCATTCATCATAAGAACAAGAACACCCACATCCATCCTCATATCAATCATAAATGAAAAACCTAAGCCCCAAAGCTTAAATATGCGTACACATAAAGTTAGCTGTTTGATTGGAGAAAGAAGTACTGAAGTAACAACCTGCTAGAGTGTAGCTATAATCACTTTGTATAAACACCTTTCCACACCTATTTTGACCTTGAAAGCACCTACCAGAAACATTGAGAAGGAAATGAGCAGCTTTCATTATACATATTGAGCAATCTGCCTCCATTATTTTGAGCTATAACCAACCGAAATTGAAGCTAAAAATCAGTCTTCCTTGGAGGATCCCTATCTTGCTTTGTAAAGCAATTAAAATAGCATGAACCAGTATGACTGAACATATTGGTTTGAAATCACAATTGCTTAGAGCAGATAAGCAATAAATCTAGTCCCTCAGCCATCAGCCATGGACTTCAATGACATTCTTACCATATGGAAAGTACTAAAGTTCTAAGTAATTACATCATGCCACCCAGCTCATTTTCTTATAAATTCAGAAGTACATGGAAAGCATGTATCAGAGCTTAGGAGACAACTTGATATTTCCAAGTTGAAAATTTTTTATGACCAGTTACATTCTTAAACATATGAATGTAAAGCTATATTCTGATTGTCATAGACAATGTTTTTCAGTTTATATGTTATTCACTTATTCTATCAGCTGGACAGCCGCAATGGAAGGTATTTTTTCCCTCAATTTTTGTGTTAGAGCAACACGGACTGTCATAACTCCAGCTGCAGGTCCACTAAGCCGAACATTGACAATATAGTCATTGATTTGAATAAGCTCAAGAATTCCACCTCCTGTACCCGCAAGGTATGGTCTAATCTCATCAAGAACCTGAAAAGAGGAAAAAAAAACCAATTTAAGCTCTGATTCATCATTTTTTTTTCTTTTACATCCCCCTTGCCCCAACCACAAATATATCATAAGCTGTCTAAATCAATATTTAGGTAATAATAATAATCAGCCATAAAGATATGATCAGAAGAACTTACAGAAACTCATTATTGGAAGTCATCAGTGAATGACTAATTACAACTATATCCATTGCAGAGACATGAATAAACAGCAAGCAGTTTGATATTACCGATTTGTTACCAAGAAGTTGAAATTTTGACCTTGTTCTACATGTGAGATTTCCTGGTCCAATTGACTAGTTCATGCATTCTAGTGAGCCTTATGGATTCAAGTTTCCGATTGATGTTTTACTTCTGCAGTCCCCAGTCAGTTATTGTGAAATCAGTAATAATACAAGATGTTTAATAAAATATTGAAACCCATATCGATTAGCATATTTGTGTAAATTGTGCTACTACAGTAAAACTTCAATTTCAACTTCCTTGCAAGATCTGTAGTAACTATCATTTGAAGTTGCTTTTAGTTTAAGAGAACTTAGGAAATTCTATTCTGGTCCATGTGGCAGCTTGTGTGCTGGAAGAAGAATCATGCTTCATTTGAAATTGGAAATCATGTCTTGATTCTTGTTTTCTGATAAGCCCAAATAAGATCCTTGGGTTCACCCACTCTGATATATATATATATATATATTTTCTTTTTTTTTCTTTTTTTTTTTTTTCTTTTTTTTGACAAATCTTTAATACATCACCCTCATCTAAATGGAAAAACCCTATCAGTTAAAGTGTCCCCACAACATTTTAACAAGCCTCTTGTACTACTCCAACTTAGTACCAAAAAGTTCTTCTATGAAATGTAGTGATGCAAAATTTGCATGAAACAATTTCATGAAATTGATAAATATATTGTATGTAAATGAGAGGTCCACTTTTCTAACCTTTTCGACATTCTCCTCATTGAGCTCAAGTCCTGTTTCTCTGTCTAGGATCTGCTCCACGTCCATAATTTCAGGTATTTTATCTCGAAGACGAGTTTCAATTCCCATCTTTAGTGTCATAGTTGAGCTTGGACATGATCCACATGCTCCTTGTAGCTTTAGTACCACAACAAGGCCATCTATCTCATGTAAAGCCACATTCCCTCCATCAGCCATTAATCCAGGTCGTACTTCATCCAAAACCTTCTCTACATTCTCTTCAGTCAATGGAAGGACACAGCTTGGTGAAACCACAAGCCCTTCAATATTCAAAAATCATTCTAAAATCAAAACCTTGATCAAATCTCTTATGCAATCCGATCTCATTAACCCACCATAGCTTAAGAAAAGGGGGGAAAAAACAATTTGATATCTTAATTTTTTTTCCATTATAATTTTAATAAATTCAGGAGTTAGTCTCTCCAAAAAAATTGGGGATAAAACTGCCTGACAATTACCTCTAGTAGACCCCAAAAAAAAGCTGCCTACCAATTATGACTTAAAAAAAAAAATTTATAATTTTGATAAATCAAACCTTGTCATATCATTGTTTTAGAAGAATACAAAAGAAAGTTTATTAAATAAGCCAAATGTTCAACCTCCTATGTGGAAATTATCGTTCTTAACCTTTCATTTTAACATGAATAGTTGTCATTCTTTATCAATTTCAACAGGGTCCTTACCACATTAATTCCTTTAAGGGATTAGTATTAAAGTTCCTTAAGAACAGCATTTGCCATGAAACAAACATTTGAACCCCATTTAGTTCTAATTCTTAAATTTTACTTCATTAAAGCAACCAAAAACAGCTTTCTACAATAGATATACATTCTGACAATATTCACAGTTTACATTGGTAATTCATATGACTTACCTGCTTGATTCCTACGAGCTCGACTTGATGAGAAGCCAAGGAAGTGTCTGCTATGGAACTGACCTCTAAGAAAAGAACTTTGTTTTGAAGAAAAACCTCGGGAATCTGAAAAGGGTTTCTAGAGAAAGTGTACAAAAACTGAGTCAGTCAATGAACCATCATGAATTATGCATATAAACCCAATACCAAAAGAATATTGTATCAATGAAATTGTTGAAAGAGTTGTAAGAACCTTGAGAACTGCTAAATGGGTAGCTGAAATCCTTTCATATTGTTGAAGGGAATTGCTAGATATTGCAGTGGTTGGTGTTGCTTTGAGACGGTTTAAGAGTGCACCCACCATTGAGAAAATAGTGGGTAGCAAAATCGCAGTATACCCTTTTGGTCTCTCTCTAGAATGAATCAAAAACCAATACCAAATTTAGAATTTTGTTGTATAACTTTCGTTGTTTTTTTGGTTTTGTGTTTGTAGTTCAGACAGTTATGATGTCTGCAGAAGCAGGTATGGTGGGAATGTTGATAGTAAGTGTGTTGTGATTGGCTGATAATATGAATATCATGATAAAAGAAAATTGGAAAACACTGCCAAACTGATTATTGTGTTCCCAAACTCTGTGGATAGAATCTGTGTTGCTATGAAACAAATGAAGCCACGTTGTATAGACAACCTCTCTCTCGCTCTCTCTCTCTCCACTGTTTAATGGATAATATGTACTTTAGAAATTGTTCTGGGCCTTTATAGTGTCCAGGCCCAAACAATATAGTCCACAGATCCAATCTCATATAAATCCATGTATTGGATTTGAGTGCCATCTATTTTAGTTTTTTTTTTTTTAGATAATATGATTTGAAACAATGGGAGAGAGGTTTGAATCTTAGTTCTCTTAATAAAATAAAGTAAGTAATGTCAAATAAGTATTGTCATTAAGCTACAAGGCTCTCTGTTAGATTGACTTATTTTAATCTTTTTCAAGTTTTTCAAAAATTTTAATCCTAACTATTATTTTAATTAACAGTATAAAATGTACTAAGTTCCTAATTTAACATGATAATTGAGTCATATACATCAAGCATCTACCTTTTGGCTAAGACTCTCTCTCTCTTTTTCTTTTCTTTTTTTTTCTTTTTTTAAATCATCTTAAATTTCTTGAAAAGATTCTACCACGATTTCAATTGGAGTTGATTTTTGAATTTCCACACACTCACAACACTGCACCCTATATTATGGCCAAGAAAAGGAAAAAGTAACCAAAAACATATTTAGGGTGAGTATGGTTTAGTTTCTTGAAATTGTGCTTTTTAAAAAATGCAGTATATAATTGGGTTTTTTATTTATTTTTTATTTTTAAAGTAGAGCACTTGGTAAAAGTTTCAAAACGTGACTTTTTATTTATTTTGTTAATCTGAGCGTTTGATTAGTACTTACAAAAAATGGCAATTTGAGTTATAAATTATCGAAAAAACAAAATGTATATATAAGAGAGTTTATTTCATACTTAGTATCAACTTCTTAATAATAATAATAATAATAATACTTGGCATAGGAAGAAACATATTGTTGACTTACCTTATATTAAAGATTTTAATGAGAAAAACATTCCCACTAAAGCTCGTCCTATTCAAATGAATGTTGAAACTGTTAAATTTTGCAAAAAAGAAATTAGTGATTTATTGGAGAAAAAATTGATTAGGAATAGCAAATCCCCTTGGTCTTGTTCTGCTTTTTATGTCCAGAAAAATGTTGAGATTGAAAGAGGAACCCCTCGATTAGAAATTAACTACAAACCCTTGAATAAGGTTTTAGAATGGATTAGGTATCCTATTCCCAATAAAAATGACCTGGTCCATAGGCTGAGTGAAACTGTGGTGTTTTCCAAGTTTGACATGAAGTCTGGGTTTTGGCAAATCTAGATTAGTGAAAATGATAGGTACAAAACTACTTTTACCACTCCTTTTGGACATTATGAGTAGAATGTTATGCCTTTTGGTCTTAAGAATGCCCCGAGTGAATTTCAAAACATCATGAACGATATTTTTAACTCATTCAGTCATTTCACATTGTTTATATTGATGATGTTCTTGTCTACTCTAGTTCTATTGATGAACACTGGAAACACTTGTATTCATTTCTAGATACTATCAAAAGAAATGGTCTTGTTGTCTTTGCTAAGAAAGTCAAATTGTTTCAAACAAAAGTTCGTTTCCTTAGCTTTGACATCTCTGAAGGACAGATTCGTCCTATTGATAGGGCCATTCAATTTGCTGATAAATTTCTAGATGTTATCACTGATAAAACATAGCTCCAAAGATTTCTTGGGTCATTAAATTATGTTACTGATTTCTACAAGGATATGAGGAAACAATGTAAACCTTTGTTTGATCGGTTAAAGAGTAATCCTCCTCCTTGGTTTGATGTCCATAATTCCCTTGTTCAACAAATCAAATCTCATGTTAAGACATTGCCTTGTCTTGGTATTCCTACTGTTGGTACTTTCAAAATTGTTGAAACAGATGCCTCTAATATTGGTTATGGTGGTATTTTGAAATAAAGAGTTTCTCCTGAGTCACCTGAACAAATTGTTCGTTTCTATTCTAATATTTGGAATAATGCACAGTTAAACTATAGTACTATTAAAAAAGAGATTTTATCTATAGTACTATGTATTTTAAAATTTCAAAGTGATTTGTTAAACCAAAAATTTTTGTTACGAATTGATTGCAAAAGTGCTAAATATGTTATTGAAAAAGATGTTGAAAATATTGCTTCAAAACATATTTTTGCTAGATGACAAGTTATTTTGAGTGTTTTTTATTTTGATATTGAATATATTAAAGGATCTCAAAATGCCATCCCTGATTTCCTTACTCGTGAATTTCTGTAGTGTCATAATGGCAAGTAGAAGGTCGAAAGACAAGACACCTGCCACTGACAATCAAATTGTTAAAAAAGAGCCTACTTCCCCTTTAAACATTGTTAACCGATTCACCACTCTAGGTACTATTCCCAAACCCAATTATTCTTCTGTTTTAGCCTCCACATATGATCCTTATGCTTTAACCAGTGCTTATCAACCTGTTCAAACTGTTTTCCCTAGGAACCCTAATGCATCCCAATATATTAAAAAACAATATGTTCAAAACCTGTTTTCCGTTGAGCCAAATAAGGCCTCCATTACTAACCCTTTTAGACTTGCTACCAATTATTTTCCTCCACGATTTCACTGGATTCCTGAGCACGGACAAAAGAATGTGCAATACTATTCTGAAATTCTACAACACAAGAATTCAATCACTATCAAAGCCATAAGGGATAAGGCCAATGGTGATAAGATTATTTACCACAGTATTTACTTAAACCACATTATTTCCGAAGAAAAGTGGGGTCTCAACCCTGCTGCCACAAGGACATTACCAAAATCCTCCATTCCCTATTCATATCATGATTATATTACTGGCTGGTTCAGATTTATGCTCCACCAAAATGAAACTATGTCCCATTCATGGTTTGTTAATTTTAACAAAGATTTCGACTCAAAATTCCCCCTCTGGTTCATCCGCTGGTGGACTCAGTTTGGTTCAGCTGTTAAAATATTTCCTGCGCCATTAAAGGATTGTTTCCAAAAATTTTCAATAGGGTTTAGAACTAACACTCATGGAGCTAAGTTCACTCCCCTACTTCATTTTATTAAAAAATATAAGGTTCCATGGATCCTAAAATGGCAATACGCTAAGGAAGATGATGTTCTCACTCATTGTTGGTATGTTAAATGGTGGGATAAGTTTTCCCACACCAATTCCATTATTAACAATGTTGCTAGGGATTTCCTTTCCCCAAATGCTTCCCCATTAAAAATCACTACCGCAGTGCAAAAAGCTGTGGCTGATGCACCTGCTTCCTCATCAACTAAAAATATTAAACCACCTGTTAAGTCCAAAAAGAAGGATTCTCCTTTGGATGCAATCCACAAAGACCCTGATGCTTTGTATGCTTTGCTCACTAAGATGATTAAGGAAGATGCAGCTGCTAATTCATATGATAAAAGGTCCTCCCAAGCCTCTGTTACAAAAGACCCTTACTACCCTTACCCTCAAAACTACCCTTACCCACAAGACTAGTTTAGCCATGATGAAGAAGATGCTGATGACTTAGCCAAAGATTGATTGGAAGTTTGATTCCCCTATTTGTCTGGCCTGCATAACGCCCAAAATTGTTGCAATGTTTATTTTCTGGTCAAATTCCACTACTATTTTCCACCTCTGGTAATGATGTCCTGAAAAGGAGATTTCACATGTGTCCTGAAAAGGAGATTCCCTATGTTTCCTGCTGAAAAGATGATTCCAAAAGACTCCAAGGCTAATGATTCCCCATGATTCCAAGGCTTTGGCTTTTGGTCACACCAACATCACCTAGGCAATCACTGTTCACTTTTTACTATTCACTTTGAATTATACCTATTTAAGGGGGGATGTCCCTTAAGTTTTAGTTCAGGTCTTCTTTCCTAGAGAGAGTTCTTAGTTGTGAGACTATCTTTGAGAGAATTCCTTGCTTTCTTACTTCCCTACAAAGCTTGTAATTTGTCATAGTTCCTAAGCCTTGTAACTGTTTACCTGTTGATAACTTGTATTCACTACTACTATTGTAAGTGTGATGTTTTATTTTCCATAACAAGTATTTTCAGTTCAAGTACTTTCAGTTTTATGTTCATTATATTATTTGTTGCTACCGCCACCTTGGACAGATTACCGCCATACCGGACGGTTTTAAATTGCTTTCATTCACTTTGATTATACTTGCTATACCCCCTACTTGGCTGGCTCTACCGCCTACCTAACTGGTTCTATAGCATTGCATTTACGTGTTCTCTTACTTGCATTACTTTCAACTTATATTATTACTGTATAACTGTGTTTTCGCTTCCAACGCTGTGTCCCTTCCCCCTTTATGGTATCAGATTATTATTATTATTATATTGTTTGTGTTTGTTATTTTTTATAGTGTCATAATTATTTGTTATTGTGAGATCTGGGTTGACTACTTGCATGTTTTGCCTGTATAATAGAGGGATGAAGTTGGGTTTTTAAGAAAAAAATTAAGGGCAAATTAAGGAAACAGGTGTACTTTACAATGATAACATTTGTGTTTTGAAATAACGCATTTGTTGTGATTTTCAATTGCAGTTTAAAGGCCCCACGGGAAAACGCAAAAAAAAAAAAAAAATCCAAGGAGATAATGTGCTTTTAAATTTTTTTACAAAACATGAATTTTCATAAATTGGGTTGGTGAACACATGTTTAAGCCCTTAAAAAAATGAACCAAATGGACACTCAAACACTTCAGAATATTATGCTATTCTATCACATTTTTTTAATAATGTTAAGGATCGATTATTGTCCAAATCTTTGGACGTATGAATATTATACAAGGGCTATCTTTTCCCCCTATTTTCCACACAAGTTTCTAGATTTATTGTTTGCTTGCCATTTTGAAAGAAATAATAATGATTTTATCTCTTGAGAGGAAAAGGTTTGCACTAGATTTAGAGGGAACTTTATTAGTCCACTTGGGCTAAAGTTTTGATGGGCAGCTAGAAGATTTCAACCCTAAGGTCCATATAAGGTTCCATTTTCTCATTCTTGGGCCCAACCTCCTTAACTTTTGTTCCTGGGCAAAAAAACATTGGTAGGGCCCTTTCTTTTTCTTTTTCTAGGGTATTGATAGGGCTTACACTGCAAGGCCTACTTTACAGCCAGACCCCATTGTTCAGTTCTACCATACCAGTGTGTGTGGAAAATCTTTCCCAAATTTTGAATTGGCATTTAGGAAACTGACAAAAAAAAAAAAGGAAAAACAATTGGGGGAACTTAAAAACCATAGATACACCTTCTAAATCAGGAATCTAATCAATGAGCATGTATTCTCATAAAATTTCTACAGCTTCTAAAGCCTAAAGTTAAAGCTGTGGATTGTGGATGTTTGTAACCTTTTGTCAGAATTATAGAATTGACTCTTTCCTACACCATAATAAGGGATTTAAGAAATAAAAGAGGGCTACAAATCTTAGCATTAGTTATTGGAGCTGACTTCTGACCCAACATTATTTTTAGATACAAATAAAATGAAGCAACAATTCTTTCCCATATCTTTTAAAACAGCCTTCCTACCATTTTTCAAAGAGGGCTAGCTTATAGCTTGTTCTTTGCCTTATATTCTTTTAAGGAAGTTCATGTACAGAATTTTAAAACATCTCTCTCTCTCTCTCTCTCTCTCTCTCTATATATATATATATGTGTGTGTGTGTGTGTGTGTGTGTTTTTCTATATTTTTCTCAACACATGCCAAATTTCATGTCAATTGAATGTTATTTATTAATTGATCCATAAAAAATAAAATTTTATGCATAATTTTATAATACAAAAACTTGAAATTTAAGTATTTTGTGAATGAAATGGTTATTAATTTTTTATTATCTTACAAATTTGCAAGCATGGAGGTATGAGAAGAAAATTTAATTAATTGGTAGATTTTGTCGAAATTTGTATTGAAAAATTAAGTAATAATGCTTAAAGTTACACAAATCCATCCCAAATACAAACTTATCACAATCATGAACCTTTAAGCCCTTTCATAGGACAAAGAAATACGTGCATATTGAGTTGGATATAATAAAAGCATGCAAATAAATAGTGATATAAGATTACACTATTTTATAGTCCCTCTTGACATTTAGATGGAAAATAAAATACTAATTTTAAGAGTCATATTTTTATGTATTCACATATTCGAAATCAAAACACTTTATATGTAATTGTGTCAGTGTGTTTAAGAAGATCTTGGTTGAGTAAACAAATGGTATTATTGAAGACACAAAACTGCTTAAGAAAAGCTGAATCTGCAAGTCTAGATACCTATTGATCTATCAAGAATAAATGAATTTTCAAGAAAACTGGATCAACACCTTTTGATTTATCAAGCTTTAGAAAATCTGAACATTAAATTATGTTTTTAGTCCATAATGACTTGATTTTTTAAGGATTCATACACTAGGATTCAAGAACATATAAAAGACATTTTATAGTTGTCATCATAAAGACAGAGAGACACACACATAACTAGAGTTATTGCGACATTTGTGCACCTAAGGATTTGTATCATGTTACAACAAGTTTATCCAAGCATAGATTGAAGTATTTTACAAAGTTACAAAAATAAAAAGGGTTACTTGGATTGTAACATTGTGGCAACTTGAAAGCTCTTCTAAAATTCCACAAAAACCCCAACTCCCATCACCACTTTTAATATCCTTTACTCTGTGTGTGTGTGTGTGAGTGACAAATTAATACGGTTGAGTCACTTTTGTCAAATTGGTTTATTTGACAAAGTGTGGTATCACTTTCTTTTATTATCATTATTTTTAATTCGGTAGTTATAATAAAATAGGGATAGAGAGGATTTAAACCCTAAATATTTTTATTAAAAATATAATGAAAAACCAGTTGAGGTACAAATTAAGGTCTTGGGTTGGCATAAGGTTTTAAAAAAATGCAGAAAATCTGATATGGATGTCTCACATTAACTGCTATATCTAACTTTTTAAAATCCTTTCACTCCCTCAAAAATTTTAAATTTCATCTTTGAAATGGTCAGTAGACATCAAAAAAGTTAACTGACAAGTGAAAATGGTTCGTACTATAAAAAATAAATGCTAGTTTGACATGAAAACGTTATCTGCTGATGCGTTGTGAGATTTCCACAATAGAGCTTTTCTAAATTATTGTCCAAAATTTAATTCAAAAGAACTACAATTGCCCAGTACCGGTACCTGTGCTTGTTTCTCCTGAACAGGTAACTGACTTATTGTCTATTCTTTATTTGCACTTCTTCTTCTTTTCAAGAATTCTTTATTTGCACTTGAATACAACACAACAACCTCATATCACCATCATATTTGTTACAAAAAAAAAAAAATAACCCATCTAACACATGGATGCTCTCCTTGTCCAGAATTATTAAATTTTCCTCTGAAACAAAGAGATTCTCTAGGACAATTGCAATCAAGCTTAAGATTCTTGTCTGTTCCTTTCTTCAATTTTCTAAAATACAAACTTGTTCTAGCTAAAGTTTCCTCCATGTGATGAGGCACACACCTACTTTTCCAAATCATTTAGTTATACCAAAGTGCTTATGTGTGTAAATTAAAAACAAGGCAATCAAATATGCTGGGGTCATGAGGGACAGCTTGCGGCGTTTGCAAAATCTGTGGACATAACTCTTATGCTATAATTTTTGCTACAATTCTTATTTGACTTATTATGAATGGTAAAAAGAAAAAAGAAAAAAAAAAGTGACAATCCATATAAATGTGATAAACAATCATTCATAATTTACCACATCAAAATTGTGAACACAAAAATTATAATATTAAAAGATCTCATCAAACTGTAATGCTCCCTCAATCCTCAGCCCAAAATAAAGTAAAATAAAACACAACAATAGAAATAGAACAAAGGGTCAAGGCCAAGCTTTAAAAAAAATTAGAATGATGCTATTTGCTTTCCAACATATACATCCACTTTCTATCAAAATGACAAATGAAAACTTAAAATAGTAATTAAAAATGTTGACAACAATAATTGAAGGGCCAAAACAAATGAGGAAGATAAATGAGAATAAAAAAAAAGAGAACCCTAGTCCAGCGTGGGGGTTGAGGATATTGTTGTAAAACGAGGATGAGTATTGGATCCAGAGAAGATAAGCTTTAGGCCCAAAAATAGAGAGATTCCTTTTGTTCTTTATAAAACCAATCTTCTAATAATTTATTAGTTTATTTAACATTTGTTTATATTCATTGGTTGGGAAGTCGTACTCCGAATCTGATGCATTGAATGTGGGAATTGAACGAGAGCCAATGGATTTTTTTTTCAATTTTTAAGAATGATGCTTATTAAAATCTTTTCTTCACCAGTGACCCTTATATTTATTTATTTGTTTCAATTAGTGGTTTTTTTTTTTTTGGAATATGATGGTAGTACTATATGTTAAGGGATGAGGCATCATTGTTTGACCAACCCCAGCATACAAAAATGTAAATCTAATAACTTCATTCAGCTCAAAACTTGTACCATGATTGAGCTTTCTTGGAGATTACTTTGTTTTCTGGAGTCAACAATGATACTTACACAATCATATTCATGTTGGTTTATGTGACCTAACTCGGTGCATTGTTCTTATACACTTCGTGAATATGTTCTAAAATTTATGTACTTGACAGAAAGCATATATAATGTGTTAAATTAAGTAAATATTACGTATGTAATTATCTCCTAATTTCCATGGATCTAAACAGCCAAAAGGTTGATATATAGTTTGGTAACGCGAGCATGCTAGTTAAAATTTCAGCTGTCGTGATTCTGTGAATCCTTTTCAATTGAACTTATGACTGTATTAAAGTTATTCTTGATATATTGATGCCAAAATTATAAACAACCCATGAAGAACTAAGCTACTAGAGCGAAGTAAAACCAAAATGGCTCTTCTCAAAAAAAAAAAGAAAAAAAAAAAAAGAAGAGAAGAGTAAAACCAAAATGACTGATTTAAGACTTGTTGATCTAAATCTCTTTCGTTTGATGAGATTTATGTTTTAAAGGATGACTTAAGATTCATGAAAAAAAAAAAAAAATACAAACCTTGTATTACCTACTAAAATATATGTTTTCATGCCAATAATTGATCTTAAACATAAGATCTATAAAAAATTAATAGTAATCAAGCTTTGCTCGAGAAGTAGGAATGGAATGGCAACAGATTTGGGTTGGAAAAAAAATAAAACAAAATTTTCCCAACCCCTAATTTATACAAATAATTCTAACTAAACCTATCTCAAGCTCATATAATATTTATATTTACGCTCGTGCTAAAACACCCACGTTTATCTTATCATGAGTTAGGTCAAACAAATTAGATCAAGTCAAGTTAATCTAAAATTGAAGATATGAAACACTATCTAACAATATTTATGCATTATTAAGCACTTTACACTAAATTAAGTAACATTTTAAGATTAGATCCTTTTAGATATATATCATTGTCAGATTCTTTAAGACCTTATTCATTCTCTCCGTGTGTGTGTTAAATACTTAGTATTCAAAACAAAACAAAACAAAAAAAAAAAAAAGAAAAAAAAAAGTAACATTTTAAGAGAGAAATACGCATACTTGCTTTTAATAGAAATCCTACTTTTTGTGGAAAAGAAATAAAAGAAACTAAAAATAGAGGTATTTTAGTAATTTAAATTAATAATTAGTTTAGGTTACAATGACTATAACCCTCAAATCCTTCCAAAAACCCTATAGAGTTTGAAAATGTGAACCCAAATCCACCCCAAACCCGTTAAAAAACTTTTTACTATTAGGGTCTGGTTGGGGAAAAACTCACAAACCTAACCCATCACCATTGCTATACAAAAGTTCATGTTGAGCTAATCCTATATTTCGTTTGAGCTTATGCTCTAGATGGCAACTAATATGAAACTTGACTCAGCAAGGCTTATTTAGGTATAGAAGCTCAATTTCGAGTGAGTTTATTAAGTTTTTTTTTTAAAATAAAATAATGGTTAATTACAAATATATATATATATATATATATAATTTTCTTAAATCTATTAAAAGTTTAACTGTATTTACATCCTCTAAGTTTGAGGTTACTTTTAAATTGGCCCATCAACTTCAAAACCTACAATTTACATCATCTGTTAGTGGAATGATTTTAACTGAGGTTAATGGAATGGACATATTGTTATTGGTGTAAGTGTGTAACACTTAATAGTGTAAATTACAAATTTTCAAATTTAAGTGATGGATTTACAAGCAATTTCAAATATAGAGGGTGTAAATAATATTTTGTAGAAAATATAAAAATAAACTGTGTATTCTTCAATTGGGTAAATTACACAAACCTCCCTTGAGGTTTAGGGAAATGATACTCCGCTCCAATCCTTAAGGAAAATAACACTCTCCTCTCTTGAGGATTGATGAAATCGACACATAAGCCCTTCTCCATTGATAGCAGTAACAGAATATTTCAAAATTTGAAAAGATCCTCTAGACTAAACCTTAAACACGATTTGGTGACAAGAAACAATATTTTTTAAAAAAAAATTGTACTAACTATGATTAAAGTTTGGTGAAGGAAACTTTTTCAAAATTTAGAATATTCAAAGCTATTATTAACAAAATGAGTAATGCATTGATTTCATTAAACCTCAAGGGAAGAGAGCAACATTTCCCTTAAGGTTTTGGGCAGAATATCATTCTTCTAAACCTCAAGGAACATTTGTATAATTTATCTTTTTATTATAAATTATGCTACCAAACCATCTATGAACCTTTCAAAACCCAAATAGTATATGTGGGGGCTAATTGATCCCATATGTTCAAATTGCATTAGAAAGGGCTGGGTCCAATACCCAGTCCGAGGATAAGAGAGTATCCGAGGACGACCAGTAAAGGAAGAGATGAAAGTTACACTCCGAAAAGAGGTAAAGAATACCTATGTAGGATTTAACCGTGTCCGAGGACAACGACCACCTCGAAACGTCTGTCCGAGGTGGCCAGTAGACTTATCAGTCTCTTAAGGTAACGTCTCGGACAAACTTTGCAACAAAGGGGATGAGAAAATATCAGATAAAGGATAAGAATGAGAGAAAACAAATATCTGGAAGTACTGTTACCCCCGCATTAAATGCTGCCCAGCTAACTCTCTGGCCGCATTAATGTGGAGGTGATGCCTGAACAGTGAACAAGCAGTCTTACAGCTAAGAATGGAAGGTTCAAGAAGAGGCAAGGGAAATAGAGAAAAAGGACTTCCAACACCTGACTTACACGTGGATGGAGGAAATGGTGTAAAAACCATAGTATATAATACGAAGAAAGATAAAAAGAAAGGGAGACAGAAAAGGAAGGAGGAAGAAAAAGAAAGAGAAAAAAGAGAGCAAAATGTTGAAGAAATACAACAGTAAAAAAGAAGAATTCATTACTCTTAGTCCCAATACTAGGGCATGTCCGAGGATACTTTTTGCATCTGTGCGTGTGTAGCTCTTTCCTTTTAACGCTATATACCAATATCTTTATCCTAGATTCAGACTAGCATTTTCTCCCACTCTCTATAAATTTATTGTTCGGGCTTCTTGGGCTTGGGTCCATTCCTGTTCCGGGTTTAAGCCAAAGTTGGTCCTTACAGTATAAATTCAATTTGATATTAATTTGATTTCATTTTGACATGAATAATTTTTTAAAGAACTTTGAGAGGGATGTTCTGACTCAATTAAATAATTCTATGAATGTGATTGAAATTTGTAGTAGATTAATTCAATGAATGTGAATATCTAGGGCCTTGTAATGTAGTTAATACTTTTTCGTGTTTTTAACAGAGATATCTAAGGATTAAATTCCTCTCCTTCAAAAATTCTCAGGTTCAGGTGAGACATTTACTTCTGTTATGAGTCGGGTCATTGAGTCAGATTCAATTTTGTTAGGTTTGATCATCATCAAGTTGGTATTATTTTAATTAAGTGAAATTAAGGGATTCTTAAGAAAAAGCAAAGGTGGGTATCAGAGTCCAAAATTGCTGACTCTACAAGATAAAAAGAAGTATTCAAAATAGTGATTTGCTTTTATTAGAAGTGATGTGCCTTTTCATTCTAAAAACAATGAAAAAATTCACCCTTAACCTGACATGCTTATAAGAATCTAATCTAGGGTCAATTGCTTAAGTATTTAATTAACAACCTTTAGTGGTGGCCTTTAAAAATCCCAAAACTAAAACTCCTCAAGTCAAATCACAAAGTGACCATTAGATCTTCTCCACTCCTGATAAATAAAAACATGATAAGAGTACTAAAAACAACTTTCATGGTTGGGTGAGTGGCACGTGTCAGAAGGATAATCTTCAAACCCCACAAGACACCTAGCATCTTGATTGACACATTTACAACTTTTATTAGGTCAAATCTTATCAAGAACTTATAAGGATGTGACCCTTTTTCTAGACAAAAAACAAAATAAAAAGGAAAGGGAGGGGCAGTGCTTACCTTCCCTGAATCTATGGATCATGACTGAACTTGATGTGGAAACAATTGGTTCATATTCAAGCTTGGGTACACGATAGGGACCAATTATATTGGTGGGTTTATTATGGTGGGGTCTACTAAAGGATGCCATTAAAGTACGATGAGGTTGTAAAAAGCAAGAAAAGACTTCTTCTTTTTTTTTTTTTTTTTTTGATGAATGCAAGAAAAGACATTTGAGAATGAAATCTAGTTTATAATTTAGAAAATATAGAAACTTTGATAATAATAATAGTTACAAAGATCATATCTGCCAAGATGGCTTTTATTATTCATTTTTGTGTACAGTTTGTAAACTTTAGAATGAACAAATTGACACATTCAAAGATACAATCATACAATAGTTTCATTCTTAATAAAAATCATAATGTATTGTCTCTTTCTTTTTTGTTTTTTTTCAAAGAAAGAAAAGAAAATTTAAATATGTTTTTCAAATGATGTCTTAATAGTGTAAATTTGGATTATTAATATGTTGTGTGGATGTGCACCTAATCTAAGATCAAGTTTATACCAAATAAATATATATTTTTTTGAACTGTATAATTAGAGCAAGAAATTTTAATTATTACATATGCTTAGATTATTAATATGTTGTGTGGATGTGCAATTAATCTAAGATCAATACCCACCAAACCAACAGATTTGACCTGTTCGAATATGAGATTCTACCAATCCGCTCAATGCCACAATTGATGACAGTCGCCTTTTTCAAAATCTAATGGATCTGCTCAATTCTACAGTTAACGATAGTCGCCTCCTTCAAAATTTGAGAACTTCTGAGTCAAGTGATGGGTCCTTGCAAGAAAAAATGAATCCAACTAATCCGACCAATCTCCACCGTTAGACATCATTTTTCTCCGCTAATATGAGGGTTACTTTGTTGTACTCTGTGAGATTTCAATCAAATATAACCAGATCTCAATAGATATAGAGAAATTTGCTTTCACCGACTTTGAATGACAACCAATTACCACTTATTGAGACCCTAGCCGTCCGAATCAACATTCCTTCCTAGTCGATGATGGGTTTCTTTCTTCACCACCCGAAGTGATCAAGTCGAGTTTGAGTTGAGCACAAACCCTACTTGAATTGACCCGTGGACACCCTTAAAAAATAGTACAAATGTGACTAGTTCTTTTATGCCAAGCTCGATGAATGATATCATGCTCAAGTATCGGAATTAACAATTTAAAATTTTTTATCATGTAATTATAAATTTCTAAAATTTGTAGGGCAAAAACCAAACTAAATTTCAGGGAAAACAAAAAGAAAGAAAGAAAAAAAGAAAGAAAAGCTTATGGACATTTGTGGTTAGTGGAAGGCGAATTTCACTTTTAAACTTTAATCTTGAACTTAATATGTTTATTCTGTAGTGTCATATTAAACTCAACTAAGGGTGCATTTGGATAAGCCGTTACAAAACAGTATTTTGAGTTTAAAATGAGTTTTAATAAAATGGTCATAAGAAGTTATTGTTACAAAATAAAGTTTTGGATTTTAAAAAACATGCTTTCAGGCTCCCAAAATGCTTAACCAATTGAACCATAAGTATATTTTAAATAAAAATTAAGGATTATTGCTTGAGCTACTTGAATACTTTCATGATTTTGCTGGAAAATTGACAATCACCGCGATGATTGAATTCTTAGTTTACAAAAATTCTGCTAAAGAATCCTTTTCAAGTGTATGGTAGTGTCCCCCTCCAAGTATCATGTTGTATCTATCTTCATGTATACGCATTTGCAAAATGCAAAGCATTGGACAAACAAATAGGAGTCATGGATCTTAATCTCATTCTCCAGAAACTCATTCTATATATGTATAATAAGTGTCTGGAAAATGTAATTAACATTGAGTTTTTTATTGTATTTAACCTTCTTTTTTTTTTTGTGCAATCGCATATAAGTCAGTTAAAGCGTGATGACAACAATTATCAAGAAACCATGATCAAAATATGAAATTTGGATGGATGAGGTTAAGAGAATCTTGTTATGGAGAGTGGACGAGGATGATGACTGATGGGAGTTGTTGGTTAACGACAAGAAGTAATAAAATGTTAAAAGAGTGTGGAGTCGGGTGGGGCACTTTCTTACGGCTTGTGCCTTGCCTAGGCTACAACGCGTGCTTATTCCTATCCAATCATACAAACCATACAGAGTTTTAGAACTGCTTCAAGATTCCGTTCCTTCTTTTGTCCTTTACTTTTTCTGCCAAATTATTAATAATACCCACTTGACTATAGGATTGGTGCAATTGTTGCCTCTATAGACTTTTTAATTTTGGTAAGTGCACTTCTTCCAAAAGCATTTAGCTTGAGCGTCCTAAAGGGCAATTATTAATGTTGAATTTTTACGTTGATGGTATGAAGTCCGAACTTTGTCTACATAAAAAATTAATTAGTATCTTAATCTGGTAATAAAGAACTACTCCTATTATTATACGTCATAAGTTGAAATTCTATCTATCGTATTAATTTTAAAAAATGTTGAATTTACAATATAATCAAACCACTTTTCTAGAAAATTGAGTCACTTTCAAAAAAAAAAAAAAAATCAATCTTTGCTATTTTTGTTACTTTCTAATGTAAGTGGAATCCATTTTATTTTCTTTAATGATTGTCTTAAGAACACTAATTAACATACTCTTTCGGTAAATTGCTATGTTATCTTTTTTCTTTAATAAATAACTAACATAATCTAAGGGTAATGGTTTTGACATACAAGCAAACATGTTTGCTTGCTTGAATTGAAATTGGAGAAAGTTCAAGAAAAGTAACCATATTAGAATTCAAAATAGCTTTCTGCTATTACGATTAACAAATGGTATAAAGAACGTAGATATTATTTGGAGTCTTTGATCATGATTGAGTTTAAGTGTTAAGATGCTCCGTACTAATTACATTTGTTTCTTGTAGGCATGAAGGGGGTAAATTTATTAAGAGAGAAACCTTACCAAGGATATCGGATTGAGATAAGATGTATTATCCTAGGTATTGCACCTGATGTAATAGCATTGTATTGTTGAGATTGAGAGTTCGAAAACCAACTCTTTATTTCAACCACTAAATAAAATAAAATAAAAATTAGTTAAAAAGTGGGTGTGGTAAAAATAATTGTGAGAGAAGAAATGGGTAATTGCATATTGCAATTGCACCGAATCTCAATTCAAGGATATCAGTCCAATAAAGTTTGAGGTGAGCTAAAGTCCACCCAATTCAAACCTATAATAATTAAACAACCTACTTTTAGGCTTTGATCGACCGTTTTGAAGTAACTTCAATAAATTTATGGAAGCCATACACGCATTTGGAAAATAATATAGTCTTTTTTATATATATAATTTAGTTCGTCAATTTAAGTATTTCCTTATATTTGTAAATAATTTTTTGAAATTTGTAGTTTTGAAAATAAATCTAAATTATCAATATTTTTCCTTTTTTTTTTTTTTTGTTTTTTGTTTTTTTTTGTTTTTTTTTTTCTAGTCAAATTTATCAAGATATTCAATTAATTTTCCTTTTTGTTTTCTTCTCTTAAGTTTCCATATCCATATTTTCTAGTAGCCATCTATACTTAAAAATTTATAGACAAAAAGGAACATTATCTATAATATAAATAATAATATGATAGAATAAAATAAATATTAAAGTGTAGACCAATAAAACATGATTTATCAATGATACTATTACAACTTCGCTACCCAGCTTGAACCACATCCTAAGCAGACAAAACTAGATTCGGCTATTCTCATCACTGGGGTTGGTACTCAAACCCCCCCCCCCCCCCCCCCCTTCCTTTCTCCATAAAAAATTCTCAATCCTATCTGCTTTGGGCACCCCCAAGTTTCTCTCAACTTAATAAATAAATAATTCCACATCACATTGATGTCTTATAAAATAAAAAGGGAGTTGTTTGGCGCTTTATTGATTTTATGGGCATCCGGAAACTTTGAAGAGAAGATTTGCTCTACTACAGTAGCTTGGATTTTGAAGACATTAAATTCCTTTGTGGTAGTTTTTATTTTATTTCTTTTGTTAGTCTACATTTACAATGTAATCGTGTTGCTCTAGTTTTAGCTAATGTTGCAAAAGAGAATGAGGGGGTCACTATTTGGTCAAAAGAATGTCCTTCTTTTCTCTTCCCAATTATATAACTTGGTTCTCTATAAATAAAGTCTACTATCATTTTCTTTAAATTAAAATAAAAAAATAAAAAAACTTTACTTAGCAATAAAATCACAACTAACCATAACATTCACAAGCAAAAATATATTTACTTATAATCAAATTAATAATAGAATCTTTCACATCAATTGTATATATAAAGAATAATGCATAAAAAATAACAATTATTTATCTTAAATGTGGTCCTTGAGAATAATAAGTTTAGGGGTAAGAGAGGAAAATGGTAGGTTGAAAATGATTGGTTGTTAAGAGATACTTTATTAGAGAAATGCTTGATGGGAAGATGGAAAGACTTTTGAGAGAGAGGGAGAGAGAGTATAAGTTTTTGGGCAAAAATTGGGTCTAGTATTCTAATGCACTGGACTTGGTACGATGGTGACACATGTTTAATTTTAGCCATGTGCCATTACCCTTCTTTCACTTAGGATCTTAGGCAATTGATCTTAGGTGATTGCCTAAGTCAGCATCCAATTATAAATTAAGAAATTTTAAATAAGGAAGTTTATTGTTGAAGAATTTTTTATTGACAATAAATTTGATGATAAAGAAAAAAAAAAAAAATGAACATGCTTCTTCGTTATTTTTAGGAATGACAATGGATTGGATCTAACCTAACCCTATTAAAATGGGTTCAAATATTTTTAGACTACTATGTATTGACTTTGGATTCAAATTTTTAAACTTGATAGGGTTTATGTAGCGTTTGAATTTTACACCTAATCTCGACTGATTAGGCATTACACTTATTAAAATACTGTTATTATGAATTTTATTTAAAAATAAAAACTAGGGATTTTATATCAAAGTACATGTGCATTACTTTTTCTCTAAAATAATGTATAGAAAATTTATTTGTATCACGGTTTTCTCTTCTTCATAAACAAAATTATCTACTAAAACATAAAATTTCATCTTTAATAGTCGTTCTTTCTTCAGATTATTTGTATCCTAGCTCTAGCTTTTTAATATTTGTTAAAATTTGATCTTGTTCAACTTCTCTGATTTTAACAGTATTTTTGAAAATTGAAATTTTCTCTGCATCAATGACATCCAAATTTTGATCTTCCTGAAATTATCGTCACAATACTCTTTAGGTAAATTCTTTTAATCTATGATCATAACTTGTATAAAAGAATATTTCATCATAATCAAGGGTGAACAAAAAATTAACCATCAATTTTTTCATTCTTGGCCATGTAGAAATTTTAGGTTTACCTCTTTGCATGATAAAATAGTGTTATATCATTCTACTAAACCACGCTCAAGCTTGGTTGATATAAGTTGCACCTTGAAATCTTTTTGGATATATACATAAGAAAAATAATCTTCAAGATCCAAGATCCAATCTATGAAGTCTTTTTTGTATGATATACCCCATTAATGTATAGAATATCATTAAAATTAAGAACGGGTCGGTTGATAAGACAACCACAAGCACAGTCTCTAGAATGATTATGCCCATTGTTTTCACTATCTTTTTTATATTGGGTATACATGTATAAGTAAAGTCTCACATTGAATAATGATAAGAAGAATAAGTAGTTAATATAACATAATTGAGCACATACCATAAGGCTTAAGTCTTTGGGTTAAAATGTGTCTCTATATATTATATTAATTACTCAAGAAAGCTTCTCAAGGTGTTTATATTCCCAACAAGTAGTATCAGAGCTCATGGTGGTATAGGGCAAAGGTGGCAAGGTTATTGAGGTTCATTTCACAGTTGAAGCGGGAACGGTGTGTATGTACTTGAAGCCCTTTTGTAAATGGAGCAGGGAAGGTCCTTTTTGCAGTTAGAGCAAGGATGGTATATTGCACCAAGCAAACCTATAAAGTTCACACAAATGATCTTAGAAAAGGCCCAACAAAGGATTATTATTGCCAATGGTACTAGACAATGGTGTTGTGCAAGGTTCCCATGGAGGATAAAAGTCGTGTGAGATTGACACGTGGAAGCCCATGGATGATGCACTAGTGAAGGGAAATGTCCATTAGGCAAAGGGAAGCGAGTATGACTTGTTCATGACCCACGGAGAGGTCTTGAAATCCACAAAAAGGCAAAGACTCACACGTGAAAGGGAGATTTTTGAGTATATAAGTGTGAGTGAAGTCTCACATAGAATAATGATGAAAAAAATAAGTAGTTAATATAACACAATTGAGCACATACTCATTAAACTTAGGCATTTGGAGTTAAAATGTATCTCAATATATTATATTAATTATTTAAGGAAGCTTCCGAAGGTGTTTATCTCTCCAACAATTTAGTATTCAAACTAAATCGTTAATAGGGTGGTTACTTTCATCATAAATTTTTGCCATATCATGATACTAATTAGCTTTGATAACACCTATGCAAAACATGAAATATGAAAGGGCTAATCGACATTTAAAGGCTTCAAAAAACTTATTTTCAAAGTTAACATATGAATAGATTCTAACAGATACAAATTAAATAACAATAACACTCTAAATTGAGTAGTATACCCTTAAAAACACGTAAAAACTTAAGAAAATAAAATCTTAAATCCTAGCATTAAAAAAATAAAAAGAAATTTAAAAAAAAAATGATAAAAATAAAGCATAGTATAAAGTATATTCTATCGTACATGACATGGATAGCGTATTACAAATGGTTTTTAAGCATGGTTAATGCAACTGTCAAGAGCTTTATAACTCCATTAGCACTTCTTGATTTTTTTAATAGAGATATCTAGTATTTATAAATATAAATAATAATAATAAAAAGTAAAGTAAGATTAGACTTATACAATTATACGAACCAATTTATCAGTGAAACGTACAGAGTGAGTTGAAAAAAAAAAAAAAAAGGGACGAAGTTGATGTGAAAAGGACTAGATTCTCAATGTACACAAATATATATAATTGAAAAAAGACAAACTTGTTTGTGAAGGTACTAGAACTAGTAGAGCAAAATCACATAGGAAATGACAACCACATCTCCAAGAAAAATGGAAAAAATAAAAAAGAAGAAAGAAAATTCTCTTCCTCCCAAATCAGCAAATCCTCTCTCCCACATAACTAAGCTATAGTTTTTTTACATGCGCGCCCACAAACAAACGTACAGATTTTTTTTTTTTTTTTTGGGTGGAGGGTCCTATGGTTTATCTGCCATGTGGATCTTTCACATGGCGAGCCCGATCTATCTTTATTTTATAGCCGTCTCAATCTTATTATTAATTACTTCTTATTATTATTATACATATTTTAATTTTTAATTTTTTTTCTATGAATATATGCATATTTCAATGTAAGTTAGGAAATCATTTATATGATTTAATCTCATGTAATAAATGCTTATTTGTTTAGTACTAAGACGGTGGATTCAGCAAGCAAAGATTGATGATGATTCACAATCCAACATGTCACTATTTTGTTATACGCAATCATGCCAATAAAAAATATAAATTGAAAATAAATAAACAATGCAGGACTAAGTACATATTCCATATGATGGAAATGAAATAAAAATATAGAAAAAGTACATATTTCACATAGAAATTTTTTTAAAAATAATCTTGCTAGGTTGTGGCAAATCCTCAAAGACACATCCCACAAGTTTGGGCTTTTTTTTTCCCATTTTTAAGCTAATATTTCTTAAAACATCAACACTTTTTTTAATCATATAATAAGTTGCTTGCTCTAATCATTGCCTCATGAAATTAAATGGGCAAAAATCTAATTCATAATATTGACAATTTTTTTAAAAAGGAAAAAAGAGATAATCTTAGATAGATTAGAAAGGACATGAATGTACCTTGGCATATCTTCAATTAGTTTCTGCACAAGAATCTAGTTAATTATGAACCCTAGTTATGTAACCCAAATTCAACCTAGCAATGCATATATATATTCGCATGCTGTTCTGGTGTGAGTGTGTGTGTGTGTGAATAGGTGTGCGGTTTTGTAGGTTTATGTTGAGCTAGTAATGGGGTACACATGACCCAAACCCATGTTACCTTAGGCTTTAGAGGAGACAATAAACAAGTAAAAGACAAGGTAAGGCATGCTCATATAGAATATAATGTTGAAAGCAAAATCATATGGTACTATTTTAATGGTGTGAAGCATGTGGATGTGTGTGGTTGTGATTTCCCTGGATCAGACTTTGAATTGTTGTAAGGTTTAAGATTTATTTATTTATTTATTTATTTAATAATAATTTGTTTTGGACAGGTATGTTTTGGCTCTTTAGGCTTTTAGAGGAAAGTGATGTGTGGGAAGTTTCTCCTTCATCTCAAATCTCTCAATTGGGTTTCTTGTTATTATTAACACTTTTTATACTGTTATTAAATTTCTTTCTACACTTTAATCATATGATTATGTAATGTGGAATTTTTTTGTCTTGTGGTCTTCCGAAGATATACATAGAAACAACTAGAGCATCATCACCCATTTCCCAATTTTCTAGTACATGTGGAAAATTCTAGTTCTAAGTGATGCTTTTTTAGTTATGGAGCAGACACAAGGAGACAAGTGTGAAAAGTTTTTCTTTTTCAATATGATACCCACAACAAAAAATAATTAATAGAAATAAACAATGTTATACTTAAAAAAAACAAAAAAAAAAAACTGGATAGATGCTCAAATTGAAAAATATGATTTATGATGCCTTTTCACGCAATAGGAATTAAAAATTAACAATATTAACTTCCTTTTTCTCTCAATGTTAGACATGCATAGGTAATAAACTACAATAGATCCAAAAAAGCATAAATTATTACAAAATGTTGAATTTAATTTTTATTAAAATTATGCGTGTGGGCTCATACTCCTTACTATAAAGGAGACCCATCGTGTAAAATTTTTTACTTTCAAATGAGAGGTAATGAAGACATAATTCAAATTCAATATCATCTACTTTATTATCATGATAAATTAGGTACAGTCCTAAAAATGAGTTTAATTATATGAATCAATATTTTAACAAAAAAATAGATTTAGATTTCATAACAAGACCAACAAAAATTTTACAGTTGCCAAGGGAAAAACAACAGTGGAATCCCAACACCTGAAAGTTGGGTACTCTGATAAAATCTGAATGACAACAATGGACTAAATAATAGACATGAATGTTTAGTACGGAGGGAATAATTGGATCAGAATCATTGAATTTCCTCAAAATATATAAAATAAAAAAGAGAAAAGAGAAAAGAGAAAAAAGAAAAAAAGAAATAGGTATGGAAAAAGACTGGTATTGTTGTAGGAAAGAAGCACCAGCTTTCCATATAATTTTCATGCATATCTTGATGTCTGCAAGACTTTGTCTGGAATATCTTGTTCACTGGCCTACATTGGCTCATGTTTAGTAGTCTCATTTGTTCTTATTATATAAATTTATGGGCCCCTCTCTTCCTTCTTTCTTTGATCTTCTCCTACTATCCAGTACAACACAAATATACAATATACAATACAATAATAACTTTATAATATCTCTCTCTCTCTCTCTCTCACAAAATATTATACACACCTACACACACAAGAACATTGTTAGTCCAGCCTTTTTTTTTTTTTTTTTTTTTTTGTTCTTGCTTTCCTTCATTCACAGCCTGTCAAGCCTGAATTATTAACAACCATGATTCTGATTTTGATATATATATTTTTTAGTGAAGAAGGTGCTTTGTTCTTTCTCTAAGCAAACTGAAAGACTGCAGGTATTGGCCTGCCAATAGATTTGCTGGTGTAGAGGCGTCAACGATTGTTTCTTCAGGCTTCACCATAGTTGCACTGCTTAGATTGCGCCGTCCATGTCACAAAATAAAACAGCTACTATTCATCACAGAATTGGCTAGTCATTCTTTTGGTTCTAGTTTACTAAGAAGACCAGCTTATGGGTGAAAGCAGTGGCATGAAGGAGGAACATGTTCAATGAGCCTCCTAAGAGAGTATCGCGATCAGCCCAGTTTATATCGCCGGTAACGTGAATTATACATGTTTTCATGCTTATATAAGTCTTAGTTTGGGATGAATCAGGTGTTTGAAGAGCTCTGAATGACATAAAAAACAAGTCTTTTAAGTTTGGTGATGAGTCTTAATGCAAGTTCTTGCTTGTTTGTGTCCTAGGTTTTTATGTATTCGTGTATGTTAAGTGATAGTAGTAGCACTTCTAAATATTAGTGTTCCTTCAATCCTTCCACTTAATAAGGCCTGGGGACTAAGGTGGTGATGTTTATTGCTGTATCATGCATTGGAGGTATGCCAATAAGTTTGAAAGTGATAATGATCTTTCTATTAAATAATCAACAGTACAAAATGATGTTGAGATTGAAATGATAGTTCTTAAATAGTAAATTTTCCATAAGAACTGGAATCTCTCTATCTCGATTTTCATATTCTCTTTTACTGTTTATTAATTAATAATTTTTTCTTGCTTTTAAGTCTCTTTGAGAGCATCATCAGATAGTAGTTTGGCTGTTATGTGATTTGATCATGTGGATTGCAAAAAGGCCTATGGAAGAAACAGAAAGAAGTGGACACTTTTTGAGAACAATTTCTTGAGATGAAGACCACTGTTATTATGACCAGTGATGGTGGCACCAAAAGAGTGTGTGAGGGAAAGAAAGACCCACATACCATTTGTGGTATCACTGTTGTCCACATCCCATTTTTCTTTTTTACCCTTCTTCATTGTCTGCCTACTGTTGGATTTGGAGCTCCCTATGCAGTTTTGAACATTTCACTTTGTTCCCCCTTTTCTTAGTACTACCAAACACAGACCCTGTTTCCACAATTTCTCTTCTGTAGCAAACTAAATAAAAGGGAACTGTTAAAAATCAAAGGTAAGCATGAGTGAATTTGAGGAATGAGCACCACTAACTAGATGGGTTGGAACTGTTTTTTTTCTTTTTTGCAATCAAATTTGACTTGGGGCAAGGTTGGAGATGACTCAACATGATCAGATTTTTCCATTAGTCCTTGGTGCTTGAATTTAGCATCAGATAGACTTGGGGTCAACCAAACCCTGTCTCCACCTTACATGTAGTAGTGACTTCCTATAAATCACACCCAACCCACTGAAATGTAGAAAGATAAGAAAGGAAAAAAAGTGGATTCAATTTCTTATTCCTTGCTCTTCAGAATGTATCATTATCTTGAAAAAATAAATTTCCAAAATTTGTGTTGTGTTTCAAGATGTATGTTGATGTATTTCATAATTAGAAACAAATTGATAGTAATATATTTCAGACATGGGGACTAAACTCGAATACGCCGTCAATCTCTTAGCAACCTCACCAAACAGCAACAGCTTTACTGTGCATTGTGTGGATGACTGGGAGCATTTCAAGAATAGAGGACTGAAGGGGAACTGCTATACAACTGTAGTGGACAGCTCTGAGGACTCCATGGACAGGAAGCTAGAAAAGCACAACTTAGAATCCATCAAAAAGACAATGCAGATGCATGAAGATGTCTTCAAAAACCAGGTACCATGAATCTTTTATTAGCTAGTAAACCTTTCACTTCTTTAAAAAATCTCAGATACCATTAATTTGTATTGCAAATTTTACATTCACTCATATGACATCTACACAAACCGATAGTCATGGGGCTACAGATATGTATGAAGATTTTTTGGCGTCAAATTCTGTAATTTTGTGAAATGAATAATAGAGGCCTCCCCTTTCAGGCTTCCGCATATATTCCATCAATAAACAAATTGCAAAATACTGACTTAATGGTTTACTGACATCACAATCAACACTTTCAAGTATTTCATCCAACTTTTTCAATAGCTATATTAAACCTCACTCTTGTTTCCTGCTAAACTACCAGAAACACATTATTGATGTTGTCAATCATTCTAAGAGCCCCACCATCCACCCTTTATAAAGTATTGATAATGTTTCCATAAATAACTATTTCTATACACCATGATACTGACTTGGCTCCTTAAAAATCCTGACCCTTTCAAGCTTCCTATTAGTCCATTGTTCATCACTTAAAAAACGTAGTAGTTGCAAGAATTTGTCATTGGTGCTATTTAGCATAGTAATAACAAACTGAAAGTTGCAGGTGAAGGAACTCCACAGACTCTACAGTGTGCAGAAGATGCTAATGGGTGAGCTGAAAAAAGAACTTAAACAAAACAGATATTGGAATTCCATGACTAGCTCAGATATAAGCCATACTCACTTCATTAACTCCCACCATCCACCAATGCAAACCACAAGTGGATTTAATTTCCAAATTCAGAGCTTGAGAGACGATCCAAACTCGAGGGAGCGAAGTGGCAGTTGCTCGGTAGACACGATGAAAATGGCAAGGGGATTTGATCTTGAAAGGCCTGCTGCTGAGGAAGACATGTCAACAGGAGTCAGTGCCGTTGAGGAAGACCAAGCAGGGCCAAGTTCCCAGATACCCACCAGCAGTCATAAGGTGAGCGTTGCTGGTTCTGATGAAGATAGTGAAGTAGAGCTGACTTTAAGCATTGGAGGTTGCTTGAGCAAGAAGGCATCATCAAAATCCTCAAAAACTCAATTAGGATTATGCGATTCCTCGTCCCATAAAGGAATTAGGGAGATTGATTCATCTGCCTCTTTCAAATCGGACCGAGGAGAGGATTGTAGTGACCCCAACACCCCCATGAGCAGCTCCAGTGCTACATTTGATCAGGAAACAAACCGGCCGCATTGGCTTTTCCAAGGTTTAAAGCTCAAATAGGATATGAACATGGATTTGAACTTGATATTGTGTTTATCCTTTTGACTGTATATGGACGATTGTATTTTACACGGTTCATGCATTGAGATATCTGAATTAGTTGTCTCCTTACTCTAATAATGGGATAATTAACACACCTATATCAGGGGTGTACATTGCTGTAAATAGCTCATTAGCCATCCTTGTCACACTACTTGTCTTGTCCTGTCCTTTGGTTAATTGTGATGTTTGCATTGCATGCAACATGATAGACATTCACAGTTTATGCAGCATTAATCCTACTTTGAAAGAAAAGCAACTTTGTGATTCATGAGCAGATGAGAAAATAGTTGCAAAATTTCAATGAACAAAGATGGTATTTAACTAGGAGAACCTTCCAGTCTGAAAGACAACCAAAACAGTCACTACATGTAAGAGGATTTTACATCAAGCAACATAAGACTTTTAATCAAATAATCAACCAATTACTAAAGCAGTACGGAATATTTAAGTACATCAAAGCCACTGATAATGAGTTGATCAGACTGGCTTGGTCAAAAGAGTTCAGTAAGTTCTGGAGGTTATTTTGAAAGGGATCCACTGCAAGTGGGCTGAAAAAGACGTATATAAGACAGCATTGTGGAAATGAGAATGATTATTGCTAGATATCGCAACTAACATTACCTAAAATGTGTCATGATCCATGAGGCAGAAAGTAGTGCGGATTTAGGTAATTTAAAATTATTGCCAAATCCTTGTCTTTGTGTAATTGTATATCGACTGGGTCTAAATCAAATAATTTGAAACAGTGAGCCATATTTTGTTTAGGAATATGCGCTCCCATGTTTGCATTACGTGCCTTCACCACAACCACAATTCAGATAGTAGAAGCTATAAATGCCATTGTATATTTGCCTTCTACTTCTTTTGAATTTTTTTTTTGGTGAAAAGGTACTTCTATTAAATTATTACTATAATTTTGTGCCTCTGACATTGTCCGTAAGGACAGCAAAGATAAGAGAATTTACACGTTAGCTTCTGTTTAATTTGTTGTGAGCGTTTGTATTCGGGATAACGTGTTCAAGGTAGTTCTATTTAGCTCAACTGATAAAATTATTTATTGTTGAATAAGAGATTTAGAATTCAATCTCTATTTACACTAAAAGTTTATTAGTGTTTTGGTATAATAATAAAGAGTTATCATTAGAAGCGGACGTCATAGGTTAATACTCTTTAAAAAAAATGATGTGTTTAGAAACATTTGTAGTTTCTCTGACCAATATAAGTGTAAACTGTTAGAATTATAGTTAAGTGATTAAACTCACAATTTCCTGATAGCTTAAGTTTTTGGAATAATCGGTAATTTAACATAGTATCAGAGCAGGAGAATCCTAAGTTCGATCCATGTCTTCACTCTATCTCCCAACTAAAATGTTAAATTTCCACTTGTTGAGCCCTCACTTATTAAGGAAAAGTTTAAGCCCACAAGTGAGGGGGAGTGTTAGAATAATGGTTAAGTGATTAAACTCACTATTTCCTAATAACTAAAACTTTTAGGAGACAATCAGTAATTTAACATAAACTTTCCATTTCCATGCCATGATGTATAGAAATAGAATAGTATTGTGAAGTCCACATATCTATAAAGGTTTACATTTCCATTCCCATATCTATAAAGGTTTTCCTTAAATAAGATCAATTATGCCATGATACATATTAGTGGACTTTACATTCATATATCAATGGTAACTTACGTCATTCATCAATGCCTTTCTACCTATAACTAACCAATTAGAGTTGTTTTCTTCTACTTTTATTATCAAGCTATTTCCTCAAGCCCAAGTGCAAACTTCTTTTGATTTGAGTCCACTACCCTCACAACCCATCACTTCTCCTTTGTCCTCAATTTCCCAATTCTCTCCCTCATCATATCACTTCCCAATTATTGATCGGTCCTTTTGCTTCTCATCACCCAATGGTCACTCAATCCAAACATGACATCACCAAACCCAAAATTTTCACTAACGACCTTTCATTATGACATTTAAGCTATGAACTCAAAGTTTGATGCACTCATCCAAAATCAAACATGGCTTATTGTCTCTTTTGATATTGCTCGCAATATAATTGATTGCAAATGGGTGTTGCGGATCAAGTGTTGTGCCTAAGGTTCCATACAAAGGCGATTTTTATGTCAAAAGGCTTCCACCAATAGCTCAATGTGGATTTCAGTGAGACCTTTTGCTTTATTATCAAACCCACAACGATGAATACTATTCTCTTAATTGCTGTATAGTTTGTGAGAAAAATCAATGTTCATAATGCCTTCTTGCACAACAAATCATTTGAAGATGTTTACATGGCCCTACTACGAAGGTTTTACATATGCCCAATTTCCACATCACATATGAAAATTGCAAAAATTCATCTACAATTTTGAAACGTGCTATATGAGCTTGTTTTTAAAAAATGACCAGACAAGTGCTTGAATTTAGTTTCAAGGGATCTATATGAGACTCCTCCATGCACATCTAGGCCAAATAGAGAATTTACCATCTATTTCTTGATATTTGTCTATGCGATTATCATTACTTACGTTAATTTACTGCTATTGATAAGTTGTTTTCGCATTTGCACTCTAGTTTTACCATAAAGTTTAGGTTGTATCAATTTCTTTCTTGGTATTGAGGTTGTGCGAAACTCCCACAGTGAGAATCTAGGGGCTTTTGTTTCTTTCTTTGTGAGAATCTCATCTCTTGGAGCTACAAAAAGGAAGTCACAATTGCAAGGTCAAGTACTGATATTGAGTACAAGGCGTTTTCAAATGTTGTAGATGAAGTCAAATGGTTACAATCTCTGTTGTCATACTTCATGTTCCTCCATCCACATCTCCTATTCTCTGGTATGATAATATCGGGGCCACTTACCTCTCCTCTAACCCAATTTTGCATGCTAAACAAGCATATTGAAATTGATTTCCATGTGTTCAAGATATGGTAACCAACAATTCCTCAACAAATCCAATTCCGATTAATAATCTAATATCTTTACGAAGCTCGTATTTTCTTCCAAATCTTCACTTCTACAAATCAAGCTCAATACTGTTCCACCACCATTTAGCTTGAAGGGGTGTGTTAAGGATTAGCATGATTATCATCACCCCATAAGTCCCATGACAAGTGAATGTTCAACTAGAAAGTAATAAGAAAGAATGCCAGAGTTGATAGGTTATACACTTCATTTGTAATTTGAATGATATTAGGTGATAGACTTTGTTTGTAATATGAACACCTCAATTCTATACAAAATTATCTTCAAATCCTGTTATAAATATAAATGTCTTCACTTGGTGTTTTGGTAAGGCTAAAATTTATGCTTCATTTTATGTAATCTTTACAGCATTAAATTCATAAATAAAATCAAAATAAAATTCAAACCAAATAAAACTCTTAAGCCATTATGCATCAGAATATGTACTAGGTCATGTGCAATTCTTAGATGAGCCATTTCAAAAGACTCAAACTTCAAAATTCCTTTTGAAATACTACTCTGATCCCACTTGCTGAGTATCCTCAACTACATTATTATTGATTTTGTGCTTCTCGTTGCAAGGTGAAGCTCAAATATCTCAATAAGATTTATCTTAAATGGCACACTTGTTGAAGAAATCTAGTAGCGTGTCTTAAGGTTATGCAATACTTAACAAACCTGCGAAAGAGAGAAAAACGCTTGCAACTAGCTCTCATAACTTGAAAAACTGAGTAATAGTTTCAATGGGAAAAGGGAAAAAATAAAAGGGGTGTATGATGAAAAAGAAAGAGACACCCCTATTTGTGTAAGCAGTAATTCATGAGGAAGTATTTCATATATCCATCAAGTGTTCAAAAGTGCTAGGATATATTAATATGCAAGTGTGTTTTAAGTGTAGGAAAGTTCCGTAATTTTTTTTTCTTAAGTTGATCTAATCTACTCCCCTCATGTTGGGATATCTTTTGCTCTTATAGTGATGTTTAAAAACTCAAAAACCTACTAAATGAGAGGAAAATCAATTATGACTACTAGGCATTAATATTCTTTATCATTGAACAATGTCCATCCAAAAATGATGCAATGACTATGGTTTTCCTCTAGAAATAGCAACCTACATAAAAATTGCTTCCCTAAAGAGAAAACAATCTTCTCAATTTGCTAAATTTAAGGGAACATAGTAATCTTTCATTAATGGTGACTGATTCTTATTTGGTGAAGAAGAAGCATAGTGTCATGTGAGGCCTTTTATTCAACAAACATGGTGCTCTTTTAGAAGCTTTTATGTTTATCACATAGCTTCTACGGAGGGCGGCCCAACATTATTTAGGGCCTAAGGCAAAAAATTTATGCAAGGTTTTTAATATGTAAATATTAATTAAACAAAATTATTTAATACTAATTAAGTCAAGGTTAATTTGATATATTAAATTCATAATTTGATAAATAATACCAACTAAACTAATGTTAATTTCATATAGAGAATTGAATATCATAGTTGAACCATAAATATTAATTAAAAAAATTACAATTAAAAAAATTCTTTATTTTGGATATACAACGATACATAGTTAAGTAAAGTTAAAATCTAATTTTTAATTTTATATCTTGTTTTTAAGAGAGGGAGATAGATATTATTTGGTGTGTGACTTTGTAGGATATCAGTTTACAAAAATTAAAGTGTCAAACTATTAGAAGAGATTAATCTACAATTGATGATTTAATACATTTGCAACATTTTTTTGAACATTTTAGAGTTTCAATTGGGTTAGGGTTCTATTGGTCTTGTACATTGAGAGTCTTAATAAAAATGAAAAGGAAAAACAGGCTAAAAGCACTATAAAATGTTCACAATATGATGTGACATTAACTCTCATTGATGAAATTCATCTATCTAACTAATAAATGTTTAAATCATTTTTTGTGATTAATAACATTGAAATTTATAAACCAATAATAAAATTTGTAATATCATTAATATCACTAATACAAAAATGCACAACTTTTAAAAAGCGTATACATAATTTTATAAAATTCCGAGCCTTTAACCATTGGTAGTGAGGCCTTTTCCTCTAAGGGGAATTTTTTTTTAGGTGGGGCTTTAGGCTTAGGCCTTAGGCCGGCCCTGCTTCTCTATTTTCAAGCTCTTTCGAGAGGGTTTTTTAGTGAGCCAAGTAAATGTGAAATGACTCTTTTGCCCTCTAATCCTTATCTCTATCAAAATTTTTTTTTTCCTTTGATGGTTTTCTCTTAGACGCATGCATGGGCTTGGTCGACATAATGAAAAGGAAGATTTTAAGTATTTTGAATGTTGACCCAATTGCGGGTCTTATTTGTCCAATATCAAGTGGTGAGACCAAGTTTTATTGGCTGGCTCCATGACTTTGTGGTCCATATTAATGGGCTTTGGGCTAACTTCTGTTGAACTAAACACGTGATTGAGCACACAAAAAATTCTTCTGTCTTTACCCAAAAAGTACCGCACTGCAAAGCGCTGAGCCTGTTTAAAAATGAAGTTTATTTATGATATGAGCATTATTTAAAGAAGCAAATTTTGGTAATAGTATTGTCAAAATTTTAAGAAAAAGTATGAGAGAGGAGAGAGAAATGATGTGATGGAGTGAGAGAAAGACAATTGAATTTCGATGATGTAATTACCGAAATTCCTGCTCAAAATGCAGCCTAGAAAGAAGAGAGAAAAAAATAGGAATTGTGGCAATGAATTGCCGAAATTGTAAGGGAGAGGAGAGAGATAAAAAAAAAAAGAATTAAGACAATGGAATTGCCGAAATTGTGGGGGAGAAAATAAAAAATAAAAAAAAATCTGGCAGTTGAGTTGCCAAGAATGTAGGGGAAAAAAAAGAATAATGGCATGCTGAAATTGGAGAAAAAAAAAATGAAAATGGTCAATAGAGGGTTAGTTTTGGATTTTTGCCAAAAAAAAAAAAAATTATGGCAAGCCACAATTTTGGCAACTCAATTGACCATTGCCTTTTTCTTTTTTCTCCAATTTCGGAGAGCCACAATTTTTTTTTTCTTTTCTCCCCTACATTTTCGGCAACTCAGTTGCCATAATTTTTTCTTCTTCTTCTTTTTTTTTTCCCCACAATTCTTTTTTTTTTTTTTTTGGGCAGGAATTTCGATAATTACATCACCGAAATTCAATTGTATCTCTCTTTCCCCCTCTATCGCATTATTTTTCTCTCCTCTCTCATACTTTTTCTTAGAATTTCGACAACACCATTACCGATATTTGCTTCTTTCCTTTTTTTTTTTTTTTCAAATAAATTTGAACATATATTTAACCAAAAGGCTCCCGCAAAGCTTCTTATTACAATCCCAAAATACAAGCTTTTACAAGACACGCACTAATTCTCTAGACACCTAGGCACTGACACTGACTAGCTCTTCACTTTCTTTTCTTCACTTCACACTAGCCGGTGCTTTATGACACACACTTCACACTTCACACTTCACCTCACTTCACTTCACACTTCACATATCACAAATGGGAACCAAAGTTCCTATTTATACTTGTTAGAGGCCCGTTAAGTAAACAACATTGAAGCTTCTAGCTTCATCTAATTTCTGCCAGTAGAGTTCTAGTAGTTCTAGTCCTTAGCCTTTTATTTTTTTAATTTCTAACTCATGACAGCTTCTAGAGTTTTCT
This sequence comes from Quercus wislizeni, assembly GCA_023055345.1. Taxonomy (NCBI): domain Eukaryota; kingdom Viridiplantae; phylum Streptophyta; class Magnoliopsida; order Fagales; family Fagaceae; genus Quercus; species Quercus wislizeni. The sequence goes on along the minus strand of JALGQJ010000005.1, from coordinate 3,702,363 downwards.
TCTTTATGCCTCTATAGTTTCAGTTTTACAATCTTTTAGGCTCTAGTTAAATTGTGCCTCTACAAAGTGATGTCTAAAGATTTCTAGAGAAAGAGAGAGAGGCGGTGCTTGATGTTTAACAACTTCATGAGGACAAATTTTGCCAATCTCCACATGTTAGGCCTCTTTCAATACAGTAGTTTAACAATATGTTTTCAGTTTTTAAACAACATTACATGCATTTTCACACACTTTTTTATCTACATATATTTCAAAAAAAATATAAACAATGTTATTAAAACAACGTTACCAAACAATCCCTTAATTTTTCCAAAAACATGGGAGTATAAAAAGTATTCTAAAAAAATAGAAAACTCTTAAAGCATTGGCATTAGGTGTGCCAAATGCTAAGAGCCTGTTTGATAGGAGTGTTTAAACAATATTTTACACCTCTATATGTATTTTCACAATACTTTTTAAGTCACACGTATTTCCACAATACTTAAACAACATTGCTAGAAATCTCTAACCAAGCAGGCCCTAAATTTTTAGCATTTGGCACACCAAACACCAAAAATCATCCCTCATCAGATGTGCCAAAATTCCATTTTTTTTACAACATGCTACGCTAGAAGGGTACTGTAGCATGTTTGAAAAAAAAAAAAACTATTTTTTTATTTCACTCTTCTCTCTCCTCTCTCATTCAGGCTCTTTTCTCTTTTCTCTCGCTTCTCTCGGTCTCTCATCTTCTTCTCTTCTTTGTGTCTCTCATTAATGGTGACATTATTATTTGATAAAGAAAAAGCATAGTATCAGGTGAGGCCTTTTATTCCACAAACATGGCATTTTTTTAGAAGCTTCTATGTTTAACACTTGGCATCTAGCGTGGCTTCATAAATTTAACAATCTCTCTCTCTCTCTCTCTCATATTGTGAACAAGTCATAGTATAAGGTTTATGTTGAAGCCATAGCTAAAGATGATCATTATTGTCAGAGCTATCTATCACTTTTGGTAGGAGCTCTGATATCTAAGCCTACTACTGGTCAAATATTTTTTGAGCTAATATGAATTTAGAGTCATATGATTATATTCATGAAACATTTGTAAGCAAAAACAAATTGAAAGGAATATATATAATCTGGGACGTGGTAGCTCTTGCCAACTTTAGTATATATGCAACCTTTGCTTATCGCTAGTATAGTAAAAAAAATTAGCTTTGAATGGTCCTCTTTAGGTACTCTAAAATTCGTATGGCATTGTCTGATTTGGCATTATTTTTTTGTAGGTTGAACGTATCACTTTTATTATATTCTGAAAGTTACATTAAAAAAAGCTAATGAAAATGATATGTCATGATCAGTGCGAACTTAATTATAGATTTGTGATACAATCATAATTAACAAAGCTAGAAGAAAACTCTTCTCTTCTCTTCTAGTTTATCCGGGAGCAATCATGCCGAATCTCACCTTGATTTCCAGTCTTAACCCCAACTCGACCTAGTTTGGTTATAGCACTTACAAAGGCCTGTTGAAAAGCGTCATTGTTTGATGCAAATAAATCGACTGTGGACTTTGATCTTGCATCTGTGAACAATACCTCATCAGAGCTTAGGAGACCCTTTCCTTGTTGAAGATTTTTGTAGTAAGCATTGTCGAATGTAATAGGGGTTGTTGGGTCCAAACTAATGGCGATTGTGGGATCAACATTTAAGGGACACATCTGTCTAAGCTGGAAAGCATATGTCAAGTTTAGGGTTGGGTCAATCCAGTTTTTGGGGCTGAATTTGTAGATTCGTCTCGAGAAACGGCTGCAATGAGAAACCCCAATTGTGTGCGCACCTAATGGAAACATAAAACTTCGCATGTTAGATAACATGAGTTACATTACACATTAGTAGATTTATGATTGACGTCGAATACTAAATTAAGCAACATGTTACTTATTTCTCTAATATATTAATAGGTCTATTTATTTAATGGGATTCATCATTCATATAAAATGAGGAAGTAACACTTGTACTCTTTTCTTCTGGAAATATTTGTGATGTCTTATAATTTAGATTAATTAATTAAAAATACGTTAAATCTACCAAGATTCTTGTAGCTCAATTAATATCGTTTGGTATTTACAATAAAAATATGCAACATTCAAATTATCATTTTCTCATTATTATTGTATCTATCAAAGTTTAAAAATTGTCAAATCTATGCTATATAGAAAATTGTAAGAGCTACATCAAAGGGCTTGAAGACTTCAGGTACCTGATAATGCAATCATATCTGTTTGGGTGAGATTATTAAAGCCAAACAAGGAATTGAGCTGGTCTAAATTGAAAAAGGGCTGAGGAAGATGCCTTTGAACACTAGCAATAGTAGATATCCTCCCATCACGCCTCCCCAATTCGACTGGGTAAAATGGTCCCCCTGTCTGTATTACATGTCAAAGCATATATTATTTAAATGCGTTGGTGCTTGATTATAATGACTTTGGAAGTTCAACTAAATAGGTATAAATTAGTTGAGAGTTTGAAAAAGAGAAAACTAACGTTTTGTTTTCACATACCAATACAACCACATCTCTAGTGGCAAGAGCTAGAATATCAGCACAGGAAACTTTGTTTGTGCACTGAGGGTCACTATCTACAGCTGCCTTAGCTTTGACCAGTGTCAAATCCATCACCAGCAAGAGAAATATCATCAGGGTGATTCTTCTCTGCTGTATTAGTTGGTGAGTCAATCAAAACTGAACCATCACATCCCTGTGCCAAAGAAAGCCAATATCTCAATACATACGTTTCATCTTGCAAACTCACCACGATTATATTCCAACCAAAAAGGTCTTTACCAGAAACCAAAAATGACAATTATCAATGCTATAAATGCAATAAATTTCAAAAGTTTTTCAAGATGACAAATTGTAATGAATGCAATATCATTTTCATATTAAATTATCACTAACGTCACTTTTATGGTATACTTATCACATCTTACTACCTCAACAGTCGTGGATGAAAAAAGAATTGAAATTTGCTGTGTGAAATAAGACTACAAACCTGAACAAAGCAATCGTGAAAAAAGAGTCGAAGAGTGGCTGGAGCAGTCACAAAGGTCTGCTGGAACTTATTTGTGACTGCTGAGCGGACTAATGTTTCAACATTCGGGCATGTGTTCTTGTAGAAGTCACTGCTAAGTTGAGCTGAAGTAGCAGTTAGAAGAAGAGAAAAAAGCAAAGATGAGAAAAGAATGGCACTTCGAGATTCCATGACTTTTTTGTTGTTGTTGTTTTGCATGCTGCGTGGGGTAAAGGGACTATTTATACACAGAATTTGAAGAAAAAAAAATGGATAGTGATTAAAATTGGATTTGGTTTAAGTTCAATGCATCTAATGCACTAGACCCAGTCAGATAGTGACACATGTTTAAAAGTAGATATATGTAATCATCTCAACGGATCTAGTACTACTGGACACTGGACTTAAGTCTGACCTATTAAAATAATCTTGTAAGTACACTCTAGCTTTAATGCATGGATTTTTTTTTTTTTTTGGATTTTTTTTAATTGATTACCGTCGATGTTGAAGAGAGGTGACAATAGAAAATAATTCAAAAAATTAATTAATGATAAAATTGGAACCATATGGACAGAATTGACTAGAGGGATCAAAATTTATTTGAACCAAACTTTTACAATTGATTGGACTAGTGGAGACGTACAGGCATGGATATGTAAATTTATGTGGTTTTTACATTTTAGCTAGAATCGATGCAAACAATGCAAAGGACAACGAACATTCTAGTTTCATTTGTTAATGTTGGACAATAGAATTTTCAGTAAGTTTGCAACCTCGGACCTCAGTACATGTTCATGTGCACCTCTACCAACTCCATTGCAACGAGGTGCTCTCTCTCTCTCTCTCTCTCTCTCTCGCTCATGTCAGCCTGCCATGTCATCACCCTTGACCAATCATCATTGATCATTGACTACCATTGTTGAATTTTTTTTAATATTTTTATGTATGCCCTATTTTTGCAATCAGGATACTTGACCACTCTTCTTCTTCTTCTTCTTTTTTTTTTTTTACGTAGATTCTCAATTTAAGGTCTATTTTTTTTTTTTTTAATTATAATTTCGTGCTGGTTAACACTTAAAAGAATAGCAAGTGCATGAGCTAACGTATTATGCTTCGCAACTCAGGCTTTTGTCACGAACGGTGCAAAAACAACATTTAATTGTAATGACAGAATTATCAGGCTAGTAAAACTATATAATAATTTGGCAAATCAAGCTGCAATAACATGCCAAAGTATAATTTGTTGACTTTGTCTAAATTACCCACGATCATAATTAATAAGCAAACATGGTTTGTCCGTAGTTTTAGCAAACCTGTCAATGAGTTTTGCTATTCTGCCCACAGCAAAATGATTCTCATAAAGCTTTGAGATCCTTGTTTTTCTCTTTAAAAAAAAAAAAATGTTTTTGTATTCTGATTTTGTTCTATTGGTGAGACAAGGTTGCATGGTCACTGCGCTGATTCATAAGATTTACAGTCATGGAACATGGATCAAGTATTAATTTATTATTATGTACCATATTGAAGTCAAGTTACTTATTTGGCATGGCTTTCAAATTTTGTCTTTTAATTATTATTTTTTAATATTTGTTTTTGGCTGATTTTATTTTTTAATTTATTTAAAGCACCAAATGGACTGGGTACAGAATAAGGAATATTAGTGCATTATCTTAATTAGAATACATCTTAAGATTTAAGAATATACCGATTAATCAGGTATATCTGTCCACTGACTTGATAAGAGACACTTCTCAAAAAAAAAAAAAAAAAAAAAGACTTCATAAGAGAAGCTCACATGGGTCTTCAATGTCAATGATTGCCAGAAAGAATAACAAAATGCAGGGTCATATATATATATATATATATATAGAGAGAGAGAGAGAGAGAGAGAGAGAGAGAGAGAGAGAGAGAGTAAAATTTGTAAAATACTATTATTTTTTTCATATTAATTATTTAAATTGACCTTATTTTGAAGTTAATTGGGAACTTAGCCTCTTTTTAAAATCTAGTTTTAGAAACACAATTTTAACATTTAATATCAATTGACTTGGTTGTATTTTAAGTGGAATCATGTTTTAAAAGCACTATATCAATACTTAAAATTGTAATTATGAAGCTCAATTATTGAAAAAATGTTAAACATCCAAATTATTTTAAAACAGTAACAATTTAAATAATAATTATTAAAATAAATATAATTTACAAATTTGACCACCAAATACTAACAAATTTTTTACTAACCCTAATAAAATTCTAACACACAAATTACACACAACGAGCTAGGATAGTCAAGGCTACTCCCTATGTAGAAGAAAATGCCTCACAAAACCACCTAAATAGTAAGAATGTATCTCAAGAGATGATCTCATAAAATCTCCTCGTCATATCATATTTGGGTCTCATATATGTATTTTTCACTTATTATGAGGGCTACCTCATAAGATGTCTTATAATATAAATTTTCTTAAATAACAACATAATCATGAATCCTTAGATTATGTTTGGTAACAGTTTTTGTTTTTTATTTTCAAAAACTTGTTTTTGGGAATATAAAGAAAAACAATTTTCTTGTATTTTTGAAATCAAAAACATGCTTGGTTAGTTGAAATTAAAAAAGATGGTTTTTTAAGAAAAAAATAGAAAATACTAAAATATGTTATTATTAGGATTTGAACTTTAATGCTAGCTCATTAAATAAGATAGATTCATTAAATTAAATGCATGTTTTCATTGACTTTTGAAAATTAGAAACTGAAAACAGCATTTAATTTGCATGTTTTCAGTTTCCTTCACAAATTGAGTTTTGAAAATAGTTTTTGTTTTCTGCCCGTTTTGAGTTGCCAAACAAGTTTTTTAGTCTCAAAAATAGAAAATTGTTTTTGAAAACAGAAAATAAGGTGAAAAAACAGTTACCAAACATACCCTTAACTTTTCAATTTTCAAGTGGAACCAGTTTTCAACCAATGTTGTTTAGCTTATTATGTATCTATTGATTTAATCGGTCTTCATTTAATGTCTTGTAGCTTATGTCTTATGCATTTAACTTTTAATTAAATAGTCCATTTAATTACATTAATTGATTTTAGGCTCTCTCTCTAAAAATTTGCTTTTGTCTTTTGATTGTTGTTAAAGCAGCTAATGAGGAAGAATGTTATCGTCGAAGTCAAATGTTTTTTCTTTCCTTTTTGATATTTTGATTGTTGTCTAAGCAACTAATGAGGAAAAATGTTATCGTCGAAGTCAAATGTTTTTTCTTTCCTTTTTGATAATAAAAATTCCAAATAATTTGTTTCATATAAAAGTTTTATAAAATAATGCTATAAATTTCTTTTATATAAATAATTAATGAACTATGTATATATAATTGATACATACACACAAATATATATAAATGCATTTAACCCATTAACACGTGGTAATTAAATAGTACCTTGTCATAAATGCAATTTTTTATTTTTTTTTATTTTGGCTCTTAAATAGAATTCTACTTTAGCCAAAGATAAGTATATATATGTGTAAAACTCCCTCCTGAAAACTTGACTCTTTCCTCCCCACACCTTACAAACACTTATACCTCTGAAGGAATGTATGTGCCACTTAATTAAACCTTAGCCCACTATGAATATTGAAAAGGTTAGAACTTGGCATCTACATATAGGCAAGCCATTTATTGTGTAAAATACAACCATCAATAAAGTTAGGGGCACAACAAAACTTCAAGATAATTTCACATTTTTAATTAGCCTACAACCTTACACAGGAGCCTACCATAATTTGTAATTTAATTTGTTAAAAAAATATTCTAAAAATAATAATTAATGATCGATGTGTGAGGAGGTCAGATAATTTGAGAACATTGTAAAATTGTTATGAATTTTTGAGATAGTGTGACTACCATTATTTAGTTGGAATCTTTTTCCTACGATATATATCTTACTAAATTATTGCCCAAAATTTTTAGAAAATATTATTTTAGAAAATAATTTTTTTTAATAGCTATCACATGGATAGAATCATGATTGAAGCTCTCTACGTACCCTATGTGTTCTCACCTTTTAATCTTCTTGGGCAAATTACAACTTATACACATGTGGTTTAACTGAAATTTAAGTTGCCTACTTGTAGTCATGATTTTGAAATCCGAACCGTTTAATGAACCGAGAAAGGGAAAAGTTCAAATTTTTGAGGTCGGACCGAGATTCAACCGAGGTCAAACTATAATGTGTCATTTAATTTTTTAATATATTTGATACTTAAATTGGTTTATATTTATTAATTTTTCATTTCTGACCAACAAGATGTGTGTGGTCCAATGATTTGCATGCTGGACATGTTATTTCACTTGCTGAGAGTAAGAAAGTAACATATTTAGTCTTTGTGTGTGTGTGTGTGTGTGTGTGTGTGTGTGTGTGTGTGTGTGTGTGTGTGTGTGTGTGTGTGTGTGTGTGTGTGTGTGGACAGAAGTGATAGAAGTCTTGTTTTTAACAGAGGTGGGCCAAATCTGGGTAAGTTGTAATTTGCTAAATCTTTTTTAGTATATTATGCTTCTAATCTCATTGCTTATGACTTGCCATCTTGACTGACTGCCCGTACAGGCCAATGGGCCATAAAAGTATAAACAATTAAACCCAAACGTTTTGTTTGGAATCCACGTGAACTTCAATCTAAACCCACAAGCCCAACAACCCGTTCAAAATAAAATAATCTAATAGGAGTATAGGACACAATACCGATACATTATGCTCTATTTGTTTCAATTTAAAACATTTTCTACAAGTTCTAACGTGTGGTGCAATTAAAAAAAATCTTGATCAATAGAAATCATTTACGCCAGTGATGAAAAATAACTGAAATGGTGAAAATGTAAAAGAAAAGAAAAAATCAAAATCAAGTCTCAATGGAAAACCCTTTTTCCTCATCTAATTCAATGACCAAGTGTTGTAGGAAAGGAGTACATACTCTACTAGTTTTCAACTCCTCTTTTTAGAGAAAATTACAATATGCTGTTAATTTTACAATTCGAACTCTTTTCCTTATAGACCCTTGAAAACTTTGTACATGAGGAGATGCCAATTTTAATAACAAAGAAGATAAGAATCTTATAACTCAATGCAATTGTTAAGTTTGCGTCATTTGGAAAACTTGCAAGTTTAAAAAGGAATATATAAAAAGTTCGGAAAATCAAAGAGGATTATATTATATAAGCAATATAATATATACGATAAAGCAACAATCCAAACAACCCTAGTAAAATTATTATCCAAAGAGTCTTAAAAGCACAAAATCAATCATATTATACCATATGAAATCTAATATTACATGGCAGATGTGAACCTTCTTTTCTATTAAGTTCACAACACAGATAAAATATGAGACTTTTATCCTGATTCTACCATCCTATGATTCAGTGTGACATTTTGTTTATTCAACATCATCCATATACAAAATTATGCCTCAACTGATATCAGCATAAGTTTTTTTTTTTTTTTTTGGTAGAAATATATCAGCATAAGTTGCAAAATGCATTTTGCACGATACATATTTCTACACTTGGCCGAAATCATTACTGCACTTTGTCCTTGGGCTTGAAAAGGACTTCTATTTTCATGAATTTAGGCTCCAATCTTATGCATCATTCCAATATAATTCCAGCATCGTCAAATAGATACCATCCCCACAACTTATACATACTCTTTGAAAGACGGAAATAAAAATTCCAATGACCTGTAAAAAGTAATTCAAGACTAATTCAAGTTTAAAAAAATGGGGATGCTCTCACAACACTGGGATAAAGTTTAAATTGAAAGATCCTAATTCAATATAAATTCATGAGGAAGTGAAAGGTAGTACCGCTCCAATCAGTCCAGGAGGGTCACGATCTAGCAACTGATATGGGTCATCACGGCAAGTACCAAGGCAATTGAAGGTGGCTCAAATCTGGGTCGTGATGGGTGGCAGGTGATGGTTGCTGAGTTTGGATCTGGGCCTTTGATGGGTGGGCTGTGTTGTGGAGATAACACCTCAGGAAGCCTCTTAAGTAGTTAATATAATATATAGAAACAAATTTAACCCAAAAAGCCTAAGTCCAATGTGAATAAGCACAACTATGTTATATTAACTACTATTTCTTTTCATTATTATATAATGTGGGAGTTCACTCGTATGTGTATACCCAGCAATCTTCACTTCACATGTGAGTCTCTGCCTCTTTGTAGGCTTTAACCAAGTTCTACTAGCTCTCTCCTTGCCTATGGATTTTTTCCATCGCCAACATGTCATCTATGGGCCTTTCGTACTCCATCCATGAGAACCACATGTCAATCTCACATACTCATCCATGAGAACTGGCCTATACATTCTTGTCCATTGGAATTGCACACTTCACCTTGATCTAGTGCCATTGGCATCACTTCTTTGTTGGGTTTTTTATCTAGGATCTTTTTGTGTGGGCCCTTTAGGCTTGCTCTGTCATGTTGGGGTAGGAAACCTAAACACCTTGCCTTCGCCATACACCCCCTAAGATCTTATACTATTTGTTGGGAAAATAGTACCTTAAGGAGTTTCTTCGAATAGTTAATATAACATATAGAGACATAGGGTCCGTTTGGATAGAACTTATTTTGTTAAAACTGAGAACTAAAAATTGAAAACATTGTAGCAAAATAATTTTTAAATGTGTGAAAAGTGCTGTGTGACCCATTTTTAATAAAAAAGTTGCTGAAAAGTAAAGTTCGTAGGACCCGTAAACAGTGCACGGATGCATTGTTCACTGTTGAAAAGTCAAAACATGCGGCTAGGAAAAAAAGGAAAGAAACGCAAACATGGATCTGCAAACGCGGATCCAAACAAATACATACTTAACCCAAAAGGCCTAAACCCAATAGATATGAACATTATTATGTTATATTAATTACTCATTCTTCTCATCATTATTCAATGCGGAACTCCACTCACACTTGTATACCCAACCGAGTCTTTGATAACTGGCAATAGTGATTTTTGTGTCTTTCTTCTCTCTCTTTCTCTCATGCATCTCACTGATTCTATTTCATATTTGATCTGGGTTTTATACGTTTGATTTGGGTTTTTGATGTTTGATTTGGTTTATCTGTGTCGTTTGAGGGCTAGGTTCCACGATTAGGTGACTCGGGTGTTTGTTGTTTGGGTGAAATTGGGGAAGGAAGGGAAGGAAAAAAAAAATGAGAAAAATTAATATTTAAAGAGAGTATGGATAGAATATTGAGATTGATAGTTATCTATGGATAGTAGTAGGGTAAATTTTTTTTTTTTTTTTTTTTTAAGTGGGTTTATTAGACCAAATTTGACTAAAAACATGTTGAGGCTGATGTGAATGCTTTTATAATGAAAAACACAAATAGTAAGGAACATATATAAAACCTTGGACATGGTAGCTATTGCCAACTTTAGTATGCAACCTCTGCTTATCACTAGTAGTCAGAAAATTTGCTTTGAATGGTCCTCTTTAGGTACTCTCAAGTCGTAATTGTTTGATTTGACATTTTCTTTTTGTAGGTGAACTCATCACTTTTATTATATTCTGAAAGTTACAATCAAAAAGCTAAACACTTGTAGGTTGTGATACAATCATAGATAACAAAGCTAGAAGAAAAATCATCAAAAGAAAGAATGAATCTCTCTTCTAGTTAATCCGAGTGCAATCACGACGAATTTCGCCTTGATTTCCAGTCTTAACCCCAACTCGGCCTAGTTTGGTTATAGCAGTCACAAAGGCCTGTTGAAAAGCTCCACTGTTTGATGCAAACAAGTTAACAGTGGACTTTGATCTTGTATCCGTAAACAATATCTCATCAGAGCTGAAGAGACCCTTTCCTTGCTGAAGATTTTTGTAGTAAGCATTGTCGAATGTATTAGGCGAGGTTGGGTCCATATTGATGGCAATTCTAGGATCAACGTTTATCGGACACATCTGTCTAAGTTGCAAAGCGTAAGCTGAATTTAGCGTCGGGTCAATCCGGCTTTTTGGGCTGAAGTTGTAGATTCGATTGGAGAAACGGCCGCAATGAGAAAACCCAATTGTGTGTGCACCTAATAGAAACATAAAACTTCACAAGTCAACTAATATGTTGAATGTCCAATGTTAGAAATTCTACAAATTTTATTACATTAAGTTCCACAAATTGACATGTCATTAATTTAAAAAAAAAAAAAAAAATCAAACATTAATATGTTGTTGAAAAATTTATAATAGCTTTAGCCTTGCAAAATAATTTGCTTTGTGTCTTATAAAAAAGAGTTACTAAACCATGTCAAATATATGTTACATAGAAAATTCTAAGAGCTAGAACAAAGGGCTTGAAGACTTTACGTACCTGATAAGGCAATCATATCTGTCTGGGCAAGTCCATTTGAGCTAAACATGGCATTGAGCTGGTCTAAATTGAAATTTGGATGAGGAAGATGCCTTTGAACACTGGCAGCAGTAGATATCCTCCCATCACGCCTCCCCAATTCGACTGTGTATGATGGCCCCCCTGCCTGTATTACATGTCAAAGCATATACCATTTTATCAAAGTGTTTGTGCTAAATAATAAAGATTGTGGAAGTTCATGTCAAAGCATATACCATTTTATCAAAGTGTTGGTGCTAAATAATAAAGATTGTGGAAGTCAAACTATGTATAAATTAGGAAAGAGTTGAGTTGTTGAAAAGTTCAAAATTTTTCATAACTATACATCTTTTTCCAACAATGTTTTCCCTGAAAATTACAAATAATGAACTGAAAAGAGAAAACCAACTGTTTGTTGGGAGTTTACATACCAATACTACCACATCTCTAGTGGCAAGAGCTAGTATATCAGCACAAGAAACTTTGTTTGTGCACCGAGAATCACTATCAACAGCTGCCTTAGCTTTGATCACAGTGTCAAATCCATCACCAGCTAGAGAAAGGTCATCAGGGTGATCCTTCTCTGATGGTGAGGCAATCAACACTGAAGCATCACATCCCTGTTCCAGAAGAAGCCAATATCTCAATATATAGGTAACATCTTGCAAGCTCACCATGATAACAAAACTGATATTAACAATGCTATGGACACAAAATTTATTAAGGTGGCAAATTGTGATCAATGCAACATCACTTTCACATTAGACCAAGTCTAATTAATGTCACTTTTATTATACAACAATCACAATTTGTTACCTCAACCCTTATGAAAAAAGTATTGAAATTTGTTGTGTGAGATAAGACTACAAACCCGAACAAAGCAATCGTGGAAAAAGAGTCGAAGAGTTGCTGGAGCAGTAACAAAGGTCTGCTGGAACTTCTTTGTGACAGCTGAGCGGACTAATGATTCAACATTTGGGCATGTGTTCTTGTAGAAATCACTTCTAAGTTGAGCTGAAGTACTGGTTAGAAGGAGAGCAAGAAGCAAAAATGACAAAAGAATGGCACTGCGAGATTCCATTGCTTCTTGTTGCTGTTGTAATTGTTTTGCATGCTGCGTGGGGCTAAGGGATTATTTATACAGAGAATTTGAAGACAAAAAATGGATAGTAAGATAATGTTATATCCCTGGTTGAGACAGAATCTTGCAGGAACACTCTGGCCTTAATGCATGGATTTATTTTTTCAATGTTATTTTATTTGTTCGCCATCGATATTGAAGAGAGGTGACAATAGAAAATAATTCCAAAATATTTAGAGATAAAATTGTTAAAATTGGAACCATGTGGAATCGATTGCAAACTAATATTTGGAGGGATAAAAATTTATTTCAACCAAAATTTTTCAAATAATTGAAGTACTTTAGAAGTGCATGCATGAACAGGTTTTTATTCTCACACATCTACTATTTCACTTCTTTTTTTATATCTATGTTTATGTATTATAATGTAAATACCGCATCAATTGTAAATATGTGTGAAATAATAGACGTGAATAAGTGTGTACAGTGTAAAAAGAATATTTTTCTTGCGTGGATATCTATTTCTAAGGATTGTAGAGTCCACTCCAACAATGCATAGGACAATGAACATGTTCGACAGACAATGAAAGACAATCTGATCTCCATTTTTAATGTTGGACAATAGGATTGTAAATAAGTAATTGGCAACTCAGTACATGTGCACCTCTGCCTACTACGTTGCAATCTAGTGCCCTTCACTTCACCTCCCCTCTCCAAAATAAAAGAAAAATAATTAAAAAGTAAGCCACTTCTTGATGTGATTTTATTTGAATTTTGATTTGCCAATTATGCTATGTATTTCCAGTCTTCCATAGTACATTTAATTAATTTAAATAATTTGTTGTTGGTAAAACTCTATTACAAATTATTTAAAAGTCTAAAGTATTATTACAATTAAGAGTCCGTTTAGTTTAGTTAGAGATTTCTAGTATCATTATTTAAGTGTTATGGAAATACGTTTGGGTTAAAAAATGTTGTGAAAATACATGTTTCAGTGTTTAAACATTAAAAACTGTTGTTTAAACAACTGTACCAAACACCCCCTAAAAAATTTATTACCAAAAATCTCAAAAAGTTTCTAGATTTAATTTAAAAATATTTTCATAATCTATTATAATCTTTTATTCAGATGAAAATTCAATCTTTAATTAACTAAATAAATCTACCAATTTCTTAAAAACTTTTAAGGCTCTTAAAACACTTTTTCAATAGTGCTCCAATACACCCTTTTAATCTTTTATCATTCATATATGAAAATGTATTACTATTTACTAGCTCATGAAGGCATTATTTAATATACCAAGTACACAAAAAGATAGAAGCTTGTAAGTGAAACTCCTATCAAGTAGAAATAACAATTGCTGATATGGAGCTGAATTTGGTGTATAGTAGAAATAACAATTGCTGATAAGATACTTCATGCTAAACTAAAGTAATAGATACCTTATTTTAGTTTAGCTTTTTCACCATACTTTTAAAAATTATTTGCTAACCACCTACAGTTGCCAGTTAAAACTTACTAAAAAAAAAAACAACATTAACAATGCACAATATTCAACACGTATTACCTAACTACAAAACCTTTTTTCTTCTTTTCGTTTTCTCACAACGAAACAAAACTTAAACCAAAAGAAGAATGCTCAGACATATACATGCATGGTTTTTGATCTTGGATGGTCAATTTTATTCGTAAGTAATGTATCTAGGAACATGCTCATAAACATAATAATTATATATATGTAGATAAGGCCATAAAATATGTGAATCTTAATTAATGTTTTTTTTTTTCTTAGATAAGATGGATTTGAACTATGATACCCATTCTATGATGATTGTTGTTTAATATCAAGCCAAGATATCAATTGCTTTTTTTGTGTAGGTGGGATTCAAATATATTTATCTTTTATTAGAAGACAAAATATTTTATTAGTTGAACTAAAGGAGACTTACATTTTAAATTAAATTTTTGGTAACATAAATTGTCACAAAAAAATTTTATATGTTGTTTATTATAAATGTAAGGCTAGTACATTTCATTTCTATTAGTTCATTAGTAAAAACAATATAATCTTAACTATATTTTAAGCAATTAATCATTAGCGTGTATGAGAAAGAAAAGGTTTTTTTTTCTAAGAAAAAAAAGTTTGACCAAACATTTCAAGGACAAAATTAGATATATTATCGCCCAAGTGGGCCAAATCAATTGTATGCTGATGTACTTGTAGAACAAGCAACTTAAATTTGGGTTAGTCTATGGTTAGTCAACCATTCTCTAGTATATAAACTCTATATTGGGTTCTTTATAACGAATACAAACCCTCTATAACATTTTTTGTGTTCCACTTTATATTCCATCAATCATAACTTATCATGTGCAAATTTTTTTCTATTTTAAACTTAACTTTGGTTATTTTATAAGAAATGTCAAACAAATACACGATGAGTTGTAATTGGTGAAATATAAAATAGAAAACAAAAAGTAGTACAAAGGATTTGTATTCTTTGTAACACAAGGCTTGATATAATATGTAGTCATCAAGAGCTCTTACACCATGGACATAAGTAGTTAAGCTAAACCACATAAATCTTTGTGTGTGTTCTCTGTCATGCTTTCGCTTATTATTCAATCATTACACACAATCACACAACAACTTTAACACAAAGGTTGTGATACTGGTAATCTAACTAAGTGATGAATTCAAATTCAGTTCATATTTAAAATTAAAATAAATAAACAAATAAGCAAATAGTATTATTATTATTATTATTATTATTATTATTAGGCTTAGTATGATACTTGATAATAAATTCGACTTTGGGATTCTTGACATTAAGAATAGAAAAACAGAGCTATCAAAAAAAGAATAGAAAGAACAGAAAAGAAGACTACTAAAAAAATGACACTATAGGAGAGGTAAAAAAAAGGAAAGTAAATACCCCATAGATTTTGAAATATGGTGAAATGAAATGGGACAATCCATAAAAGTTAATCATAAAATTTGGCAGTTCACCTTGTGATCAGTTTCTATAAGTTTCTTTGGGAAGAAGACGAACCAGAAGGAGCAGGAGATGAGCAGACTATAATCTGACCACGAACTCCATGGAAGTTGCTGTGAAAGTTGGCTAGGAAATAAGAAAAATTAACGTCATTAGCCATATATGAACCTTATATGATGCACGGGCACCCTGTGAAGACAGATGTTGCACGAGACTGGATTTATCCCCAACCACACGGCATGGTAATCCGTAATTGAGTGAATTGAGACCAGTGGTGATTTTTGTTGTGTTTTTTCTTTTCTTTTTTAAAAAAAAAAAGGATAAAATGGCAGGTTTTTTTTTTTTTTTTTTTTATTTTAGTTGATATATGAGAAATTTGATGATTCATTATTTCTTTTATTAAAAAAAGATGGAAAGGTGATTCATTAATATTGACATTTAGTGGTTTTTTTATTTTTTATTTTTATTTTTTTGCACATAATAACTCACTTGGTACAAAAATTAAAATACTTGAATTAGACACATGGCACAACATTAAAATCTAAATTCAATTTGGATTCTAATTGCTTCTTCAACCCAAAAAAAAAAAAAAAAACCCAAGAATCTTGTAACTTAACTAGCATTTTCTAGTGTTTCTAACATATACATCTAGAATTCAATTTTTTGCTCTTTCATTGTAAATATTGAATTATCAAAAAATAGATTAAATAATGATAACAAATGACCAATGATATGTCACAATTCGTTTACATCAACATTGCCAGTGGTGGTGGTGGTGATGGCGGTCAAGATTGGTTTTAGCTTCAACAATTTTTTGATTAGGCCTATACTTTTATATAATCAAACTATAAAATGATAAAGTTTCTGCACTAGGATTGCCTATGAAACTTTTGTTTATGATTTTATGAATTTTGAGCGTTTGGCTTCCAATGGGTAGGGTCTAGATTCTTGCATTTTTTTTTTTCTTTCTAGGTTGTTGATTTATAAGGCCATCTATATGTATTATTTAAACAAGTCACAATACTCCTTTAAAAAGTTATGTAACTAAAATTATACATAGATGGTCTCTTCAATTACCACATAATGGATTGGAGGAAAATAACTCCAAATTGGTTTGAAGCTAATCATTTCTCTATTATGATATAAGATTCAAGTGATAATCCAATAATAATAACATTTTTTGTGATGCCTTGTATTTGTGATTCGAAGTTTCAAACATCACCTCTCTCTCCCCCACTATCTAACTATAAATAATAATAATAATAATAATAATAATAATAACACAAATAAATAAACATTTATTATGATATTTGAAACGTAGGTTTGAGCCCTTTTTATTTGCCAATTTCAGTTGTCACTTGCCAACCTCTACTAGAGATGAACCATTTACAACTTGGAATAAGTTGACAAATGGATACCCTAAAATGTTTGTAAGAATGTATCCATTTGGAAACACCTTATTTATCTTTTTGCTATAAAAAAAAAAATTGTTGGAAGTGTGTTAAAATATATACTTGTACCTTGAAAAATTTTAAAAGAGTAAAAAAATATAACCCAAAAAAAAAAAAAAAAAAATTTAAAAACTGTACATAAAAACTATAAACTAAAAACTGAATTTATAAACTAATGTCAAACAGACTCACAAGTCCACTAAAACAATTGCATGTTTAGCACCTATCAATACATTGATGACTGTAATATTACTGAAATAAACTGTATTTTAGTATAACAATTCTAAAAAGCTGTGGATATTCTGAGATTTTTCATTATAATGAAAACAGTATTAGGCTTCACACGTCAGCTTTTCGTGATAGTGCAAAACAATATTTTATTTTCTTACTTTAGTTATGACAATTATCATAATACTACTACTATAATAATATGCCAAATCGTGCTACAATAATAAATTCCAATTAGCTAAACCAATTTAAACAAAAAACAAAAAAAAATCTCTTATCGTCAAATAAAAAATTTAGAGTTTAAACTCTGTTTAAAAATTAATTAGTGTCTCGGACCTAATAATAAAGAACAATTATTATAGAACGGGTACCATAAATTGAAATTCTACTATATCTATCAAAAAAATAAAAATCATGCTAAGAGTTTGTTGACTTTAATCTAAATTCGTGAATGATTGGAAACATGGTTTGTCCGCAGTTTTAGCACAATGTACATGTCAATGACAATAAGTTTGACATGCATGCTATTATTAACAGCAAAAAGATTCTCATAATTAAGCTTAGACAACGCCCACTATGAAGACAAAATTAACTAGATTATGTGAGACGAGCTCTCTTGCACTACGCTAATTGATCACATTTGAAGCCGCAAAACATGGATCAATTATTATATACCTAAGCATATATTGATGAGGTCGATCAAGTTAATTATTCCTGACATGACTTTCAAAATTTTATTCTTAAGCTCAATATGGACAGTGATAAGAATAAGGAATATTGGTGCATTATTACCTAAGCACATCTGAATAATGGTCCATTGACTTGATAAAACACCCCCACATGGGTTTCCAATGGCAATCGTTGTCAGAAATTAATAACAAAATGAAGGGCCATAAACAAAACCATTTTTTTTAAAGGACAACACGATGTCTCTCTTGTATAGGGAAATATTATATATCCTAAAGAAAGGGAAATTCCCTTTTATACATTATACGGTATAATGTAAATTTACGTTGTAGGGATATAAATAATGATAAATATTGTACACATTTGCAAAAAGAGTACAATTTTTTTTTTTTTTTTTTTGCAAATATGCACAATATTTGTCACTTTTTGTATGTCTACAATGTAAGTTTCATTATAAGTACAATATAAACATATAAAGGTCCTTAAAGAAAATAGCTCAAGTTTAGCACATAAAAAAAATCGTCCTCAAAAAAAACTACGCATCCTTTCTCTCTCTCTCTTTTTTAAGGTATATAATAGGGGAAGAGAGAGGTGGAGTTTGAACCTTGCATAGACATGAGCAGAGGCGGCTCTACAGCCAGCCCAGGGGGTTCAAATGAATCCCCTGACTTGGCCAAGAACCTTCTTTTTTTTTTGTTTAGACCCCTAAAATAAAATTTTGAACACTCTAATCCTAGATTTTGTATATCCCAATTGAAATAAACTTGAATATAATCATTTTAGTGTTATTTTCATAATAATTTTACAATAAAGAAGTGGCAAGTTTTAATTAGTTTCTACCTAAACCCACAAATGACATCACTTTTTTATATATCTTTAACAATTTGCCACCTAAATTTTGTTGTGAAAGTGTTGTGTTAGTAGCTAGCTGTACTCTTAAAACTGTTGCTTCATTTTTAAAAATAAATAAATCCTCTCTCCGGACTCTGGCTTACTTTGCCGTTGGCCGTGGAATGAAATTTTTTTTCCTGCACTTTTCTTCTTCATTAGCAAAAAATTACACAAATTTTAGCACACAAAAATTAGAATTCTATTGACTCCCCTAGAAAAAAATCTGGAGCCACCACTGGACATGAGATACCATAAATAATATCATTACTATTGGGTTATCATTTAACTCTCATTCAAAACTTTTCAAGTGGAACCATATTTCAACCAATGTCAAAATATATATATATATATATATATATATATCTACCAATGTCGTGTAGCTTATGTCTTCTATAGATTAATTAAACAGTCTTTATTATTTAAATTAAATAATAGCTATTTACAAATATCACTCTTGGACTTTATTCTATATGTCAATTTGGTTGCTTAAACTTCAATTTGATCCCTTGTAATTTTACTTTCTAAAAAAAAAAAAAAATCCTTGTAATCTATTTTTGTAATAAATTAAACCTTTGACAAGAACTTACCATTAAAAAAATAACACATATAATCACATGATATATATAGTTTTTGTTGCATCATTATTTTTTCTTCCATCATAATAAGTGGTGGGAGAGGAAATTTGAACCCAAATTCTTCTCATTTGAAGAATCGAGCAATATCACTAAGCTACACAGCTTTTGGCACATCTATCTATACAACATATACTAACAGAATATTAGCAATTAATTTTGCTAATCTCTTGTTGTGCTATGTCAAAAACATTTCTTGACTCTTTTTCTCGCAATCATTCCTCACTACACCATTAAACTTCCTCTCCCTTTCTTAATTCTTTTTCTTCCTATCATTTCTTACCTTACTGTTACTCTTCCTCCAACCTTTTTTCTCCTTTTTTTGACTCTTCTTCTCCCCCCATCTTCTTTTTTCATATATTTGCTAATACACCTCTCTCCCTCTCATTCCATGTTCCGCCTACAACAACAACAACAAAAATATTACTCTCTCATTCTTTGGTTTTCTTCTTTTTGTTAGTGGTTTTTTTTTTTTTTTTTTAATTGTTCACACCATCTCTGTTATGGATTTTTGCTTCTTTCTTGTAGCTCTGCCTCGCAAAAATACATTTTGGTGCTTTTGGCACCTCTGCTTCTCTCTCTTATAATTTTTTATTTATTTTACTTATTGTTAATATTTAAATGTTTTAGAAGTGAGAATTTGAGTTTATATCATAATACATTTTATTTGGATTTATATTCAAATGTGCCTACTGCTTGTTTGGATAATTTATTATTACAAAGTCTATCCCTTATGGCTTTGATTTCATTATAATTTTAGTTTGTTTCGTTGGATTTTGGGTCTTGGAAGAGTTTGATCCATTTTCTTTCTTTTCTTCAATATATAATTGCTTTAGATACATATTTTGTGTTTGATTATTAGGGAGATAAAGTTGGATATTTATGTGATTTTTTTTTTTCAAATCATAGTTTCGTTAGGTTTGGGTCCTAAAAGTGTTTGTTTTCATTTTTTTTCTTTTATTCAAATTATGACTTTTTAGTTACGTTTTCTATGTTTTCATGAGAGAGAGAGAGAGAGAGAGAGAGAGAGAGAGTTTTGATATTGCTATGAATTTTCTCTTATCATTTTGTTTTTGAATCTTGGCTTTTTTGGGCTTTAGGTCTTGAAAGTGTTTGTTTCATTTATTATTAATTTTATTTGATTTATAAAAAATAAAAATAAAAATTAAGCATGTTTTCTATGTTTTGGATATTAGTGGGAAAATTTTTGGATTTTGATGTGATTTTATTTCTTTTGTATAACTTACACTGTCACCCCCAATGTATAAAAAAATTAGACTCACTACACTTGATTTTCAAAAAATGACACTTTGTCCCAAAGGATCAAAATAATAGACACTTTGTTCCCTTTCTTGAATAATTTTGGAGGCAAAATCTCAATTATTTGATCATTTGAGGGAAAAGTATCATTTCTTTGATTTCACTATACCTCAAGGGTGTCAGTGCAATTTGCCCTTTTATTTTTCATTTTGAATGCTGATTTTTTTATTGAGTTTTGGGTCCTAAAATTTTTTAATTGTACTTCTATTTCTTTTTTTATTATTAATAGATGTTTTAGATATGTTTTGTTTTTTGGATATAGGCAAAAAAGTTGAGATTTTAAGGGGTTTTTTTTTTTTTTGGGAAGAGATTTTAAGAAATTTATTGGAGTATAATTACCAATTTCTAGCGTACTTTGATGATATACAAAATTTTGTAAGTAAATGTTATTTAAGAATAAATATTTTTTTCTAACTTACCCTTTGAATTCATGAGAAAGTTTTTTTTAATTTTTATTTTGATAATGGAGAAATTGTTTGATTAATATATATAAATGGTCTTGTGGTAGCCACGGAAAGAGAGAGAGAGAGATGATAAGCTATAGTACCTCACCTAACTTGATGTGGGATTGCACCATTTTGAGAGAGAGAGAGTTAATAAGCTATATTATCTCACCTAACTTGCTGTGGGATGGCAACATCTTAGAGTTTTTTAGCAACACGATGGCATGAAGTGTGGCATTTTTTGGATTGGACTAGGCATATTTTGGCTAAAATTCCCATATATCCATCATGATACAGATACTATAACCATAAAGTACTGAGTCCTTTTCCCTATTAAAAGTTCGTATTCATTACTACTGTTTGAATTGCTGTTGTGCTTGAGATTGGGAGATACAAAAGAGAAATAGAAGGCAAAGTAGAATCAAAATTGTTCAACCTGACAACTTATATCTATGATGAAACCATTGAAAAGTCTTTGAGAGTTCATCTTTCATATCAAGTTCTATGCTTATAGTTTGAAAACATTCAAAGATATTTATAGTAGAATAAGGGCATGTTTAGTATTCAATAAGAATAATGTTACAGGCACAAACTATTTTACAACATTTTTACAAACTATTGATGTGGCAAATTCTTACTAGTTCTAATCTGGGTTATCATTAATATCACATTTTTATTTAACAATAATTATTGGGTAAATGCACCACATCAGCAGTTTGTAAAAATATTGTAAAATAGTTTGTATTTGTAGTATTACTCATTCAATAATAGATCCAGAAATGGGATGGTTATTCATGTATAATAAATATTAAATTATTTGGTTGCTTCTTTATTACAAGTAATAGTTACTACTTAGGAATAGCTATTTCTTAGTAGGTTTAACAACTTTTGAAATTAATATATTTCCAAAAAAATTCATCTTTTACAAAATTTCCAAATCTAACAACTAATTTTACAACCAAACATATGAATTGGAAGAGTTATCCCAGTACAACATCATTTATTTCCAATAATAAAGCATATTATTCTTATTCTAATCTCCATTCAATATACCAAACTTGCCCAATTGCCCTAAATCCTAACAACATTTAGCATTGAATGTAATGCCTTTTGGACTTAATAACTCTCTTCAAGTCTTTCAAGGATGAATGGACAAAATCTTTAAAGCACTTAAAGATTTTGTGTAGTTTATAAAGATGATACTTTTATGTTCTCATAAACAATACAAATTCAGCAAAATAAATAAATCTTAAAATTGTTTGTGAAAAATTCAAAAAAAAAAAAATTGATAATCCTTTCCCCAAAGAGAATTGAGGTAAAAAAAAAAAAGGAATCTATAAAATTTATAGTTTTAGTTTTAAATTAACCAATTTTAAATATACAAAAACATATAATATAGAATAAGAGAACTGTCTAAAAAATTAGAAGTTTAAAAAAGGAAAAATAAAAAAACTATTTAAAATTTTTTAGGTTTGGTGATGTTAAGGTTATTTAAATTTTTTGGGAATTCTTAATTATGGAGATAGTTTTATGAAAATAAATAAATTTCTAAGAAAATAACCTTTCTTTGTGAAAAAAACCTGAAAATAAAAAAGAATTTGTGTAGAGGAAAAGCCAGAATTAGTAAAACAAATTAAAAAAGATTTAGAAAATTTACCAGAGGTTTATTTTCCTAAAATTAAAAAGGTAGATAAACTAATACTTTTAGCAAATGCTTCAAAGTTCAGACAAAAAAAAATTTGTTTGAAGCTTTACACTTTTTAAAAGCAATATATACTAGAAAATTTTCGACAATAATATGAGCTTCATCCTCAAAAGATTCGTATAGGAAATAGATCTAAAACAAATCCTATTCCTAGAAAACTTCAAAAAAAAAAAAAAAAAGATTTAATTTGTGGTATAATTATGAAAATTATAAAATAAAATGAACAAAATTATATGATATTTGAAAACGTTAGCAGTTAAATCAACAATAAAGAGCTTTAATGTTTATGTTGCGCTTACACATGAAGACTATTATTTTTTTATAGAAAAAAATTACTAAAGGAAGATTGAAATGGTACAACACCATTGCAAATTATACCTAGATAAATTTATTAAAGGATCTAACAATTTTATTGCAAATTAAGTTAGCATGAATCATCTTGAAGAACTCCTAAACAGGAAACCAATAAAAATTGACCTATATATGTAGGAATCCATGAATCTGAATTAAGGAGCACGTAAACAAGCAACACGATATGTTCAAAGGATTCCAACCACAAAAATCTATACAACATAAACAATGCCAATCACAAATTAACATCAAAAAGGATGTTACATAGACAATTCAATAATGGGTATCAAGGATGGTCTCAAATTTGATGATAACTTGAAGATTTTAATTTTGGGAAAACCATTTTGTGCATTTTTTTTTTCTTTTAGATGAATAATCATCCATCTTGTGCATTTGGGTTACAGTGGTCTCTGTTCCTGCCATATATGCCATTAAAATTTTCCACAACACCCTTGGATAATGCGTTGACATAAGCATATATGTCCATTGCAAAATATGGAAGTCATGCTAGGACCTTGAAGTTCACCCCTACCCCAAAGAAAAAAATAATACAAAAACCATGCTAGGACTAAGGAGTTTAAAACCATAATAATCTCAAGCAGTGCTCAAAAGAAATACTCTTGAAGGAGTCTTTTCCGTCAATCCAACGGAGTACTACTCTTCATTCATGGAATTCCTTAAAACTACCATGACAGATCCAGAAGTCACACTTAAAAAGGCTCTACAAACATAATTATCAAATTTCCAAAAACTAAGCATGCATCATGTATATGGCATATCATGTAGTTCTCAACATCATTCTCTTATATCAAGCATAAAATACAAATTCAAGACTATCCAAAATTACTATGTCACAAGATCATAAAGATTACAAGGAATAACAGGACCCAATGGCTTCAATTAAAAGGAAACCATGATGGTAGTGGGGCCCACTCAATTTATGCTTTCTTTGTTGCTCTTCAACGTGCCTCCCAAGTCCCAACCCGGTCCCTCACTAAAAAGCAACAAATTATTTGACACGTCATATCTATTAATAAATCCATCTTTCCACCCAATACTAAAGTAAATTTCAAATAAGAATACTGGACAGAATTTGCTGTCATGATCCATCTACATTTTGCAACAAAACACCTGCAGAACAAGGTCTCTATCACCAACTCCTTCATGAAATTCTAAGGATTCAATAAAGAAAAATCAATGCATATACATGTAAGACTAAGATCCAAATAAATTAAACAAAATCTAACTTACTACTCTTATAAGAGATCAAACTTCCTAGCAAAGCAAATCCACAATATAAATTAACCAATTGAAGAACTGCTATAGTCTAATTCTAAAGTGATCATGAAAATATAAAAGTTGAACATCTAAGCATTGAGGTTACATAAAGATATAAGGTTGATGAAATATGCCCCTTTGGAGTCTTTCAAAAAATAAAAAGCCATGAAATAAAGTACACCGAGACCCTTTGTGGTGGATGATTCAGCTTTTGTGCAACTTTTTAAAGCCTCACTTTTTCTCAATACAACTATACTCTTACACAACTTATTTCAAAAAAGTAATAATTATAAGCTCAAATAAACACATACTATGACAATTGTCTTAATGTTGTTTAGGGTAGCCTCAAACAAACTTCTTTTTATTATTTAATAAGTAATAATTTCATTCAATAGTTCAAAAGGGGGCACAACTCTAGAACCTGGAACATATACAAGAAAGAGCAAATAGAAAAGGAAACAATGAATTGTCCAGAATTCATTTTATATATAATAAAAAATAAAAATAAAAACACGCAAACTTGAGGTGGAGTAAGAAAAAGATACCAAAGTCCCCTCATACAATGTCAAACAAGCTTTAAGTGTCAAAGAATTTGTTAGGCTATGTTATACATTATGTTTCTTTTTGTTTTTAATGTTTAGAGTGATGCATAACCCCAAGGGGTTGGCCTAGCGGTTTCTAAGGCCTCATGAGGTCTTGGGTTTGAAACCTTTTAGCTAGCATCTTCGGGCAAACCTGAAGGGATTTCTTCCTATTATTACCTAGTATGTGTGGGAGGAGGGAATTACACACACTCAGGAAAATAGTCAGAAACTCAAAGAGCCCTAAATACCCTCTTTAGCCAAGAAATAAAAAAGTTTAGAGAGATGCATGACTGCCATTCTTACAAGGAAAAAGGAATACTGTGATTAAAATTGTATGGAATTGATACAGCTAATAGCTTTGTTAATGACAATTCAACAACAACCAAACCTTAGTCCCAAAATTTCGGGGTCAGTCAATCACATGTATTCTCTTTTGCCATTCTATTTTATCTAAAGCCATACTCTATGTTACCTATATAATTGGCATGACCCTTTTTACTACTTCTACTAAAGTTATTTTAGGGTTCTTCATCTACTTTTTTTCATTTTTTTCATTCCGTGGACATCAACTCCCTCTTCCTCAATAGTGCATTGTAACTTTCCTCTACGCATGATCAAACCATTTCAAACGACTTTCCCTCATCTTTTCATCAATAAGGACCACCCCTATCTTTAAGCGAATTTACTCATTTCAAATTCTATCTTTCCTTGTATTTCTAAATATCCATCTTAACATTCTCATTTCAGCCACACTCATTTTATTAACACGTTACTTCTTAACAGCCTAACATTCAATATCTTATGCATAGTTGGTGTCATAGCAGTCTTATAAAAATTATGTTCATATGACAGTACAAATAAGCTTAAAATCTCTCAGCAGCGTATTTGTAGCAGAAGACAGAAAATGGTTTTTGCCAGAAGCAAAAATAAATAGATAAAAATTTTCCTCAAAAGATCACGCAAGGCTTGGAGCATGATCTTATCATTTATAGTTAAACTCTTCTTGAACTTGCTTTAAAATAATGGATAAATGACCCTTAATCATTCTTTGACAACATATAACAAATGCAATCAGAAACAAATAATGACATTTACAAGACAAAATAAAGATCTGTGTAACCTCCACATATGCAATCGTCTGATTAGACATTTCAAGCAAGCCCTCTTTGATTATTAGCAATATTGAAGGTTATCATGTAAATGATGAAAGGCGGTATTTAAAGATATTAATTAAATTCAGAATAGGTAATTTGAATTTTCAGCCAAAAGTACCTGTACAGGATAAGGTCCAGAATGATGGATCTTTCAGCTTCCGTGGAGAACCTTCTGAGGATCAAGTTGCCCACTACAGTAACTGGAAGGAACAGCAGAAAGTTCCTGTCTTCCTTTCCACTCCTCACCAGCTTTCAGTGTGATAGGTTTCTCAACAGCAGCAGCCTCCACACACAGCATATGCTTGTACTCTTCATCTCCAAAATCAACCATAGCCTTTGCCTTCTTATCCCAGGGATTCCAAACCACTTACGAGGGGAAAAAATACATAACATAAAATATATAAGATTAATGCTCACAGTGAAAGGGAATTTCAAATAACAAATCAGGAAGTTCAGAATATCTAAACGAAAATTGTTTATAAACAAAAATCATTTACATTATATTATTCCAAAGGTTTCTAGTTTATCTTTACCAAGAGATAAGAAGAAGACAAGCATGGATGGAATAAAGGAGCTGGACAGGAAGGAAGAATCAGAAGTCCTCTCACTTGAGGAGAGGTTAAGAAGGGATGAGCTAAAGTTGGAATTAGAAAAACTTTGCACATCTTGAGGAATTAATTGGCGTCAAAAATCTATAACCTCTAGTTGAAAGAATCATATAACAATGTGAGGTTTTTTCATAGGCTCGCCAACTCCCACAGACGTTTTAATCATATTGGCAAATCTTGAAATGGACAGAATAAGCCTCTCAGAACAGCAGGAAGTGAAGGAATTGATTTCTCATTTTTATAAAAATTTCTACTCTGAATCTGAAGAATGGAAACCCCGAGTGGAAAACCTTTATTTGTTTTCTCTTAGTGAGACAAGTTGCAGGTGGCTGGAAAGAGATTTTACTAAAGAAGGCATATTGGAGGCCCTTCATGACAAGGATGGAGACAAAGCACTCGATCCAAATGAATACACTATAGCATTTTTCAAACATTGTTGGGACACAGTGGAGGGGAATGTGTTACATCCAAGAGTTTATCACTCACTGTAAGTTTGAAAACTCCCTAAACTTCACATTTGTTGCTTTAATTCCTAAAAAGCAAGCAGCTACAACAAAAGGGATTTTTGTCCTGACAGTCTAATTGGTGGCTAATCGTTTGAAGCATGGTATTGGGGATATAATTTCTGAAACACAGAATACTACTGTGGGGGACAAGTGGACAACAGATTTGAATTCTGTGCTCATAGCAAATGAATGCCTAGACATTAAAATAGGTTCTCCAGGAGTTATTTGTAAACTTGATACTGAGAACACTTAGGACCATGTCAATTGGAACATCTTGCTAATGTGGGTTTGGGGCAATATGTTTTCAGTGGATCCAGTTCTGTATATTAAACATCCACTTTTCCATCATGATTAAGGTTTCTCCCATATGTTTCTTCAACAATTCAAAAGGTCTAAGGTAGAGGGACCCTTTGTCCCCATTGTTGTTTCTCTTGCTCATGGAGATTTTGAGCACAATGATACAGAGAGCAACAGATGGCGGTTTCGCAAGTTAGGGTGGCCAGCAGAGTTTGGATATATCCCGTCATCTCTTTGCAAATGACACTTATGTTTTGTGAGGCCCCATCTGAACAACTTGGCCATCCCAATGGGTTATGTTTCGAACCTTATTGATCTTTTTGACATTCTAGGGTGCAAGGTTGGATCATTACCTATGAGGCTATGACCTACATAGACTTAACCTTGGGTTCTCTACTTTTAAAGCCAAAGGTATGTGGAATCCTATTATGGAAAAGGTGGGGAGACGGTTGGAAAAGTTGTATTTGTCAAAAGGAGGAGGGGTGACCTTGATTAAGAGTACGCTATCCTCTATTCCTACCTATTTTATGTCATTGTTCACGACGCTTATTCATGTGGCCAATAAATTGGAGAAACTCCAAAGGAATTTTCTATGGACAGGTACTGGTGATACCAAAAATTTCTATTTGGTGGACTGGAGAGTGGTGTGCTCCCCCTTAAAAGAGGTAGGTTTAAGTATTAGAAAACTTAGTTCTCCAACCAAGCCTTTTTAAGGAAAAAGGCTTGGTTGAGAGAACTATTACACTTCAAGATACAAGATGGCTCTAAGTGAGGTTTTGAAGAACATTTGGTGTGGTGACCCCTCTCTGAAAGACTTGTTCGCAGACCTGTTTGCATTAGCAATGGACAAGGGGGGCTTGGTGGCATCTTACTTAGCTAATACTTCTAAGAATGGGGTTAGACATTGCATTCCTCCCTTCATTCAGTCTTTTTCAGGATTGGAAACTGGAATCAGTTGCTTCTTTTTTTGAGTTGCTCTATAATAATTTGCCTTCGTTGTCGGGTGAATACCAAGCCTTGTGAATTCCAAACAAAAAAGGGTTGTTTGAGGTTCGATCGTTCTATAATGCCCTCAGGTCATCCACAGGTATTCCCTTGCCATGGAAGAGCATTTGGATGGCCAAGGTCACACGAAAGGTGTTGGTTGCTCTTTGCCTCTTTGTGTGGACTATGGCTCTAGGTTAAATATTGACAATTAGTAATCCTTGCAAAAGGCATATGTTGATAGTTGTTTGATGTTGTATGTGTAAATGAAGCAGGGAATACTTCATTGTTCTTTATTAACAGATATGTGGTCATTTGTCTTTGCATTATTTGGGCTAGTTTAGGTGGTGCCCAAATATGCAATTGAGCTTTTGGACTTGGAGTGTTGGCAAGAAGATTTCTTCACCTTAGAGAAGATAAGGTGTGGCAACCCGTGCCTCTATGTGTTATGTGGAATTTGTGGTATGAAAGAAACAAGTGGGTCTTCAATGATTTTGAGCGTCCTACTTTCATAATCAAAGAGCACATTTTGAAGTCCTTGTATAAATGGATGTGTGCCCAGGACAATATCCTTTCAATGTCACTTGTTGATTTTCCTAGTTTCTCCACCTTTGTGGTTTGTATTCTTTGAAAAGGGGACTGTACAATCCTACTACGTGTCATTTTCTTTTCCTTTTTCAATAAAAGATACTTATCAAAAACAATTCTGCATCTAATTCATCTTAAAATAGTAATGTTCATAATATTTGCTTTAGATGACAAATTGGTAATGCCTAAGCTGGCTCAAGACAAGTAAAAGCTTATAGAGACACAGCAGAAAGATAAAGACATTCTATATGCTAGTTTATCCTAATCATGTGTGGTATTTATTGTGCTACAAGGTAGAAAGGAGACCCACGCCTAAGCAGAATGAAAAGGAACTTCATGATAATAAACTTGGATCCCTACACATAATGAAACTTCAACTAAAGAACATACTGACTCAAGCTCCAATCATAAGTAAAATAATATTATTACGATATCAGCAGGGAGATGGTAGCTCTTACCAGCATCTGGAAGTCCATCTTTGCGTAGTACAAATGTCCTCTTTTTTTCATGATCCAGAATTGCAATCTTTGTAGGAGTGCTAAGATATATCTTGTCCACCTATTTAAACAAAGCATTAGAATCAAACTTTCATATGAAAAACAAAAGGTGCATCTTAAACTCACTTCTGATTCAAATGTTATAGCATCCCCTTGTTCAGTAAAACGCTCCCTATTCTGCAAGTTGTCAAGATAGTCCAAAGTCTCCAGTCCTTCTACACGAACTTCACTGGACACAATCAAGTAAGCTATTAGATACAATCTAAAAAAGCACATTATAAATTCAACTGTATGTTATCTGAAAATAGTTAGAATTGCCAGCAAAAATGACCCACAAAATCATTATACCACTTGGAAAAGTGATAAATATTACACATTCCTCACCAAACAGCCAAAAATTATTACGGAATTTCACTTATTTGATCATACCTTGGTTTATCCAGATATTCTTGTCAAATCTAGTTTCCAAACAGCTCATCTCAAGTTTGGCAACATATTACACACCTGGATTTAAGTTAACCCCCCTTCCCCCAACCATACTACAGTATAAGTACAGAAAAAGCTGTCTACATCAGTTGGACTAGATTTAGTGATCTACACCTAGTTTACAAATTATACTCAGAATATTTTTCAAGCTTCATTCAGTTGGTCTTGTCTTCATAATTAGTGCCCCAGGCAGTGAACCTTTTTTTCTTTTTTGGATAAGTACCCCAGGCAGTGAATCTAGAACACAACAAAGGGTTTTTACCTTCTACAAGCTTGACAACTTTTAGCTTTTTCAACCAGAATATCAATTGGATGTTGCATAAGGAACAGTTTTTGATAATAGATAAATTGACAAAAGATTACTTTTTAAGTGTTACAACATGAACTCACAAACGTCTTCACCAACAAATGTACCCACAACAAGGTGTTATGTAATTTACCCTCTTTGGGTATCATTATTCACCCACCATGGAAAGAATGGAGGTTTATTAGGTATTACACTGACAAGCAATAGGACATGCATTAACTCTTTTTAAGTTATTAAAACCTCAAGGACACTTACACGAACTTCTTTTTTTTCATTTTTTTTTTTCCGGTAAATAAAAACCTCATTGAAAAAAAAAAGGGTTACAACAAAGAAAGCAGTTACCCAGGTACAATAGGAAACAAGGCATTATACAAAACTAAATAAATCTTAAAAATCCAACAAAGAAGATATGGAAAGACCACTCAACGCAGTTATCCACTCAAACAAAGATAAGATGAAGATGCACTTCAACTCAATGATAGACCGCTCCTCCCCTTCAAAAATCCGATTGTTCTGCTCCCTCCAAATAGTCCACACAATACAATGAGGGATAGCCCCCCAGATAGAAGCTGCAGTATGACACCGAACACCTCCATGCCAACAAGCCAACAATTCATTCAACCGATTAGGCATAACCCAGGATACTCCAAACTTAAAGACTATTCAAGCAGATCATCATTCTCAAGAAGTTATTTAAGCCTTCTGTGGACCGGAAAGCAGAAAAACCAATCGTTGATAAACAGTGAACTTTAGTGGAGCTTGTCGCTTCATAACTATGGGAATCAATGATTATAACCTTGACTGACCATTTCTATATATTCACAATTTTTTTTTAACAAGAATAATAGATAAACAAGCCACAGAGACAGGAAAAGAAAAGTGGTTAGCTGTATGCATGATAAACAACCTGATGGAATACAGCCACATCATAAAGTAAAGAATCATAAACCAAGTTCATAAGTCACCTGATATCTGAAACAGAGAAATAGGTGTGATAAGCAAATGTGAATGAGAATGGCTTTCCATCAACACTGGTATTCCTGATGCGAGATGTCAACAGCAGATCTCCTCCAGGGCCCAGTGCTACCCTCAGACGAAACTCAAAACTAGAATTAACACACAGAAAAATTTAAAAAAATAAATAAATAATCAAAAAATAATAATTATCCAAAAAGAAAAGGTTATGAAGTTTCTAATAAGAATCTATCTTTCATTTCAGAAACACATGTTAAAATGTCCATGAAAAAAAAATGCATAAGAAAGTGAAATATTTTCAGGTAATTACCTATGAGCCCAGATCTTCATATCTTCTTCAGAGGGCTTAAGGATTAAATCAACAAAAGTCTTACTGGAAGAAGTAGTTGAAAAAGGAGGTGGGTCAGTGTCAATTGTCCACAACCTGTTTCTTGCAAATCCATGCTGCTCTAGAGAACCAAGGTTGCTAAACTGCATACGCAGAGAAAATTTCACAGACCATGATGAATGCCACCGAATTAAGCAAGAAAGGAAAATGTGAAGAAGAACATACTTGAGGAAAGCATATTGGAATTCCTCCACGTATTGCTTTTGGGGGCTTAAATATAGCCTGCACAAGACTTAAAACATATTCATTGGAAATCTCTTTATCTTCAACTTCGCAGCAACCATAAATAACATTACAAAACACGGATGAGAAAATCTGTGTGATTGAAACAAAGCATCGAAGTCTTCACAGTGGTACAATGCACATAACAATGCCAAAGCCAATTAAGCCAGCTAATTCCAATATTGGTGATTGTAGGACAAGGAAGAGCTCAAGGAAAAAGAAGATTAATTATACAAAGATTCAAGAATTGTGGTCGAGTTTTTATGTTAGACCTTCTTAGCACCTTTGATATCAGGTAATTTTAGTTATTATTGAGTCTTTTAGGTTGGGAAGCTGTTGGATCAGTTTTAATTAAGTTCTACTAGAATAAGAGCAATTTGATAATTTCCAGAAATCTGGAATGGGCTGTCCTTGGCTGTACCAAAGGCCCATGAGTCTTATTTTATGTTTCGAGTCCTTCTCCTATTTGGTTTAGGAGTTATTAAGCCTTTTATTTAATTGTTATAGGTATTCCCATTCATTCTAGGAATAGGTTATTTAGAGTCCCAGTCTTACTAGGAAAGGGATAACTATAGCCTCTACATAAAGGCTCTATTGTGGTCGATGTTATTTGATATAGTGATTGATTAGTAAAATTCAGCAGCTTATCTTAAGCTTCTTCTCCGAGGTGTGATGCTTAGGAAGACCTAGGTGTGATTGCCTAGTGTTTTATTTATTTTATTTTCTGTTTATCCCCTGTTTCAACCCGAAAACAGCCATCAGTATTCATTCTTTTCTAACCTAAAACTCTTAAACATCAATCCTTACTCAAGAATTCATCAAGAAACCTAGTATAGTGCTGAATTTTGAAAGATCCTGCATCAGTTGAATGTATAATTCATTGATCTAGGCCCAGTATACAGAAAAACTAACTAGAAGTAAGCCAGTAAACCATCTTAATCAGCTTTACTAATGATGCAAAAGTCAATAAAGCCAGCTAATTTGAATATCGATTGTACAATTCATTGTCCTGCACCAGTATATAGAAAAGCCACCTAGTAGTAGCTAGCAAGACCAGCTTAATCAGTTTTAAAGACCATCAAAACAAAATGGGTGTTAGAAGGGGAATCCTACTAGTAAGCCAGAGTTTGCTTCTACATTCAAACTCCTTTATCAGAGAAGTATTTGCATACTTAGGTCACAAGACACCACTTCACATGAGGACAATACTTCTATACATACTGGTGCCACCAGAGAGAGTGCCCATGAATCAAGAAAAAAATAAACATATGTAACCATTATATATGAATCATGACCTATCCTTATCAATAAGTCTAGCACCAGTACAAAAAGTTCGGATTCTTGCTCTGTAAAAATTTAAATACATAATTAGCATGGAAAATCAAGATATTTAAAATAAATGTTTGATTTTTTTGTAGAAAGGTAAGTGATTCACACACATGATGCATTCTGCTGGATTCTAGAATGTGACACACCATGAGAACAAGGTATAGACAATAATTTTGATCTGAATTGTGGCCAAGTTGGAGAAGGAAATATTTCATTTCAGTGAATGATATAAGCTAGGACCTGCCTAATTCTTAAAAAATAAAAATAAAAGAAATAAAAAGTATGTTCCATTTAGTTGGCAGTGCAGACAGGGTCCTAAAACAGTGACAACCAAAGGCACCTTATGTGGGGTAAAGTCTTGGATAATTTCTTACTATTTGGAGAAAATTATAAATAAATAAAAAATTAAAAACGAAGCCATTACATAAAATGTTTGGGATAAAAAGTATTTTTCTGAATTATCTTTGTATATTTGTAGTTTATTTATGAACAACATAAATTGAATTGATGCCAAATATTTTAACATACTCAAGTAATTGGAAGAGCCACACATTGTAAATTGGTACTAGCATTGCCTTGCAAGTTGACAAGTAATTTTTTCTTTCATAAGTCACAAGTTGACAAATAAACTCGATGCAATATTTTTTTTTTTTGGTTAATGCAAATTGACTCATTTCAGAATGTATCAATAAGAAAGTACAGATCAGTTTTGTTAACTCTATTAAAAGCTTATACTACACAATTACCAAACAGCACTCTTATGCAAAGCTACGTTTTCTGTTTCATGTTTGAACTCATCTTGACAGTTTTGATACACAAAGATCATGGACATGCGTAGTGAATGCACATTAAGGATTAAAATCAACAAAGACACAATTACCTATTTGGAGAGTGGAGACTAGGCATGACAAAATCAAGCTGAATTATATACCATAGTAAGGAAACACTTTACAAGAAGCAGTGAAAAAGTGGATTTATAAAAATAGTTGGCTGATCCTTCCACAGCATGCGAGATATGTGAGATAGAGGACCAGGCCAACCTCACTCAACTACTGGAAAGCCTTTGCAAATAAATCCAAATTCAGCAGAGACCTAGCACATAAATCCAAATTTAGCAAAGCCTTGGCACATAAATCTAAAAAGATAACTACAATACACTATTGTGGTCTGCATAACTGTAACATTTAGAGATAAAGTCACTTTTCAAAAAAATTTAGAGATAAAGCTCCAGAAATATGGTGAAGGTTGGGGAGGTTGGACAACAGTTTAAGTTCTGGGTTCAAATGGGGTCAATTTGTGGAAGGGTATACGTACGGGATGGAACTCTTTCTCCTAATTCTTACAGTTTGGGTTCGAGATGGATCTAGAGTGAGGTTTTGGACAAACATTTGGTGCAGCAACCAATCTCTAAAGGATTTGTTCCCGATCTGTTTGCTTTAGCAATGGACTAGGAGGCTTCAATATTTCAGTATATAGTTAACCTGTCAGAGGAAGAGGACCATCATTGAATCCTCAGTTCATCCAGCCTTCACAAGATTGGCAGTTGGAATCCGTTGATACTTTTTTCGAGGTGCTATATGATAATTTGCCTACTTCGTCCAGTCATGATTGTGTCATGTGGTTACCATTGAAGAGAGTGTTTGAGTTAAGATCATACCATAATGCTCTTAGGGGTTCTACATGCACTTTTTTTCCTTGGAAGAGCATTTGGATGGTTAAAGTTCCAAGTAAGATGGTGTTCTTTGTGTGGACTGCGGGCCTTTTAAAAATTCTAATAGTTAACAATCTTCACAAGAGACACATTTTGATAGTTGATTGGTGTTGTATGTGTAAGTGTAGTGGGGAATTCATTGATCACCTGCGTCTTCATTGCTCAATGGCAACAGATAAATGGTCCTTTGTCTTCACTTTGTCTTGGGTGATGCCCAAATCTGTGGTTGAACTGTTTGAATTTTGGCAATGTCAATTTCAGCACCACAGAGGAGCCAACGTGTGGCCAGCCTTGCCTTTGTGCGTCATATGGAATCTGCGGTATGAAAGAAATAAACGGGTCTTTGATGGAATCGAACAGCCTGCCTAATCAAAGAGCATGTTTTGTGGTCATTGTTTGATTGGATGTGTGCTCTAGTTGGCACCCCCTCCGTGTCTTTTGTTGATTTTATTGACTCTCTTTCCTTTTGAGTTGTATTCTTTGAAAAAGGGCTTGTACACATCTCTTTTTCATGTCTACTTTTCTGATAAAACTTTTTCTTATTAAAAAAAGGTACATAATTAAAGAGCCAACATGCATCTCATTGATTGCAAGAAATAAACATTTGATAAAACAACAAATCTAGAATGTGGCACGGGTATGTTTTCCTTTTCTATGACAACATCTTAAGTTTAAAGTTAAAAAATAGCAGTGCTCTAGAGGAAAAGTTCAAAAGCCAACCATAAGAAATTTGTGGAACAGTCTACCAAATGGCGCAGTTACATGACCTCCAAGAAACCACACAAAGGACATGTTAAATTGCAATTCATATGTGTCACACAATCGATCAAGTAATGTAACCTTACTAAATCTTAAGACCTACTTAGATATTATAATGAAGAAACAAATTCAAAGGCAATGGATGAATTTACACTTTTCTTAATTGGTAAGTTACACATGCATCCAAGGCTCTTGAACTCATGACCTCGTCCTCCACCCCTCTCTTATGGGGCAAGTTCCATATGAGCTAAAGCACATGGGCAGGCAATGGATGAATTACTAGAAACACAGAATATTTTGTGCTATGCTAGCATGATTTGCTTTTTTCACTTTTCTAACTTGGTTTCAAAGATTGAATGTGAAAAATACCTCACCTCCCCCACACCTTTCCCCAATTAGTGTCATTTGAGGTAGAGCTCATTGGTAGGCAATGGATGAATAACTAGAAATGAGGTCTTTATTGCTATGCTAGCATTACATGCTTTTGCCACTTTTTGTTTATTTTTTAATTAGTGTTCTTTTCTCACTTTTTTTCAAAGATTGACTAGAAGATAGAGAATCAAAATTTGCATCAAGATAGGAGATGCAAAAATGAGTGCTTTTCGGGGAAGACCTTGTCTGTTTCCTCAAACTTTTACAACCAATTCTAAGAATCTTTGTGCTCAAATACTACAAACCTAATTCATCACGTATTACATTGCTTCTTTGAGACTTTGTCAATGCATGGCAAGATCAAATTCACTAAGCTATGTGATTTTTTCCATACTGACATTTACTAATCCAGAATAGGTAATTGCATTATAGTATAACAGTTAGAAGGGTGGAAATTAAGATGATGTATACATAATCATCTTTGGTGCGAGACAGTCAATCAGGCAGCTAAATAGAAAGAGTGGCCCACCCTTTTTTTTTTTTTTTTATGACATAGGAGAACTTCACTCAGATTAGTTGCACATTGCAAAGCATACTGTACAACAATCCTCATTGTTAATCAAACTCCTACGAGCAACTGACCCCACCCGCCAGAACCAGTTACCGGGTAATCTACGGGGCTTTTCACCCCTGACGGGCTAAGCAGTTTATCCTCATGCCTAGGAGGCTTGGCCTACCCAAATTCTCTAAGAGTTATGACTGAAATGTTGATAGCATCTTCTAATTGACAAAAAAAACACTCCTGTCTACAGCTTCTACTAATCAAAATTAATAAACTAATAAAAAATTGCACCTTACTACTGACAAAAAGCAACTCCTCCCCATGGTCATTCTTCCAAGATGTCACATGAGCCCCATATAAATACACCTGGAAAACAGTATTTCAAAGTAAACAAATAAAACACTAATATATTTTTCTATAGGTAACAATAAAACATTAATATAATTCGACAAACACTAAAAATCGTGTTTTCAAAACACAATTTCAACCAAATTGGCTGAATTTTTAAGTGAAATCACGCGTTTACACGATTTCAACACTGTTTCTAACACACAATTGAAAACAGAAAACTAGATTCTGCCAAATTTATATAATTTATTATTATAATTATATCATTTTGCAAAAATCTCCCTCATTGGCCTCTAATCATATCTCTCCCAAATATTCAATAACTCTCCCTAGAAAACAATCCTCAACTTCCGAAATCTTTTAAATCAGATTCACAAAGAATTAAGCAGAACAAACCAAACACAGCGTTGAGTTCTACGGAGATCTGAACCTTACGGTTCACAACAACACCAAGCCCTAGATTTCACAAAAACGAAACCGAATTTCCAAAACAAAATTACAAATCCAGCCACAGATATGGAAAAAACGAAGCAAGCGATCATCAGATTAGGTACCTCGGCAGAGCTTCCACGTGGATCGCGGAGAACGACCTTGTCGAGGCCATTGATGCCTTTGCAAACATCAACGTGAGGAGAAGCCAAAGGAGCAGAGGCCGAGGCTGAGGCTGAGGCTGAAGCTGAAGAGAGAACCTTTTCACTACTCATAATAGTAATAGTAATAGTAATAATACTCTCTAATCTTTCTAAGCTCTTCTATTTTTCTTGATTTGTTATTTATAGCATGAATGAATTTCAAGGCTCGATCTGAATCCAAGATAGTACTGTCAGTTTTGCTTTTTTTTTTTTTTTGACAAGATTCTCTCTTTCCGTTCTGTTGTGATTGTGTGAGGAAATTTCGCGTACGGTAGTTCTTTTTGTTGTCTATTTCTTTACAGTGGCCTTTGTCTGTGTCTAGTGTCTAGTGTCTAGACACTAGCGTCTACTGTATTCGGATTGACTCCGGATCTTTCCAACTTTCGATGAATACCCGACACCTCACCCACCACATCCTATGTTTTTTGAGTTATTATTTGTTTAATTGACTGAAAATTAAAAATAACATTAATTTTTTATAATTAAAAAAAATTGATCAAATTGATTGTGACTTAAATGTAGGGATTATGTTAATAGCGACCTCACATTATTATTTTTGCCTAACATGTTTGATGAATAGTAGTTTTTAGGAGGATAACAAAATTATGATTGTATATCATACTCCTTTAATTCAAAATTTTTAGTTTTCTCTTTATCATACTTGTCAAAAAAAATTTATCTATTTCATTAAGAATAAGGACTTTTTTTCTTTTTTTTTGGCATAGAAGACTAATAATATTAAACTCTTTCTCAAAATAAATAATTAAAGAGCTTGTCCGAGTGGATGCTAAAATAATCAAGAGCCTATAGTCCACATTTTAAAATGAGAATATAATCGTGGGTTATAGTTAGCTTAATTAGTAAAGTTTTTGATAATTAAATAAAAGATATGGTGTTCAAACATTCAATCATTGTCTATACCAAAAACTGATTGGTTTCTTACTCTGATGATAAAAAATGCAATTATCAGAAGTGGAAATCATAAATTGAAACTCTATAAAAAAAAATGGTATCATTGTACTTCTACCAAAGCAAACCAAGCAAAAATTGTCACTCAAAATATATATATATATATATCAAAGCTAAACAATTCATTAGCACTTAAAATATAATAGATAAAAAAGAATTTACACAAGCAATTTAGAACAAAAATATTATAAAAGCTCTAAGGCTTCGTTTAGGAGTTCATAAGGGAATGGAATGGAAATGAATGGAATGGAATGAAATGTATTTAAGTAAGGGAAAGGAATGGAAAATAATGGAATTAAGTAACCTTGATTGGGTGTTTTAAAATAAGGGAATGGAAATGAATGGAATGTAAGTAATCTTGTTTGGGAGTAACATGAAGGGAATGGAATGGAATCATTTTATGATAATATTACAATTAGACCCCTATTTTAAAATAAATGGTTGAATATATATAGGTATTTTGGAAGTTTTAGTAAAAAAATTCATTAAATCTAATTTCATTCCCTCACATTTTTCCCAATTTTGAGAGGAATGAAAATTTGAGGTTTTAAGGTTCGTTTGGGAGGAGAGAATGAAATGGAATGGAAATGAATGAAAAGAATAATTTTAGAATATTCTTCTATCCCCTTGTTTTGGAGTTTTAATGGGGGGAATGGAAAGTTCATTCCCTTGTTTGGGAGTTTAAGTAGGAGGGAACACTCATTCCTCTCTATTCTCTTAAAATCTCAAATTTTCATTCCCCCCGAAATTGGGAGGAATGGGAGAGAATGGAATTAGATTTAATGATTTTTTTTACTAAAATTTCCAAAATACCCTTATATATTCAGCCATTTATTTTAAAATAGGGATCTAATAGTAATATTGTTATAAAATAATTCCATTTCATTCCCTCCATGTTGCTCCCAAACAAAATTACTTACATTTCATTCATTTTCATTCCTTTTCATTCATTTATTTTAAAAAATCCAATCAAGGTTACTTAATTCCATTTCATTCCATTCCATTCAATTCCTTTCTATTCCCTTATGATCATTCTATTCTATTCCATTCCATTGAATCTAATTTCATTCCCTCACATTCTTCCCAATTTTGAGAGGAATGAAAATTTGAGATTTTAAAGCTCGTTTAGGAAAAGGGAATGAAATGGAATGGAAATGAATGAAAATAATAATTTTAGAATATTCTTTTATTCCCTTGTTTTGGAGTTTTAATGGAAGGAATAGAAAGTCCATTCCCTTATTTGGGAGTTTAAGTAGGAGGGAACACTCATTCCTCTCTATTCCCTTAAAATCTCAAATTTTCATTCCCCCTGAAATAAGGAGGAATGGGAGGGAATGGAATTAGATTTAATGATTTTTTTTACTAAAATTCCCAAAATACCCCTATATATTCAACCATTTATTTTAAAATAGAGGTCTAATAGTAATATTGTTATAAAATAATTTCATTTCATTCCATCCATGTTGCTCCCAAACAAGATTACTTACATTCCATTCATTTTCA
Organism: Quercus wislizeni; assembly: GCA_023055345.1. NCBI lineage: Eukaryota > Viridiplantae > Streptophyta > Magnoliopsida > Fagales > Fagaceae > Quercus > Quercus wislizeni. Next base: position 3,662,099 of record JALGQJ010000005.1, on the reverse strand, counting down.
TTCATTTCCATTCATTTATTTTAAAACATCCAATCAAGGTTACTTAATTCCATTTCATTCCATTCTTTTCCATTTCTTTCCGTTACTTAAATACATTTCATTCCATTCCATTCATTTCCATTCCCTTATGATCATTCTATTCCATTCCATTCCATTCCCTTATAAACTCCCAAACGGAGCCTAAGTGGGAGGGAATGAAATGGGTAGGAGGGAACACTCATTCCTCTCTATTCATTTAAACTCCCAAACAATGGAATAGACTTTCCTTTCTCTCCATTAAAACTCTCAAACAAGGGAAGGGAAGAATATTCTAAAATTATTCTTTTCATTCCTTTCCATTCCATTCTATTCCCTTCTCCCAAACGAGGCCTAAGGGTTAGAATAGCTTCACCCCAAAATAATGAGACCAAAAAGACTATAAAAACCTTACAAATTTTCAGCCCATCCATTAGGGGTAAAACATTAATTACATCCCTATTAGGCTTAAAAAAATGTATTAAAACAAAAAGACCATAACAACCTTACAATTTTATAACCCATATATACTTTAAGGGGTAACAATGTAATTTCATCCCCTTACCAAACAAACTCATATATATATATATATATATATATATATATATATATATATATAGTATTAAAAACTGCATTCTATTTTAAATTTGACATTACATAAGTGGCGTCTATGGCCTCTTTTGGTCCGAGACTCCAAGTCCCACCAATTCCAGACTCCAACTACTGATACGTAACACAAACCATAAATTTCATCAACGCCATCAAATCCACTAACCCCCATAGATCCACTAACCATAAACTTCTATGTCCTCAAAAAACTAACCTGTGACCTAGTCTTGCTCTAGGACTCATTCCGTGATGAATCCACTAAAAACTTAAATATTGGGTGGGAAAATTAAGTATGCATGCTTAAATCTCATGTTGAGGAAGGATTGGCCTCATGGTGTCAACACCACATGGCAAGGACCTCAATGAAGACAATGGGACAAGTTCAAAAAAAAAAAAACATGAAGAGTTCATCAAGTTTAGAAAAGAGAGTTCATCAAAGAAAGTGATCAAGCAAGGAGAGAAGAAAATCCATCAAAAGGAGATAAGATTCTGAGAAAGCATCAAACTATGAGGAAAAAAAGAAAGAAGAGAAGGTCATCAAGCTAGAAAAGGCTCCAACAAAAAGGAAGAAAAATAAGAAAAGATGAGAGTGCAAGAATTTCCATCAAGTTGAGAGAAATAATGATCTATTCAAAAGACACATGAGACATGAGATTCCATAAAAGATTCATTCAAGTTGGGAAGGATGAGAAAAAAATTGAAGATTTATCAACAAAAGAAATTCAATCAAATTGGGAAAGATGAGGAAAAGAAAAATCAAGAGTCATTTCATCAAAGAAAAAATGTTCAGTCAAGTCAAGAAAAATGAAAGTGCATTAGAAAAAATGAAAATTCATAAAAGAAATGAAAAGATAAGAGTGCATCAAAGAAAAATGAAAATTCACCCAAGAAAGATGAATCTCTGTCAAACTGAAAGAAACAAAAAATGCATTTGATTGAAAGCCAATGGAATCCATAAAAAAAAATTAAGTATGCTAGGCTAAAAACCCAAAAGGGTAGTTTAGGCAAAAGTTAGGGCCAAAAAAACAAAAAACAATTAAGCTTGCTAGGCTAAAAACCTGAAAGGGTGGTTTAAGCAAAAATTATGGCCAAGAAAAAACAAAAACAAAAAATGGGAGTAAGTGATCTAATCATAATAACTAATTACTAACAAGCTTATGAAGAAAAAAAAAATTGCAGGAGGTGGACATGGATCTTTCTTCTACTAAACATTCACCATCAATTTTCAGTTTGGATGTTGCCATATGTCCTAAAGAAAAAAGAGAAAAGGGTTGAAAACATGTTAAAATGCGAAAAAAAATGATGATGCTGAGGATGTGCCAATTGGCACACTCTTCCAATTTTGCCTGGTTTTGCAATTTTGACTTTATTTTGCTCAAATTTTGCTCCATATAAGGCCTTTATTCAATAAAATTTTTCAAAATTAACATTGATTGTTAAACTAGGAGCATTCAGCTATGCCTCATCCATTTTTTGTAAATAATCAACAAGGGGCCCCATCCATTTTGTATAATAAAAATCATCTCTTTTCTAAAAATCAAGATTTTCAACCAAAAAAAAAAAATAGCTTTAATTTGGAAACTAGGGGCATACGGCTATGCCTCATTCAGGTGAGATCACCCATCTCAAGACCTGTCAAGTAAGTGTAAAATTTTGCATAACAAAGTCCTATCAGGTAAACTCTAAACTTTTTCTAAAGTTCTACAGGACTGAGTTCAGCAAAGATCAAGGAATTCACTTTGAAAGTTAATACAAGTTAACTAACTAAGAAATGTTTTGTCATGTGCTAGAGAATAAAGGGAGAATACAATCAAGCATCATTTGGGCCATGAGTTCTTTGACGGGAAGATCTCCTAGGGCCACCCCTGGAAGAGCCAACTTCTTCATGACCTTGCGGTTCCTAATTTGCATGAATTTGAGGTCCTGGTTGCCCCTTATGAAACTCAAAGTCTCTGATTCTTTCTTCCAAACTTCCTATACAAGCATTAGCAATTGCTAGTCTACTAGTCTACAAGAAGCAATAAACAGTTGTCAGTTTCCATCCATGAGTCTCAAACCAAAGAGATGCAAGAAAAATGATTGTTTCATACTAGTAAAATTTCTTTTATAAAGTGTTGAAAAGATTGGTCACGTGCAACTCTTTGCAATGCTACAATCATCCTCATACATTCTTCCACAAGATCAACATCAATCTAAGACAAAATCAAGATTCATGAACAAGCATAAAGAAAATGAAGTGTTAGACTCAAAGAGCAAAGGTCCAAGACCAGGCCACTCCGAGGTACATTTTGTGCATATTTAGGCCGTACCAAGTTCACAAAGCTAAAATGTCCATTAGGATTCATCACTTCATATTTCCATGGTGGAAAATAGGGATATCTCTCCGCAAAAGAAGCATAAGGACCATCAACATTACTAGAAGGAGGAGGAATAGTCCTACTCGGAGAAAAGCTCCCCAAACCATGTGTAGAAGTCTACAAACAAAGAACATTCAGATATCTTCACATATGACAAAAGATGCAACTTTAAATTGAATAATATCTTATCAAGTTACTTATAGTTATGCATAATGCAAGTTAACTGTATTGCATCTCACCAAAATAAATGCTGCAACTTTAAATTGATAATAATATTAGCCAAGTGCATAGCAATTTAATATGATTACATAAATCTAAATTGGCATGAGCATAAAAATACTTGATTAACAGAATACTCATACCCATCTGAGTTAACGCCATGTCTTTCATTTATACAATTGAATGGTACACCTAAGAGCATCTCCAATAGGCTCTTTATAGCCATTTTTCAATAGCAAACACACAAAAAACACCCTCCAACAGCCTCTCAAGACTCTAAATATCTTTTAGAGTTACTACAATAACTCTCTTGAAGAAGAGAGCACTGTAGCAACTAATTTAGCAACTCTAAACATTTTTCTCTCTTAAAATAATCACCTAGTTGAAAAAAGAAAAGAAAAAAAACTCTCTCTCTCTCTCTCTCTCATTAGAAACAACAGGGAAGTAGTGCTCTCTCTCACAAAATCGATGCAGCTCTCTCTCACAAAACTGTGGCTCAACAACCTATGAGGGAGTATGGAGATATGAGAACATTTGCTCAACAATAGAAATCAATACCCAAAATTTGATTTCAAGGGTTTTTTGCATCATGTCTGAATTTATTGGCTTATACTAGATTTGGTGGTTTTACATGATTTGCTATTGCTATTGTCTGGATTTAGGTTTTGGATTTCTGGGTTTTTTTTTTTTCTCTATCTCTTTCACTCTGTTTCTTGATCTCATCTCTAGCTATTTAATCAATCTTATTACAGTCAATAAGCTAATCTTCTTGGATTGGTGTTATATGTGCAAGTGTAATGGTGAATCGGTGGACCATCTCTTTCTTCATTGTCCGGTTGCTATGGATTTGTGGCCTATGGTCTTGGGTTTATTTGGAGTAAGCTGGGTTATGCCATAGTCTGTTATGGAGCTCCTAGCCTACTGGCAAGACAAGCTTGGTCGTCATCAAAATGGTCATATATGGTTAATTGTCCCCCATTGTTTAATGTGGTGTCTTTGGAGGGAAAGAAATAGTAGGTGTTTTGAAAATAATGAGAGATACATACTAGACCTCAAGTTATTTTTCTTTAGAATTTCATTGAATTTGTTGGTTGCTTTGCAAAACCAATCATTCACCTATTTCCTTGATTTTCTTGATTCTTGTAATTTTTGTACTTGATTGTTGACCCATATACACTCCCTGTGTACTAGGGTGTCCCTTTTTTATATCAATAAAACTTATTACTTATAAAAAAAAAAAAAAAAAAAAAGGCCCCATCTCTATATATTTACATGCCAACTGTTTGACTCAAGGCCTTCCCTCATTGATATACAAAACCAATGATATTGTCAACACATTGTTAAGCAAAAGTAATTTGCTTTTGGGCATAATTTGGTTGTTTTTTAATATCCCAAGTGAGACTAACCAGGGCCATAACCATAGCACAATAGTGATGGTAAATCTGCCTGCAAAATCAGTGTGTTTGATACTTAGTGTACTGTGCAATACAACCAAAACAAAGTGCCATGTCAAGGAAGAAGTACTGATAAAGAATATCATGTTGATATTTCTTTTGAGGTAAGTATAGAAAATTTTATCAACAAGTATCCCATAAGCATTATCAGCATTATCAGATTCTTTAAGTACTCACATGTCTTTAGTAGTATTCCATAGGCACTAATCTCAAGAACTAAATAAATCAACAAGGGAATTGATATATATTGTAATTTTATTGGTATTAAAGCAATTGTTTTTTCCTGCTCACCATCACATGTATTGAGTTTGCAAACAGTGCATCAAACAAGCTACAGATCTAAAAGCATGAGCTTAGAAATGCAACAAAGGTTAATTGTGGTGACAAATTTTGAGCATAAGATCCTTTTAAAAGACTTATTAGAAGTACCAGCTATCTAGAAAGAAGAAAAAAAAAAACACTAATGATACATATTGTTCTAATGGGTTAAGCTTCCCTTTCTTTCTTCCTTCCTTCTTCTTGTTCTTTTTTTTTTCAATGCATTTTGATTCATGTGTTAGAGTAATGTGAGAAGGTAGAAGTGAGCTAGTTTATATTGCCAAAAATGTTGGCTTTGATTTCAATCAAACTTGACATCTTAGTAGTTAGAATTGTCCCCTACAATAATATAATAGTTAAATAATTGATGGGGTCTGGACTCCACTTTACAGAAATGGAATTAATCAATTATGATTGAAATCCTGTTTGTAGTTATGAGATACAATGAACTCTAGTTATTTATAGCGTAGCCAGATATTTTTGTTATGCTTTTTTTAATGTTTCCATTTGCAGATATTGTATCTATGTAGCTCATAACATTTCTTTTATTGTTGTTTTACACTTTTATTGAACTTTATTGAGCCTATATATATATATATATATATATATGTATGTATGTATGTATGTATGTTCTAGGTTAACAACCATTAAAATTGTGCCAAAAAGGAAAGAAAGTAAACAATGATTAATCTTGTAAATATATGTGAATCTAATCCAAATTCATATGATCATATTATGTTGGATGCCAAGTTGCCAAAAAAGTATGATGCTTTGGTTGAGATTCAGGCTAAAGTATTCCAAGTTACTCTAGTTGAGAAAATTTCTTTTCAAGTGGTTTGCACTCTACAGCTATGTCTGGCATTTTTAGTTGGGCTTAAACATAAGAGGCAATTAGATCTAAGCTCCTGCTTGCTAATTGGTGGAGGTTGGTTTAGCACACATCTAATATACCAAGACATGTTTTTATTTTCTGGCTATCATTCAAAAATTGCTTGACTAGTCGGGATGAACTATTGAAATGGGGTAACTAAGGTGACTATTTGTGTGCATTTTTTGTAGGAGTTGTATAAAATACAAGGATCACTTGTTCTTTGAATACCCATTCACCAAGAGGATTATGGCTCCATATTGAAAGCTTAAGCCTAACTTGATCAATTAAGAAGGCAAACCAGGCCTGAACTCCTTCAATGGGGTGTTAAGGACTTGAAAGGAAAGGGAATCTAAAATCTGTAATCTGTAAAAGTCGTAGGATCATCTAATTTTAAGTTTCATGTTTGCATTAATTTTTATGCCTTTAGTCTTTATTGTAATTTGAAATTTCTTTTCATTTATGTTAGTCTGCATGTACTTTATAAATTCTATATAATTTGAAATTTATCAAATAATATTTAAATGAGATAGAGAGATGATAGAGACACTCTAAGTAGGTAGGTAAAAGGTAAATGCAATTGTTCACTCTCCAAACTGTATAGAAATTTGGAGAAACTATTGGAAATATTGTAAGTATCTAACTCTTTCTATCGACTCTATCTTGCCGTTCTCGAAAAAGTACGCGGCAAAGCCAAGAGTTCACTTCATGGAAACAACGTTTCAAAGTAAACAACAAAACATTAATATTTATTTATTTATTTTAGATAGGTAACAACTAACAATAAAACATTAATATAATTGAACAAACATTAAAAATCGTGCTTTCAAAACACAATTTCAACCAAATTGGTTGAATTTTAAGTGAACGCGATTTCAACACTTAAAAATCTTGTTTCTAAAACACAATTGCAAACAGAAAACTAGATTCTGCCAATTCAAATAATAATAATAATAATTAAAATAAAATTATTTTGCAAATTTTTCCCTCATTGGCCTAATAATATCTCTCCCAAATATATATTCCTAAATTCCCTTACCATTACTTTAGAAAAAAATTATAGGAAAAAAAAAAAAAAAAAAAACAACAACAACAACAACAATATTCAATATAACTCTCCCTAGAAAACAACCCTAAACTTCTGAAATGTTTTCAATCAGATTCACAAAAAAATAAAAGCAATTGATGAAGTAGTCCAAACAAAGTGAAACAGAATTTCCAAACAATGCAGTCATAGATAAATGGAAAATGAAGCATGAGATAAGATTAGGGAAGAATTTTGGATACCTTGGCGGAGCTGTTGAGGCCATTGATGCCTTTGCAAACCTCAACGTGAGGAGAAGCCAAAGGAGCGGAGGCTGAGGCTGAAGCTGAAGAGAGAACCTTTTCGCTACTCATAATAAAAGTAAAGGTATGTTTGGCGCACTGAATGTGAATTACAACAGGAATGATAATTTTTATTACCAGGAATAAAATGTATTGTAATAGAATAACTAAGCCTATTAATTAGTTTGATTGTGAGTTGTAACATTAGAATAAAACTAATGATCTATTTTAGGAAATATTTCTTTCATACAATTATATTTCTTAGAAAATAATATGTTTTAAATTCTAGAGAGGTGAGTTATTTTTTTTATGATTTTTTATTTCCCTAATTGTGGGTGGATATGGAAAGTTTATTTATTTGGAAATATATTAATATTTGAAATTATTACATCTATTAAGGAATAATTATTACAACCATTTTAGAGATGAATAGTTATTTCTCATTTTAAAAAATAGCTATCCATAAAAAATGACTAATTCATGTAATAAAAATATAACCAAACTATAGAATAGCTAAACTATATGAATAACTGTTACATTACAGTACCTATTACAGTCTACCAAACGTGCCCTAATAACTCTCTAATCTCTCTAAGCTCTTCTTCTTCTTTTTGTTGATTTGCTTTATATCATGAATGAATTTAAAAGCTTCAGAATAGAAGCCACTGCCATTTCTTTTTTTCTTTTTTTTTGGGGACAAAGGCTCTCCTTGTACCTTGCCACACATTAAAATACTATTTTGATTTCTACATTTTGAGCACTGTCTATTCTTATTATTTTCAACTAGCTCATAAGTTATAATCAGTAATTATATGTATATGCATGGATATATTTAAAAGATATATATTAAGATGCATGATATAATTCATACCTATATAATTTAAATATTATTGATAGTTATTCTTATATATATTTTTTAACTCTTTAAAAAGTCTTGTAAGAATATTATTAGGTAAAAAATGTAAAATTTTCATCTTTTTTTTTTATAAATTTTTTTATATTCATTAATTCTAAACTCTTTGATTTTTGTAAGCAATAACTCCCATAGATAGACATTTATGATGTGTACCCACATTTGATGCCAAAATTAAGAACTAAAATTCTCTCTAAAAATAAATAATTTAGAACACACGATGCAAAATTGGACTTTATTTGTAAAATCTAATTGGATTTTCTCCAAGTTTTGTCTATTAATATATATATATATATATATATATAGAGAGAGAGAGAGAGAGAGAGAGAGAGAGAGAGAGAGAGATTTACAGTCAATTTTTTACCGTAGAAATCAAATTAACTACAAGTTAAAAATAACATTGACCATATTGATTGCAGCTTAAAGTGTAGGGATCAATTTGACAGTGACCCAAAATGTTATTTTCAACTATCATATTTGATGAATACTAGTTTTTAGGCAACAATATTTAATAACAAACTTATGATTGTATGTCACACTCTCTTAATTCAATTTTTTTTTTTTGGTAATTTTCTCTATATCATACTTTTCCAAAAAAAAAAAACTCTATCATTAAGTGTAAGGACTTTTTTTTTTCCCATAAAGAACTAATAATTTATTCATAATAAATTAGCTTTTAAAAAGTTTGTCCAAGCGGATGCTAAAACAATCAAGAGTCTATAGTCCTTGTTTTAAAATGAGAATGTATCATTGTATTATTGTATCTGTATTACAGAAAAAATATATATATAATAGGTAAAAAAGAATTTGTATAGGCAAACAAAAATATTATAAAAGCTCTATAGGGTTAAAATAGCATCACCCCAAAATTAATGAGAACAAAAAAACTATAAAAGCCTTACAAATTTTTGTTGTATATATAGGTATATACATGGATAGGTTGTAATAATGATGTTTGAGTTTGGAGAATATTGTTTCATAAAGTTGTTAAAGTGAAAATTCAAGTTCTGGAATTTTCTAAGTGAAAATTCAAATTACAGCATTTTTGATTGGTTGAAATTTTGGCTCGATCGATCGAAATGGTAAAGAAAAAATCCAGGAGTCTTTGGATATCTCGATCACTACTCGATTCCTGTTCGACCAATCGAAAGAGCATTCGATCGATCAAAAAGTAACTTTCAACCGATCGAAAATTGTGAAACGGGATTTTTCTACATAATTTTCTGGTGACTATTTAGAGAGTTTGACGAGGTTTCAAGCCTAGTGAACGGTTTTATGAAACATTTTAACTCTCCATACGTGTTTTTTGATGAAATATAACCCTATGGGTATAAATAGAGGTTTATGTTCACTTGAAAAATAACTAACTCCACAAAATAGTAAATTAGAGAGAAATACAAGAAATCCTGTGATCATTTTCCAAAATTGCTATCTGTGAAACCCAACATCTTTGTTGTATCTTGAGGACAAATTTGCGATAACCCTTTAGCAACAATAGTGTGGGGGGCAAATATTGTCTAAAGAAAACGATATTGTGCCTCCAAGTTATCTATTTTTTATTTGTCTTTTATGTTAACCTTGTTCTTCCATTATTACTTTGTATAATATCCCCAACAATTTTTAGGCCATCCATATCTTTAGTGGTAAAATATTAACTGCAACCCCATTAAGCTTAAAAAGATGTATTAAAACAAAAAGACCATAACAACCTTACAATTTTGTAACCCATATATATACCTTAAGGGGGTAACAATTTAATTCAACCCCTTACTCACCAAACAAACTCCTTTTTATATATAGTATTGATGTTGTTATTGAAAATTGCATTCTATTTTAAATTTGACATTACATAAGAGGCGTCTAAGACCTCTTCTAGTCCAAGTCCCACTAATTGCAAATCCCAACTATCGATACACAAACCATAAGTTTCATCTGTGCCATAGATCAACCAACCTGGTCCAACCATAAACTTCTCTCATTCTCTGTCCTCGACAAACTAACATGTGACCTAGCCTTACTTTAGGACTCATTCCCCATCAAAACCCTCATGCCTTCATTGTCTACCTACACCCTATTTCAATGGGCAATGAGAGAGAGAGAGATGGGGTTTTTATTTCTTTTTCAGTAAAAAATTTTATAATGGTATGCATAACATTTTACATGATATTTTTTAAGTTTAGAAAAATTTTGTGGGAAAAAACTTCTTTTAATATTTTTGAACTTCACATAATTTACTAATGACATGGGGTAATTTGCTAATTTTCAATATTCAAAGGGACATTGCTCAATTTTAAAAGGTTTAGGGGGGGGGGGGTGGAATTAAAGTGTAGCCCATATTAAGGGAGGGTGCAATTAACAATGGACAATTTGCTAAATTTCAATATTCAAAGGGGGACATTGCTCAGTTTTAAGGGTTTAGAGGGATTAAAGTGTAGCCCGTAGTTGATGAAATGCGCAATACAAGCTGAAGGAACTTAACTTGACTAACAAGGAATGTGGTGTGAGCATCATGATGTGTGATTGTTAGCAACCCAGTGTGGGCTCATCCTAAACATGGTCCTAGGAGTACGTCACCAGAAATCTAATCAATCAAATTATAAGTTCAAAGTTAGGGTAAAAGTTTGGGAAGGTGTTAGAGAAAGAGATTTGGGCTATTTGGTCATGAATGTTAACATTTTGGGCAGTTTGGTTGCAAGGATTGTATATTCTAGAGTTTGAATAACAAAATTGTAGACTTTAAGGCTATGTTTGGTAAGAGGTGGAATGGTAGGAGTATCGAAATAGTTGGGATGATAGAAAATATTTTAGTTTTTCATGTGTTTGGTATGTTGGTGGAAAAGAGAAAGAATGAGAAATAAAGATAAATTTCATTTGATGGTTTGGGAAGAAAAATGAGAGGATGTAAAAGGTAATTTTTCTGTATTTACTATAATACCCATATTACATAAGAACTAGTTATTAAGTAGTATACAAACAGTTTTTATTTATTTTTTGGATAATTCCATAATTACTAGAATATGAACACTAGACATCCACGTTGGAAACACCAGGAAGTAGAACTGTTCATCCATGACTTGAACTTGATGAAACATTGAAACCAATACCTTAGAAGGATCCAAACTAAAAATCGACCAATTTGATAAATGCAAAGGTCGACAATGGTTCTATATCCAATAAATCCTATGAGACCAGTTCGAGTGGCCGGTTCCTCCTCCAAAAAAATCCAATTTCTACTAATCCAACTGAAAAGTCCATTCTCCATCATTCTTCATTGCACGTTGCCTATTTATGTTGATTGATTGAGTTTCTAGCAAGGTTTCGATTAGATTCGGTGAGTTATAATTAGATCTTGACCATATACAATAAGATATAGACCAAAACGGGTGAGATCTAGTGAGTTTCAACTGGAAATGTTAGTATTGCCACAACATGTGGATGCCACTAAATTTGAGTCAATTTCGACTGATTCAATCACCATGAATGTTGAAGTCATGGTGCTCAATGACTTGTATGGTCGTATACCCATGATCGACCATGGGTCATGCAATTATATACCCATCATGATTTGTTTTGAATGTCGATTAATCTTAAAATCAATCCCGATCGACTAGTAGACAATGCTAGTTGAGCTATAAGACTATCATCCATTTTATGAAATTTTTTATGAGAAATTAAAAATCTGTAAATAAAAAAAAAAAAATGTTACTCACCTTTTCAATTTCTCATAAAAAATTTCCTTAAATGGTTTATTAATAGATATCCTAAGGGCATTAGTTAGTAGAACCTATATATATATATATATATATATATATATAATTAACTAATTGAGATCCAATTTTGCACTGTGTCCAATTTAATATTTTTAATTTTTGTGCCAAGTGTTGACACCCCATTTTGCAACCTGCATTTAACCTCACATGGAGGGTAAAAGGGTAATTTTGCCTTGGGAATATGCATATTGATTCTAGCCATTAGATCCTTAATCTCATTTCACCAAAATGATCTTGATGTCGTAACGATCAAATCGACTGGTCATAAGCCCTAATCAGACCACCAGATTAAAAGTTATCATCAAATCAAGTTTTAATGGCTGAGACGCACTATCGCAAATTGAGTCCGACTATATGTGATTATGAACAATTGATTTCAATTGGTTATAAGTGTAATCAATTTGAGATCAATGATGTGTCATAATTTGATTGGTTAGGACTACATTTTATGGTGAGGTTGCATACATCTAATTAATTAGATAGTTAAACATTAATTATTCAATGAGTAATTTTTGCAATTATCTTTTAATTAGAGTAAATTTAGAACTAATTAAGTCTGAAATGGGAGTGATTGAAGCTATTTAATGTTAATTGAGAGCTAATTTGGGACCTATTAATGTTAATTGTGCTGAAACCATTTTCAAACAAATGACCTCTGCTCACCATTTCATCCATATCTCTCAAAATATTTTGAATTTGTGAATGAGGTTAATTTTCCCAGAAACTACATCCGGGGCTTCAATTTGAGCACAAGAATGAGACAATTCCGATCAGAATTGAGTTAGATATGATATTTCGAAGTTAGCTCTACAAGCTGTTACAGCAGTTGCGGGAAAACCGAATTTGGCTCGCTCCTCACTCCCACCAATCTTTCCATTTAATGCACCAGATTTCTCCTAAGGCTAAAATGAGGACTAGGTTCATGATTCTTTGTCAATCCTCATTAAATGACCTTCCATTCATATTTTCTCCACCACTACTATATAAACCCCCCCTCTTTCATTCCAAAGCACACAAAAACCCCCCTCTCTTCTTCTCTCTTGAGTTCTAGTGAAGTAGAATAGTCTTGTCATATCTTGGTCTTTCTGAGACTCAAGGTATTAAGTGAGACTCACTCTTCCTTTCCTAACTCTTCTTTTCCTCCACCCTTAGGACCTCCTTCAAGAGTCTCTTCCTCCACCATATGGATCTTGCATGAAGGTATAATCCCTTTCCCTAATTGTTTTTTTGTGTTTCCATGATGAGAATTTAGGAATAAGGCATGATAGTAACTATTTAAATCCTCTTGAATATGTTTGAATGTTCTTAATTGTTCTTATGTGTTCTTCACATGTTCTTGGTTGTTCATCACATGTTCATGCATAAACACTAGTTTTGATCCTAAATCCATATCAAAAATAGGAAAAAAATGTTTATTTCATAATTCTTTCAAATTCTTGAATCTAGGTTATCACCATCCACACACATTCACTAGAATTTATTTTTCAATCCAAATGCAATGCTAAATAAATTGAATTAGGGTTTATCACATGCACACACATTAAATTCAACATGTAACTTGATTGATATATTGGACGATGTGATATGAATGTTGGCCACCATAGTCTAGAAGACTGGTTTCACCAGGTAAGGTGGGTGCCTAACACCTTCCCACCTTGTAACATAGCCTCCGAACTTAGATTAAGGGTTAATAGATCAAATGCTTGTCCATGTAATTTTCAATTTCTAGATTGTAATTAGGAAACAAAGCCATGTACTTTATCTTAGATTGTATCTAGGACCAAAGCCATGTAATTTTCCTATGATCAATGTAAATTAAATTTCAAATTAATAAAATGAGGAATTTTTCAATTATGGTTTTCTTGTTTTTCCAATAATTAAATAAGTGGCGACTCCATTGTAAAACCCCTAATCTAAGGGGGAAAATATAACTAGTCGAACCTCCATTTTGAGAGGCAATAATACGACTCCACCCATTCACGTGGGTTTGGCCCAACATCCTATCATAAAACGGGCCGGGGGTGCGGTCTCTCACACCAAGTTAATTATTTACTGAAAAAAAAAATGAAGAGTCTAATATTAAATGAACCATATAAAAAAAACCAATTATGCACCTAATTTAATTTTTTTATTATTTTATAAATACTTATAAGTTATAATCTAAATCACCTTAAGCTTGATATTGGAATTTGGGATAATACGTGTCATTTTATGGACTATATGCAACATGCTAGAAGCATCGTGTGGACAACTACTAGGTTTCGTTTTATTACCCAAAAAATATAAATATTTGTTATTAACCAAATTGTAAGTATATACAGGTTAATTAGGATCAAAATGCCTCATTAAAATTGAATAGTGCTAACAAAAAATTACATGAAATTATCAAGGTTTAAGTCAAATATAAACTGTTGTAAAAAAAAAAAAAAGAATGAGTTAAATATAAGCTAAAATCAAAACAGATTTAAAATAAAATAAAAAACTAAAAATATTAAAATATTAAAATACTATAGCTAAACATATGATGTACAAATCTTAGTGTATGCCGGATTGTGTTTGCACATGACGCGAGTTGCATGCTAGTTTTATATATATATATATATATATATATATATATTAATAGGTAAAACTGAGAGAAAATCTAATTAGATTTCAAATTAGATTCTAATTGTTGTCTAGTTTTGCGCCACGTGTCCTGTGTGGGCCAATTTTGCCCTGTGTTAAAACTGTATGGGAGGAGGCCCGGCCCAATACTATCCTCATTCGTACGAATGAAGCAGGAAAGGGCCCGGCCCAATACCCAGTGTGAGGGCAAGCAAATATCCGAGGACAGCCAGCCGAGGAATGGACAAAATTACCATCCGAGGAGAGGTGGAGCATACTTATGAGGAATCGGGCCGAGTCCGAGGACGAAGGTCACCTCGGGACTTTTGTTCGAGGTATCTGGTGAACTCGTTAATCACTCAGAATAACGCCTGGGACAAACCTTATAACAGAGCAAAGGGGGAAATATCAAACAAAAAATAATGGTAAGAAATGACAAATATCTAAAGGTGCTGTCACCTCCGCATTAAATGTCTCCCAGCTAACTTTCTGGCCGCATTAATGTGGAGGTGATACCTGAAAAGTGAGCGAACAGCTTTCCAGCTAAGAATGGAAGATTCAAGAGAGGGCAAGGGGGATGACGAAAAAGGACGTTGAATGCTGGGTCCATACGTGGATGATTAAAACGGCAAAAAAGCCATGGTATATAAGAGGAATAAAGACAAAAAGAAAAGGGGAGAAAAAGAAAAAGAAAGAAAGAAAAAGGGAAATCAGATCTCTAGGGCATGTCCGAAGAGATTTATTCCTACACTCTACGCTCGTATCTTTAACCTTTTTACACTAAAATCCAATATTTTGGCCCAAGATCAGACTAGCTTTCTTTCCTGCACTCTATAAATTCATTGTTTGGGCTACGTGGGCCTGGATCCATTCCCGTTTTGGATTCAAGTCAAATCTGGTCCTTACAATTGGCGCCGTCTGTGGGAAACTGCTTGATCTGATCAGAAAGAGATTTGGGTTTAGTGCGCAAAATGGAGGAATCAGGTTCGCATCAACCAACGGTAGGGCCACATCAGGGTAATGACAGTCCGCACCAGGCAGCATCAGGAGATTCGCAGCATAATTACTCGGGAGTCCATCCTCAACAGAGGGGAGGTCGTGAGCAAAGTGGGCAAACAGTGCACATTAATAGGAGCCAATCGCGTGAGAGAAGTCACGCTTCCCATGCAGAGAATGACAGGGACATGCAACATGAGATAGATGAGTTGAAAAAGAAGTTACGCCGCGCACGGCGTAAACGAGCATCATTTGAATCGGAGTCCTTTTCTGGGGATACAGAAGATGATACATATAGGCAAAGATCTAGGACTCCACCTAGTGAAACCTTCTCCGGTAGCCAAGAGTACAGTAATTATGGGAGGAAGGGCAAAAGTACCTCGCATAAGGGCCTGGGAAACAAAGCTATGAACGAAGCCTTGAGTCAAGTAGCCAAATCGCCTTTCACACGACGGATTGAGGGTGCTAGCCTTCCTCGGCGATTTAACCAACCAACTTTCTCTCTTTATAATGGTCGGACCGATCCAGTGGAGCATGTAAGTCATTTTAATCAAAAAATGATCGTCCATTCGAAGGATGAGGCCTTAATGTGTAAGATCTTTCCGTCCAGCTTGGGTCCAATGGCAATGAGATGGTTTAATGGCCTTAAGGCAAACTCTATTGATTCTTTCAAAAAGCTTACCCAGTCCTTTGGAGCGCGTTTCATCACATGCAGTAGGGTACCTTTGCCATTAGGATCTTTGCTGTCAATGTCTATGCGTGAGGGAGAGTCCTTGAAGGCTTACTCGGACAGATATTGGGAGATGTTTAACGAGATAGATGGAGACTATGATGATGTGGCCATCAGTACATTTAAGGCAGGGTTACCGGCGGAGCATGATCTGAGAAAATCCATCACCGGCAAACCTGTCACCAGTGTACGTCTGTTGATGGATAGGATTGATAAGTATAGAAGGATTGAGGAAGATCAATTGCAAGGTAAGGGGAAAGCGAAGGTGATTCCTCAGGAGAGGAGGGATTCCAGGCCGGATCGGCTACAGAACAATCGTCCTCGGAGAGACTTTTTAGGGCAATCTGCATCTGCCAATGCTCAGGCAGTCAATGTTGTGTTCCAAGAGCCAGTGCAGAAAGTTTTGGAAAAAGTAAGGAATGAGCCATTTTTTAAGTGGCCGAATAAAATGGCAGGAGATCCAGGCAATCGCAACCAAAACCTGTATTGCCAATATCATCAGGATCACGGTCATGCTACTGAGGATTGTCGGAACTTATGGGATCATTTGGAGCAACTGGTCCGAGAAGGAAGGTTAAAGCATTTATTGCATCATTCCAGTGGCCGAGGAGGCCTGACCGGCGCAGCATTTCAGGGAAATCCTGCATCCAAGCCTCCTCTAGGGACCATCAATGTTATATTCGCCGCTCTAGGGAGGACTGGATCCTGCCCAACCAGGATAATGTCAGTATCACATTTCACCGATGATGAGCCTAATTCAATGTCGAAGAGAGCCAAGACGAATGTCCCTTTAGTGCTGAGTTTTTCAGAAGTGGACAAACAAGGAACCATACAGCCGCACGACGATGCTCTGGTGGTTACCCTAAGAATTGGCGGATACGATGTGAAGAGGGTCATGGTTGACCAGGGGAGTGCAGCGGAGATTATGTATCCTGACCTCTTTAAGGGTCTGGGTTTGAAGCTCGAAGATTTATCTGTCTACAGCTCGCCTTTGGTGAGTTTTGAAGGTAAGAAGGTGGTCCCTAGGGGCCAGATCAGACTGCCTGTGCAAACTGGATTGGATGTGGTTGAGGTAGATTTTATCGTAGTAGATGCCTTCTCTCCGTACACGGCGATTATGGGTAGGCCATGGCTGCATTCTTTGGGCGCCGTTTCCTCCACCCTTCATCAAAAAGTTAAATACCCCTCTGGAGGCCAAGTGCTGGAGATAGTGGGAAGCCAGTCTATGGCTAGGCAGTGCCTAATTGCGGCCATTCAGCACAAACCAGAGACTGGTGCCTCTGCCAGTAAAGAGAATGTCTTATAGCAGTTGGGGGCCTCGTCGTCGCTGTGTGGGGGGTCAGATGACGAGATGAGTTGTGAGGGTTTGGAAAGGGTGACTGTAGGGGACGACCGTGAAAGATTCTTCCAGGTTGGGGCTCGGTTGCCCCCACAGGAGAGGGAAGAGTTGATTGAGCTTTTAAGAGGAAACGCAGACGTTTTTGCATGGGACGCCTATGAAGCCCCTGGTCTGAATCCAGAATTCATTTGTCATCGTTTGAATGTAGATCCTTCAGTGACTCCGAAAAAGCAACCTCCTCGGCGACCCTCGAGTGAGCACGTGGAGGCAATAAAGTCTGAGGTGGTTAAACTCAAACAGGCAGGGGCTATTAAAGAGATTTTCTACCCCCAGTGGTTGGCTAATACCGTAGTGGTGAAGAAGAAAACAGGAAAATGGCGCATCTGCGTAGACTTTACAGACTTTAACAAGGCCTGCCCCAAGGATCCTTTCCCTATGCCGAGGATAGATCAGTTGGTAGATGCAACAGTAGGCCATCCTCAGATGAGTTTCCTGGACGCCTTCTAGGGTTATCATCAAATACCATTGGCAGTGGAGGACCAGGAAAAAACGGCTTTCGTCACTCCTGTGGGGAACTATCACTACAAAGTAATGCCTTTTGGCCTGAAAAATGCAGGGTCAACTTATCAACGGATGATGACAAAAATGTTTGAATCACGGTTGGGAAAAACTATTGAGGTCTACATTGATGATATGGTGGTGAAAAGCAAGTTAGCATCTGAACACTTAGCAGATCTTACCGATGTTTTTGAAATTCTGAGGTGGCACAAGTTGCATTTGAACGCCTCTAAGTGCTCCTTTGGAGTGGGGTCAGGGAAGTTCCTAGGATACATGGTGACTCATAGGGGGATTGAGGTAAACCCAGATCAAATTAAAGCAACCAATAGCTTGCAGCCACCTCGGAACCCAAAGGAAGTCCAGAAGCTTACTGGGATGATGGCAGCTTTAAATCGGTTCATATCCAGATCAGCAGAAAGGTGTAGACCTTTCTTTCTTTTGTTACATAAATGGAAAGAGTTTCAATGGTCCGAGGAGTGTGTCAGAGCCTTCCAAGAACTTAAACGTTACCTATCCCATCCGCCTATAATGTCCAGCCCAGCGGTGGACGAGGTCCTTTTCTCTTACCTCGCTGTTGCCTCACATGCCATAAGCCTTGTGCTCATACGGGTGGACGACGGTGTACAACGACCAGTCTATTATGTAAGCAAGTCGCTTAATGAAGCTGAGGTGCGTTATCTACCACTGGAGAAAGCGATATTGGCTATGGTGCATGCCACGAGGAAACTCCCCCATTACTTTCAGGCGCATACTGTGGTCGTCCTAACTCAACTCCCCCTTAAGTCAGTGCTCATGAGCGTCGATTATACAGGGAGGGTAGCCAAATGGGGTACGATTCTAGGGGCTTTTGATATAAAGTACATGCCCCGTACCTCAATCAAGGGACAAGTGCTCGCCGATTTGGTGGCCGAGTTTGCTGAATCTCCAGAAAAGGTGGAAAGGGGAGACGAACCGGTGGAGGGAAGATTGGTAGGCATGGCCTCTGTTCAGGGCCTACGATATTGGGAATTGTATGTTGATGGAGCAGCCAATCAGCGGGGATCAGGAGTGGGGCTAGTACTGGTGTCCCTCGAAAAGATTACCATAGAGAAATCCTTTAGACTGAATTTCTCTGTTACGAATAACGAGGCCGAGTATGAAACTTTACTGCAGGGGATGCAGATGGTGCAAAAACTGGGGGGAAAGGCAGTAAGAGCTTTTTCGGACTCAAGATTGGTTGTGGGACAAGTAGGAGGTGATCTAGAGGCGCGAGATTCAAGAATGCTAGAATATTTGCATTTGGTCAGGAATATACAGGAAAGATTTGAAGCTTTTGACTTGTCTCATGTGCCCAGAAGTGGGAACACCCATGCAGATTCGCTGGCCACTCTGGCCACGTCCTCGGCTCAAGATCTACCTCGGGTAATCCTGGTGGAAGACCTATATGTGCGAGCTCTGGCGCATCAAGATGCACCACGGATACACCAGGTTGCGCTGGGTCCCAGTTGGATGGATGCCATATCACTGTTCCTGGAAAAAGATGTACTACCTGTGGAAAAATCCGAGGCTGACAAAATACGGAGGAAAGCTCCTCGGTTTTGGTTGTCCGAGGACAAAAAATTGTACAAACGTTCGTTCTCTGGGCCTTATTTATTATGTGTGCACCCAAAGGCATCGGAGACACTTTTGGAGGAATTACATGAAGGGGTTTGTGGAAGTCATACAGGGGGAAGATCATTGTCCCACAGGGCTCTTACCCAAGGATATTGGTGGCTGAACATGCAGAAGGAGGCGCAAGAATATGTCAAGAAATGTGATCAGTGCCAAAGATTTGCACCGAACATCCACCAGCCTGGAGGAACGCTCAATCCGCTTTCCAGCCCATGGCCTTTTGCTCAATGGGGCCTAGACATTGTGGGTCCTTTCCCCAAAGCTGCGGGGAACAGAAAATACCTCCTGGTATGCACAGATTATTTTACCAAATGGGTTGAAGCTGAACCTTTAGCCAATATCAGGGATGTGGATGTCAAAAGATTCATCTGGAAGAATATAATTACGCGGTTCGGTGTTCCCAACGTCCTCATCTCGGATAACGGTCTCCAATTTGACAGTAAAGCCTTCAGGAAGTACTGTTCTGATTTGGGAATAAAAAACAGGTATTCCACCCCAGCCTACCCGCAAGGAAATGGGCAGGCTGAGGCCGTAAATAAGGTCATTGTGAATGGATTAAAGAAGAGGTTGGATGACGCCATGGGAAGATGGGTTGAGGAGCTACCCCATGTGCTGTGGACCTACAGGACAACGCCTCGGAAGTCTACCGGTGAAACCCCCTTCTCAATGACGTATGGGGCTGAAGCCGTAATACCACTGGAGAGTGGTTTCCCTACGATGAAATCTGGAGGGTTCACTCCGGATGGAAATGAAGAATTATTAAAAAGGAACCTGGATCTAATTGAAGAACGGCGAGAAAACGCTAGGGTGCAATTAGCCTACTATCAACATAAGCTAAAGCAAGGTTACGATCTTAACGTGAAGTTGAGACCATTGGCCCCAGGAGATTTGGTTTTGAGGAGAGTTGTAGGAAATGTTAAAAACCCTGCTTAGGGGAAGTTGGGGCCCAATTGGGAGGGACCGTATCGCATCACGACGGTGGCAGGAATAGGAGCTTACTATTTAGAAGATTTAGATGAGAAAATTGTACTTCACCCTTGGAATGTAAGTAATCTGAAAAGGTATTACTATTGATAATAAAAGTTATCTTGTTTTCCCCTTGCTTCTTTATATATACTATGACATCTGTTGAAATATTAAACAGAAACTAAGTCATGTCAGGTCCTCGGACCACAGACTTAGTGGAAATTAATATACTATGACATCTGTTGAAATATTAAACAGAAACTAAGTCATGTCAGGTCCTCGGACCACAGACTTAGTGGAAATTAATATACTATGACATCTGTTGAAATATTAAACAGAAACTAAGTCATGTCAGGTCCTCGGACCACAGACTTAGTGGAAATTAATATACTATGACATCTGTTGAAATATTAAACAGAAACTAAGTCATGTCAGGTCCTCGGACCACAGACTTAGTGAAAATTAATATACTATGACATCTGTTGAAATATTAAATAGAAACTAAGCCATGTCAGGTCCTCGGACCACAGACTTAGTGGAAATTAATATACTATGACATCTGTTGAAATATTAAACGGAAACTAAGCCATGTCAGGTCCTCGGACCACAGACTTAGTGGAAATTAATATACTATGACATGTGTTGAAATATTAAACAGAAACTAAGTCATGTCAGGTCCTTGGACCACAGACTTAGTGGAAATTAATATACTATGATATCTGTTGAAATATTAAACGGAAACTAAGCCATGTCAGGTCCTCGGGCCACAAACTTGGTGGAAATAAATATTGCAGAACATCTCTTAAAATGAGAAACAGCAAGTCATCCTTGTTTTATCCTCGGACCACGAATCAGGAAAATATAATTGCCCGTGCAGTGTTAAGGAATATATTCAATGAAATATATGTTGTGATAAAGTCTTTAGAACATGATCTTGAATATAAGTTATTATTTCCTGGATTAAGTCTTGACCTGCTTTATAGGCTATGATTGACTTCGTGGTTGTCAAATAAGTGTAAGTATAATTTAATATGTTCACACCCTACTTAACGTTTAGGTGAGGTGATATTGCCTGGAAATCGTGGAACTTATTAGGGAACTAAATAAAAGGGAGATACATTTTTGAAAGATCAACATTATGCTTTATTAATTCATCTTGTTCCTCATTAATGTCTGCTAGTTCTTTGATAATGAATCATGTTATAAAAGAAAACAAAGAACTGAGCAAAGTAAATATTATACAGTTAAGTAAAATGATGATGCTGACAAATATTACTTAAAGTAAGGAAAAATTTTTCATACATTATCAAAATTGGCCTTTAAGCACAGAAGAAGAAATTACAATTGTTGTCACTATTGAAATAAATAAAAAAAATGATAATAATAATAAAAAATAAAACTAAGGCTTCAATTTGATCTGGAGC
The DNA here is from genome assembly GCA_023055345.1 of Quercus wislizeni. Lineage (NCBI taxonomy): Eukaryota > Viridiplantae > Streptophyta > Magnoliopsida > Fagales > Fagaceae > Quercus > Quercus wislizeni. The sequence goes on along the minus strand of JALGQJ010000005.1, from coordinate 3,639,983 downwards.
TTTGGTTTGGAAGCCTGGTCAGCTGCCTCAGGGTTGGTCTCTTTCTCTTTGTCCTTAAGAGACTCCTGTGCAGGTAAAGTGACTAATGCTAACTGCTTCTCAAAATCTTGAGAAGCTGTCCCTGGTGGAGGGGCTTCAGTCACTTCACCTGAAAGGGGCCCCTTTTGGATCTCTTTTTCTTTACCCTGGTCTGACTGAGCAGCAGGGGGAAGGGGCTGAGAGGAGGCCTCGGCAGTTGGCTGAGGCACGAGAGGGGCCGTCTCAGCCTGCTTAGGAATTTGCAGGGCTGAGGGGAAGATGATGCTTTCTGGCTTCCTCAGCCCTGATGAGGCCTCAACCTCAGCCTGGTTGAGAGCCTCTTCCCAGGTTTGGGCGCAGTAGGCGCGGCAGACAATAAGGACCTCAGCCCGAAGAGCGTCTTCAGTCTCAGCCACGCCAACGTCATATCCGTGCTGTTCGGCCTCGTCTCTCTCCTTCTCGGCCTTGAGTTTATCCTCCTCCGCTTGCACTTTTGCTTTTTCGGCCAAGGCTTTAAGCTGGTTAGCCTCCTCTAGTTGCTGCTTTAGAGTTGCGATTTGCCCCTTGGCCGTAACCAACTGCCCTTTGACCTCAACGACCAGCTTCCTCTGGCTCTCAGCCCCCTTCAAGGCAGCCTCAGCACTTTTCTTTAGCTGCTCCTCAGTCTTCAATTTCTCCTTGAGGTCCTTATTGCTGTTCTCGGCGATATTCAGCGTCTGCACAGCAGAGACCCTTCTCTGTCTCTCATCGTCTAATTGTTGCGCGACGGAATGATATATCTCTTCCATTCTGAATATGCCTTGAACAGCCTGTAAAAGAAAAACAACAGCAGCAACAAAACAGACGTAACAAAAAACGTGTAAGAATAACAATGTGTATATGTACGAGTAACGTGAAATAACCATTATGCCAAGTGAAAAGAAAAGAACAGAAGTTGAAGAATGGCAACACATACCATGCCTAGAGACCGCTTGGCTTGGAGAACTACTTCATTCCTCCTTAAACCTCACAGCTCTATCATATCCCTGGGCAGCAAGAGCGTTTCCTCCAATGCCGAGGCTATGTGGCAGCCAATACCCCCATTGTAATCTCTAATCGAGGCATTATCGGTCAGAGGTTCACCCCCAAGCATGGGAGCTGGAAGCCATGCCCGGGGTTCAGACTGTTGAACCTCTCCAGGCTCTGGTCATCGACTGGGAGCATGGCCGACCTTCAGCTGCTTCGTCGGCCTATGGGCCTCCTCTTCACTAGAGGAGCGAGTCCTCCCAGTCTCCGCTATCTCCTTACCCTTGGGATCCCTTCTCCTCTTTGGATCAGGTTGTTCAGCCCTGGATGGAGGAGCTGGCCGAGGGGCGCGAGGAGGGGACTTGGGAGGAGGGGGAGGAAGCTTGGGTTGGGTAGGCCTTCCAGCCTCCCCCCTCCCAGGTTGGCTCTCCAAGAGCTCTTGGAGGCTACGTTGGGGCTTCCTCTGAATGCCCATATCTTCAGGGGTATTGGGTGAGGGAGTAAGTAAGTCAATGACTTCGTAGTTGTCTGTGGCCGAGGCTAGGTCCACAAAACTTCCTTCTTCTCGTTCAGCTTCTTCTTCCTCCTTTACTTGAGAAGTGTGGGGAGAAGATGGAGCGACTTCGGCGAGACTGGCAACGGGCAGTTCCTCGGCGTGCTTAGAGTATTCTGGAAGAGGAATACCTTGGGGAACTACGAACCCTTCGTAAGCAACGCTGATTCTGCGAAGCCGAGGATCCTTAGCCTTTATCACGCACGACGGGGCTTGAAATGCGCGCGATATAGGGTTGTAGCCGAGAATGAGATAAGCTGCTCTTAACTGACCGTCTGATGGGTTGACGTAGATTTCGGCTCGGAGAACTCTATCCAAACTGGCTTTGTTAACTAAGCGCAATGATGGCGAAGTAGCGCGGGGATCTGCAGTGTCAATAGAGACAATCAAGAGTCGCTTTAGTGTAGACCGACGACAATGGGAAAACTAGAATCTGAACAGTTAAACATAGAAATTAAGTAAGTTGGATCCCCACCTGGCTCACCCTCTTTAACTGGGCATGGTAAGCCATCATGCCACTGCCCAGAGAAGATTAAGAAATCTTCTTTTAATCCCTTATTAGATTGAGGGAGACACTGAATCAGCCTGACCTCTGCCTGCCTGGATTTTAGGTAGTACCCCTGATTTTTTAGGTGCTGGAGGTTATAAACCCAGTTTATATCATGGTGGGTCAAATTTAGGTTCATTCGTTCGTTCATGGCTTCTATACTTCCTAATACCCTAAACATATTCGGCGCGCATTAGGTGGGGGACAACCTAAAATACCTAAGATAGTTCCTAGTGAGGGTGCCCATGGGAATGGTCATCCCCCCTTCTATGAAAGCAATCATAGGAATGACCACCTCATTTGTCTTTCTTTCATCATACCATTCACCCTGTGCCGCGTATCTAACGCCCACATGAGGAGGAATGTTATACTTAGTCCTAAAATTTCTCATTCCCTCCTCGGTATCTACTAACTCCTTAAATCTACCCATTTTTTAAGAGGCCCTAGGGGAGAGATTCTACAATAAAAGGAATAAAAGTTAAAGAAAGATTAGGAGGACTTACAGGTGTGAGAAATGGTCCTCGGACAGGATTTATATATTTGTAGACGCGCAAAGGAACGAGAGAAAGAAATAAAGTATCAGGTTCTAGAATAACGCAATCGTTCAAAAGTGACAAGAAATTGATTTGAAAGACTACTTATAGTTGCGCAAAAATTAAAAGCGGGAGTTCGCCCGCCCAAATTCCCAAAAGACCCAACCACCGTTGGATTGTCATCTCACCGTTGAACGTGGGAGACAAAGGGGTTGCCAAAATTAAATAAAGGCGCTTCCTGGACACTGAAGAGTCAGGAGCGAGTTGCGAGAAGATAAACACGTGTTGCTATGATTTGACCCAACAGAACCAGATCATAAGGGAGATCCGAAGAGAGAATCAAAATCCTCATTTTCTCCCGAGGAACTGAAAAGCAAGATTTTGAGGGGCTATTGTGTGGGCCAATTTTGCCCTGTGTTAAAACTGTATGGGAGGAGGCCCGGCCCAATACTATCCTCATTCGTACGAATGAAGCAGGAAAGGGCCCGGCCCAATACCCAGTGTGAGGGCAAGCAAATATCCGAGGACAGCCAGCCGAGGAATGGACAAAATTACCATCCGAGGAGAGGTGAAGCATACTTATGAGGAATCGGGCCGTGTCCGAGGACGAAGGTCACCTCGGGACTTTTGTCCGAGGTATCTGGTGAACTCGTTAATCACTCAGAACAACGCCTGGGACAAACCTTATAACAGAGCAAAGGGGGAAATATCAAACAAAAAGTAATGGTAAGAAATGACAAATATCTAAAGGTACTGTCACCTCCGCATTAAATGTCTCCTAGCTAACTTTCTGGCCGCATTAATGTAGAGGTGATACCTGAACAGTGAGCGAACAGCTTTCCAGCTAAGAATGGAAGATTCAAGAGAGGGTAAGGGGGATGACGAAAAAGGACGTTGAATGCTGGGTCCACACGTGGATGATTAAAGAGGCAAAAAAGCCATGGTATATAAGAGGAACAAAGACAAAAAGAAAAGGGGAGAAAAAGAAAAAGAAAGAAAGAAAAAGGGAAATCAGATCTCTAGGGCATGTCCGAAGAGACTTATTCCTACACTCTACGCTCGTATCTTTAACCTTTTTACACTAAAATCCAATATTTTGGCCCAAGATCAGACTAGCTTTCTTTCCTACACTCTATAAATTCATCGTTTGGGCTACGTGGGCCTGGATCCATTCCCGTTTTGGATTCAAGTCAAATCTGGTCCTTACATGTCCTATCTATATATTTTTTAATTTCTCGGTGAGTTAATGTAAATTATTTATTTTTAGAGAGTGTTTTATTTCCTAATTTTAGAATCAAATGTAAGACCACATCATAAATATTCATTCAAGTAAGTTATTGAGTACAAAAACTAAAAAGTCTAGAATAAAAGAATCGTTAAAAAAGAAAAGTGCTCCACAATAACAAAAATTAAGAAGTAATAAAAAAAAATGGATAGTTTACATTCATTTAAAGAGTTAACAAAAAATAAATAAATAAATAAATAATATTCTTACAAGACTTTTTAAAGAGTTAACAAAATATAAGAATGACTATATATATATATATATATATATATATTAATATAAGATATAAATTCTACTCTAATTTAATCTAAGTATATATGTATGTGAAGCGCCCTCTTGGAAACTTGATCCCTAGCTCTTACCTCCCATACCCCACAAGTACTTAATACTTGTGGAGTGACTATCAATAGTATTTAAATTATATATAATAGAATAATAATATGCATCTTATTGTATATCTTTAAGTGTATCCATGTATATGCATGAGGTTACAAGCTTGTTTATTAATAATTAAACTAATACTATCTTTCCAAATAATCAATTCAACTTTATTTAGAATTTCAAATTATGTGAATAAAAAAAAAAAGAATTTCAAATTATGGGGTCCATCATAAAATAATTGTCTTTTATGATCTTCCAAGATATCAATTGAATTTTGGCAATCACTTTATCAGTTTAGCTATTTTAGCATTCAAATAAATACAAGAAAAACCTGCTTTTGGTGTGCCAAATTTTAAATTTGTTATTCCACGTCTCTCTCATCTTTTAATAATAATAATAATAATAAAAAACTCTCACAATTCTCTTTTCTATCTCACCCCTTAGAGTTCTCTCTCTCTCCTATACGAAAGTAATTTCAATATTGGATTTAAATTTAAAACATGTAATAACTTGACCATTAGAATTTGTTTTAAAAATGTCGTGAACGGAACAATTATCTTATTATTATTATTATTTATTTTTTTATGGGTATTTGGTTTTTCTAATTTGGGTTATCGGGTTTGGGAAAGTTAATATTATTTTAGTGAAAAAAAGAAAAGAAAAAATGAAGAAGTGCTAAACTGAGTTTTCTTTACATTTTGCTCCGTTCGAGCCATCGCTCCAAGAGAGAAAGCTGAGTCCGTATAGATGCTTCTGCATTTGATTCATTTTCACCATCATCAAGGTTTGAGCGCTCAATGAAAAAAAAACCAAACCTGTCTCTGTGAGTAAAAAAAAGTTCATTAAATTTGGTGTAATGATTTGTGTTTGGTTTTTAAGAAACTTACTTTGAATTCCAGTCTGAACTTAGCATAATCGTATTGAAATTCTTCTTATTGTGTGTGTTTGGAACTGATCTCCAATCTGTAAATCACTTTTTCCCAGTTCATATTTCTCTTTCCATTTCCCAGATTTGCCCAAAAAAGAAAGAAAGAAAAAAAAAATTCGACAGAGAAAAAGTTACCGACTTTGCTCTCAATTTGATTGCTCAAAAACCAGTTCTTTCTTTTCCTTATGAGTTTCCCAGATCTGGGTACTTCTTCATATTCTTATACTGCATTGCTAGTTTGCTATATAGTATATACAAGGTGTAAGATTTAGAAGTTTGATTTGTAATTCTTGATTCTTTTCTAATCTGATTCAATGTGCAAAGCAGTCATGTGATTGATCTTATCAACTTTTTCAATGTCTGTATAAGTAGAACACATTGGGGGCACACTTCAATTACTAACCTCAAAATCATGAGCTTGGAAGAGTGCAATGTTAAACTTTGAGATAAGAGGGAGTGAATGTATTTGAGTGCATTGTGTGGTGTAATGTCAAAGCATAAGCCCCATTTGGGCCAAATTAAGTTACAGGATAAAAAAAGTAGTGTTTAATAGCTCAACTCCTTACAGTGTTTATCGGCTAGGCTCTTCTATGAGTTCCAAGATATAGTAATGTTCTTGATTATCTTCATGCCCTTAATCATTGATGCTATCTGATTTTTTAGGCTTTTGAATACTTACTATTTGGATTTCTATATAATGTTAAAGCAGTCCATTGAAGTCCTGTCTGTAGAAAAGCTATGATTTTCATTATTAGGGGAAAAGGCCTACAACATTCTCTTGAACTGTCTTAAAGTTTCCCTATTTTAATGTTAGGTTGGGCTGATGTTTTTAAAAAACTCATCTGCACAGTATATTTCAAGAAACGTTAGCTGGCAGTGATTATGGATGGGGAGGCTCAACGGTCAGTGTCTTTTCGGTCAAACCGTAGAGGAGAGCGGAATAACCAAAGCCCATATTCCAAAGGTAAGGAATATAGCACCAAAGTTCCACATTTCTCAAAATCAGTGAAAAAAAGTTTTTTTTTTTTTTTTTTTTTTTTTCTTATAAAAGAATTTATTATGATTTTTAATTTTTCGTATGTGTTTTTGATGTATCATTGTTTTATGCAATAAAATGATGTAACTGTTTGTTGTGGCACAAGGATTGAATGACTATTATAAATTTTTGGCTAAATTACAAATTGCACACTCTAACTTTATTCAAAATTCAATTCAATCCTATAACTTTCAATTTTGTTAAATTCGGTCCTCCCGTTAGTCTCTGTCAGAATTGCGCTGTTAACTTTCAATTTTGTTTAATACTAGATTACGTCATTTTGGGGGTCTTTAATTGCTCAAATTTGATGGAGACTATTGAGATGACTGAATTGAACAAAGTTAAAAGTTAGAGGACTGAATTGAATTTTAGGCAAAGTTAGAAGGTGCCATTTTTAATTTAACCTATATTTTTTCATTCTTGTGCAAAGTTTCACATTTTTCAAAACCCGTGAAACCTTTTTAGTGTTTTGTATATGGGTTTTTGGTGTAGCATTTTTTATGCAATATAATGATTTAAATCTTTGTTGGAGAGCACAAGGATTGAATGACTGTGTATAGATTTTTTTTTTTTTCCTGGCAGTGCAAAGTTCCACATTTATCAAAATCTATGAAAATTATTTTATTTTATTTTAAAATTTTGAATGTTTTGTGTATTAGTTTTTGGTATAGCATTGTTGTATCATGGCAATGCAAAGTTAGTTATTTTTGTTTTGTGGGGGTTTCAATGTAGCACTTGGATTTAGATATTTGGTTTTGCACCATAAATTTTAAGTGGGTTCTGTGACCTGTTGTGTTGTTGGTTGCAGACTCAGAAGGGGATTTATTTTCTCCAGGGAGGTTGCCCCAAGATTATCCCATGAAGATTGTTTGGAAGAAGGGATTCATTCGATTGGTTCTTGTAGTGGGCATCTTGTGGATGATGCTAATTCTAATTGCATTGTTGTTTCATGTATGGTCTTGCCAATCTTCAGTTTCTTTCTTTTCAGGTATTTCTGGAAGATATAAAATCTTTCCATGGATTTTTAATCTGTTGCTTTAAGTTTTGTTTTAGTTTCTGGTTTAGTATCTACTCTAATCTGCACTCAAATGGTTTCATGTGGAAAGGGGAAAAAGCAATGTTGCTGTTGACTTGAATTTAATGTTTGTATTGTTTTGTAATTCAAAACTCTGCCTGTGTTTCAAAAGCTGAATAGTTCTACCCCTCATAGCTCATTATGTAATTGGAAGCCTCCTGTCTGGAGGTCTTGCTTTCTAGGGGGTGCTGAAAGCTGAAATGTCATAGGTTCAAAGCATTTTCTTTTCATCAAGCTACATATTTACAGTAATTAAATAGGAAATCATATAAGTTCTTTGCATAGGAATATGATGGTAAACTGAGTATCATTGATCTCAGAAATATCACTTGCAACACATGTATCCTTTTTCGATCTCTTGATCTCTTATCCCATGCATATTTAAAATCCAGGAGAATAACTGAGGAAAAAGTAAATTGCGCTTGAAGGCCCGTAAAAGCTATAAATTTGGCAGCTATTCATGAATTAATGTGGAAAATAAGAAATGCATTTGAATCAGGAAGAAAGAATGTATATGGATCTTATTTTTGAGGGGTTCAAGGGCAGGGCTGTGTTCTTATCATTCTGTAACAATTCTTAATATTAGAGAATCTTGTGAATATTTCAGATATTACTTACACCATAATACTGGATTGCTAGTCACTGATGCAAACATGATAGAATTACATCATGTATGTTTAGTGGAAAAGATCTGCATTTTTGAATTTTTTTTTTACTATATTTGCAGATATCTTTCTCTGGTTTGTGATAATATGATGGTTTTCTGCTTGTCATGCAGCTATATGTAACAAAGATAGCAAAGTATACACAGTGTTAGACACAATGGGGCTCGTACCGAAACCTCAACACCGTAAGATCATGGCAATGTTTCTTATCTGATGTGTTGATCTTTGCTTAGTTGAAATAATTGGTATTGATTTGCTCATATTAACTAGGCTGTCCAATTCCCCTTGCCAACGACCCTGATAAAGTAGTTATTCCAGAGGGAAGGACTCGTGATAGATTTGTCAAAGATTTATTCTTTGTCATGGAAGATGACAAATGGAATAATAGATCTCAGACAGCTCCACTGTTTGGAGGACAAGAAAGTTGGTCGCAGAGAGAGAAGAGTTTTAAACTAAATTCAACCATGAAGGTAAAATTAACTATTTTATTATTGTTATTGATGGTGTTGTTCTTACTGTTTGTTGTTTTGTTGCTACTATTACCACTGCTAATATTTAGGATGTTTATGGTCATGATGAAGTTAAGCATGAGTTTCAATTGATTATTTGTATTTTGACAATGAAAATAAAATGCTTTTGTCGTATTCTATAGCACATATTTTTACCTAAAAGAAGAATGATGAAGGGAAGGCTGCTGTTATCAATTTCATGTTGGTTTTCTGATTTCATGTATGTTGAAAATTCATATGGTTTTTCACTATTCTCTCTTCCCCATATATTTAAAGAAGCTATTATTTACTATATGCTGGTCCTTTTTCAGGTGCACTGTGGATTTATTCGAAATAGTGGTGCTGAAATGGCTCCTTCAGACATCAAATATGTCAAGAAGTGTCGGTTTGTGGTTGCATCTGGAATTTTTGATGGATACGATGTACCTCATCAGCCTTCAAATATAAGCCTTCGCTCTAAGAAGCTCTTCTGTTTTCTTATGGTGTTGGATGAGATTTCCCTCAAATTTATAAAGGAAAATGTTACTATCAGAGATGATGGTAATGGGGGGAAGTGGGTGGGTATCTGGCGTCTTGTCTTACTGAAGCATCCACCTTATGATGAGCCCAGAAGGAATGGAAAAATTCCTAAGATTTTACTCCACAGATTGTTCCCTCAAGCTCAGTACAGCATTTGGATTGATGGTAAAATGGAACTGATTGTTGATCCATTGCTAATGCTAGAAAGGTATCTTCTAAAATTCCTAAGAATCTTCTGGCATGTGTATCTTTGTTTACATTTGTGTATGTATATTTGTGTCTTGAGACGGTGGGAAATTGCATTTTATATTCATTCAGTTGAGAAATAGAGCTCTAAATATTTTTTTTGTTATGTTTTCTGGTTTCATTCAGTTGGGAAATAGAGCTTTAAACTGTCACTTCATTCAGTTGAGAAAAATGAGAGGAAACGAAAAGAAAAATGAAGTTTGAATATTTTGTTTGTTATGCTTTCTGGTTTCATTAAAATGAGTATCAGTTTCAACTTGATGGTTTGGTACATGCATTATGCCGTTTCTGCACTTTTAGTTATAGTTTATTTTTTATATAAGTACTTTTAGTTATGGTTTGTACTTGCCAAACGAAAAAAGAAAAGAAAGGTCAAATAGTTTATTAGGCTCAGTAAGTGGAAGTTTTTGGTTTCTTCATTTAGAGATTCTGTTCTTTTCTTACCTTAACTCAGCAAATAAATGGTTTAGCGGGGTGTTCATGAGGTGTTGGGGAAGAGCTGACGAAGCTTTCTACCTAACTAGATGGAAGGCAGAAAAATGCTTATGATCTGTGATTTGGGATATTCTCTTTTTACCTTACAAGTGGAATAGTTTGATGTTAAGATTGCCCATCAAGATATTAATAAAAAAATAAAAAAATCAGGTTCATCCAAGATAAGTTTTTCCAAAAAACCCTGTCGTACCAAACTTTTTGTTCTTGCTCTACATTGTTGCATTTCTCTTACTGATATCAAGGAGAAACTGCTTTCTAAAGGAACCACTTTTGGTTTTCAGATATTTATGGCGTGGAAAGCATACTTTTGCTATTGCTCAGCACAAGCATCACCGCAGTATTTATGAGGAAGCTGATGCAAACAAGCGGAGAAAGCGATATGCCCGACCTCTTATTGATCTCCACATGAAAATTTACCGTTATGAAGGGATGCCATCATGGAGACCTGGGGGAAAAACCATTAGTGGTAAGATAGCAGACTAGACATTTTGGTTCTTTACTTGGTTCTCTTTGGTCTTTTTAATCCAAGAGTGCTTGTGTGTACATCATAAAATTTTATTTGTGAACAGTGGAGAATGGACAAAGTGAGCCATTATTGGTGAGAAAAATTGCATTAGAGATTTTGGAAAATTCAAAGACTTGTGACCATAGTATTTCTTTTCCAAAGACAATTTCCACAGTTTAGTTTATATGTAGAGAGAGGGCACAACCTTTTGTGTCAGAGGAGCCTGTCCCATGATGCAAAAGAACTAGTTCACTAAGGTCAACCTCTACCAAGTTGTTTTCATTATAAAAGTCGTTCTTGTATTTTACTCTAGTATAGTAAGCTAATAATGAAGAAGATTTTTAGAAGTATGTGGTCAATTAGTTAAATTTGCCATATCCCAATAGCTTAAGTTTTTGGGACAATCGGTAATTTAACATGATATCAGGGCAAAAGGTCTTGATTTCTATCCTTGTTTCCTTTACTCTACCCATTTAAAATTTCATGTATTGGGTCTCACCTATTAAAGAGGCAGTTTTGGCCCACATGTGAGGGGGAGTGTTAGAAGTATGTGGTTAAATAATTAAATTTGCTATATCTCAATAGTTTAAGATTTTGGGACATTTGGTAATTTAACAAATGTTATATAGTAATATTACAAAAAAGGTGGTGATCTACATTTGCGATTTCAAAAAAAGAAGAATATAGTTAATGTATATATGATTACATTTGTTCTTTCATAATATTGACAGAGTTGTGAAATGCAGATGTGCCAGAAGGAGCCGTTATCATACGAGAACATACACCAATGAGTAACTTGTTTAGTTGCTTGTGGTTCAATGAGGTTGACCTCTTCACACCCAGAGATCAATTGAGCTTTGGCTATGTTGTATACAGGTTACGGGATTTCTTCAAGTTCTTTATGTTTCCAAATTGCGAGTACAACTCACTGTTTGTGCTGCACCCACACACGAGGGAGCATTCTTCTGCGGTTGAATGGGTAAAGAACCTCACCGAGCTTAGCGGGAAAGGTAGTGGAATGAAAGAGAGTAGGGGTGGATTAGGCTTATGGACTCCTTATCCTGGGAAACTTGATTCAGTTGTCCTACCACCTGTAGCAAGAACATCAAAAGCAGGCTGAAACTCAATTAATTTACCTTTTTGGTCATTTGTTAGTAGCTTCTTTGATAATTTGTTCACAATTTAATTCGTTATTCTCATCACTGCTTCATTAAAAAAGAACACTGAGGCATTTAAATTTGTTGAGTTGATTATTTTTGTAGGATCTTTTTAGGAAGTTAACCAAATTGGCAACCTCTTGAGGCCAAAGAAGTTGCTTGTACAGGTACAAGGGTTTCCTCAAAGATCTAAATCTCAATCGACTTGTCACAGAAGTTAAAACAGTTTGTCACTACATTGTATGTGTAATGAACCTAAATGTTGTAACATATACAAATCGCAAGGTTAGTTGTAAGAAATGGCAAGAATGAATCAAGAAAGGGTTGTTAGAGAGTGTTGTGAAATTAGTTGGTTGAGGAGTTACTTAGCCGATTAGTTACAGGCAGTTTTAGGGCCAACTAAACCTATGTAAGTGCAAGTGTAAAAATTCAATAAAGCAATCTGGTATAACTTTCTCCATTCCTTTCCTCTTATTTTTCTTATCTCTTCCTTCTCTTTCTTGGGGGGTGATTATCATTTATTTCCCAAGACCCTTAGTCTTCAACATATAGCATTAGAGTATTTCCTTAATTAATACACGCGCACGTGCGTGCACACACACACACTTGTAAAATAAGAGTATGAAGTGGGAACACAATAGACTAAAATATGTCTTTAGCCCCTAAAGTTTGGGGTTGTCTTGTTTTTGAGCCTTTACATTTCTAAATAAGATTGCAGTTAATTAAGTATGCAATGCAAATTGAAGGAACTTCTTGATTTTGATCAGGTCAAACCTTCCATTCTTGAGTTATTGGAAGGGAAGACACGATAGATTTTAGTAAGGTCATTTTGGTAGCCGGTAATAAGATCTTTCCATTTTTTAGTTATTGATTTAACCCAGTCAGCAACATGTGCAAATATTTCCTTTTTAGGCTTGTTAACAAACATTGGAAGTCCGACATACTTAGCATTTGGGCCAAGTGACTTGGCTCAACAAGCATTTAGGCCACTTTGAGAGCATTACTCCTTGATTAGTCTTTCCCTTAAGATTTTTGTTAAATATCTGAAGGATATGAAAAAGTTAACTGTTTGCCTCAACCAGTTCTGATAGGCATGAGGACAGTGTAATAGTAATAGAGTTGCCATGTAGAAATTATTTTAAGCAACAAAGGTTTTAATGTGTTTGCCAAAATATTTAGACAACATTTTTATATATTACATGACATAATTTAAGGGGCATGAAACTACTTAATACGAAATCTTATTTGATTTTGGCACCAAGGCTATGAAAGGGTTATTCATTTGTGTGAGTATATGGTCATAAGTAAAGAAAATGCTCAGACTCAGCTTCTACAACAATAATAGACCAGTATTTGCTTTGTAAAACACAGCTAAGAAAATCATCTAGTCCAAGGGCTTTATGAGATCCCATACCAACAAATAGCTTTGATCTCAGTAGAGTCTAGAACTTGCACAGTTGATCAGTAACCTCTTTGGTTATGCATCCAGAAATCAGTCCCACAAATACTACTGAAAAGCATGGATCAGATAAACCCAAAATAGTTTATAAAACAAGGACCTATTTGTATCTACTTGATATGATTGTTGTTGCGCGCTCAATCTCATCACCCAATGGTGCTCTGCTTTCACCTTATTTCTCATGAAGATATCCAAGGCATATTTACACCATTTTTTTCCCGAATTCAACTGCGCTATGCTCTTATTGTGACAATCATCGAAGTAAGCATTCAGTTTGAACCATGTGTATTTCACCATTGCCGTAATGGGCAGGCTACGAGCACCCTTTAGAACACCATTGAAGCACTCGGAGACGTTTGTAGTCATCGCCCCATAACGGTAACCCTTGTCAAAAGTTAGAGCCCATTTCTCTTTGGGCACATCCTTCAGATATTGGTGTGCATCCCGGTTGACATTCTCAATTAAATCGAAGGTGGCATTGAACTTTTGCTCCTAGGTAGCACTTGCTGCCCTCCATACTAGATTCTTTAAAGTTTCATTGTTCCATCTAGTGTTGACGTTACTGCATAGATGACGAAGGTAGTAACGATGTTCTATCATGGGAGGCTGCAAAAAGTCTCGATTAATGTCTCTGAAGATAGCTTGTATCCCAGGGTGTCTGTCAGATATGACACACAGGTGTCTTCGATCGATAACATACCTTCTTATACAAGCCAAGAACCAATCTTAAGTCTCTATGCTCTCGTTCTCGACAATGGCGAAGGCTAGTGGATAAATCTTATTATTAGCATCTGTTGCCATTGCAATCATCAATTTCCGATTTTATTTTCAATAGAGGTGGGTTGCATCAATGCTAATCACAGGCCTATAGTGCTTGAACCCAACAATACATGGATGAAACGCCCAAAATACGGACTTGAATGTACAAGTTCCCCATTCATAATTATTGTCTACTAGTAACTTATACTTTGTACCCGGATTTGCATCCTTAAGTCCTGCCAAAAAATGCAGTAACTCTGCATAAGACTCTTTAAAATCCCCGTATATAGTTGTAACGACCTTTTGTTTGGCATCCCATACCTTGTATGTGAGCCATAATGATTACGTTAGAAATGAATACAAGTTAAATAATTATAGTTGAAGAAAACAAATCAAGACTTGTAAGGCTATAAAATGAAGATAATATTTCTTTCTCTTTATTCCTTTTTTTTTTTTTTTCAATTTCATTTTTCATAATATAAGATATTCATGGGTTTTGGGAAAAAATATCATGCTTATACTTCACAAAAGACTAATGTCTCTAAATTCTATTGAAAAAAGAATACAAGTTAAAGAATACTTTGTAGTGAGATACTTCATGTTTTAAGTCTGCCAAAGCAACGTGGCATAAGATCTTTATCTTATACGCAGGGTCTTCTTGTATATAGCGCTCAAGTATGTATGCTAGGAACGCTGAATCAATCATCCAACCATCATGAGCATTTTGAATCTTGTCACACATGTGGGGGCCCTTGCATTTTGTGATCTTCCAGACATTGTCTCCCTTGCAAAAGATCGCACAGATTAACCATAGACAAGAATCATCCTCGCAACTCACCATAAGCCTCTCTGAGTTTGAATGCTCAGTTTTGAAGCTAAATTCTCTCGCAATGTGTACCAGGTCAACGCATGTCGCACCACCAATTTAGTCACGAATACCATCCTTTTCATTGGCTGCTCCACAAGCGTCTAACTTGATACTTCCGCTTGCATAACCGGTGATGAATCAAACATATTATCCAAAGTGTTTTTGGTGAACCATTCCGGCGTAGGATCGGGACCGGGGCATGTGTCTCTATTCTCTTCTACAACCACATTTTCAATATGATCAACATCATCATGTTCACCCATGGTATTTAGGAGCTCCTTGAAGTCATCCCTAGTAACATTGATATGGGTTGCATCATCACCAAGTCCGTGATCATCTTCATTTTCGGATGTGCCCCCATGCAGCCCATCATGAGATAAATTCTCTCCTTCATGCACTTGTTGGGGCCCTTCCTCCTCCTTAGTCGAGTTCACATGGGGAAATGTTTGCCACGGGTCACTGTCATACCCATCTCCTTTGTTCTCTGCACACCCTTGATAAAACTGTAATGGTATTGAGTCGATGTGCTCATCTACTCTTCCATCCAAAATAGTATGTTGTGAACCCTCTCTAGCCTCTACTATGGCAGGCTCAATAGTGACATACAGATTTGAAGCAACGAATCCTCGAGCCACCATTTGTGCAGCAAATTCCCACATCATCTTCACTTCGACGCCACCTGATAATTGTAGTGAATTGTAGAAAACTTGGGTGTCTACAACCCGTTGAGGTGCTTGACACACAATGGAAATGTTATGCCTCGAGTGGTCTAACCCTATTGCCTTCAATATTCTTCGTTGCAAGTTCATAAGGCCTATCCCATGCTTCACCTTAACACATTTTTGCTTTTCGTTCAAGCCTTGATATGACAACCCATGCAACTCATGATAATACGTCTCTCCATCATAGTACATATAGAAAAAGTGAAAATCCATCACCGACCTATTATTAACAATATAACAGTTGTCATTATCTATAACCACTTACATAAATTTGGCATATGATAAAAACAATTTATATTCAAACTCAACCTCCTTAACTTCGTGTACAGACATATAAATAATTGAATCTCGATTATTCAAAAAATTTCTACACATAGACATAATGTGCACTTAACCATATATATATATATATATATTTTATACACATACAAAATAATAAAAGGTCAACCATTTTGACTTCATTAAGCTAATTTCTTTGTTGAGTAATGAATTCATATTATTATGAATACCCTTATTACTGTAAAAGTCAACAAAATATCATATTACCTCTATCTATCAACCCATGAGTTTTATACATATACCATACGTCAACTATACTTGTCACTAATTGGGAATTCAACAAACGTATGATAAACTAATTCTAGCACTTGCTTATTCTGAAGGTGTTGTTGGATTGAATATTTTACTTCATTTAATTAATTTTATTGTGCTTACACTACTATGTGTATGTCTGTAACTTACAAAATAATCTTACTATGCATGATCTCTATTTGCTATCATATGGTCAAGCTTGATTCTTTTGTATTTGTGCTCCATTTGTTTTGACAAAAAAAGTTATATATATATATATATATATATAGCAACAGTTGTACATAGTTAATATTGCAAAAACACAATCTAACAAAGCATTTAACTATTACCTCTATGTACTGATCACAGCAGGTAGGACCTAAAGGTTAAATGGACAACATGCTTAACCCAAAGGTTAAATGGACAACATGTTTGTCTTGGATGGAGACACTGATACTGAGACTTGCAGATGGTGACCCAATAGTACTATGTGAAGTACCCAAGTCCACTGCACTCAAGTATGGCTTGGGTTTTTTTTTTGCAAAAAAATGGAATTAGGCAGATTGGTACTTGAGTTTCTAGGACTCGAGTACTATGTGAAATACTCCACTGAACTCGAGTACGGCTTGGGTTTTTTAGCAAAAAAGTGGAATCAGGTAGATTGGTACTCGAGTTTGTAGAAATCGAGTACTTTGTGAAGTACCTGACTTCACTGAACTCGGGTATGGCTCGGGTATTTTTAGCGAAAAATATGGATTAGACATACCTTCCCAACACGAAGGGCAATGAGCCATGCAAGAGTAACAGTAAGGAGACCTGTAGCAAACAGCCATTAGCATCCTAGCAAGTTCATGTGTCTTCATACCTTTGAAATGAATAGTTCATACAAGTTTCAGGCCATCATTAATTACCAGCTGTGTCTCCTCCCCATGGCAGTTTCAGTTGGACTTGATAAAATTGACCATGCTTAGAAACAGATTAATATAGTAGACAAAAGTTTTGCTAAAAAAATAAAGGAGAGTGTAATACAGTTGTGCAACTGAAAAATAACTTACATAAGTTATTCTATAGGTTGAAATGGAAATTTTTGAAGTTCATTGCCAGAATTTTGCGAGTTACGATCAAAAAATATATCAGCTTGTAAGCCCAAATCTTCAAGTTCATTGCCAAAATATATGTGCTACCAAAAATATATCACCAAAAGACAAAAAGATCCTATACTATTGCAAGCCCAAAGCAACATTGATTCTTGACCATCGAAAATCATCCCCGTTTTCTTCTCCTTACTGGTTCCTTAACTGGTCTCACCTTGCCTGAAAAGAACACAAGCAAATACTAATATGCAAATCATTTAACTATAAAGAGATGTATATGTAATTGGTATTAAATCGAAGTATAGTACCATGTCCAGTCCCACAATCAGGAGGATGTGTTCGTGTCCGTTGCGGCCTTCGCGGCCGATTCTCAATGTGTGAAGCCTTTGGTGGGGGGGGGGGGGTGTGGCTATCTGTATCTGGATGAACTTGGTTTGCACAAACTTTGGGGGGACAACACCAAGGGTGGGTCGCCCAAGGGTGGGCATGAATCTCATCTGATCTCTACCATGTACATTTGTGGGGGTAGTGTCGATAGTCAGTGGGGGAGACGTACGGGTGGTGGGAAACGAAGATATAGTAGGGGATGTGGGTAGGTAGGTATCATCATTCATGGATGGGGACCGAGATGTGTCCCCATGGGAAAATGTATAGGATGGACCCGCATCATTGTGTGCCATGGAGCCCATGTTATAATCACTGTCCAAACACATCTCATCTGCTGTCTAACTTGCTTGCTAACTAGATGTGGGCACGGGTGTGTGATGCTGACTAGATGTGGGCCGCTGACCAGATGTGGGATGCTGATTAGATGTATGACGCTAACTAGATTGACGGCCTCCATGCCCTTAATGTCTACCTGCTTGCCAACCACGCCTTATAGCCGGTTCACTTGTGTTGCCCGCATCGCGTGCATTGTCCAAGGTCAACCAACTGATCTCTTCAATAGATTGCAAGGCATTAATACAATCGGTGTAGATCTCAGACCCATGGTTCGCACTTCGCCATAATCCTTAACTGTAATTCAACCTGTCAGAAATATATAAGAGTAGTGCTAGTAGGTTGAACTAAACTATGCAAAGCGAGGTACATTTATAACAAAATAGTCTTTGTAAACTTACCAAAGTGTCCCAGTACGAGGTCTCTTTTGTAATATGGCGAAGAGTGCGAGGACAAAACCACACCATATACTCGTCATTGTAGCTCATCTCCCCATGAAAGGGCGGTGCATCAACGATTGTGGCGTGCGTAGCCCATTTAGCAATATGCGTGACGTGTTCTTGGGTAACAGGGGCCATACTTGGGTTTAATGGATATGGGTAGTAGACTAGAACAGTACTCGAGTCCAAGAAACTCGAGTACCAAGTGGAGTTTTTAAATACCCAGATGCCATGTCAGACATGCCACGGTGGAATAGAAAATAGGGAACTCGAGTACTAGAAAAGTGGTAGATCCTCATTTAGTTCCGAAACAGTGTTTTTTTGCTACAAATTTTGATGAAAGGGTGGTATTTAGCCATTTTCACCACTAAACCTATGTAAGTGCAAGTGTAAAGATTCAATAAAGCAATCTGGTATAACTTTCTCCATTCCTTTCCTCTTATTTTTCTTATCTCTTCCTTCTCTTTCTTGGGGGGAGATTATCATTTATTTTCCAAGACCCTTAGTCTTCAACTTAAACCATTATAGTATTTCCTTAATTACACACACACACATGAAAGAAGAGTATGAAGTGGGAACACAATAGACTAAAATATGTCTTTAGCCCCTAAAGATTGGGGTTGTCTTGCTTTTGAGCCTTTACATTTCAAAATTAGATTGCAGCTAATTAAGTATGCAATGCAAGTTAAAGGAACTTCTTGATTTTAATCAGGTCAAACCTTCCATTCTTGAGTTATTGGAAGAGAAGACACAATAGATTTTAGTAAGGTCATTTTGGTAGCCTGTGATAAGATCTTTCCATTTTTTAGTTATTGATTTAATCCAGTCAGCAACATGAGCAAATATTTCCCTTTTAGGCTTGTTAACAAATTTCCCTTAAAAAAAAAAAAAAAAGGCTTGTTAACAAACATTGGAAGTCCGACCTACTTAGCATTTGGGCCAAGTGTCTTGGCTCAACAAGCATTTAGGCCACTTTGAGAGCATTACTCCTTGATTAGTCTTTCCCATAAGATTTTTGTTAAATATCTGAAGGATTTGAAAAAGTTAACTGTTTGCCTCAACCAGTTCTGATAGGCATGAGGACAGTGTAATAGTAATAGAGTTGCCATGTAGAAATTATTTTAAGCAACAAACGTTTTAATGTGTTTGCCAAAATATTTAGATAACATTTTTATATATTACATGACATAATTTAAGGGGCATGAAACTACTTAATATGAAATCTTATTTGATTTTGGCACCAAAGGCTATGAAAGGGTTATTCATTTGTGTAAGCATATGGGCATAAGTAAAGAAAATGTTCAGACTCAACTTCTACAACAATAATAGACCAGTATTTGCTTTGTAAAACACAGCTAAGAAGATCATCTAGTCCAAGGGCTTTATGAGATCCCATCCCAACAAATAGCTATGATCTCTGTAGAGTCTAGAACTTGCACAGTTGATTAGTAACCTCTTTGGTTATGCATCCAAAAATCAGTCCCACAAATACTAGTGAAAAGCATGGATAAGATAAACCCAAAATAGTTTATAAAACAAGGACCTATATATTCCTTGTAGGGGTGTGCATGGGTCGGGTTGAGGGGATTTTTTGATCCAACCCACCATGGTGGGTCAAAAAAAATTCAACCCAACCCAACCCAACCCATCACATAAATCCAACCCAACCCACATGGGTCGGGTTGGGTCGAGTTGAACCCATGGGTTTGACAAATTATTATTATTATTATTAAATTGAGTAGAAAAAAATATAAATATAAATATATTAAAAAAATCCAAAGATTAGTATCAATGTAACTCCTTAAAGGCAAACAACACTAATAACTAAACAATAATAATAATTTACTAAAGTTTGTGTGAACTAATTGACTTTTATATAGGATAGGAAAAGCTGGTTATTTTTAAAAATTTATTAATTATATAATATTATATATATATATATTAAATTAGTATTAGTAGGAGGAACCGAGGAAGTGCTGCTCTACAATTGGTTTTTAAAATAAATTATTAAATATATAATATATATTTAAATAAAGCTAGTTGATTTTCAAGGACCTATATATTCCTTTTAAAATAGTTAATATTGTTGTCGCACAGATTGGTTCATTCTCCACAAAATGGAATTTGTTTGTGAGAAAGTTCAAAGATCTTAATTTATTGCCACCAGTAAGTGTTTTTGTTTATTTGGGTTAGAATACAACAAAATTTGGAAGGTTGTAACTTTTACTAATGGGTCAGAATATTTATTTTTTTTTAAAAAGGACAGCCCTTTACAGAAGGTATCCTTCCCCACACACGTTCTTCCATTCCTATCAACCTTTCAAGGTTCACTAACATCCAATTTACCAACTACCAAAATCATTATATTATCTCTGGCTTTCATTCATACTACACCGCAATTATTTACCCCGTTAAAACTACAGAAAATAACTTTGTACTGGGCTCGATTCTCAAAATTTATAGGCCCACAAAACAGTACGAACATAGATACAGACACCTACCACAATTATCCCATTAAACTTTAGAAAATAACTTGTTCTGGGCTCGATTCTCAAAAACCAAAAAATAAAATAAAATTTCAAGGCTCACAAATCAGTATGAACATATGCACCCACCACAATTATCCCACTAAAACATCAGAAAATAACTTGAATTAGGCTCGATTCTCTTGAAAAAAGAAAAAAAAAAAGAAAAAAAAAAGAAAAAAAACTTCTAGGTCCACAAAACAGTATGAACATATTAATAAATCAACATGATACCAACAAATTACAAGTATCACATTATCGACTAATGAGATTTTTGGGCTATCTCCTGGGTATGAATTAGATTAGTCAAGCAGAGCTGAGATGCCACTTTTTTAATAATGAAAAAAACAAACTGTAATATTTAAGGAAAAGAGACCCCCACCTTTTTTTTTTTAAATAAATAGATCTGTTAGCACAAAATAGCTAATCATATAATTGAAAGTTTTAACCTCGCTTCTTTCTATGGAAAAATGATACACAAAATGAAGTGGGCTACAATTCATGAAACACAGTAAAATTAATAACAATAAAAATTTTAAGCCCAGGATCTTGTATCAGGAATTGAGTAAAAACCCATCTTTCTAATGTGGTTAAGTTTTGCCATACAGCCAAACAAAATTAGATTACAGTAAAAGAAAAATCTTTTTGTTTTCCACTTTTCCTTTCTTTTTTTTGGGGAGGGAAGGAAGATAAACAAGAAAAAAAAAAATCACACCTTTATTGTCAAAAACAAATAAATAAAGTGAACTGGTTCTTATACTCTGCTGTACACACTTCATCCTCAGTTATCAATACAACCTAAGTAGACTCTGCATTTGCAAGACCCTATCGCTCTACTGAAAATCAATTTGAATTTTTTTCAAAAAAAATGAAAATGAAGATGAACAAAAATGCAAGCTCACAACAAACCTGTGACCAAAAAGAATACCAAGCAGCTAACTCAACAAAGAAACAAAGCTAGACATTCAAACCACCAGAAAAAAAAAAAGGGGGGGGGGGGGGGGGGTTGGGGGGGAGAAGGTAGGAGAAAAATATCTCTGATTCTGTCCATTTATCAAGAAAACAAGCTTCTTGGGAGCAGAAGCAGCTAAAAATGCACTGATGCTGTCCCTTGTACTCCTGAGAATGAGTTCCCCCACTGCAAATATAAGTACTGCAGTTAGAATGCTGAATGAGTTTTGCTAACGATAATAAAAGCGAAACTTTCGTGAGGAAAGAGTATGTACAGATTTGCGAGCAAGCTTTCTTCCACCTGCAATTTAAACTGCAGGGAGTTGCTGAAAAGGCTGGGAATAAAGGACTCAGAATAATTGAAGGGCCATTTTGAGCTTGTTTTGTTTCCATTTGGGCAATTTGTAAAACGCATCCTTTCCCATCCCGAATTTCTCCCTGAATTCCTCTGACGACAGATATGTCTGCATGCAGTGCATTAAACGAATGTCAGAACTGAAATGAGAATGATAGAATGTAAAAATGATAATATATTGTTATATTGCTTCCTCAATATTCTTACCTCTCGCTTGGTCACATCAATCTCTGCAGCGGGATCTGTTGACGAAATTTTAAGGCGTTCATATGGGTATATTGGGAGACCTTCATCATCTTCAGCTTCACCCTCTTTCACATCTTCCTGTATAGTAAGGGATTCTATTCTGCTGCTCATAGAATTCTCCTTATTATCATTCGTCTCTGGTTTTGGTTTTGGCTTGATGGCCTCTGGGCTCACTTCACCGATGACAATAAAGCACATCAAATATAAGCAACTTTGTAGATTGAGGTGCAATAATAATAAAATTTGCTTTCAAGAAACTCAAAAATGCATACCCTTGACAGATCGAGGCATAATAACTTCTCGTGCTGGTGGTGGCTGTTCAAAAGTGGCAGTTAGTGCTGCTATAGCTGCAGACTTGGATGCCAGTTTTGCTGAATCTGGGGTCACAGATCTTGGGTAGAGTTTTCTGACGACCGGGGGTGGAGTTGACAGGTTTCTGGCATTAGGGTTCTCAAAAGTAGCCGCTAATGCATTGAAAGCTGGAGACCTACCCCTTACACGAACTCGGTCAGGGCTGAAAGACATGCTTCTAGAACGCTGATTTTTGTCTGGAACACTAGATCTTCCTCCATAAGATACAGGTGTTCTCCGTTTGGGTTTCTAGTAATGCATAGAAAAATTATATATAAACAGAATAGTGGCAACAAGAATCCAGAAAATGCATAAGTCAGAACATAATAGTTAATTGGTTAGTCTGTTAACATATCTCATCAATCTATTTTGTTTTTCCCAGACAAGACATATCAAGGTGTTCCATCTAAATATGAAGATGGAACTGAAAGTATTAGTTAATTGATTCGTATGTTAAGATGTCATATCTATTTGTTAAAACAAGCCAAGTGTTAGCATTTTTTAACTTTCAACAAGAATCAAGTTATGTGCAAGCTTTGATGACTTTATATGTTGACTTTTAGACCTGACTATTTGATGACTTGATAGAAAGATTGATTATGATACTTTAAGAAAGATCTTAATTTTTTTAATAATTCAAAAAAGTTAATAGAAAGTGAAATCCAGAAGGAAAAAAAATGAAGTGCAGCAACATAATAAAATCAAAGTACCTAATGTACAATATTTCCAAAGGCAAAGTATACGTAATTTACTTTTACGTCATAAAATGGTGAATGGGTAATGTGATAATAAATGAGAGTTCCTTCTGTCACATGTATCAGTATGCAACAATTATTGAAGATAGACAAAAAGATGTGAATCAATATGACAGATGAAATCAACATAGGATGACACAGAATTTCTGGTGCAAAAGTAAATGAAATCCTAAGAAAAGCAGTTACTCAAGATCAATGAAATCTTTAAGCAAATGGAAAATTCAGGAGGTCTTACATCAACAGTTGGAGTACTCCCGTTTTTCACTAAGGTAAGTTTCCTTTGAAATGAGTTCCCGATCATCTGTACCCAAATGAAAAGATTCTTACAAAAGATTTGAAGTCATGTTGATTATTTTAAAAATAATTATAGAAGTCACTTACAGAAAATTTTCCGGAGTCCCATGTGAAGAAGCGTGTGAAAAAAGGTGGCTCACTTCCTTCCATGACAATATATACTGGAGCTTCAAGGGATAGCTTTTCTAGAAGAAAATCACGCTCAAGAAATCTCTGTTGAAAGTGAAAAACCAACATTAAGAAAAGCAATGGAAGTATCCAGGCATTAGAAATCTTGAGAGATTATTGATTCTAAACTTGCAATTCAATATTTAACTGAAATCAAAGACTTCAATGAGAAGGTGGGCATCTGCTAGTAAAGTCTCTTGCCATCCTTGAGATCACATCCTGCCTAAACCAGGAAAAGGAAGGCTTAAAAGAAATGAGATGACCACCTTCCTTTGTGTAGCCTCTAGGTCCAATAGGCCCTTAGCAGATCCAAAAGAAAAAGGTTGGGGAGGGGGGGGGGGGGGGGGGAGAGGAGGTTGGAGAAGAAAATTGAGCGAGCTTAAATATAGTGGTATCCAGCTTCCATGAGATTCTTATCAAGCCAATGATATAAATTTTTTTCATTACTATAGGTACAAGCTGATTAAGAAAAGTAAATGTATTTCTTCCAGCCAAAGCCTAATTCTTCTTACCTCCCCAATGGTTAGAGCATGCACTCTATTTTTGGAATCAACCTGTTGGCCAACCCAGACAAAGATCTCTGACTGACAGTCCAGGATGAATATATCTTCAGTCATCAAATCGTCCTGGGTGAAGTTGTATATCTCTGTCACCTGAAAGAATGACATCAAAATAAACTCATGGTGCAAAAATAAAATAGAATTAATATGGTATGACTTTCATATAAAAACGCTGTAGGACCCTTATAGCAAGACTTTCCCAGCCACCCCCTAGGACCCGATCCCACTTAAGTGGGACTAGCAATTGGTAATGACCCTTATAGCATGACTTTCCCCATGAATGGTGAATAATAAATCATCTCATTATTAAAGTTTCATAGATATTCTCATATGATAAATATAACTGAATACAAGACAAAGTATCAAACTATCAGGAGCTACACTAGACAAACCATAGAAACACATGGAGAACATAAGCAAAAGAAAAGTACTTCCAGATCGCATACATTGATAATTGTGTTAGAAATGATAAACTAAAAGATATACACACCTTCAAATTTCCTGCAGATTGGTGTCCATTTTGAAAGTAATCAAAACCATGGAAAGAAAAAAAAAAACAAAAAGAGTCAATTTTTATTTATTTTAAACAAAGTGAAAGAAACAAATTTTACCGACAAACATTTAAATTATCCATACCTTTTGAGAAATGGCAAGAAAATAGGTGAGGATCACTTTCAGCATCCTTGACAATCTTTTGGCTGGGGTATTCGGATTTTCCTCCTAACAAACCCCAAAACTGTTCAGATTCAGCACCCTCCTTTTGTGTTTTGGATTGTATATTTGGCTGCAGACGATTAACAACATATGAGAAATAGATAGATGGAAGAACTGACCATACAAAGAGAACATGAATATTCAGCAAGGACCTCCTGATGTGCAGAACAAAAAAATAGTAAAAAGAATTGTAATAAGCCTCCTTTAATTAAAATTTATGCCGAGAGAAATTGAACAGTCAAATTGGCTCTAAAGTAATTCACCAATGACTTGGTTGAAAAAATTCAATATATAATTAAATATGTATTAATAGAATAGAAATGTATTACCAATGAAAAAAGAGAGTAAAAATCTATATAGAAATTCTTGATAATATCTCTGTTCATTATGAATATGTTGCTGAAAATATAACACGCAAAGAATCTGCACGTTGAATCATTTTTTTTTTTTAAATTAATATTATTTAGGAGAAGAGATACAAACAACAGACCTTTATCAGATCGAGCTGCCTCTCAACCAGCTCCTGGTCATTTGCGGATGTGAGGTTTCCAGACCATGTAAAGACGGTGGAGTCACTATGTAAAATGTAACAGTATGAAGAATTCAAAGATGAGGCAGCCTGATTCAACAAAAAAGAGAAAAAGGAAGTGAAAAAGATGTAAATTATTTTAATATACTGAACAAGTGTATGCCCATCAAAAAAGGGAGAAAACCCACAAATCTATAGAGTCTAGAAGTACAAAGAGGGGAAAAAAAAGACGTACTGCTTCAACTTGTATTGCTTGCATATTATCAGGTCCAGTGCCTTGGACTCGAAATAATGCAACTCCATCCTCTTTATATGTCTCATCAGGAATTTCTTTCTCTGCAATGTAATTTTTGTATCCATCGCTAAGACCACCCTGAAAATTTGAAGATATATGAGTTTCTTACGTTGAATTTCTTTCCTGGTATATTAGGATTCTACAAACCTTGAAAACAATAAAGCTCTGGAAGATTGAATAAAACTGAATTGGTTCTTTTCCCTCATAGATGCGAGCCTAGCACAAATATCAAATACCATCAGTGTGAGTCATTTGAAAGGAATAAGGACATAATTTTATCAATAAAACAGCAGATTCAAAAATCTCATGCGAAGAAAAACTACCTGGGTGGGCAGAAACTTCAATGACTCAACCATCTTGCTTGCCAGTGACATTGCTGAAGCCCTTTCATCCTATTTTCAGTAGCAAATGCACTAAAAGTAAACAACAAATAAATTTATAATAGCAACATCGTGGTATATTTATAGCAGAGATACATATTTATATGTTCCTGTAGGTGTGATTATTCAAAAAGAGAACCATTAAAACCAAATTTGCTATAGACCAAAATAGAAAATAACAACTTTTGGTCTTCAGAGTCCAGACAGAAAGCAAAGCAGCCTCCAAAAGAATGCTATCAGGAGTTGATCAGTACACATATACCCCGTATGCTATAAATTCATGTTTAAATCAAGAGGGTTTTGTTTTATTTCTTTTTTATTTTTATTTTATTTACAATTGAATCTTACTTTGTTATTGTGTTCAAATAAAGAGAGGACTGATGGCCATTCAATCTTTCATCATCACCATTATAAAATGCAGGGGATTTTTTTTTTTGGGGGGGGGGGGGGGGAAGTTTAAGGTATAAAAAGCTAACAAAACATTTGTGTCCACGAATGCTGCTGGATTTTATTAACAGTATTATAAAAACAAATAAAAAATAAAAAATGAACTTCATCAATCAAAACACAACTGCACTATTTGTATAATGATAAAACAGACAAAACAAATGCAGGAAAAGAACAAGTTACAACTAAAACACAGGCCATTAAACAAGATCTGATAGCTGCTGTATACTCTTGCAATTGAAAACACTAAAGCTCAATTGTTTTCCACTCTTAAAATCATCATCCCTTTAACTTCCCTAGGCCTTTCTTATGGAAATGTTTGCAGCGTTTAAAATGCTCTATGATATGCTCAATATAGTGTTGAAATAATTTTTTTTTTTTTTTTTTTTTACAGAATATTTAAAAAAAATTTCACCTCAACACTCAGCTTTCCAAACCATGTTCCTATAAGGTATTCCTCCTTATCTTCTCCAGGATACGAATACTGAAAGATATAGCAATCTCCACTGTAAAATTTCGACTGATCAGAAGCTGGAAGGAGAGTCTTTTCCTGGCCATTCACATGCCAGACCTGTGCAAACAGGATTAACTACCATTAGCAACACAATTATAAAGCAAGGTAAAAATTGACCAATGGTCTATAAACATATTTACAAAATTTCCCCACAGGAAGGAGTAGGAAGTAGGTAATGGACATCTCATATTGTGCATTCCCCAAATTCTAGGAAACACTCTTGAACCAAAAAGAATCAATTAATTGTCTCATGCTTCTTAGTTGTTTCCAGAGCCCTTTCTATGATAAGTAAGGAAATATTTCTTGCAGACCCTTTCAATCCCTTATGTTTCTAATTAGTTGCCCAAAAATTTTACAAATGATTCCAATTATTTTTCTTAAATCTCAAGTTCCTGTTTCAGATATGCCTTGTATGTTTTGGACCATATTTCCTGCTTTCCCATGCCTTTTTTGGGCATCTGCTTCCCATTTAGGTAAACATGGAGATTCTGCAAGCAGCTTTGGAGTTTCAAGATATGCAGTAAGGCTACCAAAACTCTTGCTGACAAGCAGTTTTGCAAAAAGAAATAGTAGGTTTACTTGGCGCTATTGAGAGGGGGGGGGGGGGGGGGGGTGGGGCAAAAAAAAAAAAATTGCCTCCTTCATCTTTAAGTTCCTGACTTAACTGGTTGACTATTATAGATATAAATAAACATATTGATACAGCACCTGTAGATTTCCAGTGCAGTCAATATATGGTTGAGGTTCTTCTTTAACAGGATCAGCTTTCAACAGACCCTTCACGTTAACCCCTTGGCGTTTTAGCAATGCTACAAAATCATTGAGAAACAACAGAAACAAGAATTTATATGGTGATGATGCGAATGCTGCAGCTGTGGCTTATGTCATGATAATGGTGACAGTCATAGGGAAGTATAAACTATAAAGTACGGAAATGACAAAATCATGGAGAAATCATTTTAATCACTGACCTGCAACTTTGCCTCTACCATCCTCTGACACAGCTATATTAGTTGTCTCAGGCCATGATTCAAACTTGGAGCGGAACATCACTGTCTCGAAGCCCTCAATTACACGAATAATGTGTGCTTGAGGTCTATCAGGGCCACGGACTAACTCCTGTTTGGTGAGATCAATAATAATACAAATGTCATTGAAATTTTACATAGAAGTGCCAAAATCATATTTGATAAGAACAAGCATTGAGCATTACTTCTGCAGCTTCGCTTGCACTCTTTCTATCATCAAGAGAGGTATTTCTCCCCATCCATACAAATACTTCTATACCACAATCTAGTACATAGCATATATTTGTGTCTAGCAAGTCCCTTGTCAAAGAATCAGCATCGACAGGTCCTGCTTTCCCCTTCTCAATGCTTAAAAGGAAAATATGTATCTGTCAGAACTACAACATAATTGGGTCCTATGCATAATAAATGAAGCTTCATCTTACTATATGAAGCAGTAATGATCATAAATGAATTTGCATCTTTGAGAATTTTTTTTATTAACAAATTTGGACTGGTTATCTTTTATCCTAATTTTAAATAGGAAAACCTTGGAAAGTTTGAAAGTTAAAAAAAAAAAAAAAAAAAAAAAAGGTTCACATGCTTATGCAAATTGTCCTTAGACCATATTCCATCCCCTCCCCTGTAAGTAAGAGGTTCTGGTTAAGTTACAGGTTCAATTCTGTGTGCAAGCGTGTGTTGTGTATTTACCTATCAAAAGAAGGGGGGGGGGGGGAGAGAGAGAGAGAGAGAGAGAGAGAATAATACACATGCATGTATGGATTTCTAAAATAATATCATGGTGATCAATATAGAAATAATGGGATGCATTTTTAGCAAAGATCCTAGGAACGATATCACAAATACCGGAGTAGCTTAGTAGGATGAGAATCAACAGCCTTATCCTCATCGCTAGCTGTTTTCCTAGGAAGTGGAGCAAAGCCACCAAAGAAACCCCAAAATTCACCAGTTTCAGCATCAGCCATCAACTTTCCATCCTCTGCATGGAAAGTTAAGTACATTGAATCAAAAAAGTGATAGTAGTTAACAATCATCTCTGAACTCCTCAGTATATTAGTCCACTTACCAACAGCAGCTACTTCACATTTGCCATCATGATAAGTATCTTTAATGTACTGGACAACCTCTAATGCTTTAGCCCTCTCTTGAATAGATGAGTTGGAACCATTAAATTGAAAAATTTTAGACTTGGTATCCAGAATAAAAATGTCATCATGATTAAGGGAAGATCGAGCAAAGGGAACCTGTCACCAACAAAAACAACTCAAAACGGAAAAAAGATACTTTATATTATATTGTACACACTCACACACTTGCACACTAAGACTAATCCCTCATCAACACAGAAGTTCTCCATGGACTAACCTCCTTTACATGAACAACATGTTTTCCTTTGCAAACATATAACCGCGTCTTGTGTTCTTCAGCCTCAGCATGCTTGAATCCTGAAGAAACTCCACCTTCTTGAGGTATAATACACGGTTTAAAATAGGATAGAAACTTTTCGGTTTCATGGCCCTGTATTTCACGATACTGAACAGCACGTCCTCCAAGAGCTGCATCAAGTTCAACCGTCTTGATGGCTGCCGTACCAGCTTCATCCTGATTTGACAATGTTGTGGTAACCAAATAAAAATTCATATCCTGGAAATTGAAAATTGGACATGAACTAGAACTATGTGACAATAGCTTACCTGAGATGTATCTTTACCAAGCCAGTAATGGATATCATGACGCAAGGCACCGCTTTTTAAAGCAGTCGTCTGCATGGAAAAAATTGTGTTTTGTAAGTTAACAACTAAATTAGCATATGGACTTATTGATATCATGATGTAAGGCAACACTTTTTAAGGTGGTTGTCTGCAGGCAACAAGTAAGAAAGAACAAGATCACTACATAATGAGATTCTTAGACATCTACTAAGTTCACAACTCAGACAACTAAAAGCACCTATCAACAAAACTGTTTCAATTACATAGGACATACACCATAAAAACAACGAAGGAAAACCAGAGTCAAAGTTTAAATTAGTATGCAGCAATTCAAACACTAGGTATGATGCTACATATATGATTAAAGAAAGCCACATCAGTCACAGTAAATGGAAAATGGAGGTTTAGAATTCTGTATTGATGCTAGGGCTTGCAATAGCAAAATATCTATGTTGCCTTGATTTTGTGCAGACACAAGGCACAGGCACATGATTGAAATTAGAATTATCAGATCAACAAATCTAGAAATATGAGTACCCAGGTCAATACAGGTACACATTATCATTTAAAAAAGATATGATTTCATATGTTGAAGCTAGCCATATATGCATTCCATAAATGAAAAGTATTATCTAAAGCAATAGATGCAACATATAAAGTCAAAATGTTTTAATTTGACTAGCTCTATAAAGATATGCAAGAGAACATTAATTCTAAATCATTATAAAAAGATGATTGAAATCAAACAGTAAAGATGATTGAAATCAAACTCTTATTCCATAATATGCCCATGTTGCATAATTCATTTCAGCCAGATGCAAGTAATAATGTTCAAAAATAGAGTTGTGTGTGCCACTATTATAAAGGAAGAGAGTCTAGCCATCATAATAACCAGCAATAGCTAACTGAGAAATATTGTAAGCCACATTCTGCTAGAACAACAACAATAAAGCCTTAGTCCCAAATTTTGGGGCCAGCTATGGATCCTCTAAAAATTAGTATGGTTCCATATGAATTCATTTCCTCCATTCTATTCTATCTGAAGTCATGCTCTCTGTTACTTCCCTAATTGACATGTCATTTTTATTACTTCTACTAATGTTATTCCTGGCCTTCCTCCACCTTTTTTCGTTCCCTCGACTTAGATCAACTACTTTTTCTTATTATTTCATTACTCGCTTTCCTTTGAACATGACCAAACCATCTCAAGCAACTCTCCTCAACTTTTTATCAATAGGAGCTACCCCTATCTTAAAGCAGATTTCTCATTTAGAATCCTATCCTTCCGAGCATTCCCATTTACCCATCTTAACATTCTGCAGAAAAAATAATATAAATACATGAGAACAGAATTTGGATCACCATGAAATCAGTTACCTTCAAGATCACATAGGAGTCTCCCATGAAAAATTTGCCATGAGAAGACTTTGGCACAGGAACAGGACGAAAGTTTTCAATGCGCCAAATTTCAAGTCCACTATACATTGTCAAGGAGAATAACACAGGAGTCTTCCTAAGTAAGAGATCAAATTCAAAACCCATACCCAAGATAAAAAGAACTGCAGTCGCAGAAGCAGCATAAACACTACTGTAATACTCGTCATATTTACATTTTTATATGTTCACCCTAATTTGCAACCTAAGTTTATTAGACTTAAAAACTGTAAAGAAATTGATTATTCATTAGATAAAGGATACGCCTTTTGTCCAGCTCCCTGGAAAACTTCATCCAAATCTCTCATGGAAACAGACATACTGTTTTTGGAGCTTTAACTACTTGGTTTTCACGA
Source organism: Quercus wislizeni (assembly GCA_023055345.1). Taxonomy (NCBI): domain Eukaryota; kingdom Viridiplantae; phylum Streptophyta; class Magnoliopsida; order Fagales; family Fagaceae; genus Quercus; species Quercus wislizeni. The sequence goes on along the minus strand of JALGQJ010000005.1, from coordinate 3,608,280 downwards.
CTCTCGCTTGAAGATAGAAACAGAAAGAACCTGAAAAATGATTCACTACTTAGAGTGAGAAGGGAAGGGTAAACAAAATTCACAAATTACTAAAGAAAACAGAAATTAAAAAAAAACATTTATGGTAGCTACTCTATTGCACAGGAGACAACATACCAGCATAGAATTTTCTTGCTATCAATACTTAAAAGATGTCCAACATAATTTTCCATTAAAAAAAAAAAAAAAAACAACAGAGTAGCAAAATATCCAACCATGGATTTGACCATGGTACAGGAGAAATGAAGTTATTTATGACAGGAAAAATTGAATAGCAGTTGGCTTTCTGTCAAGTATATGTAAAAGTTTCTAATAGTACATGCCCATAGAAGTTTACGGTCATATAATTTATTAGCATTCAGCTTAAAATCAAGGAACTAGAAGGGGCACACTGCACACATGCTCACAGTAAAAATTTAATCTACACTTCAGTTCCTGTTTTGTTTCAGCGTAAAACACTTTTTCAGAAAACATGATATCATATTTTCTCATGTTTGGCATGCAACCCAGCTTTTTCAGGGCATGGCATTTGATCCTATCTCTATTTATGCTCCTCCAAGGCCTAAGGGTGAATTGGTAACTGAAAATTGCTAGTCAACTGAAAACGTTTTCATAGTCCATGGAAAATTGCACCAAAATTCATCATGCCCCAGGTTTTCATCTACTTTCTTATTGCTTGTCAAACTGAAAACGTTTTCATGGTCAATGGAAAATTGCACAAAATTCCATCACCCCCAGGTTTTCATATACTTTCTTATTGCTTGTCAAACTTAATTGTGGAATTCAAAACTTATTTCAGATGGGTGTTCCATCTACAGTTAACTACTTAAGCATTCACAGCATCAAAATTGAAGTTGTCTACACAGAAGTATGTGGCAATGGCACACCAAAGTCAACACGGCATGAGTGCAAGTTAAAACCTTAAAATGAGAGACATAAACAGAGAAAAAATCCACATGAGAAAAACTCATGACGTGCACACTCACAGACTGCACAACATCCAACACATTGCTACTAAATATCCCAATAGAACCAAAACCAAACAGAAGATGTATCAAAAAAGAAACAGATGGCAATGGCAAAGACAACATTCACATCAGCAAACAAGTATCACGGCTTCCAATAGCATTCTAAATACATATCAGTGATATCACACATATTACTGTTTGCTCCCCAAAAAAAAAAACCAAATTATAACACATGGCACGGTTTTCAGACATAAACTAATCTCGAGAAACCCAACATTCTTATTACATGTTACAAATACCAAAATTACGAAATTCAATACCATGTGGTAAAAACAAATTTTTTTTTTTTCACATAAATTCAAGCAAACTCAGCTCAGCTCAGCTCAATCATGCAAAAAAGCAAGCTGTTAATTCGACCCAGATCAGTGAAATTCAATAGTCACAGACCAATCCATGAATCAGATCAAACCCACCTCTCGAAATCATAAAACAAAGCAAACAACATGTTCAAGTTCTCTCATTTCCATAACAATTCATAAACAAACAGCACAGTCTCAAATGGGTCATATTCAAAAAACCAAAAAAAAAAAACAAACAAACAAAAAAGAAATCTTTGAATCTGTGAGAGTACCTGGAAATGAAGATGAGAATTGAAATGAAGAAGAACCCAGATCCAATCTCAACGATTGAGATTAAAAGAGAGAATCAAAATACGAAATTTTTAGATTTTTTGTTTTTTGTTTGTGTGATGGAAAAGAAAAGAAAGAAAAGTGAGACAGAGAAAAAGGAAAAGAAAAGAAAGGAAAGTGGGGCTGAGAAAGAAGAAGAAGAATTGTAGAGAGAGAGAGAGAGAAGAGGTTGGAGGGAATGATGGTGATGATGGAAGTGCCAGGCGTGCTTATCACTAACGGCAACAATAACAGCTATTCCTTCACTACCTCACTCATTAAACTGTTTCATGTTAATGTTTGTTTTGTTTTTGTTTTTTATTTGTTTCCTTTTTTTAGCTTATTATAATTCTCTCTTCTTCTTTTTTTTCTTGATTTAAATTTACTACCTCACTCATTAAACTGTTTAATGTTTACCGTTTGTTTTCTGTTTTTCTTTTTTTAGCTTATTTAATTCTTATTTTATATGTTTCATTTTTTTTTTACTTCAAAAAAAAAAAAAAGTCTAATCAGTAATCACTCTAGATGGCTTATTATGGTATGTTTGCATTTTTATTTGAAATGGTAAATGAATCAATCAGTGAGAGTAATTTCAGGTGCTTTTTTGTTGAATTTAATTCCTTTTGAGGTGAAATCTGTATTTGGTTGCTTGCTCGTAAATATCAGGTTATGTGGTGGAAATTCAAATTGATGGAGCAGGTGAAAATTGAGAAGAATAGTAAAAGGTGGTGGTAATGCTATTTAATTTTTTGAAAAAAAGGGTTTATTTTTTTAATTTTTAAAAAGTTTAGGTACCTTTACAGGCAAAATTTGTTGGAGTTGGACCTGTTTGCATTGGTCTGTGTAACGTGCAAGCCATTAGGTTCTCTTTTGTAATTTAGATTTTCTTATATTTTTAGAATATATATTTTTCATATTTAGAATTTGTTTAAAGAGAGAGAGTGAGAGAGAGAGAGAGAGAAGGAAAGGGGATGATGGTCCGAGAAAGACTAAAAAATTGGTTGGTGATAGAGAGAGCTGACTTCCGCTTTGTGAGGTTTGATTTGGATTTAGAGGGAAACAAAACAAAATAAAAAGTAGAGAGAAAAACTCTCTTTGAAGAAGGGTCGGTCACCGTCCATCACTCATGCCATAAAGCCTAATTGGTGGGGCTGCTTTTTTTTTTGCTAACTATGTAATGTAACTATACTTTCAGTTTGAGGACCCCATTGTTCTTACAACTTTATCACAATTTTGCTACGACTTTGCTATGTGGTGACTCGTGAATGGTAAAAATAGATTTACATGAACCCACTATTTTATTTCCATCACTCACAAATCGTCACGTAACAAAAACTATGATAAGGTTGTGGAAAAGTTTGTAGTGCTAGACTTATTCTTTTTCTCATATTCTTTACATTTTTATGTTTGGTGTATTTTGTTTTCAAAAAATTTGACAAATATGATCATATTCCAGCACACCCAATGATACCCTTTCCTTTTAAATGGAATATTCTTTCTTTGGTGATTGGTCAAGTGTTGATAGGCATAAATAATAAGCCATATAATGGTATTGTTAGCTAAACTTATTTATTAGTTTTAATGGTTGTACATTATAACATTAAGACACTGTATTTGAGCCAAAAATTGAACAGTAATACACTGTAGATAGAATCCCAAAAGAGCATTCTCTCACTTACAATTAGGAATTCATAGAGTCTCAAACTCAAACCTCATTAATCATGAATCAAAGTAATACACTATATAGATTAATGAAATTATTTCTTTCTCCAAAAAAAAGAAAAAAAAAAAGATGGAAATTATTTATGACATTTGACAGAAAATGGACGAATGCCACTGACGCCGCCACCGCCGGCCACTAGAAAGTTGTATTATTTTTTCTTTTTCTAAAAAAGTGGTATTCTAAAATCATACTCAACTTCAACATTTCGATTGACCAATATAAAGTATCTCTGTCCAATGGCATTTTATATCTTGCAAAGCTGGTCAAGTGGGTAATCAAGTTAACAACCATTAAGAATTAATACGTGGGGTACCAATTTTATTACTTATTTTTAATAATAATTTTAAGGATAAAATGCATTTTACATTTGAGGGTTCTATCTACATTTGGGTCTCTCTAGTTATAACACTATTTACACCCTAGGTATGTGCTCCTTCAATTGCAAGTTTTTATTTTATTTTATTTTAAAATTTTTTCTAACAAGTTTTTGGATACACTAGTGACTATCGAATTGAGTGAAACCAACTTCATTCCACCTTTGAGTAGACGGTTGGATCTCGAGTAGACCGTGGAGTTATGACAATTATATTAAAAATAATCATAAACCCCACAAATCCCTTAACTCTTCCTACACTTTCTATAGAACAAAAAATGAAAAAAAGAAAAAGATAAAAAAAAAGGAGAGTAAAAATTCTTCTTTTTCATCATCAATGTTTTTGATCCAAAAGTAAAAAATAATAATACGGGGATGGGATAAGAAATTTGAAGGGCATGGCAAACTTTGTTGATTGGTTGTTTGTTCTTGAGAAAGAAATATGAAATTTAGTGAGTTATTACTATTATCACAAAGGGGTAAATCATGTGAAAGGGGTGGTGCGTGTGTTATATGATTTTTGCCTTTTTTTTTTTAAATTATTTATTTATTTATTTAGTTTAGGTAGTGACACAAATCTAGCAATCAATGGAGAGATAGCAAGAGGGAGAGTGAGGAGGATGAAGAAGAATGAATGAGAAAAAACACATTGGTGAAAGTGAGGGATCTAAGAGAGAGAGAGAGAGAGAGATGGTTAGCTATGTGCTAATCACTAGGAGGAAAAGAAATCTAAATAAGAAATTGACACGTAATTAAAAAGCTCTATTTTTTATAAAGACAAAAAAAAAAAAAGATGCAATGGGTTAAGTTGGTTTAGATTTTGGAAAACTTAACACCCTATCCAATTTAATCAAATCTTGCTACCTAGTATATATTACTAACCAAATTTTCTTAAGTTTTCCTAAATTCTCTCTCTCTCTCTTTCCATTCTATTTTTCTTCTGGAAAATTATTGTGTACTCCTAGAATATTATAAATGTGTATTCCTTCCTCTTACATGCGTACTTTTTCTAAAAATGACATTGTTTTGTGTGGGCTAATAACAATTAAGTTTCCCTAAATTCTCTCTCTCTCTCATCCCATTATGTTTTTCTTCTAAAAATGACATGTTCTGTGTGGGCTAATAACAGTTTTATAGCCTAAAATGAGGTAAAAGATGCATTGACATTATTATAATAATTCGTAATGTAAATTACAAAGTTTTAAAAATTGAAAAGCCTATTTAAAAGGGACCTTAAAGTTGAAAACTTAAGGTATAAAGTGCATATAAATAAAATTTTATGAAAATATAATCTTTTTTGTGCGTATATATGTTAGAACAAATTATTACTGTTCTTTGCATCCACCATAATACCATAATATCATCTTCACCAACATTATTACCAACTCCAGTTCTAAAGGTTGTTACTTTATCGATTCTCATACCATTTAACTGTGGTAATAACTAATTAGATAAAAAATAAAAGGGAATAATAATAATCAAATAGGAGTAACTAGTACTTAGTATATTACAAATAGACAGCTTTCAATTCTCATTTTCATTATATCTTTTTCCTTTCAATAAATATAAAAGAAAACTGCACAATTTTGGGGAACAAGGGGATGGAGATGCCATGGGACATGGACGAAGAGATTAGTGGCAGACCAAAGAAATTTTCCTTTGTCAACCAAAATAGATTATTTCATAAAATGAAATCACGTGTCTAACTTTGGGGGAGCCACTTTGGCATGTTTTGCAACCTGTTCTTTCATTTTCCAACTCAAAAAGAAAACATCATTGGCACTATAAAATTTATGAAGAGGTTTCTTTTCTAAAATTTTATATAATTTTTTTTTCTATTCATAAGACTTAAACCTACATCGTTTGCCCTGGTTATGGAAACTTATTAACACTCTACACACACATGCATGTATGAAATCATTTTTTTTACAAAGGGAAAATTGGATTTTGTTTTCAACATTTACATTCAAGGAGTTTCATCTATTTCTTTTTTTTTTCCCCCTCACAAGTCTCAATAAAAAACGATATCAAATGTGAATCTAAAGTTTAAATCTATAGACTAGGGTGTTTGCGGTGCAGTGGAGTACAATTTTAGGCCATTTTTAACACTGCACTTTGCGGTGTATAGCCAAAACCATAACCGCACTGCATCTCATTTTTGCGGTTATATATGTGATGCGGTGCGGTGTGGTGCAGTTTAGAGTTTAGCCAAAACCATGACCGCACCACACCTTATTTTTGCGGTCACATGTGCAGTGCGGTGTATAAGATATGGATTGAAACCAATATATTTTTCAAATTTTGAGCTTTTCTTGTCTAACCCAAAACTGATTTTTCCCTTTGTTTTGGACAAAGTTTTAAACTATTGAGTTAGTTTTTCTTTATTTTGGGATGGCTTTTTTAATCAATACTTGCTACAGTTATTAAACTATATATATATATATATATATTGAAAACTAGGGTTATTAAACTATTAATAATATATTTAATTAGAGAGTGTGTAGTGCAGTGCGGTTCGTTGCACCATGCAGAGCGGTGCACTGTTACTTATAGTGCAGTGCGATTATACCATTTTGTGGGCTGTTTTGGTGTGGTGTTTGCGGTTTGTTGAACACCCTATTCTATACTATATATTTTTAAAGGGAATTACACTTTACTATCCTAAATTATGCCATAAATTACACTTTGCACCCTAAAATTTTCAAATACACATTTTGCACCATAGTCTATGACCTTTGTTACACTTTGCACCCCAACGTTAAGTTCGCCGTTAACTTGAATAGAAAAGTATGACATCATGTAAAATGACCCAATTGCCCATCTTCTCAACCCATTACAAACAAAGAAAAAATTACACTTTACCACCCTAAACTATACTCTTGATTATACTTTGCACCCTAAACTTTATATTTTCATCCAAGTTAATGACAAACTTAATGTCGGGGTGCAAAGTGTAACAAGAGTCATAGTTTATGGTGCAAAACGTGCATTTGAAAAATTTATGGTGTAAAGTGTAATTTAAGGTATTGTTTAGAGTAATAATATGTAATTTTCCCCATTTTTTTTTTAAGAGGCACCACCTCTAAAAGGAACCTAACAACACCCCCATGTCTAGACCAAGAAAGTGGAACTGATTCCATAACTGACCAATATAGAAATATTGTTAAGAACATGTAATTGATTAAAGCCTAAATAAGTGAAGGGACGTAGCTAATTTTGACTAAAAAGACAATAAAAGTTTGTAAACTTTGCCCTTAAAAAAAAAAAAAAAAAGTTTGTAAACCGTAAAAAAACAAACATTTTGAACATGGACCATTGTATTCCTAAACATTTTTTTGACCTTATAAGAAGTTTCCAATCAATTTATTATCAGGCCAAAATACCAATCGATCTTTGGTGTAAGTGAAGATTAAATCTCAAATATCTTATTTAAACCATTAGATACTTTATCAACATTTGTTAGCAAAATGATTCTAAAAATTCAAACCAGAAGAAGAAGAAACATGGACATTTTTTTATTTGGGCAAATCTCCGAGTCTCCGATCCTCACGAATTCAATTCCTATTTTGTCCTTTCCCCATGTAGCTAACATAGGCGATCGTGCTAGTTACCTTTTTAATACTAATCACTATATAATATAGGTTATAATAGATGCTGTAATCAGCTCCTTATTAACAAAGATCACATGCATATTCTACACTTTTGACCTGTCTTTAACAGAATAAGGCATATCCTATTCCTAGGCTTTTTTATTATTATTTATTTCTTCCCAAAGACTTTTTTCAAATTGTCACCCTCCCCTCATTTCGGGCATTTGTGAAAGGGTGGTATGGCGGCCCCATTTATTAGAAACATAACTCATGCACCATACAAGAAAGAGAGTTCCTTTGTGACTCTCATTTTGCCTTCCTCTTGAGAATAATGCTACATTTATAACATTTTCAAAATAAGCCAAGTCGTTCTTCGTGAATAAAAAAATGATGTCAGTATTAGGCTCAAATAAGAACTAATAACAATTTAATTGCATAAGATTTGTTGTGAAAGTGTTATGAAAATGTTGTGAATGTAATATCTCAATCCTATTTTGTCATTTTGTTTTCTATTTGGTTTTTGAGAAATTGGAAAAAAAAAAAGAAGAAGAATTAAAATTCAATATTGATATTTTTCCCATCTATATAGTTCCTAATCAGAATAGAAATAAAAATAAATTAAAAAGAGAAAAAGCAAATTACAATATGGCATTTGGCAATTTCATGATATAACAATTCTTTGTGAGCTTAGAGCATTCTTATCAAGAAGGGCAAATGCTATACATGCTAAAATTTAACCTACAAAATGCTATAAATACTAAAAAGCATACTCCATCAATACTCTCAAATCTTATTCATTTTGCAATCCAGCTACAGTGGACTGCTATGTCTAGCAGCCCATTGTAGCAAGATTGTAAAAAAAAAAAAAATTGTTTAATGGTAGCTATTTGAAAACATAAAAAGAAAGAATAAAGAAAACATAAAGAAAGAATAAAAAAAGAATATTTAAATGAAGTGGTAAAATAATAGAAGTTTTGATGTTTTGTGGATTGTAAAGTGATATGTTAAAATTGATAAAGTAGGATTTTGAGATGGTAAATGCTAAAATATTTAGCATTCTTGATAAGAATGCTCTAACTTACCCCTTTTTTTGGCCTGGACCTACCCTTGTAGTGTAGGGCACTAATTTCTCAATGTGATTTTGACCCAACAAGGCAGCTTTCTGACCAACCCTTGAGGGTTATACATAATTGGACCATACCAATCACCAGATCCATGACACCATTGGGCCGATCTCCAGATTATGAATATCACTCACCCATAGTTTATTTTTTTAGTGTGCCATATCAACAACTTGTTAGACACATTGAGATTATGGTAAGGACAGCATTGAAATAATGTCAAAAAATTTGGGACTAATTTTTTTTTTAATTTATTCATTTAATTTTTTTTATAGGAATTTGAGACTAAACCGATACAAAATAATGTTTAAGAGCATTCACATTAGCTTGTACAATTTTTTTTTGTTTGTAAATTTTAGCATAAAAACCTACATCTTTAATTATACACTAACCACTTTTCAAAAACACTCACATTAGTATCTATTTTACACTAATTTCATTAAAGTATTATTTTTTTATCAAGTTTTTATTACTCTCTAAAATCATATCTCTCTCTCCCCCTCTCTCTCATAAAAAAATAGATTTGCATTTGAATAGTAACAACATATATTTACATAGTTACTGTACTAACAATCTAAATTTACATATAGAGAAAATATGTGGTTACTGTAGCAGCAATTCAAATTTACATAAGTTTACATAGATTGATGTTGATGATTTTTAGAGTTGGACGTGCAAACTTGATCCCTTATGCTATTTATACATTTGCTAATGAGTATTCTAAGGAACAAAATAGAGTTACCCCAAATTTATAGGGACCAAACGTTATTTTTATTATATATCATTTCTAGCTCATATGCTAGACTCTCACCAGTCACCACAAACAATTAAATTTTCCTTTAGTTAAAATGGAAAATCCACTTGGACATGAGTATGTGATCGCATTATTTTCTGCCTTTTTATTTTATTTTATTTTATATATATCATTTATTTATTTTTTGTCTAATAACATTTTTGGCACTTAAAATTTGGAGTTGTTTTTGTTTTGACCTTTTACATTTTGAATTTTCATTTTGACCCTTTATGTTTAATTTTATTTTCATATTGACCATATTGTCTATTTTCATTAGTAACTTACCATTAAGTACCCTTCATGTTTAACTATTCCATAAAAATACTAGTTCTAATTTGTGAGGGAATATAGGAATGTCATTGTCATGGGTAGAAAAACATATTACGGATAGTTGGATTACTGACAAAGTTGAGTGAAAAGACTAATTTGAAAATGAAATTAAACATGAAGGGCCAAAATTTAATGGTAGGTATGGTATGGTATGGTTTATTTTGGTGAGGCGATAAGATTTTAAGTCATATGTACAAAAAAAAAAGTTTAAAAAACGTACCTTTTTTTCCCCTTTTAGAATGCATACACACACGCATGCACTATACATACAAAGGAGAGAGAATGTGATTTTAACACAAAGATACATAAAAATTTCTAAAACCATTTGGTGCTTTGATCCAAAGATAAAGTACAATCATCATCAAAAGGATGCTATATATTAAATTTTTTAAAGCCATTTGGTGGTTAATGTAATTCATAGTTTGGCTTAAATTACAAATTGTACCCTATAAAATTCAATTCACCCTTGTAACTTCAATTTCATTCAATTCAATTCAATTATCAAATTTTTTATTTTATTCAATTCAATACTCCCATCAAGTGTTCAAAACTAAATAGTTTTGCGGTTTTTTTAGTAAATTTTTTCTTCACTTAAAAAATTCATAAAATTAATAAAAAATAATTTTTTGGAAAAAATGAAAAAATTAATTATTGAATTCGGAGAAAAACACAAAGAAAAGAGAAAAATATCTCCAACCAAAAAAAAAAAAAAACTCCAAATCTATTCTAGTTTCTATCATATATTCCACTAAATTTTCCTACAATTATTTGTAGACTTTGGATGGTAATCATGTTCATCTAGTGCAAGCAGGTTCTTTACATAAGGTATGAGACATAGCAGACTCAATTACTCTAACAAGCTCTTATATGACAAAGTTCACAATAACACAAACCCCTTATAATTCACAATAACACGAATCCCTACTTGATCATTGAGAGGAGAAATCGAGTTTAATTGTGTTTGCGATTGGAGATGGAGAGGGTTGGTTTCAGCCCTAAGCCATGAAACAATTTAGGGAAAGAGCCCATTGCAATTGATATATTATCTTTACTTTGTCTTAACATCTCTCTCTTATTCTCGGTTTGTTTTCATTTTTTGGAGTTTGTGTGTTTGTGATTGTGAAGTAGCTGAGATGAGAGGAGAAATCAAGTAGTAGAAGTAAGTAGTATCTTCTCTCTCTTTCCCTAATTTCATTCTTGGCTAGGGTTTTCAATTTGTGAGAGAGAGAGAGAGCATCGATTGGGTTGGGTGGATTTTGCTTTGGATTAATTGGATTTTGGTTGAATGGATTTAGTTGGAATTGATTAATGGTTGAATCTTTTTTTCATTTTTCTTTTTAGTGGTTGAAAGGATTTCCCCCTTTAATTTGAAGAACCAAAAAAAAAAAAAAATCAATATTTTTTTTAATTTTTATCTTCTGATTATTATTATTTTAATTAAAAAAACCGTAATTTTGTGTCACATGTTACATTGATGACCATTTGATCTCTTTAATTTTGCCTATAAATAGGTCCCTCACCTCATTCAAGAGAGGTAGAATGAGAGAAGGTGAAGGATAGTAAGTATGGAACCATGTGCCCACTTCTCCCATCTATTACTCATGCCCTGGGCTACTCTCAGGGGGGTTATTGGTTCTTTGCTTGGGCTACTAAGGTGGTCGCCATACCTCTAAGGCGAATGGACGCAGACCTTGCCTTTGGAAGTTTGGTGATTACCATGCCATCACACCTCCATTAAAACAAAGTCAATCAAAAAATCACTGATAAAAAAAAATAAAAATAAATAAAGGAAATCAATTTCATATATACTAGCCTATGAGCACGTGCGTGAGGCTCTTCTATTTTTTTGGTAAATATTAATAATTTGCATTTATTATAATTTGTGATTTCTACTTTTTCTAATCACCAAAAAAAAAAAAAACTAAGGGTGTAATGAAATTTAAAAAAAAAATGAAAAAAAAAAAAAAAGAGGATAGAAGAAACAAATACATCGTGATGAAGTAAAAAAAAAAAAAAAAGAATATGTGGGGTTAGTTTTGTAGATTAGAGGAGTTTTAAAACTAACAAAAGAGTAATTCTATTTTGTAGGAAGTTAGTGAGTAGAAGTAGGAATTTAAATCAACGTAAAAGTATGAATTTATTATTTTTGTCAATTTACGATTTTAACCTTATTTTAAAGTTTTAGGTAGGGGTATTTTTGATAGTAAAAAAAACAATAGTTAACTTTCTTTTTCCAATTTACTATTTTAACCCAATTTTTAAGTTATTGGTTAATTAATTTAGAGGTATTTTTGACAGGAAAAAAGTAATAACTAACTTTTTAAATCCTCTTAATATATACAGATTAAGTAATAAATATCATTTCAATTTTATGCCTTAACATATAAAATTGACTATAAGAGAAATATATTAATAAAAAATGTTGTACTTGGTGTACAAAGTTTCCATTTTTGTAAAGTTTGGGAGAGATCATGGTAGGTAGCCTTACCTTAATTTATTTTTGGAGAGATTGATTTTCTGACTTTAACCCACAATCTGTTGCTTTTGGTAGAAGGCACTTGCCATCGCACTAAGACCCGACCTCTAAGAGAAATATAATAATAAAAATACTAAGCACATTAAAAAAAAAAAATTAATTTTGTTTATGGATGAAAAAGTATAGCGTATCCCAAAATTTTAATTATAAAAATCATAGCATCTTTTCTTCTGATAGGAAAAAAAAAAAAAAATCATGCTTCTTGTATCTCTAACTAGATCTTTAAATACAAACAAGGATGGACCTAGGATTTTAAGTTAGAGGGGCCAGAGTATAAGCGAAATTTTTTTTTTTTTGGTTACTAAGTAGTTGATTTTCCCATGATCTACAAATCAAATAAGAATTACATAGAGTATCTCTCACAGAAGGACTAATTGTATTAATTATAAATTTAATAATTTTCAATTTATAGATTTACTAGTTTTCAATAATAAATTTATCTAATTTAAAATTTTTAGTTATAGTATGAGTCAAGGACGGACCCAGGTGGGGGCCTAAGGGGGCCGTGCCCCCACTGGGCCTAAAAAAAAAAAAAAATTTTAGCAGGTAAATTTTTTTAAAAGAAAAAGGCTTGGGCCCCATTTGGTTTGTAGCTAGGCCCCCTTCAACCATCCCTATCCTAGCCAGCTAGCCTAGGAGGCAAGAGCCCATCAGCCCATGTAAACCTTTAAAAAAAAATGTAAAAAAGGAAAAAAAAAAAAAAAAAAAAGAGAGGAAGAAAACCTAGCAGTCCAAGACTCCAAAACCAAACGGAAAAGCGAAAAAACGAAGGAAAAAAAGAAAAAAGAAAAAAGAAAAGAAAAGAAAAGAAAGTGAGAGGCGAGAGACTTAGAGAGTACTCAGAGATGCCGCCGATGCCATGACGCCATTGCCCACCTCCACGCGAGAGAGACCTATCTCTTGCTACCCAGTAGATGCGAGCCCTGTCCCTGACTCCCTGTCGCATACGACATACCCAAACCAGAGACCCATCTTGCCGCTGCCACCACCGGTTGCTCGATTTGCCACTGCCCAGCCCAGCTTTGTTGCTCCACTGCTCCAGCCTTCATAGTTACAGGTATTCAATCTATCATTTCCTTCAAAACCTAATATAATGTTTGTGAATCTCGTAATCTAAAAATCTATGCTTGTGTTGTGGACTTGTGGTGCTTGTGTTTTTACTGATGAATGATGAATTGATGTTGGTGATTCCGTGATTGTGAATTGATCTGTGACTCTCTATGACTCTGTGTTTGTGTTTTTTTGGCTTTTTGGCTTTGTGACTCTCTGTGACTCTGTGTTTGTGACTCTCTCACTTATATTATATAGATAAGAGAGATAGAGAGATAGAGTAGAGTTTGTAGAGATTAGAGAATATAATAGTGTATAGTTTGTCTGTTTGTTCTTTGTTGACTAGTAGTTAGGCAACAATAGGGACAAGTGACAGAAAAAAGAAGAAGGTAAAGTTAAGAAAAGTTTTTGTTAGCAGTGCAGAATAAATTTATAGTGTCGGTAGTGGGATTGGGTCAGTGTCTGAAATAAGGAGATAAGACAAATACAAATAGATAAATAAAGGCAAAGACCAAAGACAAAAGAAAAAAACAAATCATATAATATAGAAAATTGTCACACAAATTTAAGAAAATAACAGTGATTCTTATTTTATTTGTAAATCATGAAAAAATCAACTACAATATTTGATTTTTTCAGAAGAAAAGATTCAAATTCTTCAGAAGTCAACGTGAGATTGCCAACAACTAATGTTGCTATTCCAATTCCAGAAAATGCGGATGTTCCAATTCTAGAAAATATTCATTCCCCAATTTTGGAAAATGTCGAAGTTCCAATCCTAAGAAATATTAATTCCCCAATTCCATATCTCTCAAACATAATTTTAAAAAGTTGATCTTGATTTTTTGGATTATGATCTCAGAACACGCAAACAAATATGAGAATATCATGTTAATCAACGTGATGAAATTTGATGGGCTTACATTAAAAATAGTCCGCACCAACCTCTTCTAGAGACATACAAAAAAAGTGGAAAGCACAATCGTAACTTTCAAGCTTCTTGGTTTGAATATTATTCAACATGGCTTGAATATTCTCCTACGAAAGATGTAGCTTATTGTCTACCCTGCTTTGTCTTTCATAATCCAAATGGGGTTGTGGGACAAAATACATTCATTGTTGGTGGATTTAGAAATTCGAAAAAAAGTTAGGGGCAAAAATTGTTATTATTAAGGTCATATAGGAAAAGATCCTAACTCAGCTCATAGAGTTGCTGAGCAAATGTGTAAGGATTTGATGAACCAATGGTAGCATTTACAAAGGGTAGTTGATCATTTCACTATTGAACAAATTGCAAATAATTGGTTGCAACTGAAGGCCTTAATTTTTATTGTTGACATCTTCCTTTCAAGCTATAGCTTTTAGAGGTCGAGATGAAAGTTTTAGTTCATCTAATCGTGGGAACTTTCTTGAATCATTGGGTATTGTGATTTTTTGGAATGAGAAGGTTGTTGAAATAATAGAAAAAGCTCCCAAAAATGCAACCTACACAATACCTAGGATTCAAAAGGAAATTCTACATGTCTTCTTAGCCAAAGTGAAGAAGGTCATTCGGGAAGAAATTGGTGATGCAAAGTTTTGCATAATGGTTGATAAAGCTCGTGATGAGTCCATGAAAGAGCAAATGGCTGTGGTTTTTAGATATGTTAATGCAGAAGGCTTTGTGAAAGAACATTTTTTTGGGCTTATTCATGTTGTTGACACTGTAGCTTTGACTCTAAAGAAGGGGATATATTCTTTGTTATCTCAACATTGCTTAGATATACAAAATATTCAAGGGCAAGAATATGATGGAGCAAGCAACATGTGAGGTATGTGAAATGGATTAAAATTTCTGATTTTGAATGATTGCTCATATGCTTACTACATCCATTGTTTTGCACATCGCTTACAATTGGCATTAGTAAAAACATCAAAACAAGTTGTCCCCATTAATGGGTTTTTTCTTAAATTGCTTTTGATGATCAAAACTGTTAATGCTTTGTGCAAGCGTAATGAGCAATTAAAAGTTACCAATTCTAATGAAATAACATGTTTGATTGATTTTGAAGAGCTTGAGACTAGAAGTGGACTTAATCAAATTGGCACTTTACAACGACCTGTAGAAACACGGTGGAGTTCACATTTTAGATTATTTTCTAGCTTATTAAGGATGTTTACTTCGGCTATTGAAGTTTTACTAAATATAATTGATGATGCAAGTGATGGAGAAAATTGGGCAGAAGCAGAGTCAGCTTATGATGGTTTAACTTCATTTGAATTTGTCTTCATCTTGCATCTTGAGAAGGAAACTATGGAGATCATTGATAAACTTTGTCAAACTTTGTAAAGCCAATCTCAAGACATTTTAAATGCCATGCATTTAGTTTCATCTACAAAAGCACTTATCCAAAAAGTTAGAGATGATGGATGAGATGGCTTACTCACCACTGTGATATCATTTTGTGAGAAGCATTGCATTGATGTCCTAGATATGAATGCTTGTTATGTTGGGAGGCAAAGTCGAGCTCGTAATCAGCAAGATAACGTTGCAATTGAGCATCATTATCAAGTAAATATATTTTTATGCTGTAATAGATTCTTAACTACAGGAACTAAATCTTCAGTTTAATGAAGATGCAATGGAGTTACTTAGGCTTAGCTCAACTTTAGAACCTCGAAAGACATTAAAATCTTTCAGAAGTAGTGATCTTTGTTTGTTGGTAAGGAATTTCTATCCACAAAATTTCACAGATTATGACAAACAAGTGTAGGAGAAGGAACTTTATCATTTTGAGCATAATGTAGTCCATGATCCAGAGTTCAAAAAATTGAAAAGTTTATCTGAGTTATGTCAATGGTTAGTGAGAATAGGAAATTCAGTACACTACAAACTTGTTTATAGAATGGTGAGACTTGTGCTTACTCTTCCAGTTTCTACTACTACTACTACAGAGCGATTTTCAGCTATGAAAATTGTCAAAACTGACATTCGAAACAAAATGGAAAATGATTTTTTAACGGTGTTGAGGTCTAAAATTTCACAAAAAAGCCCATTCCATGAAAAGTAAAGAAGGCCCAATTCGTGCAGCAAGAAGAATCAACATCAAGACCCTATGTATGTTCAGATTTCCAGCAAAAAAAGGTCATTTAAAAATCCAACAAAATCCAGTGAAAGAACTGGGCCGGGATACCCAGAGGCTGCCAGAGGCCCAGGATCCTCGGGACGTGCAGCACAGCTAATGTGGGATTGAGACAGATCAAGAGGGGTACCACGAAATACAAGAAATGAAGAACATATATGTCTTTCTCAAGTACCCAGTGGTGTAGCAAAGAAGTAGAAAGCTTAGAAAGTGACAATTTATGAACAAAAAGCTGGTACATCGGGAAACCCAGAATGAAGAACTATAAAGGGAAGTGGCTGGGAAAACCTTCAATCCAGCAGAAATAGATTTTGCTCACTTGGGAAAAATGGCAGCAAGGAAAGACAACCAAAAGCTGAGTCTGAAAAGTAAAAAGTCTTGAAAGAAGAAAGGGTGAATGTTAGCTCTCCAAGGACATCCCGGAATGGAAGGTTAGCAAGTGGCTTTTAGGAAAACAGATTTAAAAGAAGAAAACTATGAGAAACAAAGAAAGAATTAGTTGTTAGAAATGGCTGGCATAACAGAGGCTCTGGTACCCCAAGAAGCCAAAGGAGGGGAATCAATGGTATCCTGAACCCTAAAATGACACTATAAAAGAGGAAGGCAGCCAACATTGAAGGGGGATTTAGTAATAGGGAATCAGAACAAGAATCGTTGAGAAAACTCTGTAAAAAAACTCAAAAAAAGCAGAAAACAACGCCCGGTATCCTAGAAACAGCCACTATAGAACATACTTGGATTCAAAGGGATTCAAACTTTGCAACTCTTAGAGGCTTAGATAGCCATCTAAGTCTGTAATTTTTGAGCTTATTTGGACCTTATAACATGTCTTAGTAAGCACATTGTAATCCACAATTAAGAAAAATAATGAAATATCTCATATTGATTTGAGAATCTCTAACAATTACTTCGCGTATTTCTTTATTATATTATCTTCCTTTACTGCTTCCAGCTGCTCAATACATATATTCTTGCTTGTTAGTTTTTCCTTTTACTCAGCCAAAAGATGAGTCCTTTTACCGGGGCCCTCACTTCAACTTGGGCCTTGGACACATTTAGCCTCCAAAGAAACATATGCCAAAACATACACATCAAATATCTCTCTCTCCCACAAAAATCCTTCTCACCTAACCATCTTGGAACGTAATGTCCAAGCACAGCCACTCGGACTTGAGTTCCAAATCCCACAAGTCTTGTGCAAAAACACCAAGTCTGTGAGAATTGGGGCCAGGATCCTTGTGGCTGAATCATTCTTATGAAATTCATTTACATATATTTATATGTATTAAAATATATATCCTAATATAAGAAACTAACAATTATTTGAAGATATGTGTATTGTATAGTGTGTTTTATGTAGCACCTATAGAGGTAAAGGGAAAGGACAAAACTCTATTGCATAATAAACATGGAGAAAGATCATATAGTTTAGAGAATCAGCATTCTGGGTTCTTACAGACCTAGTACGCCTCGGGATTCCACGACAGTATGTCCGGGATCCCACGACAGTACGCTTGGGGTTCCAAGTGAAGGAACTCTTTTAAATGTTTATACAATAAAAGATAAGTCCTAAATATTCTATTTCAATCTCTTTCTCATTGTGAATATTATGAATACTTATTTTACTTATTAAATGGTCATTTTATGACACTAAAACACTTATAATGGTATTTTATTGCTTAGGAGGAATCGCATTTTTGCTTTGAGGAGATTTATGTGACTTGCGCACAACTTGGTTTGTGATCAGCCCCTATTTAGTTGCGGTGAACCAAGCCCAGTCCACCAAACAACAAGTAAAGGGCCCAGGATCCTTGTTTCCACTTGGGCCTGTGTGCTAAGAAAAAAAGCACTATCACAGACGGACTCTTTGATGTTATACATTGAAAAGGATATAGTTTTGACATTTAGTTTGGATTCAATCGTAGATGATTTTGAAGATTTGAAAGAGTGTCGAGTTCCCTTTTTATAGATGATTGTATTAAGAAACAATAGTATTTCATATCTTTTGTTTTTGTTGATAGATGATTGTATCTTAATATATTAAGAAACAATGATTTTTGGGTATTCGTCTTGGTTGATAGTTTATTAATACTATATGGATGCATATTTGTTTTTTTTTTTTTTTTTCGGCTTATCTCCGGCCCCCCTAGCTTGAAATACTGGATCCGTCCCTACTATGAGCTAGCAATGTAGGCTAGTGATACTTTTATTTTATTATGTATTTTTATTTGTCTCTTTATCTCCATCTTTTTTATTTTATTATTTTTATTTATTTTATTTTCTAAATTTGGTTTGTAACCATAGGTTAAAACTTAAAATGGGTAATGGGTTTTAATTTTTTTGGGTTGGGCTGGGCTGTATAAGCTAATATCATAGGGGAGGGGGCCAAAAGTTTTTTAAGAGGGGGGGCCCAATTATAAAAAACACAAAATAACCTCATAATATATATACCCCCGATCCATTCCTGAATACAAATAAAAAAGAGTTTCTTTTATATATATATAAGGATAAGAGAAATTAGACATAAATTAATATTTTTCTTGATAAAATATAGGGGGAGGTCAAAGATTTTAAAAAGTCAGGAGGCTATGACCCCCTCCCTTTGCCACTTACTGGGATGCCAATTGCAAGTTTGAATAACAATTGAGCTCTAGCTTATAGAGACTAAGATCACACTAGCTAGAACCTAAGTAACTTTTTTTGAGATTTATAGCATGTTGTTAATAATAAACCTTAAGCTGAAAAATGTTAGTGTGCAAGTATTAGCGCCTATGGTAGTGTGTAGCAAGGTGACAAGGTTTTTAGGGCCACTTTCGCAATTGGAGTAGAGACACAGAGTATGTAATTGGAGTCAACACAAGTGTGCATTATACAAGGTAAGCCCATAATGCCCACATATGGTTGGTCTTGGGAAAGGCCCAACAAAGTGTATTACCAATAGTGTTAGATAAAAAAGAAGCAATGCTATGTGAGGTTCCCAAGGACATGGAAATGTAGGGTTCCCATGAATAAGCATGCAAGGTTGACACGTGATCCCTATGGATGTTGCTCTAGAGAAGGAAAAAGCCCACAAGCAGAGGAAGCTAGTAGGACTTGTTTGTAGCCCACAAAGAGACAATGACTCATATGTGAGGGGAAGATTGTTAGGTATACACTTTTAAGTAAAGTCCCACATTGAATAATATTGAGAACAGTGAGCGGTTAATATAACATAGTTAAATCCAAAGTCATTGGCTTAAGTTTTTGGGTTAAGTGGTGTCCTTATATGTTATATTAACTACTTAATTGGAATTCCCCTAAAGTGTTTCCTCTGTAACAAGCACTTGATCCACAATCTAGTCTTGTGTGAATTAAGAAAATCAACTAATAATTTTTTTTTAAAAAATCAATCACCCAAAAATATTATCACCAAAATCGTTAACAAAAATATCAATCACACACGAGCACAAACTTCGTATAAATCTACTATTATAAAGTCAACTACAATATCTCTTCAAGTTTATGCCTAATTTGAGATACACACCAAATACAATAATATTTTCTCTCTAGAAATTAATACAAACTCAGTTGAACTCTTAACTCACACTAGATATAACAACTTTCTATAGTTGCAACACCCAAAAACCTCTTCTTAGGGAAAATTCCAAAATTTGCTTTCCCTTTTCTATGTCTTATGGCTAAAGAAAAAACTCTATCTTTTCTTTGCTCTCTCACACACATTCACTACACTATTTATTATTATTATTTTTTTATCTCTCCTTCCGGTGACACACCTAGGCCCTTTCTCTCTCTCTCTCTTTCTTTCTCTCTCTCTCTCTCACACACACACACACATACATACACACACCTTGATGGTGCACTCACTCTTCCTTTATTTCCTTTTTCTTTTTCACGCACCCTCTTTTTGACTATTTTCTGTCTCTCCTTGCAAAAGGACACCAATTTGAATCCATACCAGTCACACCATTGCAAAGCTCAAACTTCTTCATTATCGTTCTCAGCACTAAGAAAACTTCATAGAAAAAACTTTATTATCTTCTACAGATCAGGGGATCATTGAAGGGTGCTATACTCATTTCTACAGGCAGTTGTACTTGGAGAATGAGGTCCATAGACCTCTTTTGGATGCGGTTGTTTTTTCTAGAATTTATGAGGAAGATGCCACTTGGTTGGATAGACCTTTTGATGAGGAAGAAGTATTAGGAGTGGTCCATGATTTCAATGGTGATAAAGCGCTAGGTCCGGATGGTTTTACAATGACATTTTTCCAGTCCTGTTGCAACATGGTGAAAACTGATATTATGAATGTATTTCATATTTTTCATGCCCACGCTGTGTTTGAAAAGAGCCTCAATGCTACTTTCCTTGCTCTCATTCCTAAGAAAATTGATGTTGTGGATGTCAAAGCCTTTCGGCCTATTAGTTTGGTGGGAGGGTTATACAAGATTACTGCTAAGGTGTTAGCCAATTGAATGCGAAGGGTGGTTCACGACCTTATTTTAGAATCTCAAAATGCCTTTGTGAAAGGCAGATAGATTTTAGATTCTGTCCTTATTGCTTTTGAGTGTTTAGACAGTTGATTGAAGGCAGGGGTTCTAGGGGTGCTGTGTAAACTGGATATTGAGAAAGTGTATGATCATGTGAATTGGGAGTTTCTCATGTTTCTTTTACAGCAGTGTGGTTTTCCCAAAAAGTGGAGAAGGTGGATCTGGAGTTGTATATCAACTGTTAAATTCTCCATTTTGATCAATGGTTGCCTATTTGACTTTTTTGGGAGTTCTAGAGGACTTCGGCAAGGTGACCCTTTATCCCATTTTCTCTTTGATATTGTCATGGACGCCTTGAGTCGTATGTTGGTTGCAACTACTGTAGTAGGGCAGTTTTCGGGCTTCATAGTGGGGAATGCGACTGGTTCCTTGATGATGGTGTCTCATCTTTTGTTCGCGGATGATACACTTGTTTTTAGTGATGCTGATAACAATCATATAATAGCTTTGCGTGGGATTCTTTCTAGATTTGAGGAGATGTCAGGGTTAAAAATTAATTTAGGAAAGTCTGAAGTGGTTCCAGTTGGGGATGTGCCTAATCTTCATGAGCTAGTGGAGATTTTGGGCTGCAGGGAGTCTAATCTTCCGCTAAAATATTTAGGTCTTCTGTTGGGTGCTTATTTTAAAGATAAGACAATTTGGAATCCTATTTTGGAGAAGATGGAGCGAAGGCTGGCTGGTTGGAAGAGGTTGTATTTATCTAAGGGGGGTAAGGTTACCCTTATTAAGAGTACTCTCTCTAGCTTACCTACGTATTTCCTTTCTCTTCTCCTTATTCTAATCAAGGTGGCTAAGAGGATGGAGAAATTACAAAGGGATTTCCTTTGGACTAGTATTGGGGACGATCATAAAATTCATTTAGTTAATTGGTCTAAGATATGTAGGCCAGTCAAGAATGAAGGGATAGACATTAGGTGTTTGAGAAGGTTTAATTCTGCCTTATTAGCCAAATGGTTGTGGCACTATGGTTTGGAGAATGATGCCTTTTGGAGAAGGGACATTGGGGTGAAGTATGGGAATGAGTGGGGTGGTTGGTGCACAAAATCTATGTCTGGGGCATATGGTGTTTGTTTGTGGAAGTTCATTCGAAGTGTCTGGAGGAATTTTTCCAAGTTCATTCGGTATGAAGTGGGTGATGGAACTCGTGTGAAGTTTTGGGATGATGTGTGGTGTAGGGATCGTCCTCTTAAGGAGGCGTTTCTAGATTTATATAATATTAGTAGGACAAGGGATGCTTCGGTCTCTAAGGTTATGTGCTATGCAAATGGGAGAGTTTCTTGGGAAATTTAGTTTTGTCATTTAGTGAATGATCAAGAGTCGCAATCTTTGGATTCGTTTATGGTTTTGATCTATTCCACTAAGGTGCGGGGTGTTGGTTCTGACAATTTTTGTTGTAAGCCAGTCAGCAGTCGAGGTTTCAAGGTGAATGGGTATTATCATTCTATTTCCGCTTCTACTCACATTTCTTTCCCTTGGAAAATGGTGTGGCAATCGAAGGTAGATTTTTTCTCTTGGACTACGGCTTTAGGCAAGATTCTAACTATAGATAACCTTCGGAAGAGGCATTTTGTTGTTCTTGGGAATTTGTAGATCATCTCCTCCTTCACTGTCCTATAACTTTTGAGATGTGGAGTATGATCTTTTGCTTGTTTGGTATTTGTTGGGTGATGCCTCAAAGGGTAGTGGATTTGTTGGATTGTTGGGCATGCAATTTCAGGCGTCATTGTAATATAGTTATTTGGAGGTTTGTGCCGCACTGCTTGATGTGGTGTATCTGGCGAGAACGGAATTCTAGAAGCTTTGAGGGTCGTGAACGGTCCATTGTTGAGTTCAAGTCTTTCTTCTTTTTTACTCTTCTCGAATGGTGTCTTGTTTTACCATCTTTTTCTTGTATTTCCCTTCCTGTGTTGCTAGATCATTGTAATTTGGGTTCTTTATGTTACTTATCAAAAAAAAAAAAAAAAAATTTCTTGTCTCCTCCTTAACCCAAAATTCACTTGATCTTATTTACAAATTGAGTAGTTAATATAACAACATATATGGACACCATTTAACTAAAAATCTTAACACAATGAGTTTAGGCTCAACTATTTTATATTAATCACTCACTCTCCTCGTTATTGTTCAACGTGGGACTCCATTCACGTGTATACCCGATGATTTATAATTTTAAGATTATTTATACCTTTCTTTTCTTTTCGATTGATACTCAATAGCCACCTATTACAGCAAAAATTGATGCCCTTGTTTGGTAGAGGACATTGTTTAGTTACAAAGAAAATTTAAGATTAAAACACTATTTTGATTCCTACATTTTTGAGTTACAGTCAATTTAGTTTCTACATTTAAACAGTAGTCAATTTGGTCCCTGTTATTTTCAAGTTGCAGTCAATTTAGTCTATGCTATTAACTCACTAACGAAAAATGCGTATGTGGCTAATGGTATGCATTGCTAGCAGACTTGAAACTTGTGTTGCATATAGAATAGTATTAAAAAAATGCCCACTCAGCAATTTAATAAAAAAAAAAAAAAACTCAGGTAAAAAAGAAACAACAACAAAACAAAATACCACATCAGCACGGTGTTTTCCCCAAAAATATTTTTTATTGGCATTATAAAATGCCAGCATCGGAATAATCAATTTTAAAGAAATAAAAAAAAAATTTTAAATTCAAAAAAAAAGAAAAAAGAAAAAAGACATGAATCCAGATCTGGAACAATCTTCAACATGAACAAGAACATGAACCCAGAAAAATAAAACCTAAATCAAATCAACCTCCACAAACACCAGTCATCCTTAATCCTCCACGCCGCCAAAGAAAAAAAAAAACCTTTATTTTCTATTCTCCAAAAGCCACCACAGTGAATCACAAATAAACCCAACATCGATCCATTCATCAAATCAAAACACACCAAAATCACATTGCTACATTCCACGCATGGCTCAAAGCAATCTGCAAGTCCCAAAAATTAAAAAAGTTAAAAAAAAAAAAAAAAGTTTAGCAGACGTAAAAAGCAATTGGAGATAACTACTTGAGCTTCCTAAGGGAACAGTGAGCATATTCACAAAGTGCCAGGGACAAAAAAAAGACTCGGGTTTGTTGAGGTTGATTTTTGCATTGATTTTTCTGGGTTCAATGTTTATGTACATGTTCAAGATCTGTGTGTTCCATATATGAATTAATTTTTTTTTAAATGAACAAATTAATTTTTTTTTTTTTGGATGCTGCAGTGGAATTTTTTAATGTCAATAAAAAAATATTTTATTATTATTTTAGTTGCCATGTAAGCTTTAAGAGTGCCAACAATACAGACCATTTGTCACATAGAAATTTTTTGTTAGTGAGGATGGAAACCAAATTGATTGCAAGTTAAAAATAACAGGGACCAAATTGACTGTTATCAAAATGTAGGGACCAAATTGACTGTGATCCCAAAATATAAGGACCAAAATGATATTTTAGCCAAAATTTAATTAGGGTACAAGAAATCATGTATGAAAGAATTCAAGTAATGTTTCCCTTTCCTACGAATAAAATCTCCAAAAACCCAAGGGTAACCCAAAATTTGATTTTAAAACAACTCTTTTTTAAAAATGATTTTAAGAGAGTGCAGTGTGTTCATAATTCACATCAATGAACTCATGACATCCAATCAAGCCAACATTTCTCCGCCTCCCCTAAACTAACTATTTCGGTTGATATTTGCATGAGAATGACACTTGAAGATTCTACACTTAAAAGTGCTTTCAATGGCAAAAGGTAATCTTTTCACATTTAAAGTCTTTATTGTTCTCACATGCTATATTCTTGCAACATAGTAAATAATATTCGTAGTAAATAATATTCGCATGTTAACTATGTATATATTATTTCTTGCAACATAGTATAAATATTCACACAATATTTATAAGTATCCCCATATGTTGCTTGTATATTTTCATATGTAAATAATATCATATTATACTCACATGCTACCTATTTATGTTGTTTGTATATAAACTCATTTTCAAAAACAAATGTCAAGTATTTTAGTTATTTTTCAAAAAGTGAATTATTGAGATTAAGTCAAAATGAGATACAATCTTTTAGATAGGGGTTGTGAGGTGCCTAACACCTTCCCCACATGTAATCAAACTTTCGAGTTCAAGGTCTTTGGTTTGAGACTTTATTCTACCTTATTAGCTAGGAGCCTTTAAAGATGACCTTTAGTTAATTAGGTAATTAAAATGTGTAAGGACTAACTTTGACTTGAACCCAGAACAGGAATGGAACCAGGCCCAAAAAGCCCGAACAATAAATTTGTAGAGAGTGGGAGAATAAGCTAGTCTGAATCTAGGATAAAGATAGTGGTATATAGCGTTAAAGGGGAAAAGTTACATGCGCACACATGCAAGAAGTATCCTCGGACCTGTCCTAGTACTATGACTAAGAGTGCTGAATTCCTCCTTTTTACTGTTGTATTTCTTCACCCTTTTTCTCTCTCTCTCTCTCCTTTTTCTTATCTTTTTCCTTCTCTCCTTCCTTTGAATCTTTTTCGTATTATATACTATGGTTTTTACACCAGTTCCTCCATCCACGTGTGGGTCAGGCGTTGGGAGTCCTTTTTCTCTGTTCTCCCTTGCCTTTCCTTGAACCTTCCACTCTTAGCTGTAAGGTTGCTTGTTCACTGTTCAGGCATCACCTCCACATTAATGCGGCCAGAGAGTTAGCTGGGCAGCATTTAATGCGAGGGTAACAGTACTTCCTGATATTTGTTTTTCCTCATCCTTATCCTTTATCTGATATCTTCCTATTCCATTTGTTGCAAAGTCCTTCTGAAACGTTACCTTAAAGGACTAAGAAGTCTACTGGACACCTCGGACAGAGGGTCCGAGGTAGTCATCATCCTCAGACACGGTTAAATTCTACATAGGTATTGTTTACCTCTTTTTAGGGCTTAGTTTTCATCTCTTCCTTTGCTGGTCGTCCTCGGATACTCTCTTATCCTCGGACTGGGTATTGGGCGATAGGCCCAGCCCTTTCCAATGCAAATTGTACCTATGGGATCAATTGGCCCCCACAATAGCCCCTCAAAATCTTGCTTTTTGGCTCATCGGGAGAAAATGAGGATTTTGATATCTTCGCCTGATCTCTCCTATGGCTTTGCATTGTTAGGTCGAATCATAACAATACGCGTCTACCTTTCTGGGACTCACCCCTGACGCTTCAGTACCCAGGGCATGCCTTCATTTAATTTTGGCAACTCCTTTGTCTCCCACGTTCAATGGTTGGATGAGAATCCAACGGCGGATAAGCTATTTGGGAATTTGGGCGGGCGAATTCCCGCTTATAATTTCTGCACCACTATAAATAACCTTTCAAATCAGTTTCTTTTCACTTTAAACGATTGCACTATTCTAGAGCCCGTATTCTGAACCTAATATTTCTTTTCTTTCTCTCACTCCTCTGCGCATTCTCAAATACTAAACTCTTGTCCGAGGACCATTTCACACACCTGTAAGTCTTCCTGTACTGCTTTAAATTTTCATTCCCTTTCTTTTTTTTTTTGCGAAATTTCCCTTATAGCACTTCTTAGGAAATGGGTAGGTTTAAGGAATTAGTAGACACCGAGGAGGGGATGAGGAATTTTAGGTCTAAATACAACATCCCCCCACATGTGGGCGTTAGATACGCGGCACAGGGTGAGTGGTTTGACGATAGGAAAACGAACGAGGTGGTCATCCCTATGATTGCTTTCATAGAAGGAGTTATGACCATTCCTATGGGTATCCTCACTAGGAATTACCTTAGGTACTTCAGGCTGTCTCCTACACAATGTGCACCAAATATGTTTAGGGTGTTAGGGAGTATAGAAGCCTTGAATGAGAGAATGAACCTAAACCTCACACACCACGATATAAATTGGATTTACAACCTACAACACCTAAAGGGGCAGGGATATTATTTAAAATCCAGGCAATCCGAAGTGAGGTTGATCCAATGCCTTCCTGTATCTAACAAGGGACTAGAAGAGGATTTTCTAATCTTCTCTGAGCGATGGCACGATAGCTTACCTTGTCCAGTGAAAGAGGGTGAACCAGGTGGGAGACTAACTGTTAGTTCTAACATTTAACCTTGCATAATTTTCATACTCCTCTTGCTGTTTGCCATTACTGAAATGAGTCCTCCTTGCTTTTGTTTACATTGCAGATCCCAGAGCTATTACACCTTCACTTCGCTTAGTTAATAAAGCGAGCTTGGACAGGGTTCTTCGAGCTGAGATTTACGTCAACGAGTCTGACGTTGGCCCCAGGGGACTTGGTGTTAAGGAAAGTTGTTGTAAATACTAAAAACCCTGCTTGGGGAAAATTGGGGCCCAACTGGGAAGGACCATATCGCATTACGTCGGTGGCAGGAATAGGTGCATACTACTTAGAAGATTTAGATGAAAGAGTTGTACTTCATCCTTGGAATGTAAATAACCTGAAAAGGTATTACTATTGATAAGAAATGTTATACTACGTTTTCTTTTGCTTCTATTCATCTTAATGATCTAGTGAAATATTAAACAGAAACTAAGTTATGTCAGGTCCTCGGATCACAAACTTAATGAAAATTAATATCCTATGACATCTAGTGAAATATTAAACAGAAACTAAGTTATGTCAGGTCCTCGGACCACAAACTTAGTGGAAATTAATATCCTATGACATCTAGTGAAGTATTAAACAGAAACTAAGTTATGTCAGGTTCTCGGACCACAAACTTAGTGGAAATTAATATCCTATGACATCTAAACAAAAACTAAGTTATATTAAGTCCTCGGACCACAAACTTAGTGAAAATTAATATCGTATGGCATCTTTGAAGTATTACACAGAGGCTGATTTGTACTGGGGTCACATAATGGAAAATGTTGAGAGTGAGTGTTCGGGAATTTTCCTTGGAATATAAAAGAGAAAAATCATTTGTATCACATCCTTAGACCATAGTCCCTGTAAAAGTAGTTATTCTGGCCATTTCAATGGACACATTCAACAAAATACAAGTTGTATCAGAACCTTTAGAACGTGATCCATAATGGGAAATGTTAGTTTTTAAGCCAAGTGTTGTCTTATTTTATAAGTCATAGGTCAGTATTACAATTATCAAATTAAAGGTCAGTATATTTCAATATATTGACGTTTTGCCCATTATGTAAGTGTTGAGATATTCCCTGGAAGTGGTAGGACTTATTAAAGAGCTTGGTCAAAAAAGAAAGAAATATACTTTTTAATAGGATTCGATGATATGTTCTACCAATGTACTTCACTCTTTAATGACTTATGTGGAAGAAAGCATAAGAAGTGAGATAAAATGAAAACCATACATTCAAATAGAACAACATTACTGACAAATATAATTAGGAACAAAGAATAATGCCTCATATATTATGAAAATTTGTCCTTCAATAAAATATTAAAAAAAAAAAAAAACTAATACAAAATTTAGGGTTTCAGCTTCAGTTGAAGCTTGGGCTTGGGAGCCTGGTCAGCCACCTTAGGGGGGATCTCTTTTTCTTTACCCTTAAGAGATTCCTGCGCAGGTAAAGTGACCAAAGCTAACTGCTTCTCGAAATCCTGAGAAGTTGTGCCTGGCTGAGAGGCCTTAGTCACTTTATCCGAGGAGGATTCCTTCTGGGTCTCTTTTTCTTTACCCTGTTCTAGCTGGTCAGTGGTAGGAGGATGCTGGGGTGGGGCTTCGTTAACCGGTTGAGGCGCGAGAGGGGCTATCTCGGTCTGCTTAGGGACCTGCAGGGCTGAAGGAAAGATAATGCTTTCAGGTTTCCTTAGTTTAGACGAAGCTTCAACCCCAGCTTGGTTGAGAGCTTCTTCCCAGGTCTGGGCATAGTAGGCACGGCACACGGCAGGGACCTCTGCTTGAAGGGCGTCCTCGGTCTCAGCTACGCCGACGTCGTAGCCATGTTGCTCAGCCTCGTCCCTCTCCTTCTCGGCTTTGACCTTGTCCTCATCAGCTTGCAATTTAGCTTTTTCGGCCAGGTCCTTAAGTTTGTTAGCCTCCTCCAGCTGCTGCTTCAAGGCTGCCACTTGCTCCTTGACCGCAACCAGCTGCCCCTTGACCTCGTTGGCTATCTTTCTTTGGCTTTCGGCCTATGTCTCAGCACTCTTTAAGGCCGCATCAGAACTCTTCCTGGCCTGTTCCTTAGCTTTTAACTTCTGCCTGAGGTCAGCATTGCTGTCTTCAGCAATGGCCAATGTCTGCACAGTAGTACTCCTTCTTTTTCTTTCATCATCCAGCTATTGTGAGACGGAGTGGTACATCTCCTCCATTCTGAAGGTGCTTTGAACAGCATTTTTTTTAAAAAAAAAGAGAAGAAGAAAAGGATAAGTGTTATATCAGATAAAAGAAAAGAAAGAAACTGAAGGGGGAAAAATACATACCATGCCCAAAAACCGTTTGGCTTGAAGGAAGACTTCATTCCTCCTCAATCCTCGTAGCTCCACCATGTCCTTGGGGAGTAGGAGAATTTCTTCCAGTACAGAGGCAACGTGGCAACCTATGCCCCCGTTATAGTCTCTGATGGATGCGTCATCAGTCATGGGCTCACCTCCGAGCATTGGGGCTGGGAGCCATGCTCGGGGCTCAGGCATCTGAACATCGCCCCTTTCTGATCCTCGGCTAGGGGCCTGGCTGGTCTTCTATTGCTTAGTTGGCCTGTGTGACTCTTCTTCAATGGAAGAACGAGATCTCCCAGGTTTCAGCGTCTTTTTGCCCTTTGGTTCCCTTTTCCTCTTAGGGTCAGTTTGTTCGATCCTAGAGGGTGGAGGTGGCTGAGGAGCACGGGGAGGAGATTTAGGTAGGACAGGAGGAAGTTTGGGTTGAACATACTTCCCAGCTTCCCCCCTTCCTGGCTGGCTCTCCAGCAATTCTTGAAGGCTGCGTTGGGGTTTCCTCTGAATACCCATGTCTTCAGGTGCATTTGGTGATGGAAAGGATTGGTTAAAGACTTTGTAGTTGTCTGTGAGCGAGGTGAGGTCAACAAAACCTTCTTCCTCTCGTTCAACTTCCTCTTCCTCCTCTACTTGGTAAATGGGGGGGGGGGGGATGACGTTGCTGTTGCTGCAAGGCTGGCAACGGGTAGTGATTCTGTGTGTGGGGAGTATCTGGGGAGAGGAATGCCTTGTGGGACTACGAACCCTTCGTAGGCAACACTGATCTGTGAAGCCGAGGATCCTTAGCCTTTATCACGCACGATGGAACTTGGAATGCGCGTGATATGGGGTTGTAGCAGAGGATGAGGTGTGCCGCCCTTAGCTGACCGTCAGACTCGTTGACGTAAATCTCGGCTCGAAGAACCCTGTCCAAGCTCGCTTTATTAACTAAGCGGAGTGAAGGTGTAATAGCTCTGGGATCTGCAATGTAAACAAAAGCAAGGAAGACTCATTTCAGTAATGGCAAACAGCAAGGGGAGTATGAAAATTATGCAAGGTTAAATGTTAGAACTAACAGTTAGTCTCCCACCTGGTTCACCCTCTTTCACTGGACAAGGTAAGCCATCGTGCCATCACCTAGAGAAGATTAGAAAATCCTCCTTTAGTCCCTTGTTAGATACGGGAAGGCACTGGATCAACCTCACCTCGGATTGCCTGGATTTTAAATAATATCCCTGCCCTTTTAGGTGTTGTAGGTTGTAAATCCAATTTATATCGTGGTGTGTGAGGTTTAGGTTCATCCTCTTATTCAAGGCTTCTATACTCCCTAACACCCTAAACATATTTGGTGCACATTGTGTAGGAGACAGCCTGAAGTACCTAAGGTAATTCCTAGTGAGGGTACCCATAGGAATGGTCATACCTCCTTCTATGAAAGCAATCATAGGGATGACCACCTCGTTTGTTTTCCTATCGTCAAACCACTCACCCTGTGCCGCGTATCTAACGCCCACATGTGGGGGGATGTTGTATTTAGACCTAAAATTCCTCATCCCCTCCTCGATGTCTACTAATTCCTTAAAGCTTCCAATTTCCTAAGAAGTGCTATAAGGGAAATTTCACAAAAAAAAAAGAAAGGGAATGAAAATTGAAAGTAGTACAGGAAGACTTACAGGTGTGTGAAATGGTCCTCGGACAAGAGTTTAGTATTTGAGAACGCGCAGAGGAGTGAGAGAAAGAAAAGAAATATTAGGTTCAGAATACGGGCTCTAGAATAGTGCAATCGTTTAAAGTGAAAAGAAACTGATTTGAAAGGTTATTTATAGTGGTGCAGAAATTATGAGCGGGAATTCGCCCGCCCAAATTCCCAAATAGCTTATCTGCCGTTGGATTCTCATCCAACCATTGAATGTGGGAGACAAAAGAGTTGCCAAAATTAAATGAAGGCATGCCCTGGGCATTGAAGCGTCAGGGGTGAGTCCCAGAAGGGTAGACGCGTATTGTTATGATTCGACCTAACAATGCAAAGCCATAGGGGAGATCAGGCGAAGATATCAAAATCCCCATTTTCTTCCGAGGAGCCGAAAAGCAAGATTTTGAGGGACTATTGTGGGGGCCAATTGATCCCATAGGTACAATTTGCATTGGAAAGGGCTGGGCCTATGGCCCAATACCCAGTCCGAGGATAAGAGAATATCCGAGGACGACTAGCAAAGGAAGAGATGAAAACTAAGCCCTAAAAAGAGGTAAACAATATCTATGTAGAATTTAACCATGTCTGAGGATGATGACCACCTCGGACCCTCTGTCCGAGGTGTCCAGTAGACTTCTCAGTCCTTTAAGGTAACGTTTCAGAAGGACTTTGCAACAAATGGAATAGGAAGATATCAGATAAATGATAAGGATGAGGAAAAACAAATATCAGGAAGTACTGTTACCCCCGTATTAAATGCTGCCTAGCTAACTCTCTAACCGCATTAATGTGGAGGTGATGCCTGAACAGTGAACAAGCAGCCTTACAGCTAAGAGTGGAAGGTTCAAGGAGAGGCAAGGGAGAACAGAGAAAAAGGACTCCCAACGCCTAACCCACACATGGATTGAGGAACTGGTGTAAAAACTATAGTATATAATACGAAAAAAGATTCAAAGGAAGAAGAGAAGGAAAAAGATAAGAAAAAGGAGAGAGAGAGAGAGAGAGAGAGAGAGAGAAAAGGGTGAAGAAATACAACAGTAAAAATGAGGAATTCAGCACTCTTAGTCATAGTACTAGGACAGGTTCGAGGATAGTTCTTGCATGTGTGCGCATGTAACTTTTCCCCTTTAACGCTATATACCACTATCTTTATCTTAGATTCAGACTAGCTTATTCTCCCACTCTCTACAAATTTATTGTTCGGGATTTTTGGGCCTGGTTCCATTCCTGTTCTGGGTTCAAGTCAAAGTTGGTCCTAACAAAATGAATTAGACAATGGGTAACCAATCACACCTAGAAAAAAATATGGTTGGTGGAGACACCCTAAAATTAAGAGAAATACTATGTCCACAACATTTTTACAACAAATCTTAAGTGGCAGGTTGTTACAGATTATTATTGATGGGGCAAAAAAGTAATTTTAGTTGTTGGGTTGAAATGAATTGACCCATTGCAATTAATTAATTAATTACCCAAGTTAATTAATTAGATCAAATTTCATGCACTATTATTAATCACAAGCGGGTGATTTTAAGGTCACTATTCTCAAGAATCCATTATTATCAATCACAAGCAGTTACAAGTATAAATAATCTTACCAAATCATTTGACCTATCCCGAAATACCAACATACAGTTGAATTCTTACCCCAATACCCAATTGGACTTGTATTGTAGCAGCAATCTTTTCGTTCAATACACGAATCCCAATACGTAGGAGTGTGCAGCCAACTCGCCAAAACTAACTCAACCCAACCCAACCCGCTTGGGTGGGTCAGTTTTTAGGGCTTGATAGGTTGGGTTGGGTTACAAATTTTTGGGTTTTTTTAATATATCTATATTTATATTTTTTTTACTTAATTTAATAATAATAAATAAATAAAATTTGTCTAACTTATGGGTTCAACTTAACCCATATGAGTTGGGTTAGACTTATGTGATGGGTTGGTTGAATTTTTTTTGACCCACCATGGTGGGTTAGGTTAAAAAATGTCCTTAACCTGACCTAATCCGACTCATGCACACGCCTACCAATATGTGACTAACTAATGATGCACGGATCCTAATATGTGACTAACTCCTTTGCACGAATCCCAATACGTGACTAACTCCACAGCAACCCTTTAATTGATGTAGTTGATTTGCAACAGCTTCACATAGAAATACCAATAAGATTTTCAATGATGGTGTGAGAGACTTTGCATGGTTACAGAACCCAAAGGCGTACAAGAAACGCAGCAAGAACTCTTTCTTTTGTAGGAAGAGGCCAGGGTTTCAAGAAGAAAATCTTATGAAACTCTCTAGGGTTAGGTTTTTCTTTTTCCATCTCCTTGTTTAAGTAGGAGCTCAATGGGCTCTCCTATTCCAAATAGGTATATACAAACCTTGGGCTTTCCTAGTCTAATAAGGATTATACAAACCCATAAGCAAATAGTCTTTTAGAATAAAAACGTTGCTGGCTATAGTTTGAATCCCGTAAGCTCGATAGATCGAGACATGTGTCGAGCTTTAATGAATCTTGACAGATCGAGATTTAATGAATCTAGACAGATTGAGCTTTTGTCAAGGAGGTATCGAGACCTGTAGATTGCACTTTTCTTGAGCAATTCTTAAGTAATCTTCATGTCTTCAATGTAACCACTTGTAATGATCATCTTGAACCTGTTTAGATTTACCCAAATACAAGTAAAATGTGTTTTGTCAAAGGATATGCCAATTACATAAAAATATGTCCCTTACATTAGTGATAGATTCAAATTATAATCAATAATATTAACTAACCACCTATGATTTGTTATGAAAATATTATGGACATAAACACTTCTCTAAAATTAAATAACGAAAGAGACTTACTCTCTCTCTCTCTCTCTTTCACACACACACATCAACCTAGTGCCACAAATGCACACACGTCATCACACAAGAATAGTTTTTTAAGCCAAACATTAAAGGAATAACTATTTCTTAATTTAGGTGAATAGCTATTCATAAGAAATAACTATTCCATGTAATGGAAATATAACAAAATGACTGAATAATTGTTACATGTGAATAACCGTTACATTATAATATCTATTATTGTATACCAATAGGGATGAAGCTATGCTTGGACTAGGGGGCGCAATGGCCTCCCCTGGCCCACTGAGAAAAACAAAATATGAAATATATAAAGCTTGGTTTTGAATTTTCATGCTCCATTTTTGTTCAATACTTCCATGCTTTCACAAAAAGTACATTTTCTTTATTCAAATTTTCATTTAAATTTTGATTCTTTTTATGGGTTTCTGTCTAGGTTCTAAATGATTTATGAAATTTATCTTAAAGCATTAGGATAAGATAATTGCAGCTTAAGTGTTTGATGAAGTTCCCCAAAGAAACTTGGGATAAAAACACACACACGCGCGTGTGTGTATATATATATATATTATATTCTTTTATAGGTAGCTTGGATAAAAAACTTGGTTGCCTTTGGTTTAATCTAAAGCTACAATATGAAGGTTTAGGCTACAACAAAATTTTTAATCATTTAGGTTTGAGTGTATCTTGCCCTCCTAATTTGAAATCTTAGCTCTGTCCCTGTATACCAACATACATTAAGTTCCTCTCAAAAAAATTATAAGAAAAAAAAAAGGCTCATTAATGAGAGTAGCTCTATTGTAGGTTGAACCAACGGGTAAAATGAAGACCCAACATCATCTTTGTCACTCAATCGCATCTCAATCCTTTGGTAGCTCAATTAGCTGCATGCCATGCATCTACTCTCGGTCTCAAGTTGCGGTTAGATTAGGTAGCTAGCACAAATGCAGGCATGCATCTACTCTCGGTCTCAAGTTGCGGTTAGATTAGGTACCTCCAACATGCTAAGCCTTCAATATTTATGATATTGTACGGTTTTTGTTAGAAAAATAAATTTGAGTTGAAATCCCCCATCTTCCTCGTCTTGAGAGAGAGAGAGAGAGAGAGAGAGAGAGAGAGAATTACACTAGTAGTTGGGTTCGCCATCAAATCTATAGCCTAGCATTAAGGATTAATGAATTGCACAGGGAAGACATCGTGCTAGTAGTTGGGCTCTTTAACTTTTGCATAAAATAAACAAGAAATTGGACTACAGTGAATGGAATTTCCATCTCTGCCCAATGCTTAAGGTAGTAGATGACATGATGAGGGATCTATTTTCTTCTTTTACATGCTCGTAAGCACTTGTCAACCAAACTCGGTTAATGTATTTTTGATTACTATTAATATCTACATTGTTAAACAACACATGGATCAATGATAGTATAATTTCTGGGAGAGTTCAACAAATCTACCTCTTCCTAGCTATCAAGTATCATAATTATAGAAATACCCATAAACTAAGGATAACATCATTCCTCCTACTTAAAACTACAATCCAAGGAACATGGGAAATGAAATATGAGAAATATGGGGATTTTGATTTTTTTTTTTTTTAATTTTTAATCAATTGTAATAGTATAAGGGCATTTTTCGTTAATAAAACAAAGGTACACTGCTAAAAACGCAGCCTATAACCACATTTTCTTTAACCGTGTTTTTGAAAAACACAACTACGACTAATTTATAGCCGCATTTTTTAAAACGTAGCTTAAAGTTGCATTTTTTAAATAGAAATATTGTGCTTAACCAAGGACTACTTCACAGAAACTTCAAACATTTTTTTAATGGTGGTAGCTAGCAGTCAAAATATGTTATTGGGATTGATTGTCATTTGAGTCAAAAGTTGAGGAACGTGTCAATTCTTTATCCTCTTTTTGCTTTGGACAAAATTTCTCGAGATTTACAATAATCGACATGATAACATTAGATTAGGCAACAAAACAAAGGTCCCTTGCAAAAAAAAAAAACAAAACAAAACAAAACAAAGGTCATTCAATATCTACCATGATCAGATTTTGCTAATCATTTTATCCATGTTGGAACAAATGATTCTTTACGATTAATTATCTTTGTCTTTCTATGTAGTTATTCATATTGTTTGCAAGAAATGTTTTTTTCTTTTTCGTTTTCCCCTTCGTGGGTAAGTTTAATTGGCAACTTACGGTTCTATATTATCTTCTTTTGTCATTTTCTTTTTTACTTTACATAGCTTTTCAGGATGTAAAAAAAATTTATATTTGAGATGATTTTCTAGTTTTCTTTTTTATGTTTAGTTTTTTCATATGGATAAATTCACGCATTGTCAAGTTATTCTCAATCTATGTGTTCCAATACACTCATCTGGTAAAGTCTCTTTTAGTTAAGTAAAAGATTTGATTTAAATTCATTATACACTAAGAAGAAATGAATTAGCGTTTTAATCTAATCATAAAGTGGATGTCAAATGTTGTTTAACTATATATATATAGATTCAATCACTCGGTATAAAAGACAAATATATCAAAGAAATTATTAAAGATAAAACAAAAAGGACAATTGAAGAGAAAATAAGGGGTTTTGGGTTTGAAATCATGAGAAGAAAATGGTGAAGTTGAAAGTATGCATAGGTTGTTTAACCATAATATCTCACTATATCTAAATCAAAATTTAGTGAAGGTAGAAATCTTTGTAAAATAATGAATGATCAATTACAAGTAGTAATCATGTTATAGAACAAAAGATATGTCTACTAAGTTTATCAGTCTTCACAGACTTTAGGAGGAGTGTCATTTCTACAAAAGTCTGGAGATGAGCATGATTCTTAAAATCTCAAGTGTAATTTGTCTATAATAATTTTACATTTTTTCAAAGAATGTTTTGAAAATTGAAATAGATAAATTCAAGTCGTATGAGCTGCGTAGAAGTAAACAATGGAAAAGAAACAAAAAATTATTTGACATCCTCAAATAATGTACATGTACTTTGGGTAGCCAAATCAGTGATCACTCGGAGACTAGTTTTTGATCTATTTGTAATTCGTAGATACTTTGCTCAAAACAAAACTAGTCTAAAAATTAAATCAACCTTGGGGATGCTAACATTTTAAACTTATATGAGTATTCCAAATTTTCAAATCTGGTGATCATGGATAAAAACATCACTTTTTCTATGAGCTGACCAAAATCAATATAAAATGTTAGGTTAACTTCAAACTGCTTTTATTATGTAGTTGAAGAAGCTAGTGTTAAAGTAAACAAACCCCAACCTCTGCTTGATCTAGTTGTAAGTTAAGACTAGATGCTATGTTTGGGCTTCATCTCGCTGGCCAAACGACAAACTTGCCTACCCTAATCTATATCTATATACTGTACTAAATAATTAATGAAAGTGTAAATTCAACAAAATTTTCAAAAATAGACTCTAATTTCAATATTTTTTTTTAAACTCTAATTTTGTGGTCCATTATATTTGAAACCACCCTAATTCCAGCATTTTTTTAATTACTCCCAAGAAAATTAAGAACTACTTTCAAACCGTTTGAAGTCAATCTAAATTCTTAAAGAATTATATAACTTATCATGAATTTAAGTTCAAATTTAATGGAAAATTTATTAACAATATCATGTTATAAAATAAAATCAGATGTGCGTTTCCAATTGATTTTCTTTTTAAAAATAATTAAATTTAATAATTTCTTAGAAAAATACAACAAACCTTTAAAAAATGTATCACAATAATGAAAGTTACGTTAATAAGTTCCATAACTAAATATATAAACAGGTCAATAAACTGTTTTATTTTTCTTATTGAAATTGAGCAATTAAATATTAGTAATTTGGACATTCTACAATAATGAATGTGGGGACCAATTGTACCCTGTGTTCAAACTGCGTTGGAAGAGGCCAGACCCAATATCTAGTTTCATATATACAAACTGCGTAAGAAAGGGCCAGGCCCAATATCCAATCTGAGGGTAAGAGAATATCCGAGGACAACCAACAAAAGAAGAGATAAAATTACCCTCCGAGGAGAGGTAAAGAGTGCTTGTGAGGAATTTGACCATGTCCGAGGACGATATCCATCTCGGAACTTCTATCCGAGGTATCTGGTAAACTTATCAGTCACTTAGAGCAACGCCTCGGACAAACTTTACAACAAAACGAAGGGGAAAATATCAAATAAAGGATAAGAGTAAGGAATAACAAATATCTAAGGGTACTGTCACCTCCGCATTAAATGTCGTCCAGCTAACCTTCTGGCCGCATTAATGTGGAGGTGATGCTTGAACAGTGAACACGCAGCCTTCCAGCTAAGAATGGAAGATTCAAGAAAAGGCAAGAAGGATGGAGAAAAAGAACTTTGAACGCCTAATCCACACGTGGATGGAGAAAAAGGTAAAAAAAGTCATAGTATATAAGACGAAGGAAGGAGAAAGGAAATGGGATTGGAAGTATTCTCAAATCATAGCATTAGGACATGTCCGAGGATAATATTTGCATAGATTACGCGCATAGCTCTAGCCTTTTAACGCTAAAATCCAAGATCTTGGCCCAAGATTCAGACTAACTTTTTCTCCCGCACTCTATAAATTTATTGTTTGGGCTACGTGGGCCTGGATCCATTCCTGTTCTGGATTCAAGTCAAATCTGGTCCTTACAATTGGCGCCGTTTGACATAACTTAGTTTCTGTTTAATATTTCAATAGATGTCATAGGAAATTAATATCCTATGACATCTGTTGAAATATTAAACAGAAACTAAGTTATGTCAGGTCCTCGGACCGCAAACTTAGTGGAAATTAATATCCTATGACATCTGTTGAAATATTAAATAGAAACTAAGTTATGTTAGGTCCTCGGACCACAAACTTAGTGGAAATTAATATCCTATGACATCTGTTAAAATATTAAACAGAAACTAAGTTATGTTAGGTCCTCGAACCACAAACTTAGTGGAAATTAATATCCTATGATATCTATTGAAATATTAAACAGAAACTAAGTTATGTCAGGTCCTCGGACCACAAACTTAGTGGAAATTAATATCCTATGACATCTGTTAAAATATTAAACATAAACTAAGTTATGTCAGGTCCTCAGACCACAAACTTAGTGTAAATTAATATCCTATGACATCTGTTGAAATATTAAACAGAAACTAAGTTATGTCAGGTCCTTAGACCACAAACTTAGTAGAAATTAATATCCTATGACATCTAGTGAAGTATTAAACAGAAACTAAGTTATGTCAGGTCCTCAGACCACAAACTTAGTGGAAATTAATATCCTATGACATCTATTGAAATATTAGATAGAAACTAAGTTAGGTCAGGTCCTAGGACCACAAACTTAGTGGAACTTAATGTTTCAGAACATCTTTTAAAATGAGAAATGGAAAATCATCTGTGTCAAGTCCTCAGACCATGAACATTGTAAAAATAATTGTCCTTGCGGTGTTAAGGAATATATTCAATGGAATACATGTTGTGTTAAAGTCTTTAAAACTTGATCTTGAATATAAGTTATTGTCTTCTGGGTTAAATTACGACCTATTTTATAGGTCATGATTAACCTTATGGATATCAAATAAGTTTAAGTGTGTTTCGATATATTCACATCCTGCTAGTTACTTAGATGTTGTGGCATTGCTAGGAAATTGTAAAACCTTTTAGAGAACTTGGTAAAGGGAAAATACATTTTTGAGAGTTAACAATATGTTTTATTAATGTGTCGCGTTCCTCAATAATGCGTGCTGGTTCATTGGTAGAGTATCATGCTTTGAAGGTAGATAGGGAACAGAGCAGAGAAAATATCATACAACTAAGTAAAACAATAATGCTAACAAACATTACTTGAAATAAAGAAAAATGCCTCATATATTATCAAAATTGGTCTTTAAGTACAAAAGATGAAGGTACAGTCATTGTCATTATCCTAAAAACAAATATAAAAACTATGGCTTCAACTTAATCTGAAGTTTAGATTTGGAAGCCTGGTCAGCTGCCTCAGGAGGGCTCTTCTTCTCTTTCTCCTTAAGAGACCCTTCAGCAAGTAAAGTGACTAAGGCTAGTTGCTTCTCAAAGTCTTGAGAAGCTGCCTCAGGCTGAGGAGCCTCAGTCACTTTATCCGATGAAGAGTCTTTCAAGGTCTCTTGCACGCTGCCCTGTTCTGGCTGAACAGTAGAGGGGGGGTGCTGAGGAGAGGCTTTATTAGTTGATTGTGGCGCGAGAGGGGCTGACTCAGCCTGCTTAGGAACTTACAGGGCTAAGGGGAAGATAATGCTTTCTGGTCTCCTCAGCCCTGATGAAGCTTCAACCCCAGCCTGGTTGAGAGCCTCTTCCTAAGTCTGGGCGCAATATGCACGACAGACAGCAGGGACTTCAGCTCGAAGAGCGTCCTCAGTCTCCGCTACCCCCACGTCGTAGCCATGTTGCTCAGCCTCGTCCCTCTCCTTCTTGGCTTTGAGCTTGTCCTCCTCAGCCTGCACTTTGGCATTTTCAGCCAAGGCCTTAAGCCTATTAGCCTCCTCCAGTTGCTGCCTCAGGGCCGCGATCTGTTCTTTGACCGTAACCAGTTGCCCTTTAACATCATTGGCCAGCTTCCTTTGGCTCTCAGCTTGTGTTTTAGCCCCCTTCAATGCAGCCTCAGCACTTTTCCTTTGCTGCTTCTCAGTCTTCAACTTCTCCCTGAGCTCAGTAGTGCTCTTCTCAGCGATGGTCAACGTCTGCACAGCAGAGATCCTTCTTCTTCTCTCCTCA
The DNA here is from genome assembly GCA_023055345.1 of Quercus wislizeni. Lineage (NCBI taxonomy): Eukaryota > Viridiplantae > Streptophyta > Magnoliopsida > Fagales > Fagaceae > Quercus > Quercus wislizeni. The sequence continues at coordinate 3,567,680 of JALGQJ010000005.1, read as the reverse complement.
TCCAGCTGCTGTGCGACGGAATGATAAATTTCTTCCATCCTGAACGTACTTTGAACAGCCTGTTTTAAAAAGAAAAAGACAACAACAAAACAAACACAAAAAATATATAAGAGTAATAACGTGTATACGCACAAGTAACATGAAATTAGGGTTATGCCAAGTAAAAAAAAAAGATTGAAAAAATAACAATACATAACATTCCTAAACACCGCTTGGCTTGGAGAAAGACTTCGTTCCTCCTTAATCCTCGTAGCTCCACCATGTCTTTAGGGAGCAGGAGGGTTTCTTCCAACGCCGAGGCCACATGGCAGCCAATGCCCCCGTTGTAATCTCTGATCGATGCATCATCGGTCAGAGGCTCACCCCCAAGCATGGGAGCTGGAAGCCATGCTCGGGGTTCAGACTGTTGAACCTCTCCCATCTCAGGTCCTCGGCTGGGGGCATTGCTGATCTTTAATTGCTTCGTTGGCCTATGGGCCTCCTCTTCACTGGAAGAATAAGCCCTTCCAGTCTCCATTACCTCCTTGCCTTTAGGCTCCCTTCTCCTCTTAGGGTCAGGTTGTTCAATCCTAGAGGGAGGAGTTGGCTGAGGGGCACGAGGAGGAGATTTGGGAGGAGGGGGAGGAAGTTTTGGTTGGGTAGGCCTCCCAGCCTCCCCCCTTCTAGGTTGGCTCTCCAATAGTTCCTGGAGACTGCGTTGGGGCTTCCTCTGGATGCCCATATCCTCGGGAGTGTTAGGTGATGGAGTGAGTAAATCGAAGACTTCGTAATCGTCTGTGGCCGAGGCTAGGTCCACAGCACCTTCTTCCTCTCGTTCAACTTCTTCTTCCTCCTTTACTTGAAAAACGGGGGGAGAAGATGAAACAACTTCTGCGAGGCTGGCAACGGGCAATGCCTCGGTAAGCTGGGAGTGTTCTGGAAGAGGAATGCCTTGGGGGACTATGAACCCTTCGTAAGCCACGCTAATTCTGCGAAGTCGAGGATCCTTAGCCTTTATCACGCACGAAGGAGCTTGGAATGCACGTGATATAGGGCTGTAGCCGAGGATGAGATGAGCTACTCTTAACTGACCGTCTGATGGGTTGACGTAAATTTTAGCTCGGAGAACTCTATCCAAGCTGGCTTTGTTAACTAAACGTAATGATGGCGTAGTGGCGCGGGGATCTGCAATGTCAGTAGAGACAATAAGGAGTCACTTTAGTATCAGCCGACGACAATGGGAATACTAGAATATGAAAAGTTAAACATGAAGATTAAGTAAGTTAGTTCCCCACCTGGCTCACCCTCTTTAACTGGACATGGTAAGCCATCATGCCACTGCCCAGAGAAGATTAGGAAATCTTCTTTTAATCCCTTATTAGATACAGGGAGACACTGAATCATCCTGACCTCTGCTTGCCTGGATTTTAAGTAGTATCCCTGATTTTTTAAGTGCTCAAGGTTGTAAATCCAGTTTATATCGTGGTGGGTCAGGTTTAGGTTCATTCTTTCGTTCAAGGCTTCTATACATCCTAATACCCTGAACATATTCGGCGCGCATTGTGTAGGGGATAACCTAAAATACCTAAGGTAATTCCTAGTAAGGGTGCCCATGGGAATGGTCATCTCCCCTTCTATGAAGGCGATCATAGGAATGACAACCTCGTTTGTTTTTCTTTCGTCATACCACTCACCCTATGCCGCGTACCTAACGCCCACATGTGGAGGGATGTTATACTTAGTCCTAAAATTCCTCATTTTCTCCTCGGTGTCAACTAACTCCCTAAATCTACCCATTTTCTAAGAGGTCCTATAGGGGAAATTTTACAATAAAAGGAATAAGAGTTGGAGATAGTTTAGGAAGACTTACAGGTGTGAGAAATGGTCCTCGGACAGGATTTTGGTATTTGTAGACGCACAAAGGAGCGAAAGAAAGAGAGAAAATGTCAGGATCTAGAATAACGCAATCGTTCAAAAGTGACAAGAAACTGATTTGAAAGTCTATTTATAGTGACGCAAAAATTAGGAGCGGGAATTCGCCCGCTCAAATTCCCAGAAAGCTCAACCGCAGTTGGATTATCATCCAACTGTTGAACGTGGGAGACAAAGGAGTTGCCAAAATTAAATGAAGTCGCACCCTGGGCACTGAAGAGTCAGGGATGAGTCACAAGAAGATAAACACGTGTTGCTGCGATTTGACCCAATGAAACCAGATCATAAGGCAGATCCGACGAGAGAATCAAAATCCTCTTTTTCTTCCGAGGAGCCGAAAAGCAAGATTTTGAGGGGCTATTGTGGGGACCAATTGTACCCTGTGTTCAAACTACGTTGGAAGAGGCCAGGCCCAATATCTAGTCTTATATATACAAACTGCGTAAGAAAGGGCCAGGCCCAATATCCAATCTGAGGGTAAGAGAATATCCGAGGACAACCAACAAAAGAAGAGATAAAATTACCCTCCGAGGAGAGGTAAAGAGTGCTTGTGAGGAATTTGACCATGTCCGAGGACGATATCCATCTCGGAACTTCCATCTGAGGTATCTGGTAAACTTATCAGTCACTTAGAGCAACGCCTCGGACAAACCTTACAACAAAACGAAGGGGAAAATATCAAATAAAGGATAAGAGTAAGGAATAACAAATATCTAAGGGTACTGTCACCTCCGCATTAAATGCCGCCCAGCTAACCTTCTGGCCGCATTAATGTGGAGGTGATGCCTGAACAGTGAACACGCAGCCTTCCAGCTAAGAATGGAAGATTCAAGAAAAGGCAAGAAGGATGGAGAAAAAGAACTTTGAACGCCTAATCCACACGTGGATGGAGAAAAAGGTAAAAAAAGCCATAGTATATAAGACGAAGGAAGGAGAAAGGAAAGGGGACTGGAAGTATTCTCAAATCATAGCATTAGGACATGTCCGAGGATAATATTTGCATAGATTACGCGCATAGTTCTAGCCTTTTAACGCTAAAATCCAAGATCTTGGCCCAAGATTCAGACTAGCTTTTTCTCCCGCACTCTATAAATTTATTGTTTGGACTACGTGGGCCTAGATCCATTCCTGTTCTGGATTCAAGTCAAATCTGGTCCTTACAATGAAGTTAAAAGGATCTAAATGGTTTATCCTACTAAATAATGTTTCTTTTTTTAAGCAAAAACAAACTAGAATTGTGTGATTCAAAATGACTATAGCCAGTTATCAAATTTATAGATTTTTATCCCACCGCTCTGCTTCCTACTGAGATGGTCACCAAGGATATATAGATTGATGATTGCTCTTACATACTCTTGTTTGCAGGCTAGCTCGATAAAATTTTAGACCTAAGGCAACAATTATAAGTGATGCTTTTTTATATTTAAATATCAAGTAACTAATATATATATATATATATATCAAAAGTTTGTTTATTCAATAATTCTTAATTATACTTTTTGAGGTATATTATTACCAATTAAGTTTTCATATTTAGGTTTTGCTAACATCTATTTTTCTATTGATAATATGAATAATCCACTTAATATTTTTGTGATTAATCGATCTTAAATATGATTTTATCAATTTAAATTTGAAATGCCATTTCTTTTAAGAAAAAAATTGTAACAAATATTGTCAATAAAAGTTTATAATCTCTATCTATCCATTTGGAAAGATCTAGTCTTTTTTTTTTTTTTAATAAAAGTAAGAATTTTTTTAATATATATTATCATTATTTTCATTGGTATCTTTCTTTTATATTATTTAATTCATTTCTAGATCTTTTTGATGAATTTCTTATTCATTTGTGATATTTTCTAAATTTTATATTCTATCTTTTACAATGCTAGTGAAAATTTTATCAAGAGATCCCATTGGAGTTTCAATTAAGTTTTCTACAATATAAGACTATAATATGAAAATAATAAATTAAAATATAATTAATGCAAAGATCAATATAATTCAATTCGTTAAAGGCACTTAACATTAGAATCATTCAATAGACTCAACATGCCCAAGTAAAAATGGAGTAAATACATAACTCAAATACTTAATACTAACCAAACCAAACCAAGATTAATTTAAATTGGAGAATAAAATATCAGGGTCCAGATGTAAAATTTAATAAAAAGAAATAAAAATTACTATTATTATTTATTTATTTTAATTTACCATGGGTTTGGTGATGCATGGTAAAGGAAAGCAGGATTTCAATTTCAATTTTGGTGTTAGAGAGATAGATTGCCTAATTTGTGAACTTGCGAGATTGAGTTGCTAATGTTGACAATCTATTGTGATTCATGTGGGAGATTGGCAACAAAAATTTAAACCTCAAGCTATTATGGAAAATTGATGATAAACGACGATTCAATACATTTACATCAATAATTTCTTTTTTTGGTAATTTATACCTTTAATTGAGATGAATTTCTATCGGTTTATTTATTTATTTAATGAAGGCCACTGGCCTAGGCCTAGCAGGGCTTACCCAAGTCAAAGTGTTTAATAGTTAGTTTTTTGTTCAACCAAATTTTTGGGATTCTCAAGTGAAAGTGTTTAATAATTAGTTTTTTTAAAATTTGTTCTTTAAAGGTAGACAAAATAAGTAAAGTTAAAAATAAGAGAGATATTACTGCACATTTTTGGTGCAAGGACCGAGGATGAAGTCTCAAGAAAAGAGTTCCACACACATATATACTTAAATTAGGTTAGAGTAGAATTTCTATCTTTTATATATATATATATATATATATATATATATATATATAAGGTGTTACATTCACAATATTTTCACAATAAATTATAGGTGGTTATTATTGGTTCTAATTTGAATCTACCAATAAATTACTTTTTTATCTTACCAAGAACAACTCATAATAACTAGTCACTTATAATTTGTTGTGAAAATGTTTTGGATATAACATATTTTTAAAAGTAATTAAGTATATAATTTTTTTTTCAAGTTAGGATGTATATATTGTCACTATGATTACATCCAAGTAGAACACGACAACTCAGCAATCCACCACTACCCATTTTTTATTCAGCCAAAAAAAGACATCATTGTAGAGCTGCCACCTGTCCGCAGGCCCAGAGCCAATGCCCTTTTTAGACTATACTCCTCATGTGATATATCTGAAGGATTTCTACATGAGGAGTATAGTCTAAAAAGGGCATTGGCTCTCAGCCGCATTTTCAATTTGGCATGTTTAAATGGTGGGTGTGTTGACTTTTGTACAGTTTTGCATTAGATAAATCGGTGACCCTAAGTTAAGGTAACGACATTTCTTATCTCTTACATTACGTGTGGGAGGTTATGGGTCCAATTTACTATGGATAATGTATGCATGAATTTTTTTTTTTTTTCCTATTAGAAAAAAAGATATAACGGTAATTCATATATGATTTATAGTAGACTAAATTTTCTTTGTCATGAAATATTTTTCTTTGCATAAAGGACACTAATTTGGCTGTAAGTGGCAACTGTTGTGTATTGGAACCAAAAAAGTAATTTATTAATTAAAAAATATATAATGATTTTAATATCATCTCATAAATAGAATTCAATTTCTCAGCTCAACGTAGTGGTGGCTCTAGAAATATTATTCAAGGTCAATTAAGAAACTTAAACTAGACAATATTTAAGATAATTTGAATATATTAAGTTATCAAAAAAAAAAAAACACTCACAAATACAAGAAGTTTTTCAATTTCCTTCTACGAGTTATGAGTTTTTATATTTTAAAATCGTTACATGATAGTTTATTATTAGTTATCATTATCTATTATTAATGTGGATTGGTGTAACCATTTTATTTTGTTAAGTTTATATAAAAATTTTATTCATTTATTTTTTTCAAGTCAACTGATCCTGTTGGATCTGGAGTAGCTCTAGCACCACCCGTCCTTGGGGTACGTCTAATCTATGGGATACACAGTGCTCTATAAACCATAGCTTAGTTGTTATTCAAACTCGTATAGTGATTCCAAATTCTCTAGTGAACTTAGGCCAAGGTATATTCCCTAAGGAGATCAATCTAGCATACGTAGAATAGACATCTTAGTTCTGTTACAACTTGGTGTACGTCTAATCTATGTGATACACAGTGTTCTATAAACCATAGCTTAGTTGTTATTCAAACTCGTATAGCGATTCCAACTTCTCTAGGTACCATAGGCCAAGATATATTTCCTAAGGAGATCAATCTAGCATACGTAGAATAGATATCTTTGTTTTGTTACAACTTGGGGTACATCTAATCTATGTGATATACAATGTCTAGCATACGTAGAATATATATCTTAGTTCTGTTATAACTTTAATGTGGTTGTCTGTGAGTAACTGCCTATTATTTTTACACAAGGGTGTCAATACCGTACCGGAGGCTGTACCGGTTTAGCCTATTATTTTTACATGTACCCACTATTCATAGATAATTACTTTAGAATTATGGTTAAAGTTGTGGATGATTTTTTTTTTTTTTTTTTTGAGAGAGTTTCAACCTTTAGTTTCCGCTTTTAATGATAGCTCTTTGTCATTAGATTAAGACATCAATTAGTTTTTGGTGTAGGTGGGGATTGAACCTTAGATCTTTTATTCAACCATTAGAGACTTTACCGGTTGAGCTAACTGAAATCTACAATGATTGTTGTGGATGAATTGAATGTGATAATTGTAATAAGTGGATTGGACCATTTTTTGGGTTGACTTTCTAGGTTTGCTACATTTCTTAAGTTATCGTTTTAGGGTCATTTATTATGGTTGATGGCCTATTGTAATTACTCATTTCTAGGGAAGAAAATTAATTAAGTTCTCTTGGCATTTCCAAAATGAAACTTTATTAGGGTTTAAAAGTGGGCCATGAACAAATAATATATATATTTTTATACAAAATAGAATTCTATTCTAGCCTAATTTATATGTATATGTGTTTGAAGCTCCCTTTTGGAGAATTGAACTCCGATCATTGCCCTTCACACTTCATAAGCACTTATACTTATGAAATGACTATCGCGCTAAAGATAAGTGGCGGTAGGAACAAATAATATAACTGAGTAACAATTGCATCTTTTCAAATGTTCTATATATGTTTGTGGTTTGAACTTTGAATCATGATGTCTCCCTCTCCCTACCATCTATCTAAAGACCAGTGTCCATCCTAACAAATTCATTAGTGAGAAGCATTTACTTCCATTATTACCAGCTTCACTAGAAGCTGTGGTGGGTTTATATATATTTCCATTGTAATTCTTTCATTTCATCTCAACATCTCAATCAAAGTCCTTTACTCGTTTTGGTTTTCAATGGCATGTCAAATGAAGAAAATATTGTTGCTTCTGCTTGTTGTGTTGCTGGTATTGAACTTGCAACGTCGTGTTGATGGAACGCAACAAGTGCCTTGTTTCTTCATTTTTGGGGACTCCTTGTCTGATAATGGGAACAACAACAACCTTGTGACAATGGCAAAAGCTAATTATCAACCATATGGGATTGATTTCCCTGAGGGACCCACCGGAAGGTTTACCAATGGTCGCAATCTTGTCGATATCATTGGTCAGAATTTACCTCTTTCTATAAAAATTTATACACGTTACATTTTTCATAATTTGTTTCTTTTCGGCCATTTTGAAGTATTTGAATTGGAAAAATTGATTTTGATTCCAAGAGCTATCTATATCAACTCCCACTTTTTCTTTCCTTCTTTCTTTCTTTTTACTTTATTTTATTTTAATTTTTATATAGAAGATATATATCTAGCTAAACCCACTTAATTTACTAGATTAAAAAAAAAAAAATTAATTTGTTACAACAAAAAGGAAGTAGAGTTTTAAACTCTCTAGACATCTCCATTGAAAATACTAGAAAATATTAGTTGAGTTACAACTTGCAAGACTCTAAGCTTTAATTGACTAAATATTAGCTACATGTTTAAAAATGGCACAAAATACTTTCAAATTATTTGAAATGGAAAGAATCTATTTCATATATATATATATATATATTAATATGATAGTAAAAGAGTAATGCTATAAGCACAAACTATTCTATAAACATTTTTACAAATTGCTGATGTGGCATACTCCACCTCAGCTTTTTAAAAACCAAAATACCACATTAGATATTAACACATAAAATTATTAAAAGAAAAGAGAAACCCAGATTTGTTTGGCTTCTAAACCCTCTCTCTGCGCCTCCCTCTCTTCCTAAACCGAGGCCTCACACTTCGACTAGCACCTCTGAAGCACAAAAATTAAAAAAAAAAAATTGTCCCATAAAATTCTGTCAGATGGGATTGCAACACTTTAAAAATAAAATTGTCACATTATGAAAAACAACAAACTTATTCGTTGAATTTGAATGAATAATCACTAATACCACTTGCAATAATTTCACTACTGAATCTCTTTGAGTGACGAAATTATTTGCTTACCTACCAAATTGATTTGTAATCATATAATATATATAATTTCCTTGTTTCTATAGAATGAATACTATTTGGATAGTAGAATGTTGGCCTGTTTGACTGCGAATGGGTTTAGGAAGAGAGGGAGGCGTCGTAAGTTTGAGGCAGAGAGAGAGGTGCAAAGAGAGGGTTTAGAAGCAAAACAAATCTAGGTTTCTTTTTTCTTTTATTAATTTTCTTTGTTAATATCTGATGTGGTATTTTAGTTTTTAAAAAGTTGAGGTGGAGCATGCCACATCAACAGTTTATAAAATGTTTGTAGAATAGTTTGTACCTGTAGCATTACTCATAATAAAGAGTTATCAAGTCATTTAATTTTTTAATGACATGACACTAGTGGCTAAGCAAAGATTTAATTTTACAGGGTAAAATTTATAATTTACATACATATGTCATCCTACATGCACATATACGTAGTTTTATACACATTATGGATAAGCATAACATACAAACGTAATACGTGTAATACTCAAGACCAATATGTACAATAAAGTACCACTCACGTGGATGCGAAAGTGGTATTTAAATATTATAAAATCCTTAAAATAACATATATTAAATTGAATTTATTTATTTATTTATTTTTTGTTTTGTCTTTTATTTAATCTAATTAAGTTGTGTTATAATTCTTCCATATTCAAAAGTTCACCTATAAATCTTTTATAATGATTTCTAGAAGTTAAATAAACGTCAACTACAATTTATATTGGTTTTGTTAAAATTATAAAATAGTTAAACTATAACAATTTAAAACCGTATAGTACCATTTTTGCACCTAAAATTTTAGATTTAACTTGAAACAATATCAATTTATGAATTTTGTTACATAACTATTTACAAATTTTTACTCATATAATAAGTTATTACATAAATGATTTATACTCATATAACACTTTAATTTGTAGGTAACAATATGTTTTTCTTTTGTTTGCAGTCTTTCTCCTGCATTAAAACTTTTGCTTCTTTGTCCTCCCCCACCCCCCCCCCCCCCTTTGTTTTTCTTCTTATCCTTAATTTTCTTTTATTACTTTTGAACCTTAACAAACATGGATATAATAGGATTTTAAAAAAAATCGATGAAACTTGGCCTATAAAAGAGACATATTTGAAACAACGCATTAAAAAAAAATTGTCTAAAAAAAAAAAAAAGAAAAAGGAAAAGAAAGAGAAAACTGAAAAAACAAATAAGTAAAAAAAAAAGTATATAGGGAGAGTTTTGGTGGGGCCAAGGGTAAATATCCCCTTTCAACCTTTTTTTTTTTTGTATTTTTATTTTTATTTTTATTTTCTTGAATGAAAAAGGCGGTCTCCGGTGTGGACTCATTAACTCCATGTCACGTGATGACAATGGATAATACCATGTGCACCATAGGGCCTTGCTTGGGTTATCGCTTGAACCGCTTCTCTTTGGATGCTGGGAGAAGGACTCCTTCTATCAATCCCCTTTCAACCCCTTACTCCCATACATGTTTAGATTTATAATAATTAATGTCATGGATATGTTTCCTAATACAACTTACTCAACCTGTGTGCGGCTTTTGTTTGTAGAATTGACTACTTAACATGCTTTTCAACTTTTCAACTTTTCAGCTTTTGTTTGTTTGTTTGTTTCCATAAACTAACTCATTTTTCTATGTTTGGTAACAATTTTAAATTAATTGAAAAACAATTTTCTAACTTCTTTTATTTAGCTTGCTGTGAGAAATAAGATAGAGTTGTTTTTCAAAAAAAAATTAATGGAAAAAAATTTCTAAAAATAAATTATACTTTTTCTATTGATTAATGATAGTTTTTCTTTAATGTTACGAAATACTGAAAAACACATAAAACTATCTTTATACAAGATTTTTCATCGAAATGAACATAGTGTTTTTCTCCTTGCAGCTGAACATCTGGGTTTTAACAATTCCATCCCACCTCTCGCTACTGCTAGAGGTCAAGAAATACTCAAAGGGGTCAATTATGCATCTGGTGCAGCAGGTATTCGCAAGGAAACTGGACAACAACAGGTAATTAGTCAATAAGGAAAATGTTAAATTAAGTTCTCTCCTGTGCCTATTATGGACGCCAAATATGGAAGAGTACAAATTGAGATCCATAAATTGTATCCTATGAAATTGATATTGTATGTATAGACAGCAAGATTAACTGGGGTAGTATTAGGCTTTAAAACTTTTTTGATGCATCTTAGTGTTTTTATTGGAAATGTTCAGGGTTTAAATATCCTCCAGCTTTCATTATTGTAATCGAGAATGAAAAGGCACCATCAAGTTAATATAATTTGGTGCATCATATTGCAGGGTGATCGGATAAGCTTGGATAGGCAGTTGCTAAATCACCAAGTTACAGTCTCAAACATCAAGAATCTACTTGGAAATAATGAGTCACTGGCCACAGCTTATCTAAACAAATGCATTTACTCTGTTGCAATAGGCTCTAATGACTACATAAATAATTACTTCTTGCCACAGTTCTATCCTACAAGCCGCATATATAACCAAGAGCAATACGCTACGGTTCTCGTTCAACAACTCTCTCAACAATTATTGGTTAGCTCAACTTTTCTTTATTTGTTTTTCATTTTTTGGTTCAATCAGAACACGGTTGTTTTTTCTCTTAAAATTGATGGTGAACATGGTTTTTCCTTCTTTTTTTTTTTTTTTTTTTTTTTTTAATGCTAGATTTTGCATAAGCTTGGTGCATTGAAAATAGCCCTTTTTGGGTTGGGTCTTTTAGGGCATACTCCAGTTGAACTCACTATGTGCCGCAATAATTCTTCATGTGTGGACAACATCGACAATGCGGTGGCACTTTTCAATGATAAGGTTGTCACATTGGTGAATAACTTCAATAATAATCTAACAAATGCTAAATTTATCTACATAAACACTACTGAAATCTCACTTAGCAGCTCTACATCTGAAGGTAAGATTACCTAATAAACTTTGAACACTCTTTTTATCTCTTTCCCTGCTATTATATTATCGATTGTTCTAAAATTTTAAGTTGTTACAAATTAGTGAATTTTATTATTTAACCAACATGTGAGATTTTCTTTTTGAATGGGAGATAGAGGGAAAACTAAGTTTAAACTCAGAACCACCTGCTCTAATATCATAATAAATTACTGATTATCCCAAAAAAAAAAAAAAGTTTAAGCTATTCGAAAATATTGAATTCAATTATTTAACCACTATAACGAATTGTGTACCAGGTTCCATAGTTACAAATGTTCCTTGTTGTGAAGTTTTAAAAAATCCGCAGCCACAGACCGAATGTATTCCCTTTGGAACTGCATGTAGTAACAGGAGCCAATATTCATTTTGGGATGCAGTTCATCCAACTGAAGTCGGATATGTGGTTTATGGCGGAAGAGCATATAGAGCTCAGTCCCCAGCCGATGCTTATCCACATGACATCGAACACCTCGCTCAGAGCTAATGAACAAGATGATGTGAGAAGAGATTCCTCAAATGAATGCCTACAATATCGTTACTTGAATTTCTTTTGTGATTGTCCCGAACTTGATACTCATAATAAGGTTTATGTTAAAAAATTGTAATAAAAATGACCTTGCACATGTCCAAGGCATTATCCAAATATTATACTACCAGCATTAAAATAACCAATCATACAATATGTTCAAACAGAATTGTGCCCTATGACAGGTTTTACTTCAGATGAATTTTTAATCCTATGATCCTATTCTTATATAATGAATTGTGATAGGTGCACTAGCATTGGAGATGGTATAAACGTTGGTATTTTACCATCTAAAAACTTGCTTTATTTATTATACCAACTCACTTTACATTAATATACCCAACATCTCAGTTTTTATTTTAATATACAACTCATTAAAATAATATAACTACACAATAAAATAATATAAAAAAATGACTCTTTTCTCTCTAATTTTAGTCTCTCTTCCTATCTCTCTCTTAGCCACCCACTGACTATAGAGCAACCCAATAGCACCACCCATCACCACTGCCGAGCAATTCAAATTCAAACCCAAACTCAAACCCAAAACCCAAACTACCCACCACTGCAACTTTTAAGGGTTTTTTTTTTTTTTTTCAAAATAACACCCATTTTCAAACAATTTTGTTAGTTAGCATTGTTTCCAAACTATTTATGAAAGTAACATCTCGAGTCTAAAAGACTCGAGTTCACTGTAGAAAATTGAGTGTGTAGGAGATGATTTCTAGTGGAACTTGAGTGTGTAGGAGACGATTTCTAGTGGAACTCGAGTATTAAAGACTTGATTTCTTGCTCTGCACAAATAAAAAAGAGAGAATAGAGGGAAAACTACCTTCGCCTGAGGGAATCATACACGTTCGTAGGTTTAATCCAAGCTTGGGTTTGTGGGTTTTGCCGCTTGGGTTGTGGGTTCACCGCCTGGGTTCATGGGTTCACTGCCTAAGTTTGTGGGTTTTGTTGCTTGGGTTCGCTGCCTAGGTTCGCTGGTTCGTGGGTTTGTCGATTGGGTTCGTCGTTGGGTTCATGGTTGATCTCTTGTTTCGTGTGGTTTCTACTTTGATCTCCTGTTTGTGTTTGTATTTGTGTTTTTGTTGTTTCTTTGGTTGTTGTGGATTTTTTTTTTTTCAGAGGGGAGAAGGGTTCGTGGATTTTTTTCAAAGGGGAGCAAAGGAAGAAGAAGAAAAGATTGGCTTTTTGGCTTTCTCATGTGGAATTCGAGTGTTTAAAACTCAAGTTCCAAGTGAATTTTTGTTGAAATTGAGTTTGTGATACTTGATTTGCTACGGTGATCTCGAGTCTCTTAGCCTCGAGATATTAGTTTGCTAAATAGTTTAGAAATGATACTAACTAACAAAATTGTTTTAAAATTGGTGTTATTTTGAAAAAAAAAAATCCCAACTTTTAATGTAAATCTTGTAATGGGCATTAGAGTCACGATCTACTCAATGGAGAGAGTAGCATTTGGCCCTGCGTTTCCTAACTCACCAAATACACAAACTGAAAATCACCAAGCACCCAAACAAAACTCAAAACCCAAACCACCAGCCACCGCTACCACCACCGCGAAGAAAACCCAACCACCACTGAAACTTAAATGCTAGAACCAAGCTTAGCAACCACTACGACATAGATCATAGACCTAAACCACAACCACCGGTCCATCGATCCACTGCAACCCAAACTCACTGATCTTCACCACGATCTCCGCGACTCAAACCCATCGACCTCACCATAAACGACATTCTCCACCATGAGAGAGAGAGAGAGAGAGAACTCAAATAATAGGGAGGAGGGAATATTTTTATATTAAAAAATTCTTTACAACCTACTGCAATGGGTTCTTATTTATAAGAATCCACTGTAGCAAGGTTGTAAAAAAATTTGGATATGCCCACCTAGATACAGTGGGTACTTTTATGCTTTTGGGTTATAAAATAGCAATTAAAAACCCCCCAATGCTAGTGCATTTTAGATAAATGTATTTCTCTATTTTTTATTTTATTTGATGAAATTTAGAATTAGGTGGATGTATAATGAAGTACATACTTTTAGAAAATATTGTTATTGTGATAGGATATATATATATATATATATATATATATATATATATATATATATATATATAAAAGAGCATTCACAGCTGGGCTCGCAAATGGCAAATGTAAGCATATTTTAGCATTCAGGCCTAATTTGTCTCAACAATCGGAATTGTAAACATGAAGAATTGTAAAATTTTTTGGCATAGTGCTACAATGCCATCGTAAATGTATGATGATACTATAGTACTATGCCAAAACAAAATAATAATATTTTAATCACTTTTATTATTTCTCTCTCCTCTATATGTCAGACTCTTTCTTTCTCAACTCTCTCTCTTTCTCAATTTGTCTCCGACTTCTCTCGTCTCCCTCTCTCTGTCTTTGGGGAAGGTGTTGGAGCTTTAGGCTTGAATAAAAGGTGTTGGAGCGGCATTGAAGGAGAGTTTTGTGGGGACGATTACGGAGGCGAGATCATCGTGGTCAAGAGGTTGAGGATTGCTAATCGGATTTTGGTGGGTTTGCTTGGTGGGTTTGGGGCTAAGGATTGTGGTGGATCGGTGTGGTGGGCCATGGGTTTTTGGCGATGGAGATCGGTGAGTTCTTGTGGGTTTCAGGCTATGGAGATCAATGCGTTCTTGTGGGTTTCTGACAGTGGAGATCAGTTGGGTTTCTGGGTTTCTAGATTGGTGTGTTGTGGTGGTGGGTTGTGGGTGATGGGTTTTGGCTATGGGTATGGGTGGTGTTGGGTTTGCTTCTTTTTCTTTTTTCTTTTTCTGGTGATGGTGGGTTTGATGAGTGTGGGTGTGGTTGGGTTTGTGATTAATGGTGGTGGAGGTGGTGATTGAAGGTGGTGGTTTTAATGGTTGTTGATTGCTTGCTAATTTGTTGTGGTTGTTTAAATGTTTAATTTAGCTACTTGAAAGTTTAGTTTTTAGGCAATGATGTAGTGGTGATTTGTTTCAATTTGGTAGCTTTTTTTGGTTTGTTCATGGTAGGGTTGGCGGGAATAGGTGGTTGCAGTGGCAAGGGAAGAGAGATGGGAGAGAATAGAGATGGATTTGGGATATATTATTTTATTTGTAGATATATTATTTTAATATATTAGATGGGAAAATAAAGTTGGGACTTTGGGTATGTTGTAAAATGGTATAGTATAAATGATAAAATAGTTTTTTAGGATAGTAAAATAGGATAGGATGACATTTTCAGATGGGGATGCTCTGATGACCAAATGGGTATATGCTGTTTTGTACTTGTTGTTACTTTCATGGATAAAGATTTGCCCCATAAACCACTTTTCATGCATGTTTCCGAAAGGATTCTGACAATTTTTTTATTTTAGATATATTACATTAAGGGAAACATTTTATAATAGATACTCCTTTTTTAATAGATACTCCTTTTTTAATACTCTATATGTACGTGATAGCATTTTTGTCATATGAAATATTTGAATTAGCTAGAAACTTTCTTTCGTTGTATTGTGTATTTGCAAATCTAAATATTGAATTGTTACAGATTTTATATTACAAGAAAGAATGAACTAAAAGATGTTTGAGACATGGCGTTTGAAAATTCCAAGTTTTAGATCCTCCTCCTATAAACTAAATTGTGAAATTGTAACTACCGTAAACAGTAAGAAAAATATATAAACAAAAATACTTGTTTGGTCTTTATATTTTAGTGATATTTTCAATTTGATATTTATGTTACAGAAGGCTGAAGAAAGCACACGCGATGCTCTCTTGATGGAACAGAAACTAAACTGTTAGCTTCTGGTAGTAAACCTTAAATTCACGAGGGGTTTTCCTAAATCTACAAGGAGATAAACTGGAATCCACAAAAGAAAGAATTTGACAAAACTCTGTATATTATTGATAATAGGGAAAAAATTGGCCTTTGCCCTTAAAAAAAAAAAAAAAAAAATCTAGCATTTTTCCCTCTTTCCCAAACTAATTAGGGAAATGCCCCTCTTTTGAAACTCGATTTTCTAAAAATCGAGTTAAGCCCTATAGTGACGTTTTTAAGAAACCTATAGTGACGTTTTAATGACCTATAGTGAAGTTTTGTAACTCGATCTCCATGAAGTTGAGTTATAGGTAAAAAAAAGGAAAAAAAAAATTGCATGTAACTTAACTTCAGGAAAATCGAGTTACAAAACACCACTATAGTTCCTTAAAACGTTACTATAGGGTTCCAGAAAATTTTTTTTTTTTTTTTATAACTCGATTTTGAGAAAATCGAGTTTCAAAAGAAGGGCATTTCCCTAATTAGTTTGAGAAATTGGGCAAAATGCTGGATTTGTTTTTTGAAAGGGGCATTTGCCCATTTTCTCCTTGATAATAGTCTATAAACTGAATTGCCTTTGGAACTACAATGCGTTTAAATAGTAAAAACAAAACCTAGGGCAACTAGAAACCCTAAGATGGCTAAGAAAGCATATAAATCCCTAATTTGACTAAAAAAAACATTAAAAGCACATACAAAGAAGGAAATAAATAACCTAAACCTAATATAACAAAAAAATATATATATAAAAAGACTAAAATTAAATATTATAAAATTTAGAGAAACCGTGTCCTACATCAGACCCCTTCACTTGAAACAAACTCGACCTCAAGCCCATCTTTAAAATTTGAAATCTTCTGCTCCAAATAAAAAATACTTCAAATGCTTTAATAACTTGATCCAGTTCTAAAACTTGAATCATTCATAAAGTGTAGCATAAAATTTCTTCTCATCTAGTTTCAATTTATTTGTAACATCAATCCACAAAAGGTTGATAATAAAATTAAAATTTTCTACTTCAAGAAAATCAACATATTGTGTAGCCATCTTCAACAAATCAACTGAGACTTGAGGATTGTGAGTTAAGGACTCATCCTCATATTTGACCTCAATTGAATTTTTCACAATGTTTTCAATAATTACCATCTCTTCATTCCTGTCGTTATCCACAATCAACTCAACCTTCGTTTCTTTGATCTCTTCATCAAATTTTTGACAAGTGGTATCTTCAATCTTCAATTCTATAACTAGTTGTAAGTCTTGATCTTTTTTAACCACTTCAAATTTTTCTTTAGAAATAGGTTGCTTCTTCTCAACCCTCAAACCCTTTCCTTTACTTGACATATGGACTTGGTTGTGATAATTTTGATTTTGTGGTTGAACTTTAATGTTTTGAACATATTACTTTTCATATGAATATACAGATTTATAATCAATACTTGTATAATCTAGTATATCATAATAGTCATTAGGAAACCATAAATCAATTAATACTCTTTTCATTCTTTGCCAAGAGCGGATTGGATGCTTATCTCGTTGCTTTCTATTGATTT
The DNA here is from genome assembly GCA_023055345.1 of Quercus wislizeni. Taxonomy (NCBI): domain Eukaryota; kingdom Viridiplantae; phylum Streptophyta; class Magnoliopsida; order Fagales; family Fagaceae; genus Quercus; species Quercus wislizeni. The sequence continues at coordinate 3,550,400 of JALGQJ010000005.1, read as the reverse complement.
GAATGTCTTCCCACCATTCCTCTGCTTCATCGTCCAATTTATTAGATGCAAGCCACACTTTTTCTTCATCACAAATCTTCCAAAAATTAAAATACTCTTCCAAATCAAGAAGCCAATCAATAAAATCTAACTTACACATATCTCCATCAAAGAATGAAATTTTCTTGTAGTTAGGAGTGGGTCTTTGAATAGATTGATCATTGTTATTGTGAGATGATTTTCTAGCAAGAAGAGTAGCAATCTTTTACTTGATTTCACCTATAATTTCCTTACTCTTTTCACAAAATTGGTGATTCTCATCACGAAAATTAAGGAACTCAACCCTAGTGAAGACTAGGTTGTTGACGTCGTCACCACCGTCATTGTTGTGGTGGTCATTGTCTCGCCGGTTAGCCATCAGACCAAGATAAGTCAAGGCATTGATACCAACTAATGTCGAGGAAGCCTAAAGAAAGTACACACGATGATCTCTTGATGGAACAAAAACTAAGCTATTAGCTTCTAGCAATAAACCTCGAATCCACGAAGGGTTTTCCTGAATCCATAAGGAGATAAACTGGAATTCACCAGAGAAATAATTTGACAAAAGTTTGTATATTATTGATAATAGTCTATAATCTGAATTGCCTTTGGAGGCTACAATGCGTTTAAATAATGAAAACAAAATCTAGGGCAACTAGAAACACTATGACGGCTACGAAAGCATATGAAACCCTAATTTGACTACAAAAACATTAAAAGCACCTACAAAGAAGGAAATAAATAACCTAAACCTAAACCTAAAATAACACCCAAAAAAAAAAAATACATAAAAAAACTAAAATTAAATAATTATAAAATTTAGAGAAACCATGTCCTACATCAGATATTCAAGTTTTAAAATTTTCATTTTGATTCTTATATTTTTAAACTTACTATTATTTTGGTCTTTGTTGTTATTGCCTTTACTAAGAAAAACACATTTTTAAGCTAGTAGTGCAGTACTGCAGTCCATTTATTATGTATGTGTTCTCTAAGTGAGATAACGATAGTAACTAAAATGACATCAAATTCAAAAATATAAGAGCCAAAATAATGTTTTTAAAACTTGAGGATGAAAAATTAAAAACATCACCAAAATATAGCAACAAAAAGGTATTTTTTCCGAAGAGATATATATATATATATATATTTATTTATTTATTTATTTGATAAAATTATCAAAATGTCCTATTTTTGGTAGGACACGTTCCATACTCCATTCAACCACCGACATAACAAGGGTTATTAAGTGAAAAACTATAAAAGTAAAGTAATCTCTACACCAATTAGAGAAGATGATTTTTGCTTTTACCATCTAAAATCATATACTAATATTTCTAGAAAGTGTTTTGGTTTAATCTTGCAAAGTTGTGATTTTCAATTTTCTTATGTTGGCTTTAATTCCGTGTCAAAGTTGATTGTAATTTCTTCAATCATTTTTCTTGTATGTATGTGGGTTTATTTGTAAGGGATAAGTGTGAGAAATCGGTGAAGAATTAAGCTTCAAAAGATGAATCAGTGGAATTTGCGCGTGACTAGCTCGCGAGTAGCTTGCCAAAAGCAACTCACGAAAAGGCCACAAGTGAAGCACATGATTGGAAGTTAAAGAGTCATGCCAAGTTGTGAAGTTCGCAAGTGTTTCGCGAGAAAGGCCATCCTGCGAAGCCCTTTGTCTGGCAAAAAATTTATTTGCTTTACCAAATTCTTTACCCACACTATATATACCCTTGTTACCCACGAATTATAAGGAGTGCTTTTCAAAGAGAAAACTCTAGCAAATACACTTAAGAGTTAGAGATTGTTATATCCATAATTATCTACACATTTCCTTGTAGTTTTCGTTGAACTCCTACCTCTTCAGCTCTAGATCTTTGAGAGGTTGTTAGCCCAAAAACATACCACATCCATTTTGAGTGTCAAATGAGATTTTGGTGTTGCTAGGAAGCATTGGAAGGAGCCATTCATTGGCAGATGCAATCAGGTTATATTGTGGGATCCAGAAAGCTAGAAAAGACAAGACTCCGAGAAATCCGTTGGTAGCAGGAGCTTGGAGGGCTCAAATATATGAGGTAGACTAGGCTTGGAGGGTCTTTTGTTATTTGTGTACTCTAACTTTATTCCCTAGTGAATTGATTTCGATTTGGAGGGTCATGGAGAGGTTTTTCGCCAAATTCTTTGGTTTCCTCTTCGATAACACGTCTTGGTGTTATCTTGTGTTTATATCTCTCTTCCCTACTCTTTAAGCTTTCATTTTATTGTTGATGATGGATGAATATGGCTTAGGGTAGTGTTATCAGTTCATTACGCTTATTTACTTTTGTTGCACACTTTATTTAAGTTAGAGTAAAAACAATCTAGTCGTAATTTTTAATTGGAGGTCTGAACAAGCTCTTATGTTTTAGCACAAATCTGAGCTTTCAAACCCTATACATTTTGATAATTTACTGGAGAACAAAGTTTCTCTCCAAATTAGTTTAGAGAGAAATTCTTCAAACTTTTCATATATCTCTTTTTTGGGAGTGAATTTTAAAAATCCAACCGTTAAATTTTATGTTCCTTTTATTCTTAATATGCATATCAAATTTCCTTCAAATCGAATATCATTTACTATTCAATCAATAAACTTATTTTTTATATATAATTTGAGATTATAAAAATTTGAAATTTTAACTTTTATTTGATAATATAGCGATTGATCTTTGATTTTCTTGAAATTTTGTACGCATGAAGGATATAATAAGAACATGTAATCTAACTGTTAAAGTTTTAAAATTCACACTCAATATAAAGATATACGAGGAGTTTGAAAGATTTTTCTTCAAAATAGTTTGGAGAAAAACTTTATTTTTTACTGAAACACCAAAATGACCAAGCCATGTGGCTAGCTCTTGCAGTTTTTGTAGCTATTCGTACTAAGATGAAACAAAGCAATTTAGTTTTCATGAATTTCCATCAACTTTTAAGGATTACCAGTCCGTTTGAATAATGCTTATTTTGCTAAAAATTAAAAATATTGTAATAAAATAATTTTTAAATGTGTGAATAGTATTGTTGGACCTATTTTTATTGAAAGTTTTGCTGAAAAAAAAAATGTTTATGGATTCTATGAATAGTGTACAAGATCCACTTAAATCTCTCAAAAGTGCTGGAATGCACTCCCAAAAAAAAAAAGAAAAAAAAAAAAGAGGTGAAACGCATACGCAATTAGTTTTAACCTATCCAAACATATACTAAAATGAAAGTGAGGTCCATATATAGAAAGACAACGTATAAAATCACTGTTGCTAATCAGGGCGATAAGAGTGTGCACGTTGTTGAATTTAATATTCAACAATATTATATTATATATCACTGGATTATATTGAGAAGGGTAGCTGAATTTGACCACTAAGTAAACTCTGCAAAGAAACAGGCAAGGCAAGGCTAGATTAAAGCCCGGCCGACATCATCACATAATTGACAAAGTTTCTCTCTCTATCTTTGAACTTCTGGTAGACCCCCTCTCTCTCTCTCTCTCTCTCACTGATTGGGTGTTTCTTTGTTTTGCACATTGTGTGTTCTTTTAATTTTGTGAGAGCCAGAGAGGTTCTTGACTTCTTGGAGGATCTATATAGGTAGCTAGCTAGGGCGAGCAAAAATAACGAGAATGGCACCAAGGTTTGAGCCCAGGGCGAACATGGAAGATTTGGAGGCGAGTTTTTTGGACAAGAAGAAGAAAGAGTCGACTAAGTGGAAAGATGGGGTCTTCTACTACACTCTCTGCTCTGCCCACGCCCTAGCTTTCTGCATTGCTCTGGTCCTCTCTTTCTCTCTTTCTTTAAACTCTCTCTCTCTATATATATATACATTGTGTACAACTTTCCTCTTGTTCTTATGCGATTCTATTTTGTGCAATGATTCTTTTTATGTATTGTGGATGATAAAAGTAGATTAAGAAACTTTTGTTAGATTGGGAATAAGTGGGGCTTAATCTGAGATGACTGTGATTAGATTAGGGTTTTAGATGGAGGGAGCAAGTCTTCAGGCAGTAGTTACTATTCTAGAGGAGGAAACCTTTTTTGAGTGACCAATTTTTTTATTTATTGGATAGTAGTTACTTTCTAAAAGAGGAAACTTTTTTTGTTTTTGAGTGACTATTTATTTATATTTTTTGGTTAAGGTATAGTGACCACCCCTAGATTTGGGTTAATTTAATGTAACCAATAACCGGTCCCTAAACAAAACTTTCCTCTCTTGTCGGCTTCACACTGTACAATTCATTTCAAAAACCAGCAACATATAATGGATAAACAAAAATGTATCCCATAAAAACTGAAAATTCAGTTCAGAGCTGAAATATTTTAAAAACCCAAATTTTTTGGTTTAGCTGGCAACAACATATTTTCGGTCTCTTGGTCTAATTCACAGCCTCATAGTAGATAATTCCACAATCCACAGTATCTCACAGTCCATTGCTGAAGCAGTGAAGCACGAAAAAGCAAACTCTTTTCTCCTTCACAAATTTTGAACCATCAAAAGCCCTTCGTAAGCCATTTCTCTCTCATTCCTATTTCCCAAACTCTGTTTCTGTTTATTCCAAAAAATTATTTCATCCCTAAGATAACCCCACAGCAGGCTGATTCATACCCAGATTTTGCTGGGTTGAGCAAGAATTGATAGAACTTAAGAAGAGATGGAGAAATTTCATCCCTTTGGCTGCTGGACACGAGAGGGGGAAGGGAGAGGGCTTGAGAGTTCCTTGTGTTTTTCAAGTTCTCTGTTGATAGAATGAACAAAAGAATGAAATCCAAAGTGTTTTGCATGGCCGGCCACAGTTAAGTGAGATGGGGTAAGGTGATTTGCTTGGTGAGAATGTGTTCAAATGTCTCACTTTAATTGATACCAAGGGTGTGAAATGATAAGAGAGAAGAGAAAAGTTAGTGCTCACAAATGGTGTGTAAAACTGTTTATGTTTAAGGTTCAATTTGGTTAGTTTTGAAATGTTTTGGATAGGGGTGTCTAGACTTGATCGGAACTCGAAAACCTAACCAAATCGCTTGATGGTGACCTGAATCTAGCCCAAACCGAAGGTCCAATCAGTTGGCGGCGGGTATCTGCCTCCAAGAACTAACGCTGGCAGGTCGAGTGGTGGGTTTCCTTCTCCAAAACCCAAGCCACCTAACTCGATCGATGCTATATACCATATCCAGCAAGATCAAGTTCTGTTTTAGGGAGATCCAACAAGATCTAGTGAGATCTCGACCAAATCTGGTGAGATTTTGACTAGATTCAGCAAAATTTAGGCAAAACAGCAAATTTTTATAGAATCCAACAATTTTTTGCATATTTCAGCAACATTTTGCAGATTTCGACAACTCTCACCATTGACCGAATCAACCAGCCACCACCTGAACCCGAAACCAACTAAATTGATGAATTTGGGCAATCGGTTTTGGGTCCCTCCACCTTCCACCCGACGCCAGCAGATTGGGTCCAAAATCGACCCAATCCATCCCGTGGACAAGCCTAGTCTTGGATGTGCCTAACATTATCTTAAATCTCATAAGTGATCATTATATTTAATCCTATATGTGTAGTAGTTACTTTTCTAAAAAAGGAAACCTTTTTTGGGAGATTTTTTAATTTTTTCCGACTTAATATGGGATTTGAGTGACTAATTTGTGTTGTGTCATGTGTGCAGGGAGACAAAATGAAACACAATCCTTATAAATTTTATTCCTTTTAAAAACGAGCCATTTGGAACGATTTTACGTGTAAAAAACCTATGATAAATGAATTGCGAAGATAGTAACATAGGATCTATAGTTGTCGCAGCGTACAAAACAAAAAACAAATCTAAAAAGCAAAGCAAAAAAAGGAAAAAAAGGTTGGCTGCATCACAATAACTCATCAATAATTGACCTACGCATCTATACACAGAGTTGGTTGCATACGTACAAAACAAAAAACAAATATATAAAGAAAAAAAAAAACAAAAAGAAAGAGAAACAGTGTTCAATTAGCAATTAGCAGTACAAAAAATAAAAAGTAAAAGTCTTCAATTCAAGACAACCAAACCAACTCGTGTTCTCTCTTTACTCTTTACCAACCCAAATCAATATTTTTCTCTCTTAAGCTACTCATACTCACAAGTTGTGCAACCACCAAAACTTAGGGATTGAAGTTACGGGCCCATTTTGTCGTACACAATTAGATCAAAATTGAACCCATAAATTTAGGGGCCCACTTCAAGATCTACCAACGTCTAGTTGTACCACCACGTTGGTGTAAAAGTTAACAGGGTAATTTTTTCTTTTTAACTATTTTATCTTTTTATACTTTAACAGTAATAAAGTAAAATAGTTAAAAAGGTTAATAATTTTTTTTATTATATGTAGATTTCAGTTAATTTAACTGATAAAATTCTTGATGATTGAATAAGAAATTTGGAGTTCAATCCCCACATATATCAAAAACTGATTAGTGTTTTAATTTGATGATAAAGAACTATCATTAGGAGCAGATGTTATAAGTTGAAATTCTTTCATTTTTTGTTTATCATATTAACTTTTATATCTTTTTTTTTTTTTTATTTTTTATTTTATACAAGATATAAATTTTATTCTAATCTAAACTAAATGTATATATATGTGAAACTTTCTCTTAAAGACTTAAAACTCTTAAAAAAAAAAAAAGTTTATATATAGTTCCTCTATTCTAGTTTTATGGACTACTAGTATTTCATTTCATGATTTCATCTCATTATCTCAATCTAACTCCTTCATTCGTTTTGGTTTTCAATGACATGTGAAATGAAGACATTGTTGATGCTACTTGGTTTCTTGCTGGTAACGAACTTGCAAAAATATCGTGTTACTGAAACGTCACAACCACAAGTACCTTGTTTCTTCATTTTCGGGGACTCGATTTCTGATAATGGGAACAATAATGATCTTGTGACAATGGCAAAAGCCAATTATCAACCGTATGGAATTGATTTCCCCGAGGGACCCACTGGAAGATTTACTAATGGTCGCAATCTTGTCGACATTATTGGTCAGCATTTAATTTGTAATATTTAATGAACAATTAATGTTGAAAATTATTAAAGGCAATTTTTTTCGCAACAATTTTCTTTTTTAAGATACATTTTGTCACTATTTACACGTTCGTCAATTTGTGATTAGATTATATTATATATATATGAAATTATCATTAATACTTGATAAAAAATATTCTATTCACAATTTGACACATATAAATTGTATCAAAGTGTATGACAAAATTTGTATACCTAGACTTTTTGTAACAAATTTCATAATTATTAATCTGCTTAATTGTGATTAATGTATATAATAGACACTGATGGACCCACTGTTTTTTTTTTCCTGCTCATCATAGTTGACTACTCATTGAAGTGTCTCCTAATACGGCTGGGCAAACCCATGTTTATCTCCTTTTACAAACTTGCAAACTTGACTTCTTAACATGCTTTTCATCACTTTCTCCTTGCAGCTGAACTTCTGGGTTTTGCAAGTTACATCCCACCTTTTGCTACTGCTAGAGGTGAAGAAATACTCAAAGGGGTCAATTATGCATCTGGTGCAGCCGGTATTCGCGAAGAATCTGGACAAGAACAGGTAATTAGATGTTAAACATTATTAGTATTTATGTGATTATGTCAGTATCATCCACATTCAATAAGCAAAATGTTAAGATTATCCACCTGTGCCAATTATGCATGCCAAAAATTGAGGAGTCCACATTGAGAGAGCCTTACATTGCGACCTATGAATTTGATATTAATTGTATGATAGAGGAAGGTTAATGTTAGTTTTTAGGCCCCTAAAAACATATTGTTTAATCTAATTTTATAATAACCAAATTTATACTTAAGTCAATTATGTAAATATTAGGTTAAATATAAGTCAACCATATCATGCAAAGGAAAATTTAAATAACACAAGATATGATGACCCAGGAAGACTAATAAAATAAACCAGTTTCATGGTAAAAAAACTTGGGGGGACTAATCTCAAGAAGAACAATTCACCATCAAATAGAAGTTTATAGTCAAGTATATTTAATTTGTAGAAAACTTAACTATGATTATCAAACCTAGCTCTGAAATGCTCAGATTTCTTTGATGTAGATCTGCTCCAACATGAAACTCCAATTCACACTTTAGATTTCCAACATAGACTTCCAATCTATGAACTCTAAGACCACCCTTGAAGGTTTAGATCTAGTGCCTTTGATGGCTAGTATGCAGTAACTTCAGATCTATCGGTTCAAGTTGAATGTAGAATGATTTCCTGTAGTGATTTTGAAAAGAGAAGGCATAGAACATTTTATGACTCTAACATAGACTTCCAATCTATGACTTCAAGACCAACTTTGAAGGTTTAGACCAGCACATTTAATGACTGGTATGCAGCAACTTCAGATTTGCTGGTTCAAATTGTATGTAGAATGATTTCTAGTAGTAACTTTGAAATGAGAAGGCATAGAACATTTTAGATCTCAAAAAAGCACCTCCAAAGTCCCTTCAAAACATGCCTTATAGTTTTCTTTATATACTTAGTGAAGTAGATTTGAAGACCTAATCATCTGATAGGCCAATGGGCTAATGGGCTGTAATTAAATTCTTCAGATTCACAGTTAGATATCGATCAAAGCTTAGTCTTGATTGGTCAAAGCTGTCATATTTCAAATTCCTGAACGAGCTTCTTCCTTATTCTTGTATTTTGACTTGCAATACCTTGAGCATTATTTAATATAACTTATAGACTCTATGATCTATAATGATTTGTCAATTGTTCTTAACTTTTAGAACCTAACAGTTAACTCGTCCAATATTGCCCTCTTTGAACTTTCACTAAACTAAACACCACGAAACTTTAACTATAATAAAGAGTTTTGTAGCTTAACTGATACATTTTAATGTTTCCATTGGGAATGTCGAGTGTTTAAATCCTTCTACCTCCATTGTTTTAACTATCGAATTATTAAAAAAAAAAAAAAATCAACTACAATTAATTTGATTCCTCTGAAATTTCAAACTGAAAAATGAAAAGGCACCATCAAGTTAAAATAATTTGGTACATCATGTATTCATATTGCAGGGTGATCGGATATGCATGGATAGGCAGTTGCAAAATCACCAAATTACAGTCTCAAACATCATCAAGCTACTTGGAAATAATGAATCATTGGCCACAGCTTATCTAAACAAATGTATATACTCCGTTGCAATTGGTAGTAATGACTACCTAAATAATTACTTCTTGCCCCAGTACTATAATACAAGCAGCATATATAACGAAGAGCAATATGCTGCAGTTCTCGCTCAACAATTCTATCAACAATTATTGGTTAGCACAGCTTCTTTTCCATTCTAAGTTTTTCTTTTAGGGGTTTAATAAAAAAATGGTTGTTTTATCTCTTAAAATTGATATAGAACATGGTGTTTCCTTTTTTGTTGATGCTAGACTCTACATAAGCTTGGAGCAAGGAAGGTAGCCCTCTTTGGGTTGGGTCTATTAGGGTATACTCCTGTTGAACTCGCTACGTGCAGTACTAATGTCTCTTCATGTGTGGAAAACATCGACAATGCGGTTGCACTTTTCAATGATAGGCTTGTATCACTAGTGGATGACTTCAATACAAATCTACCCAATGCTACATTCATCTTCATAAACACTACTCAAATCTCGCTTAACAGTTCTTCACTTGAAGGTAACATTACCTGCTCTAATCTTAGTACTCTTTTTACCTCTTTTATTTACTTATTTTATATTACCAATTGTTCCAAAAAATTAAGTTGTTAAGAAATTAAGATTTTAATCATTCAATACATTGGATTTTTAACTTCTTAAATAGGGGATAGAATAGAGATACGATCCAAAATCATGACTACTTGATCAGATACCATAATAAATTACCAACTATCCCAAGAGTTTAAGTTATTGAAAAATGTTGAATTTAATCATTTAACCATTGCTCTAACAAATTCTGTATCATGTTTTACAGTTACAGACGTTCCTTGCTGTGAAGTGTTGAGATATCCACAGCCACAGACCCAATGCATTCCTTTCGGAACTGAATGTAGTAACAGGAGCGAATATTCATTTTGGGATGCAGTCCATCCAACTGAAGCCGCATATGTGGTCTATGGGGAAAGAGCATATAGAGCTGAGTCCACAACTGATGCTTATCCATTTGACATCGAAAGCCTCGCCCAGCTCTAATGAACTAGATGATGTGGGAAGAGAATTCCCATATGAAAGTCTACAACATTGTTGCTTGAATTTCTTTTGTGATTTCCCCAAACATGATGTTTATAATAATGTTTAGTAAAGGAATATGTCCACAACATTTGCGCAATACTTTCACAAAAAATCATTGGTGATAAGTTGTTTCTAGTTTAAATTTGAACTCATCACTGATATTACTTTTTTTTTTTTTCACTATTAATAGCCAATAACAACCTATCACTTAAAATTTATTGTGAAAATATATATTATAAAAATATTATGAACATAGCATTTCTTTAATGTTTATGCTCTAAAAATTTATGAAAAATGACCTTGTCCACAAACAATAATTATCCGAATATTATAATGCCAACAATAAATAATCAATCATGCAATAGATTTTGATGATGCAAGATACCAGGGGGGATTGTTCAAACTAAGATGCAATGGAAGACTTGAAAAGATGTAAAAAAATGTTATTGAAGTGCATTGGTATAGTGCAAGCAAAGGACCCTCCGACGGTTAAGTTAGAACTTTCTTTAAAGATCTCCAAAAACTCAGTGTTTAATATTAGGAATTTCTCACTTACCTCAAATTTGGTGAGGTCTGGCCTTTTTATAGGAGATCATGAGTGGGCCTTCTTGTTTTATGTCAATCTCTGTATGGGAGCCATATTAGCTGAGTAGAGGTGGTGGGAGCAAATTATGGTGAGATTGCTCCCACATTCTGAAGTAGTGGACAAATGTGACAAGTCCCATTTCTGTCCAGTGTCATTTAATTTTCTTAAGTGTTGAATTGCTTAAGTGTTTATGGATGAGCATGATGATCTGGATGATCATCTTCTTGTGGACGGTTCGCTAGCTGCAAGCTTAGGCGATCTTCTAGATGAGGTGACCATTTGATTCCGTATCAAGTTCAAACAAAGTTGTGCCCTAAAATATTGATGAAGTTGAATCATTGTATAATTGAACTGAAATCCAAAAGCAAACAAGTTAACTAGAAGTGAATCCAAATTAATTCCCGGAAGACAAGAAACTCTTGGAAGTTGGTGAGGTCACAGTCATACTTACACTCATACTCACACTCACAAAACATACAAAGGAAGAGAATGGAGAGGGAAAGAGGAAGATAAGTGTTTACTTTGTTATTTCTCTTCCTTCACTCTTTGGCATAAAATGGAGGAATGCTAGCATGGATACTATACAATGCAACATGATCTTCTCCCATATTAAATTGCATGACTTCAGAAACTCAATTGAACGTGTTATTTAATTACTTTACTATGCTTAATTTATTATTAGTGATTTGCTTACTATGGTTAATTAACCAAAAATAAATTTAAGTTCGTAATCAATTTTTGTTCATAGGATTAATTCAGCATAAAATCAACGAATGGTTCTAAATTGTCTTTTCACCTCTCCTTACATAAACCTTACAATAAAGTGTGTGTTCATGGGGGTATTTAGAAAATGACAAAGTTAGGCAACAATCTTAGTTATAGTCTTGTAAACTAAGGTTACAACTCCATTCAATATTTTTTATTGGCTGTGAATTTTGGCAAATCAACATTTGGATTATGTTTTCTTCTTATATCTTCCACACTTGCAAAAAAATCAAAAATTAATAATTATGTCATCAATCAAATGTTTAAATTTTGAGTTTTTGTAGTTTAAAATTATACATAAAAAATAAATTTATAGATTGAATAGTAAATAACATCCAATTGGTATGAAATTTGACATGTGTTTTAAGAACATAGAAAACATGCAATTTAATGGTTACATTTTTAAAATATATAGTCATATTAATTTTTTTAGTGAGAGTTGTAGCCTTAGGCTACAACTAAATTTGTAATCAAACTTTGTCCTTTTAAAAACCCGCTTCTTGAAAGTATTGGTTAATTTTGTTGTTCCATGTTTGGGTGGCTGTTTCAAGTCATAAAATTTTTTTCTCAACTTCAGAATTTTTTCTTAATTTCCATTAACAACATTTCCTATGGGTTTATCAGCTTATACTTCTTCCTCAACTTCAGAACTTTTTTTATTTTTATTCTTTATCTTTATTAAAAATATTGAAATAAATGAAGATTCTTAAATTTCAAAAGAAATTAGGATTCTTAAATAAAACCGAAACTCTTTTAGAATTAGATACTTTGGGCTGTCATGTGACAGTGTCCACGGTGCACACACACTAATTCATTTGAAACTAATTCAAATTCTCATAGGTAGAACTTATATGATTAACGCAAGTACTTCAATAAAAAAAAATTATTGACAATTTTTTTCCCGAAAAACTAACTATGCCTTCAATTTTTATTTAGTTGTTTTATATATTCATTGGATTTTTATTTTTTTTTTGGAAAATTTTAAAAATATTAACAAAGTTCTTTATATCATAATGACAAAAATTATGTTAAGTCAGTGTAAATACATAAGTAAAAAAACTACCTTCGTTTTCTTACTTGAATGGAGCAATTCTCTATAAAATGATTGATTAATTAAATGATTTAAATAACCAAATTATGTTTCCTATTAACGATTGTTTCTGAAAAAACCAAATTTTAAATCCCTCGTTAAAAAGTAATTGTGGGGCCAGAGGGTCCTAGAGGCTTCGGCCCATTCCATCCCAAGCCCAAGGCTCACGCCGAGGAGGAAGAAGTGCCCGGGGACGAATGAAGGGAATCCAAACTGTCAGAATGTACTGTCGAGGACGACCCTGTTCTCGGCAGGCCAAAATCATGGGAGAAAAAAATGGCACATCTCCCGAAGATATCCACTCGAGGATCACAAAAGAGATTCCAAGCCATATGGGCTAGCCGTAGGGGAATAGGTGGGGAGGCAATCCCAGGAAAAGCTGTCACCTCCGTATTAAATACACACAATTAACACCCTGACCCCCTTTAATGTGGATGTGACCCCTGGATAGGGCGATGGGGGCCACAGTAGTTCACAGAGCGCCAGAAAGAATGGCTGAGGGGACGTGCACTTGAGGATAGGCATGGATGATTGACAAGTGTAGGAGGAAAATGAACGGAAGAGAGGAACAAATAACAACAGAAACCACCCAAAGAGGAGGAGGCCCAGAGATAGGAGGGAGGCTCCTGCGTGATCGAGAGGGATTGGCGTATTCCCGTCCTCGAGCGAGGGGCCCCTTCTCCTCGGGATGTTGGGCCGCCTGATTCCGTGTGCCTTTCATCCCCAAAACAAGCCGTCGTTTCATCAGAGCCCAACTTTTGACCCCACTCCTTACAAATTCATTGTAATGGGCTCGGTCCGAAAACCATGACCCTACAGTAATAGTTTAGTTATTTGATAAATATTTGTAATTTTTTGTACAATATCCTCTTTAGAATAAAAACTTAGTACAGATTCATCATTGATTTTCAATATAGGCGCTGGTTACAAATTGATAGTAACTGCAAAGGTTCAGCTTCATTTGCTAGCTAGTCAAGCCATAAAGAAAATAGCATAAAGACGGCATTGGTGGGTAATTCTTTGTTTGATATGCTAATGATAGATTAAATGCACGGTGACATTCACATTTTCTAGATAACGACTTAAGTTTTTTAGATAATTGGTAATTTATCATTATATCAGTATATGGGGTTTTAACTTTAAACATTGTCTCTACCTTATCTCTTATTTAAAAAAATTTCACATGTTGGACCCAAGATATTCGGTAATTTATCATGATATCAGTGCCGAAGGTCTTAGGTTCAAACTTTGTCTCCACCTTATCTCTTATTTTTTAAAAAAAATTAATGTTGGATCTCGCTTAATCAGGACAGTTTAAACTTTGCAATTGATAATTTATCACTAAAAATTGTTAGTTGTTCACTTTTATGCAATTGTTCACAAGGTATATAGAGGCATACGAAACTGAGTAGGCTCTATGGTATTTCTTCTCTCATCATACAATAGGTGTGGGAGCTAATGGGTTTCAATACAGTATGCATGAATTTTGTTTGAAATAGAAGTGTTAAATACGCAAGAAAGGTCTTCGACTTTGGTTGTAATATTATTGAATATCATCTTCCCAAAAAAAAAAAAAACTTAATTGATTAGTTTTGAAAAAATAACATTATTTGCATGTAATATATCAAAGAGAATTCAGCCATTTAAAATTAACATAGCTAGTTTGGACCTCTTGGTGACTTGGCCCATAATATTTTTAACAATTCCCATGAATATTTTTACAATAAATCTCTGTGTTTCCCGACTATAAATGTTTCTCCAATTTTACATCTTTGAACAATTCCATTTTTATTTCACTTCCATTTCTCCTCCTCTCTTTAATTTTCTCATTTCTAATTCAATTCTTTCAGTTGTTTTGATTGTCAATGGCATGTCAACTGAAGACATTGTTGATGCTACTTGTTTTCTTGCTGATATCAAATTTGCAACATTGTGTTAATGGAAGACCACAGGTACCTTGTCTCTTCATTTTTGGGGACTCGTTGTCTGATAATGGGAACAATAACAACCTTGTGACAATGGCAAAAGCCAATTATCAACCATATGGGATTGATTTTCCGGCGGGACCCACCGGAAGGTTTACCAATGGTCGCAATATTGGTGATATCATTGGTATGCAATTTACTCTTTTCTACATAAATTGATGTATGTTACTTTCACATAAGTTTTTCTTTTAACAATTTTTTGGTCAAATCATTATCCATTTTGAAGTATTTGATTTCAAACGTAGCAAATCTTGAATTAATGAACCAAAAAAAATTGATTTTGGCTCCAAAAGCTAGCTTTTATTTTTGTTAAGTCACTGCATATTTACTACTGTGTAAGAATTACTAATAATTGACCCAAGTGTATGACTTGTTACAATTCATTTTTGATTTGTTATTGATTTTTTTTTCTAAGGAGAAAAAAAAAAAAAAAAAAAATCGACCTTTCTACTTTACAAGTCTGTCTGTGTTTTTTAGATTGTGGTTGTGTACTTAGGACATGTTGACATGGTGCATTTATATTTCTCAAGTCTTCTATCACTACGGTTACCAAGTATTATTGTTTTCAATACTTTCTCGTTACAGCTGAACTTCTGGGTTTTGAGAATTACATCCCAGCTTTTGCTACTGCGCCTAAAGGTTTCGAAATACTCAGAGGGGTCAATTATGCATCCGGTTCAGCGGGCATTCGCAATGAATCTGGACAACATCTGGTAATTTTAAGGTCATCTCCAGTGTGATGCATGCCAAATTTTGAGGACTCCCACATTTTGAGTCTGATATGTTTATTGCGAAATAGTATCCTCTCAATTTCATCACGATTAAGATTTTATTTTTTAGATTTAACAGTGTATAGATTGCCACATCGTTTAACATTTTCTAGATGTACAGCAAGCTGTGCATCTCTAGATTCATAACATATTTAATCTGAACCATTTCTTAAAATAATATAGTTCAGAATTGCAGGGTAATCGGATAAGCTTAGATAGACAATTGCAAAATCACCAATATACAGTCTCACACATCATTGAAATGTTGGGAGGTTATCACAGAGCAACAATATACCTAAGCAAGTGCATGTACTCCATTACAATTGGCAGTAATGACTACCTGAGTAATTACTTCTTGCCAATGTTCTACCCTACGAGCCAACAATATACACCAGAGCAATATGCTAAACTTCTTATCCAGCAACTCACTCAACAATTACTGGTTAGCACAAATTCTTACACATTTATTGTTGTTGTAGTTGGTTCCATCATGAATAAGATGGTAGTTTGTCTCTTTATTGATACAAGAAAACTAAATGGGACTTTTATGTTGATTCTAGACTTTGTACAGATATGGAGCAAGGAAGGTAGTCCTTTATGGATTGGGTCAGCTAGGTAGCATTCCAGCTGTACTCTCTTTATGTGGAATTATTAGCTCTTCATGTGAGGACAGCTTAAACAAAGTGGTCCAACTATTCAATGATAGGCTTATATCACTGGTGGCTGACCTCAACAAAAATCTATGGAAAGCTAAGTTTATCTTCGTAAACACTACTAGTATGGAATACGCAAGTTCTACATTTCAAGGTAGACTGCCTAAACTGGTAACAGTCTTTGCAACTCTTTTGCCAATGCTATAGATTTTCTTCTTTTCCTTATGAGATTGAGATGAAATTTTGTGACAGGTTCCACGGTTACAAATGCTTCTTGCTGTGAATTGTTGGGTTTTGGACAGTTCCAATGCTCTCCTTCAGGATATGTATGTCATAACAGGAGCCAATATATGTTTTGGGATGCAGTCCATCCAACTGAAGCCGCATATGAGTTCTATATGGGAAGGGCATACAGAGCTCAGTCCCCAACTGATGCTTATCCATTTGACATCAGCTACCTCGCAAAGCTCTAATGTATACAAGATCACATGTGGGAAGAGAATCCTCATGTGAAAGTCTGTAATGCCATTGTTTGCATTTCTTTTGCGACTGCCCAACTCATAATAAGGTTTATGTTTTGAAATGCGAATGGAATAAAATTGACCATACTACATGGTTCCTGTAAGTCCAACTAATAAAGTTTTTATCGTCTAATATTAAGGGATTTGAGATCGAATCTCTCCACCACTAAAATATGTATTGGTAAAGAGCAATCATCACATAATACACGATATAGATTTAAACCTAATCCTATCTTTTAAAAAAAGATTATAATATAAAAAAGACTATATACAAAGATGGTCAATTAAGGAGGTAATAAATAATATGATTTTGGATAGAATAATTTGATCAAAAAGAACACATGTGGCCAACCATTATTAATCTCTTCTCTCCTGTGTGTGCATTAACTAATCCTTAAAGTTTGGACTAAGACATAATTGTTGTTGATCATGCCCATAGACAATACATCATTATTATTAACTGCGGACCCGCATGATACACGAGACGATTTAATAATTATTTTGTAACGAAGTATAATGTAAATTTTGAAAGTAAAATTGTACATGTGTTCCAATTACCAAGTATGAAGTATGTCCGATAAAAAAAAAAGTATGAAGTATGAGATTTTTACCAACAACTATGTTGTTTGTGTTGGACAGTAGAAATAGATTGTCATGAGTTATGGTGACAACCTGGAAAGCACGGACACAACATTTTGCCTGCGATTCTGACAGGAGGTCACATGGGACACGACTACACGCGTGTCCCAGCCTTTTTTACATTTTCTAATTATCGGACATGGTCTTTGCAGGAAAAAAAAAAAAAAAAAAAAAGTGTTTAATCATATATCAAAATATAAATTTAATAATTAATTAATATACAGATTCCTGCCGTACCGTATTCTAATTTTTCAGAAATTTCTTTATCGTCGTATCTATACATGTACTCATATCATTTTTGCCTCCATGCTTCCTAAATTATAACTTGATCCAATTCTGATAGGGGTTGAGGCCCGTACTCCATGTTGGCTCTGCTGGCTTTACCGTGTAACCTTTAACCTTACCATTAAATTTACTTTTAGGGAGCGTGCTTGTAAAATATGAGAAAAGTTAAGAATAATGGTTACATTTTTTATTGCACGGCTATATATAGGTTTTTATGGGCCAAATGGGGATGGTTGTTTTATTTTTTTTATTTTTTTTATTTTATATATTTTTTATTTTATAATTAGAAGATGAGAGATTTAAATTCTAAATATCTTCATGACATCAAGATGTTCCAGTTAGTTAAGTTATATGGCTCTTAGTTGTTGACAAAGTATAAAATAAACTCTAAATTACTCCATGATATCAAAATGTACCAACTAGTTAAGTCATAAGACTTTTAGTTATTGAAAAAGAATTAAATTTGATAAAGAGAAATATTCTCTCCCACTTTTTTTATTTTTTTATTCTATGCTCTATCAAATTAAGTAATTTTCTTTCCAGTTTTATAATTAATAAAAAAATTACTCCCACTGTTAATAAATTTCATTAAATTCAAAAAGAAAAGTATAAAAATCGAGTTAAACGAATTCCTCTTTCCCACTTAATCTATTCCACATTATGTTTCACCAAATTAAACAACATTGTTCCTAGTTTATAACTAATACACAAATTACTCATACCTTTAATAAATTTAATTAAAATTCAAAAAATTAACGAAAAAGTGTAAGTTTTTCTAAATCCATGGACTAGTCACATTGAAATGTTCATTGAGCCTTTCATGACACAATTTCAACCTTAACATTTTTGTAAGAATAATAATAATTAAAAAAGTAGACATAGACAAAGGAAAAAAAATTATGAAAATCACAAATTTCTTTTTCCCTCATAATTCTTGTAGCAATGAAGATAAAATATAATATAAAAAAAATTTAAGTATGATTTCCCCTGCAAAACAAAAAGCCACGCATAACATTTTCCCCAATAAAAGAATATACCAACTTTTCTTTATTGTACTCATTGCAAGTAATAACCAACGGAGCACTGCTCCTCAACTCTTCCTATCTAAATGGTTTGTGTCACTTTTTGGTATTTTCAACAAAAACTTTCATAGTACATCGTCAATATAGGTAAATGGTCCATGACAACCAGAGCTTTCCTGTCGGTGCATAACAGTAGTATCGTTGTGCCATTTCATGGATGCCCTATCCCACTATCCAATTCCTTTTCCTTTACAACAAAAACTTGCATGCACCCCAAACACGTAAACACCTGAGTTGAACTTCATGCACAGCTCCTTAATGCCTTGGCCAACAAATCATAGCAGATTGCCAAATTCGTAAATGACTTCTTCAGTGTTTTTGCACCATCGGTCTTGACACATTGTTTGAAGTAGGACACATCAATTTGTTATCTTTTTCATGGACAATTGAATCTAAACACTTAGTTGTATTGATTACTAAAGACTAACATTTGTTATCTTTTTCTTCATGGACAATTGAATATGATACAACTATGTGTTTGAATTTAATTTATATGATTAATCAACTAATTAATGCCATGAAATACATAATTGGAAATCAATTATTTGTTTATTTAAGCATGAAATTACTACCGCACACTTTTAGTACAATGGTCACTCTATAAGTATAAATGCTTGTGAGGTGTAGGGGACAAGGGTCGGGATTCAAGTTTCTATGAGGAAGCTTCATAAATATATACTTAAATTAGACTAAAGTAAAATTTCTATCTTGTATAAAATATTTAAAAAAAAAATGAAATTAATTTTATTACGAATTAAACGTCAACAACATGTAGACTAAAAAAGCTAAGCATTTTCTTACAACTAATTCTTCTTTTTCTTGCTACTCCTTATTTTTATTCAAATTCATGACCATTCCATAAAATATATTCTTTCTTTTCTTCTCATTTTTCCACTAAATAAGTTCATAGAAGTGCTTCTTAAAATCATCAATATGAGCCACTTGCAGACACAAAGCCACAGTCAAAGATCCATTTCCATCATGACTTGGAAGGACAAGCGAGTCTCCATCAATATCATGTGTTCCTGGCCCCATATAAATCTCCTTCCCCCATCCCAAATCGAGGCCATAGATTGGCAAGCTCAACCAGCTCACAACCCCAAAATTTGGATTTCCATGGAAAGGTCCTTGGGTGCTCCCCTCGTAATGAATGTCTTGAAACTGAGTCAAGTCCTGTTGATTCTTCAAAATATCAATACCCGAATTCACAAATTCATCATTCACTTTCTTGTTAGCCTCTCTTACCCTACTTGAAGCATAGCTTAATGGTTTGGACGTCAAATCCACAGCACGACTCGTAGCAAACACATCCAAAGTTGCATTGCCAAAGTACCCAATTGGCAAAGTACTCATGCGCCTTCTGGAGTCAACACAAACACATAATGTCGTAGGTTGTTCATTTTCGTGTTTACATGCTTTGCATGCACACTCCAAATGTGTCCCGCCAAACTTTCATACCGAGTGTAACCACGCTCTAAATCACTACTGCTGTGATCTTCATTTGCCATCTTCTTTAGCTTTTCAACTTGGTTTGTAAGCCTTAACATGGCCACCGTAGTCTTCTTTCGCACTTCTAGATCATCCAATTTCCCAAGCAAGCAGCGTGGTAGTTGAATAAAAGCCTCATGGTCAATGCATGGACTGGCTCTTGGGGGACCCCCAGCTCTTAAGACCCTTCGATCATGAAATGTTGCTGTCCCTAATGGCTCATCTCGAGCAAGCCTAGCCCACTTCACTCCGTAAAGAAGTGTAGTGCACTTGGTCCATCAGCCACTGCATGTGATATTAATAGGCCAAGACTAATGCCTCCACACTTGAACTTTATGAGTTGCACCAATAATAATGGCATTTCATGAATTGGGACACTATAATCTACCCCTGGGAATAGAAATTCATACCTTGCAGAGGGAGAGAAATCACCAAAATCTTCAAATCTTGACTCAGATTCAGCTTCAAAGAATTGAACCCCTTCAGCATTGCAATCAATCTGAAGACGGC
Organism: Quercus wislizeni; assembly: GCA_023055345.1. Lineage (NCBI taxonomy): Eukaryota > Viridiplantae > Streptophyta > Magnoliopsida > Fagales > Fagaceae > Quercus > Quercus wislizeni. The sequence goes on along the minus strand of JALGQJ010000005.1, from coordinate 3,529,737 downwards.
CTTTGCCTATCCAACGCAAACGACCAGCAATTGGATAGAAAGGCACCAATGCTTTGCTTAGCGACTCTTTAAGAGTATTGGTAATGGTGTCTGGTGGTGAAAGCCAGTTTTGTGTTGGACAGTAGAAATAGATTGTGGAGACATGAATTACGCTGAGTTGATCCAATTCTGATAAGGGTTGGGGGCCATTCCATGTTGGCTCTGCTGGCTTTACTGTGAAGCAACACTTTGAATTTACAACCATTATTTCTTTTAGAGACTGCTTGCAAAAGATGAGAAAAGTTAAGATTGAAATGGCTACAATTTTTTTTTTTTTTTTTGTGTGGCTATAGGATTTTATAGGCCAAATGGGGATGGTTGTAGCTTCTTCTTTTTTATTTTTTATTTTTTTTCTTCTGGATGGTTGTTGGCTCATGCTTCTACATTGAGGAGCATATTTCTTTTTTTTAATCTATAATTGGGAGAGAGGATTTGAATTCTGAGTATCTTCAACGTATCAAGAACTTGCATGCACAACAAACACATAAACAACTGAGTTGGACTTCATGCACACAGCTCCTTAATGCCTTGACCAACAAATTACAAAAGATTGCCAAATTCGTAAATGACTTCTTCAGTGTTTTTGCACCACCGTATGGTCAATCGTGACACATTGTTTGAAGTAGGACACATCAATTTGTCACGTACGTAGGACACAAGTATATTTATGTTATAGTGTCGTGTATGTAAGAGAATTTCTATTATCTTATTTTCTTTTCAATCAATTAAAGAAATTTATATTTATTTTTTGTCATTCCATTTTTTCTTTTTTTCAACCAAACATAATACAGTGAAAAACTAAAATCTTTTTCTATTTCTAACATTTTCCATCCTCCTAATCAAAAAGAGATGTTGTCATGTGTAATTTTCTTTTAAATTATATTAATGAGAATTATAAATGAATCAAGGTCTTTATGAAAAACTCTTACTTAACTCGAAAAAATGCTTATTTATGTTCACTTGTTTAGCAGACAAGCCAAGTCTAAGCACAGGTTTAATCTCGACTATTAAACAAGCTAAGTTAAACATAATAATGTATTTTTGAATAAGCTTATGAATGTGAGGTTTAATTTACCTATATAATATTATCTTTTTATATGTAAACTTGTCTAAAATTCTATTTATATAGACTTGAGTTTGGATTGTGTAAATCTAAAAATTGGTTATATGATAGTAAACTATGATTTGTAGTTTTTTTGATAAAATAAACTATCCATTCATAGTAAAAAAAATTATAAATTTGTGAAGGGTTAAAAAATTTTACTCATGTTTAACTATATATGGGAAAATAATATGTTAATCGAATTAATATTCCCTTTGTCCCAAATTATTGTTTATGAATTTCATTTTGGGATGTTCTAAAATGTTGCCTTCTTTGAAAAGATAATAAATTAATTTTCTCACATTTCTTTTACTTTAAAGAAAAAAAAAAAGCAATATCATTATTTCTCTTCAGTTTAAATTAGTGGGGTAGTTTCAAAAACTTGTACTGTTTTAACCAAAAGACAAACCATTAAATAATGTTAACTAAAATGTTTAATTTTCTAAATAGGACCAACAATATGGGACAAAGTTAGTAGCCTGCGAACAAGTTTGAGCTTATTCAACAAGAAAACAAACTAAGTTTAAACTTGTAATCTTGTTTGGTATGTAATAAGCACAATTTTGGCTCCCATACAAATTAAAACTAAATGAACAAATGTGAACCTTTAATACTCGTCTCAACTCTTTTGATACCCTAATATTAATTACAAATAATATTCTTGAAATGTATTAAATCATGATTTCTTTTGTTAAAATAAATAAATAATACACATTAGTGTATAATAATAGTGATGATGATGATGTTGGAAAACAAAATATATGTTTTAAATCAATTAATGTTAAATAAATTAAATAATAAATGTTCTTTTATATGCCTTAATATGCACAATATAAGATAAGAAATATAATAATAGCAATACTAAGTGAAAAATTTTTATTTTATTTTTTATTTATGAATATGAATGCAACATAGTGAGGGATGCAAATGTAACAAATAAGTCCATGCCCTCTCAAAATCTTTTTCATTTTATAAGATACAAAATAAACCATGTTATAGTTTTCTTTTATTTAAGGGAAAAAAAAAAAAAAAAACTCAATGCATTTGTATCCCTAGCCTAGCTCTCTAAATATAAAATGAAAAAGAGTTTGTTTTTAGGAAAAAAAAAATGAAAAGAAATGATTTTGATAGAAAGATACTGAAATATATGCTTTAAATGCATCTATTGTTAATGAGTTATATATGACAAAAAAAAATATTAATAATAAGAGAAATAATATGAGATATTAATACTTTTTTTTAAAAAAAAAAAAATTATAACATGCTATTAACACTGCAGCTTGAACCATTTTCCCCCTAGACTCCCAAGCACTTTGTACATGAGGAAGTGTCAATTCAGCCACAAGGCCTTTGGCGAGATATTAATACTTTAAATAGGTATTTGCATTTTTTTTTTTTTTTCCCTTAAGTATGAAGGGGCTATTAACTTAAATTTGCAATCTATTAAAAAAAAGTGTTATGAAACTATAGGTGGAGCCGTGGAGGGGGAGAAATTCGAAAATCAAAGCCCTTCTCCCCTCTGCCGGTGCCCTTTACGTGAGTGTGCATAAGAGGATTCATAAGTATTTTTACTGAAGGAGGCCCTTATATTCGATGTCCATTATTCTTCTTTTGGTGATCTGACATTTCAAATCGGTGGAGATAGATATATAGAGATCAAAATTGGCGTATGAAGACTAGATTGACAAATGCTTATAATCTCAATATTACAAATGTAAAATGCTTCACTATGTTTATGGGCTCACCCTTAAAAAAAAAAAAAAAATTTTAAAGAAAAGGCTCTAAAAAATTGATTGAATTATAATTTAAAAATGGGAAAAATTAATGATTATTTTAAAATTTTTTATTTTTTTAGTTAATTTTTGTTGTTGTGATAGTTTAATAGAAATTTCATTCAATGTTCAAATTTCCACAAAACAAAAATTAAAATTTAGGTACAATAACTGAGATTAAAAATATTAAGTTTTTCTATTAAATTTAAACGCTTAATTTGTTGCATTGATTATTAGATATTAATATCTGTTATCTTTTACACAAATTATTAAATATAATACAACTATGTAATTGAATTTAATTTATAAGATGACTAAACTATATGCCAAGAAACACTTATTTGGAAATCAATTACTTGTTTATTCAAGCATGAAAATAATAAATACTGAACATCAACCACATATAGACTTAAAAAGCTAAGCACTTTCTTGCTACTTATTCTTCCTTTTCTTGCTACTCCTTGTTTTTATTCGAATTCATGACCATTCCATAAAATATATCCTTAATTTCTTTCCTTTTCATTTTCCCTCTAAATATCTTCATAGAAGTGCTTCTTAAAATCATCCATATGAGCCACTTGCAGACACAAAGCCACAATCAATGATCCATCTCCATCATGACTCGGAAGGACAAGCGAGTCTCCATCAAAATCATGTGTTCCTGGCCCCATATAAATCTCCTTCCCCCATCCAAAATCAAGGCCATAGATTGGTATGGTCAACCAGCTCACAACCCCAAGATTTGGATTTCCATAGAAAGGCCCTTGGGTGCTCCCCACGGAATGAATGTCTTGAAACGGTGTCAAGTCCGGTTGATTCTTCAAAAAATCAATACCCGAATTCACAAACTCGTCATTCACTTTCTTGATAGCCTCTCTTATCCTACTTGAAGCATAGCTTAATGGTTTGGACATCAAATCCCCGGCACGACTCGTAGCAATCACATCCAAAGTTGCATTGCCGAAGTACCCAGTTGGCAATGGTGTACTCATGCGCCTTCTTGAGTCAACACAAACACCTAGTGCCGTAGGTTGTTCATTTCCGTGTTTACGAGCTTTGCATGCACATCTCCAAATGTGTCCCGCCAAAGTCTCATACCGTGTGTAACCACGCTCTAAATCGCTACTCTGATCCTCATTTGCCATCTTCTTTAGCTTTTCAACTTGGGTTTTTGTAAGCTTTAACATGGCCACCGAAGTCTTCTTCTTTCGCTCTTCTAGACTATCCAATTTCCCAAGCAAGAGTGGGGGTTGAATAAACCCCTCGTGGTCAATGCATGGACTAGCTCTTGGGGGATCCCCAGCTCTTAAAACCCTTCGATCATGAAATGGTGATGTCCCTAATGGCTCACCTCGAGCAATCCTAGTCCACTCTGAAAAGAAGTGTAGTGCACTTGGTCCATCAACCACAGCATGTGATACCAATAGGCTAAGACTAATGCCTCCACACTTGAACTTAGTGAGTTGCACCAATAATAATGGCATTTCATGAATTGGGACACTATAATCTACACTTGGGATTAAGTACTCATACTCTGGACAGGGAGAGAAGTCACCAAAATCTTCTAATTTGGACTCAGATTCAGCTTCAAAGAATTGAACCCCTTCAGCATTGCAATTAATTTGAAGACGGCCTTTGCCTATCCAACGCAAACGACCAGCTATTGGATAGAAAGGCACCAATGCTTTGCTTAATGACTCTTTAAGAGTATTGGTAATGGTGTCTGGTGGTGAAAGCCAGTTTTGTGTTGGACGGTAGAAATAGATTGTGGAAACATGAGTTGTGGTACCAACTTGATCTAATTCTGATAAGGGTTGGGGGCCATTCCATGTTGGCTCTGCTGGCTTTACTGTGCAGCAATTCTTTAAGCTTACTACCATTATTTCTTTTAGAGAATGATTGTAAGAGATGAGAAAATGTTAGAATAATAATGGTACATTTTTATTGTATAGCTATAGGTTTTTATAGGCCAAATGGAGGTGGTTGTTTCTTCACACTTCTTTGTTCACCAACAAACTTGAGAATTAAAAAAGGATTAATGGCACTTATTCTCCCCAAATTATGGGGTCAGTTGTAATGTCCCCAAAAATATACAATTGATTAATGTTGTTAATTTTTTTTTTTTTTTTTTTTTGGAGAAACCATGTTGTTAATTTTTTATTGTATAGCTATTGGGTTTATTAGGCCAAATTGGGATGGTTGTGATTCAGCAATTATTTTTTTTCATTTTATATATTTTTGGTTGAACTTAAATACAGTATTTTAAATGAAGTATATTAAAATTTTCAATTAAATTCAATTACCAGGTTATATTGACTATTAAATCCTAATACTTATCTTTTTCAAGGATAATGAAATTCAATACAACTACATTTCTATTTTATTTTCAAAAAACAAAAAATTACAATTTCATGTATTGTACTCAAGTTTTATCTTCAAAAAATTTATAATTTTCAGTGTTAAATTTTTTATTATTATTTAAATTTAGCAATTCTTTTGGGGCAATTTGCCTACTACCCATGCATCATGGATTCAATGCTCAATTTTGTACTTAAAAAAAGACAAGAAAATTCCAACTGAACCCATAATTGAGGGAAGAGTGCAATTAACCCATCAAGAATAGAAAGATGTTTCATTCAGCTGCTCCAAATGACGTATCCAATTGAGTCCAAATCTTTTGTCCTATTTTTCTTATCCGACTCCATGCTCCACAAATGAAATATTTTCAGGTGTACGTCCACCTACTTAATTAAATGCTAATTTTTTAACTTCTCTTATTTCAATTTCCTAAAATAAATAAATCAAAAACCAAAACATCCCACCAGTCACTGCCACTAGTCCAGCACCACCAACTAGAGCCGGTGCCACTACAACGGCCATCAACCAACTCCTCGTTATTTTCAAATCCATGACTAGGTACACGAATAGAGAAATTTCGTTGTCCTTTCATCAACTAGCATCTATTCATCGAATCCACCAACCTATGGTCTATTTTGGATTTGCTAGATTGATAAAGTATATTAGAAAGAAGAAAGAAAAAAAAAAAAAAAAAAAACCAATATCAAGTGGCTCTTTGTGGTTGAACGATATCAAAACCCAAACATAACTGGTAGTGGATATTCGTCGATGGCACCGGTGCTAGTTGGTGGTGGTGGCTAGTGGGGTTGTGTTGGTTTTTATTTTATTTATTTTAGGAAATTGAATTAAAAGAAGCAGAAAATTAGTATTTAATTAAGTAGGTAGATACTTGGCAATTTTTTATTTGGAGAGCACATAATGGGATAGGAAAAATGGGATAGAAGATTTGGACTCTATGTAGTTTGCCAAATTGAGAATTTCATGAGTGCTATGGCTTTGAGGCTAGCTACACGAAACCTCATGTGTACGTGTTCATCCTACAGGTACCACATTCAAGCTCTTTAATAAGCTTTCATTATCAGCAACCAACAGAACCCGCTAAGTCCCCTATTCTGTTTGAAATTGGAGAATGTAAGAGAAGTACTGAGTGGAAGAGAAAAGAACCTGTGTGTGGGTGCGATGACTAATGAGTAATGTTATAAGACTAAGAAAAGATTATATATATAATATAGCTACAGATTTTAGCAATTTTTTATTTATTTTTATTTTAGCAATTTCACTCAATAAAATTATATTTGGTTCTCCTTAATTAACAATATCATTGATCTTTTTAAAAGCTATAAATTATATATAAACTTATAAATATAAAATCCTCTAACGCATTTTGTGTGTTCCAATTTAAGATTTACCAATCACAACTTGACACATATCAATGGGTAAAACAGATTTTGAACTCAACGGGTAAATATCTTGCTAAGCTAAGCAATGGTATTCACTTGCTTTACCCTCCTGATATTTTTGTAGCTACTGAATCCCCTGCATCTCTCCCTCTTTTGCTGCTTTTAGGTTTGCATTTCTTGGGATGAATGATAATTGCCCATATGGTATGAGCAGAATTTGATGGATTTGTTTCAACACAATGTAACACAAACTATTTTTCCTAACCTGTCCTTATAACATGTATATCTGATATAAAATCATACAATTCTTATGTGTAGTTCTATCCGTGTTGCTTCTTCTAATGAATTCGTATTTGCTTGCCAAAGGAGTATTATTTCATAATATTTTTCTTCCTCCCCTGGGGGTTTATGATTAGTTTTGACCATCACCTAATAATTGTTCTTACTTCTCCACAGCTACAAGTCAAAATTTATTCAACACATTGTGGAAGTGATATCACAAAAAAATGAGTCTAAGGTCCTCAGGCAGTGATAAAGGCTTGGTAGGAATAGAGGTTTCAGTTGATAAATTGATCCCCTCGTACTTAAGCTTTGGGAAAAATGTTTTCATAATAGGGATTTGTGGTATGGGAGGATTGGGAAAAATAACTCTTAGTAGAACTGTTTATAACAGGTTCTCTAGTCATTTTGAAGGTGCTTGCTTTATTGCAAATGTTAGGGAATCTTTAGAAAACAATGGTTTGCCTAAATTACAAAAGCAACTGCTCTCTTAAATTTTGAAGGAGAGAAAATTTGTTATACGCAATGTTTATGATGGAGTTAAGACGATCAAAATTAGTTTGCATGATAAAAAATAAATAAATAAAAAAGTTCTACTTGTATTAGATGAGGTTAATAAAGTGGAGCAATTAAAAACTTTGGCTGAAGAGCATTACTAGTTTGGATCGGGGAGCTGGATCATCATTACAACAAGAGATGAACATTTGTTGGTCCAACATGGAGTGCATAAAATATATAAGCATAATGTACTAAACCCTGATGATGCCTTAAAACTTTTTTGCTTGAATGCCTTCAAAAATGAGCAACCCAAAGAAGGTTATATGTAACTCTCTACGGATGTTGTCTACTATGCTAAAGGCCTTCCCTTAGCTCTAGTTGTTTTGGGCTACTTTTTTGTTGGAACAACAATGGATGAATGGAAAAGGGCATTGGATGGTTTTCAAAAAATTCCTAAAAGTGAAATTTTTTATATATTTAAAGTAAGTTATGATGGCCTATAGGAAAGGTCGAAGGTGATACTCTTGGATATGGAAAAGGACACAAACCTTATCACAATAGTGGGAAACAAAATTTTTTTCGTTGCAATAAGGTTTTTTTCTTATAGTGATTTTTAATTTGGTACTTTATTTGTAATTTCAATAATTTGTATCAAAATTACTTTTTTTATCAATGTTTCTTTAATATATATTATGAATTATAATTATGGTATTTTTAGTATTTTTTTTAATTGGAAAGTAGGATCTTATGATTCTCGTACCAATCCTATGATCTGATCTCTGAACCCTCTCATCGATCCCTTCGATCCTGATAACCTTGGAAGTATTGACTAATTTTTCAAATCCTCTAACTAGTTGAAGTTGGATTTACACAGAACAACACATTGTGTTGATGCAAACACAATAATAATTGAAATAATACAAAAAGAAACTAAATAATACTTTTGAATATTATTAATTTGAAGATAAAAATATACAACACTATTTGGACTGAGGCGCGACACTCACTCTCTTTAAGGAGATTCAAGCCCTTGGTTGACTGAACTTTGTAACTAGTGCAGACCTTCTCTAACTTGTCTCCTTCAGAATACAATAATCCAACAAATGTCGTATGGCTAGAACAACCTATGCACAAAGTGTTCAAGTTCAAAACTCCACCAGAAAGAACATCATTCCTTGCCTAGTACCTCTCTATTTTTTAGTGTATAAGAATGCTTGTGATTGCTTGATTTTTTTGATGTAACGCCATAACTTTTATTGGATATAAGTGAATCCAATTATAGCCTTAATGGACCTCAAGAAATTATTAACCAAATTAATTTGATTAATTAGATCCATAATCTTGATGTAGAGGGTGTTACAAGATTAATTGCAGGACATAAATCTAATGTGTTGGAGTTACACAATTAAATAGATCAGATAAGGAGTTTCTAAAGAATAAATAGGCCCAACGGCTAATCCATTAAGTGGGTGAATGACTCTTCATTTTCCATAATAAAAATGACATTTACTCACAAATGAATAAGGAAATTATTTCTGAATGTATCTAGACCAATATTTGCTCCAATAAATATCAGACCATTAATCACCATAATTAAAAAAAATAAAAAATAAAAAAATCTCTCTCTTTCTCAAGGTAGGATTAAACATTCTGTGGGAGAAGCTTCTGTCCCGTGGCCAGTTCTACTAGATACGCTAGGATACAAACACGCGTTCACATCTCAACGTGTCTAGTGAAACTGACCACTAGGCATAAGCCCAACCCACATTCCATTAACTCTTTATCTTCCATATTAACTCCCACATCATTATAATTATATATATTATCATATTTACTCATTTTAATTAAATAATATTAAAATGCTCCAACTGATTATTTTAACTTTTAATTACATCATTTATTACCATAGTTATTATTCCATTTCCATTTTTTGAAACAACAAAGGTAAATTTACTCCCCCATACATATTTACTTATTTTAATTAAATAATATTAAAATGCTCCAACACATTGTTTTAACTTTTAATTAAGTCATTCATTACTGTAGTTATTATACCATTTCCATTTTTTGAAACCGGAAAGGCAAATTTACTCCCCCATACATATTTACTCATTTTACTTAAATACTTTTAAAAATGCTCCAACAAATTGTTTTAACTTTTAATTAAGGCATTTATTATTGTAGTTATTATTCCATTTCCATTTTTTGAAATAGGAAAGGCAAAGTTACTCATCCAAATAATTCTTGGTATTGACTAGTGGATCACAAATTCCACTCTAATTTTTTCATTCTTTTTTTTTTTTTTTTGATACATAATTTTTCATTCTTTAAATATCAATGCATAGCAATCACTATGAACACACCCAAAAAAAAAAACACATTAACTTGAAATCTTGTGAAGATGGGCAAGCTCTCGCCAGCTTATTGTATTCTCACCCTTCTCGCCTTTGCTTCGGGTACAATTCTCTTCTATACTCTATTTATGTTGATCTGCACATCAAGTATCATTTGGTTTTCACTTGGTTTTCCAAAAAAAAATTTACAATAATTCATATAAAACATAATGGAGTTTGATAAGAATCAAAACTTGATTGTTCAATAATTAATAATAATTATATCACGCCCCAAGCATGATTTAAAGAACCATTTTTATATCAAGTTATAAATTTACCCATTTATATATCAATGGCATCTATTAATATTAATACTTCTCTATTTCTTGTTATAACCTAGTATGTGAATTGTTGTCAATGGTGGATGGCAAGCTATGCTCTGAAGAATTTGATCGATCTGATGCTGATTGCAAATCAAGGAGTGTATCCAACAATCCAAATAATTATATAATATGCTATGCGGACATAGGAAATCCCAGTCCCAACTGCAATCCATTCTTGTGTGATACCAAGTGTGTAGCAACATACGGTGCAAGTCGGGGAAGTAGTGCACTTTGTATTAAAGTCGGACCAGCAAGTCCTATTCAAAATTTTGTTTGTCATTGCACCTATAATTGCTAGGCATGTAAAATGACATATATCAAACAATAAAATAAAACAGAGTTAGATCTCGATAATTATGGTTGTCTCATGTGGTTATCTTCTACTGCAAATTGATACACTATACAAGTTAGAACTTGAAAATTACTTTTGCCTCAAGTGGCTATCTTCACTTACAAAAAATGTTATTCCATTAAATATGAGCTTCGAACTGTCATTTTCATCGTCAGAAGGTATCACCCTACATAAGTCTAAGGACATAGCAAAATCTCATAACATTTTAACAACACCGTTGCTTTGAAATTGGGTAGGTCCCAAAATGATCCATTTTTATTTGTTTCATTTTATTTTAATCTACAGTGGGTTGATATCTCATTTGTTGTGAAATTGTTGTGAGATTTTATTGTGGCCATAGAAAAATTCTTTGGCATTTAAATTTCACAATGCAGCTTAGTATTGAGGCTAATATATATTACCAATTAATTTTGGGAATACTAAAAATTTACTCCCTCTGTCCCACTTTTTTTGTCCTCTATTTTATTTTGAGATGTCCCAAAATATTGTCCTGTTTCTAAAAATAAAAGTCATTAATTTACTAATATTCCTATTATATCCCTATTAATTTACTAATTCAATTTTTTGATAAATTTTTTTAAGGGTAGTTTTGGAAACTTATACATTTTTAAAAGGTAGACAAGACAATAAATGATATTCCCTTAAAAAGTTTGACTTTTTAAACAGGACAAAAAAGTGGGATGGAGAGAGTACAATATAAAACTAACAAGCTCACATCCCGGCATCTATTTATGATGTTGTTGAAAGAAAACCAAGCAGGCAATCACATTATTGCCACATTAGTATATAAGTATTTTTTTTAAAAAAAATTGTAGTACCTTTAGCATTTTTCTAATCAATTTTACAATAAAATATTTAAAAACTGTAATTAAAATGAATGAACTTGATATCACAAATAACATAATATATGAATTTTATAATTAATTATTCTGTATGTAAAAACTTTCATATCAATTTATAAGATTTATATAAAAAAAATTGTAGTATCACTTTTTACTCGTACAAGAATGATCTCTCGTACTCAAAAGTCAACTGTGACTTATAATTAGTTGGTACTTTAAAAGTAATGTTTCTTACTCTCAAATAAGGGAAATGCTAACGAGTGCTCTTAGGGCACTGGTCAAGAATCCATTTTAAGAAAATTTTTATAGAAAAAAAAAAAAAAAAAACTATTAATATTTTGACAGCTTTTTCATTTTCCCATAAAAGTGGTATAAAATTTTTCTTAAATTGACTTATTAACAATTGCCCTAAAGGCACTCATTAATATGACCCTAATTAAATTTATGACAAGACATAGCATTTATGTCAAAGAATGAAAAGTTAGCATGAAAGTATTGAATAATGACTAATAAATGCCCAAAGTATAGGGGATAGGATGTATTTAATGCATCATTAAATAATGTTTTATACTTAGCATTTTTCTTATCAATTTACTATAAAATATTTAAAAACTGGAATAACAATGAATATGAATATAATTGACATTATACTTAGCATTTTTCTTATCAATTTACTATAAAATATTTAAAAACTGGAATAACAATGAAATATGAATATAATTGACATGGCAAATAACATAATATATATGATTTTTCTAATTAATTATTTTTTATGTGAAAACTTGCATATTAATTTATAAAATTTATATATAAAAAAATTGTAGTGTTTTTAGTATCCCTCGTACAAGTATGACCTCAGTACTCACAAAGTCAATTGCGGCTTGATGCAAATTTAATTACTTCCAGTGAATAGAAATGTTAAGGTTTCTTTATTAAAACAAAACAAAATATTAAAAAAAAAAAAAAATCAACGTTTCACTTATTCCTCTCACGTTATGGTAAGTCCTATTAATTAGATTCAGATGAGATCCACACCTACCATTCATGTGAAAGAGCAAAATACCACATAATTGTACTTTGAGAACGCTAATAGTTTTTCTTCTCTTGATTATACCAATTAAATCTCAATCCATGTAAAATGATCAAAACATCTTTCTAGAACACTCAAATGTCACACTCTTTCTTGATCATACAATAAAAATTACATATTTTTGTTGTATAGCTGTTGGTTTTTATAGGCCAAATTTGGATGGTTGTGATTCATACCTTCTTCATTTTTTTTCTTTTCTTTTTTTTTTTGATGAAATTGTGATTCATACTTATTTGTTCACAGTTGCTCGGAAATATTTGTAGAATTATGAAAATGCAGTTTTTTTTTTTTTCATTTTATATTTTTTTGTTGAACTTAAATACATTATTTTAAATGAAGTACATTAAGTTTTTCAATTAAATTTAAATACCCAGTTGTATTGACTACTAAATCCTAACACATATCCATTTTAAGGATAATGAAATTTAGTACAACTATATTTCTATATTTTATTTTCAAAAAACAAAAAATCACAATTTCATATATTGTACTCAAGTTTTATCTTCAAGAAAATTATTAATTTTTCCGTGTTAAATTTTATTTTTATTATTTAAATTTAGCAACTCTTTTGGGGCAATTTGCCTATTACCCATGATTCATGGATTCAATGCTCAATTTCGTACTAAAAAAGAAAATTCCAGAGAAGAGTACTGCAATTAAACCATCAAGAAAAGAAAGACATTTCATTCAGCTGGCCGCAAATGATGTGTGCAGTTTGCTAAAATGAGAATTTCATGAGTGCTATGGCTTTGAGGCTAGCTACACGAAACCTCATGTGTCCAGCCTACAGGTACCATATTCAAGCTCTTTAATAAGCTTTCATTATCAGCAACCAACGGAACCCGTCAAGTCTCCTATTCTGTTTGAAATTGGAGAATGTAAGAGATGTGAGTGGAAGAGAAGAACTTGTGTGAGGGAGTGATGACTAATGAATAATGTTACATGACTAAGACAAGATAAGTATATATATGCTACTGATTTTAGCAATTTTTTTTTTTTTTTAGCAATTTGGCTCAATAAAATTATATTTGGTCATCCATAAAAATATCATTGATCCTTTTAAAGGCTATAAGAAAAACTTCTAGATCTAAAATTTGAAACAAAATTAAGCCCAAAAAAATTAGCTCAACAATAAAAATTAAAAATAGAAAAGTTATAAAATAAATAAATAAAAATTAAATCCAATCAACCAATTTTACTCAAAACAAACAACTTAGTCCTTCAAAATAAAATTTTAAAAATAATTTTGCCCTTACCCAATAACGTATGCATGCATCAAAGACAACGCTAGGTTCCTTTTTCATAAATGATTACATTGTAATGTATTAAAAAACAATGATTTTGTGTTTTTTCCTTTGTTGACAGTTTGTTATTACTAAATAGATGTTTATTTGAAATTTCATAATGATTTTTTTTTATGCTTTCACCTCCCCTAACTCCAAGTCTTGGCTTCGTCCTTGGTTCAAACCCCCTACAATGTTAGAAATAAATTTTTTTTTTAAATTTGTAAATGTGTTGGGTGTCAATTAGTGGACAATTGTTTTTATTATACATTAATCACAATATATTATCTCAATAATTCTATAAAAAAAAATGTTAGGAATTTTTGTGTCTCTAGTTGCTAATCTATGCAATGTATGGGAACATGGCTACTGGATGAATTTCAGGAAGAAAAAAAAAAGGTCATTATTTTTTAGTTGGAATAGTAACAAAAATGCATGGAAAAAATGATATTGAAAGAAATAGCACAAAGTTTAATTAGTTAGGCAAAAGGAAGTAATATTATTTTATTTATTAGTTTTTTATGGGAAGGAATAAGAGACATAATGTTGCGTCTCTAGTTAAGTTTGTGTTGTATATATAGGTATATACAAGATAAGTTGTAATATATATACCAAAAGGTACCTATTGAAAGGTCATAACTCTTCAAATTTGATATACCAAAAGGTGTCTATTGAAAAGTCATAACTCTTTCAAATTGGATACACCAAAAGGTGTCTATTGAAATGTCATAATCCTTCATATTGAATATATATTAAATGTGTCTATTGAACGAAAAGGTGACTATTGACCGAAAATGTACCTATTAATAAAAAATGTACCTATTGAATGAAAAGTTGCTTATTGATCAAAAAAAATGTCTATTCAATGAAAAAGTGTCTACTGACTGAAAATGTGCATATTAAATGAAAATGTACTTATTGAAAGATTATAATCCTTTGGGTATTGTAAGGACCAGAACTGACTTGAATTCTGAGCGGGAATGGATCCAGGCCCACGTAGCCCAAACAATGAATTTATAGAGTGCAGGAAAGAAAGCTAGTCTGATCTTGGGCCGAAATATTGGATTTTAGTGTAAAAGAGATCCAATATACGAGCGTGATATGTAGCAATAAATTTCCTTCGGACATGTCCTAAAGATCTGATTTTTCTCTTTCTGTTTTTCTCTCCACCTATTTTCGATCTCCCTTCCTTCTGTCTTTCCTCGCCTTATATATCATCGCTTTTCTGCCTTTTTCCCTCACCTTCTCTTGAATCTTCCATCCTTAGCTGGAAAGCTGCTCCTTCACTGTTCAGGTATCACCTCCACATTAATGCGGCCAGAAGGTTAGCTGGGAGACATTTAATGCGGAGATGACAGCACCACTAGATATTTGCCATTTTCTACCATTACTTTTTGTTGGATATTTTCCCCTTTGTGCCGTTATAAGATTGTCCTGGGCACTGTTCTGAGTGATCAACAAGTTAACCAGGAACCTCGGACAAAAGTGCCGAGGTGACCATCATCCTCGGACACAGTCCCCACTCCTTGCTAACATGCTGCACCTCTCCTCGGATGGTAATTTTATCCGTTCCTCGGCTGGTCGTCCTCGGATGTTCGTATCTCTTCATACAAGATATTGGGCCGGGCCTTTCCCTTTACACTGTTGGAACCCAGGGCAAAATTGGCCCACACAATAGCCCCTCAAAATCTTGCTTTTCGGCTTCTCGGGAGAAAAGAAGGATTTTGACTCTCTCTTCGGATCTCCCTTATGATCTGATTCTATTGAGTCAAATCATAGCTGCATGCGTTTTTCTTTTCGCGACCCGTTCCTGACTCTTCAGTGTCCAGGGAGCGCCTTCATTTAATTTTGGCAACCCCCCTGTCTCCCACGTTCAACGGTGAGATGCCAATCCAACGGTGGTTGGACCTTTTGGGAATTTGGGCGGGCGAACTCCCGCTTTTAATTTTTGCGTAACTATAAATAACCTTTCAAATCACTTTCTTGTCACTTTTGAACGATTGCGTTATTCTAGAACCTGAGACTTTATTTCTTTCTCTTGTTCCTTCGTGCGTATACAAACACATAAATCCTGTCCGAGGACCATTTCTCAAACCTGTAAGTCCTCCTAAACTCTCTTTAACTTTTATTCCTTTTTATTGTAGAATCCCTTCTCTAGGGCCTCCTAAAAAAAATGGGTAGATTTAAGGAGTTAGTAGATACTGAGGAGGGAATGAGAAACTTTAGGATTAAGTACAACATTCCCCCCCATGTGGGCGTTAGATACGCGGCCCAGGGCGAATGGTACGATGAAAGAAAGACGAACGAAGTTGTCATTCCTATGATCGCTTTCATAGAAGGAGGGATGACCATTCCCATGGGCACCCTCACTAGGAACTATCTTAGGTATTTTAGGCTATCTCCCACCCAATGTGCACCGAATATGTTCAGGGTACTAGGGAGCATAGAGGCCTTGAACGAAAGAATGAATCTAAATCTGACCCATCATGACATAAACTGGGTTTACAACCTTCAGCACTTAAAAAATCAGGGGTATTACCTGAAATCCAGGCAGGCCGAGGTTAGGCTGATTCAGTGTCTTCCTCAATCCAATAAAGGATTAAAAGAAGATTTCTTAATCTTCTCTGGGCAGTGGCATGACGGCTTACCATGCCCAGTTAAAGAGGGTGAGCCAGGTGGGGGTCCGAATTATTTAATCTATATGCTTAACTGTTTGGATTCTAGTTTTTCCATTATCGTCGGCTTATATTAAAGTGACTCTTATCGCTTTCACTAAAAATGCAGATCCACGTGCGACTTCGCCATCGTTGCGCATAGTCAACAAGGCTAGCTTGGACAAAGTTCTCCGAGCAGAAATCTACGTCAATCCTTCAGACGGTCAACTGAGGGCGGCCCATCTCATCCTCGGCTACACTCCTATTTCTCGGGCGTTCCAAGCTCCTTCGTGCATGATAAAGGCAAAGGATCCTCGGCTTCGCCGGATTAGCGTCGCTTACGAAGGGTTTTTAATCCCCCAAGGCGTTCCTCTTCCAGAAGATACCACGCATACTGAGGCACTGCCCGTTGCCAGCCTCGCAGGAGTCAGTTCACCTTTGCCCCACGTTCCTCAAATAAAAGAGGAGAAAGAGGTTGAAAGAGACGAGGAGGGCTTTGTAGACGTATCCTCGGCCGCCGACGACTACGAGGTTTTTGATTTGCTCACCCCCTCACCCACCGCCTCCGAAGATATGGGCATCCAGAGGAAACCCCAACGGAGTCTCCAGGAATTGCTGGAGGGCCAACCTGGGAGGGGAGAGGTTGGAAGGTCAACCCAACAGAGACTTCCTCCCCCTCCTCCTAAATCTCCCCTACCTGCCCCTCAGCCAGCTCCTCCTTCCAGGGCCGAGCAGCCTGAACCTAAGAGGAGAAGGGAGCCCAAAGGCAAGGAAGTTGTGGAAGCCGGGAGGGCTCCATCTTCCCATGATGACGACGCCCACAGGCCGACGAAGCAACTGAAACTTGGCCCTGCCCCCAGCCGAGGACCTGAAATGGGGGAGATTCAACAAACCGAGCCCCGGGCATGGCTTCCAGCCCCCATGCTTGGGGGCGAGCCCCTGACCGACGATGCGTCGATCCGGGATTACAACGGGGGCATTGGCTGCCATGTAGCTTCGGCCTTGGAAGAGACCCTCTTGCTCCCCAAGGACATGGTGGAGCTACGAGGGTTGAGGAGAAACGAGGTCTTCCTCCAAGCCAAAAGGTGTCTAGGGATGGTATGTACCATTACTTTGTCACTAATAATGTTATTATTTATTATTATTCTTCTTTTTTTTTTTTTTTTTTTATTAGTGCTATTTATCATTTATTTTATTTGTATTTTAAATTTTCCTTTCTTTTTGGTAAACAGGCTGTCCAGAGCACCTTTAGGATGGAAGAAATTTACCACTCCGTTGCTCAGCAGCTGGAGGAGGAAAGAAGGAGAAGGATAGCTGCTGTGCAGACAATGTCCGTTGCCGAGAAGAGCAACGCTGATCTTAAGGAGAGGATAAAGACTGAGGAGCAGTCAAGAAAAAGTGCTGAGGCCGCCTTGAAGGGGGCTGAGACTCAGGCTGAGAGCCAGAGGAAGCTGGTAGTGGAGGTCAAAGGACAGTTGGTCACTGCCAAAGAGCAAATTGCAACTCTAAGGCAACAACTGGAAGAGGCTAACCAGCTTAAAGTCTTGGCCGAAAAAGCGAGGGCACAAGCGGAGGAGGATAAGCTGAAGGCCGAGAAGGAAAGGGACGAGGCTGAGCAGCACGGGTATGATGTCGGCGTGGCCGAGACTGAAGACACTCTCCGTGCTGAAGTCCCTGCGGTCTGCCGCGCCTACTGCGCCCAAACGTGGGAAGAGGCTCTCAACCAGGCTGGAGTTGAGGCCTCATCAGGGTTGAGGAGGCCTGAAAGCATCATCTTCCCCTTAGCCCTGCAAATTCCCAAGCAGGCTGAGACAGCCCCTTCCGTGCCTCAGCCTACCACCGAGGTCCCCCCTCAGCCCCTCCCTCCTGCTGTCCAGCTTGGTGAGGAGAAGGAGACAGAGATCCAAAAGGGACCCCTTCCAGGTGAGGTGACTGAAGCTCCTCAGCCAAAGGCAGCTTCTCAAGATTTTGAGAAGCAGTTGGCTTTAGTCACCTTACCTGTTCAGGAGTCTCTTAAGGACAAGGAGAAAGAGACCAACTCCGAGGCAGCTGACAAGACATCCAAGCCAAAACTCCAGATCAAATTAAAGTCTTAGTTTTGTTTTCCTTTCTTTTTTTTCTTTTTTTCTTTTTTTCTTTTTTTTTTTTTAATTTCGATAGTGATTGTAACTCCTTCTGCTATGCTAAAAAGCCAATTTTGATGATATATGGAATTCTTTTCTTTACTTCAAGTAATGTCAGTCAGCCTCATTGCTTTAATTAACTGTATTATACTTATTTTGCTCAGTTCTTCGCTTTCTTTCATAACGTAATCCATTACCAAGGAACCAACATACCTTAATGAGGAGTAAAAATGAATTAACAAAGCATGACGTTGATCTTTCAAGAAAATGTATCACCCTTTTATTTAGTTCCATAATAAGTTCCGAGATTTTCAAGCAATATTACTTCGCTTAGGCAACAAGTAGATTATGAGCATATTAAGTTATACTTATACTTATTTGATAACCACGAAGTCAATCATGGCCTATAAAGTAGGTTAATACCTAACTCAGGAGACAATAACTTACACTCAAGATTATGTTTTAAAGAGTTTACCATAGCATACAATTTGTGGAATATATTCCTTAACACTGCACAGGCAATTATAGTTTCCAGGTTTATGGTATACGGATCTAATAAAGATGACTTGTTGTTTATTTTAGGGGATGTTTTGTAACATTTGTTTCCACCAAGTCTTTAACAGATGTCATAATACGTTACTATGTACTAAGTCTGCAGTCCGAGGACTTGTCATGACTTAGTTTCAATTTAAAATTTCAACAGATGCCATAGTATATTAATTTTCACTAAGTATGTGGTCCGAGGACCTGACATGACTTAGTTTCTGTTTAATATCTCAAAAGATGTCATAGTATATTAATTTTCACTAAGTATGTGGTCCGAGGACCTGACATGACTTAGTTTCTGTTTAATATCTCAAAAGATGTCACAGTATATTAATTTTCACTAAGTATGTAGTCCGAGGACCTGACATGACTTAGTTTCTGTTTAATATCTCAAAAGATGTCACAGTATATTAATTTTCACTAAGTATGTGGTCCGAGGACCTGACATGACTTAGTTTCTGTTTAATATCTCAAAAGATGTCACAGTATATTAATTTTCACTAAGTATGTGGTCCGAGGACCTGACATGACTTAGTTTCTGTTTAATATCTCAAAAGATGTCACAGTATATTAATTTTCACTAAGTATGTGGTCCGAGGACCTGACATGACTTAGTTTCTGTTTAATATCTCAAAAGATGTCACAGTATATTAATTTTCACTAAGTATGTGGTCCGAGGACCTGACATGACTTAGTTTCTGTTTAATATATCAAAAGATGTCACAGTATATTAATTTTCACTAAGTATGTGGTCCGAGGACCTGACATGACTTAGTTTCTGTTTAATATCTCAAAAAAGTGAGAAAAATAACTTTTATTATTAATAATAATACCTTTTCAGATTGTTTACATTCCAAGGATGAAGTACAGCTCTCTCGTCTAAATCTTCTAAGTAATAAGCTCCTATTCCTGCCACCGCCGTGATGCGATACGGCCCCTCCCAATTAGGACCCAATTTCCCCCACGAAGGGTTTTTAGCGTTCCCTACCACTTTCCTCAAAACTAAGTCCCCTGGGGCCAATGGTCTCAGCTTGACACTAAGATCGTAACCTTGCTTTAGCTTATGCTGATAGTAGGCTAGCTGTACCCTAGCATTTTCTCGCCGTTCTTCAATTAGGTCCAAGTTCCTCTTTAACAGCTCTTCGTTTCCCTCCGGAGTGAACCCTCTGGATTTCATTGTAGGAAAACCACTCTCCAGTGGTATTACGGCTTCAGCCCCATATGTTATTGAGAAGGGCGTTTCACCAGTGGACTTCCGAGGTGTTGTCCTATAGGTCCATAGTACATGAGGTAACTCCTCGACCCACCTTCCCTTGGCGTCGTCCAACCTCTTCTTTAATCCGTTCACGATGACTTTATTAACGGCCTCAGCTTGCCCATTTCCCTGCGGGTAGGCTGGGGTGGAATATCTATTTTTTATTCCCAAGTCAGAACAGTATTTCCTAAAGGCTTTACTGTCAAATTTGAGGCCGTTATCCGAGATGAGGACGTTGGGAACACCGAACCGCGTAACTATATTCTTCCAGATGAATCTTTTGACATCCACATCCCTAATATTGGCCAAAGGTTCAGCTTCAACCCACTTGGTAAAATAGTCTGTGCCGACCAGGAGGTATCTTCTGTTCCCTGCGGCTTTGGGAAACGGACCCACAATGTCTAGGCCCCACTGAGCAAAAGGCCATGGGCTAGAAAGCGGATTGAGCGCTCCTCCAGGCTGGTGGATGTTTGGTGCAAATCTTTGGCACTGATCACACTTCTTGACATATTTCTGCGCCTCCTTCTGCATGTTCGGCCACCAGTATCCTTGGGTAAGAGCCCTGTGAGACAGTGATCTTCCCCCAGTGTGACTTCCACAAATTCCCTCATGCAATTCTTCCAGAAGTATTTCTGATGCCTTTGGGTGCACACATAATAAGTAGGGCCCGGAGAACGAACGCTTATACAATTTTCTGTCCTCGGACAACCAAAACCGAGGAGCTTTCCTCCGTATTTTGTCGGCCTCAGATTTTTCCACAGGTAGTACATCTTTTTCCAGGAACAGTGATATGGCGTCCATCCAACTGGGACCCAGCGCAACCTGGTGTATCCGCGGTGCAACTTGATGTGCCACAGCTCGCACATACAGGTCTTCCACCAGGATTACCCGAGGTAGATCCTGAGCTGAGGACGTGGCAAGAGTGGCCAGCGAGTCTGCATGGGTGTTCCCACTTCTGGACACGTGAGACAAGTCAAAAGCTTCGAATCTTTCCTGCATATCCCTGACCAGATGTAAATATTCCAGCATTCTTGAATCTTGCGCCTCCAAATCACCTCCTACTTGTCCGACCACCAATCTTGAGTCTGAAAAAGCCCTTACTGCCTTTCCCCCCAGTTTTTGCACCATTTGCATCCCCTGCAGTAGAGCTTCATACTCGGCCTCGTTATTCGTAGCGGAGAAATTCAATCTGAAGGATTTTTCTATGGTAATCTTTTCAGGGGACACCAGTACTAGCCCCACTCCTGATCCCCGCTGATTGGCTGCTCCATCAACGTACAATTCCCAATACCGTAGGCCTTGAATAGAGGCGACGCCTACCACTCTTTCATCCACTAGCTCGTCTTTCCTTTCCACCTCTTCCGGAGATTCAGCAAACTCGGCCACCAAATCGGCTAGCACCTGTCCCTCGATTGAGGTACGGGGCATGTATTTTATATCAAAAGCCCCTAGAATCGTACCCCATTTGGCTATCCTTCCTGTATAATCGGCGCTCCTTAGTACTGACTTAAGGGGGAGCTGAGTCAGAACGACCACAGTATATGCCTGGAAATAATGGGGGAGTTTCCTCGTAGCATGCACCACAGCCAGTATCGCTTTTTCCAGTGGTAGATAACGCACCTCGGCTTCATTAAGCGACTTACTTACATAATAGACTGGTCGTTGGACGCCGCCATCCACCCGTATGAGCACAAGGCTTATGGCGTGTGAAGCGACAGCAAGGTAAGAGAAAAGGACCTCGTCCACCACTGGGCTGGACATTATAGGCGGATGGGATAGGTAATGCTTAAGCTCTTGGAAGGCTCTAGCACACTCCTCGGACCATTGAAATTCTTTCCATTTGTGTAACAAAAGAAAGAAAGGTCTGCACCTTTCTGCTGATCTGGATATGAACCGATTTAAGGCTGCCATCATCCCTGTAAGCTTCTGGACCTCTTTCGGATTCCGAGGTGGTTGCAAGCTGTTGATTGCTTTAATCTGATCTGGGTTTACCTCAATCCCCCTATGAGTCACCATGTACCCTAGGAACTTCCCTGACCCCACTCCAAAGGAGCACTTAGAAGCATTCAGACGCAAACCATGCCGCCTCAGGATTTCAAAAACATTGGTAAGATCTGTTAGGTGTTCATATGCTAACCTGCTCTTCACCACCATATCATCAATGTAGACCTCGATGGTTTTTCCCAACTGTAATTCAAACATCTTTGTCATCATCCGTTGGTAAGTCGATCCTGCATTTTTCAGGCCAAAAGGCATTACTTTGTAGTGATAGTTCCCCACAGGAGTAACAAAAGCCGTTTTTTCCTGGTCCTCAACGGCCAATGGTATTTGATGATAACCTTGGAAGGCGTCCAGGAAACTCATCCGAGGGTGACCTACTGTCGCATCTACCAACTGATCTATCCTCGGCATAGGGAAAGGATCCTTGGGGCAAGCCTTGTTAAGGTCTGTGAAGTCTACGCAGACGCGCCATTTCCCTGTCTTCTTCCTCACCACTACTATATTAGCCAACCACTGGGGGTAGAAAATCTCCTTAATAGCCCCTGCCTGTTTGAGTTTAACCACCTCAGACTTAATTGCCTCCACGTGTTCACTCGAGGGTCGCCGAGGAGGCTGCTTTTTTGGAGTCACTGAAGGATCTACATTTAATCGATGACAGATGAATTCCGGATTCAGACCAGGGGCTTCGTAGGCGTCCCATGCAAAAACGTCCACGTTCCCCCTTAACAACTCGACCAACTCTTCCCTCTCCTGTGGGGGCAATCGAGCCCCTACCTGGAAGAATCTTTCACGGTCATCCCCTATAATCACCTTCTCCAGGCCCTCACAACTCATCTCGTCATCTGGCCCTCCACGAAGCGACGACGAGGCCCCCGACTGCTATAAGCCATTCTCTTTACTGGCTGAGGTGCCAACCTCTGGTTTGTGCTGAATTGCTGCAATTAGGCACTGCCGAGCCATAGACTGGCTTCCCAATATCTCCATCACTTGACCGTTAGAGGGATACTTCACTTTCTGATGAAGGGTGGAGGATACGGCGCCCAAAGAGTGCAACCACGGCCTACCCATAATGGCCGTGTACGGAGAGAAGGCATCTACCACGATGAAATCTACCTCGACCACATCCCATCCAGCTTGCACAGGCAGTCTGATCTGGCCCCTAGGGACCACCATCTTACCCTCAAAACTCACCAAAGGCGAGCTGTAGGCAGACAAATCCTCGGGCCTTAAACCCAGACCCTTAAAGAGGTCGGGATACATAATCTCCGCTGCACTTCCCTGGTCAACCATGACTCTCTTCACATCGTATCCGCCAATTCTAAGGGTTACCACCAGAGCATCGTCGTGTGGTTGTATGGTTCCTTGTTTGTCCGCTTCTGAAAAACTTAGGACTAGAGGAACGTTCGTCTTAGCCCTCTTTGGCATTGAATTAGACTCACCGTCGGTGTAATGTGATACTGACATTATTCTAGTTGGGCAGGATCCAGTCCTCCCTGGAGCGGCGAATATAACATTGATGGTCCCGAGAGAAGGCTTGGATGCAGGACCTCCCTGAAACGCAGTACCTGTCTGGCCTCCTCGGCCACTTGAATGATGCAATAGATGCTTCAACCTGCCTTCTCGGACCAGTTGCTCCAAATGATCCCATAAGTTCCGACAATCCTCAGTAGCATGACCGTGATCTTGATGATATTGGCAATACAGGTTTTGGTTGCGATTGCTTGGATCTCCTGCCATTTTATTCGGCCACTTAAAAAAGGGTTCATTCTTTACTTTTTCCAAAACTTTCTGCACTGGCTCTCGAAACACAACATTGACGGCCTGAGCATTGGCAGATGCAGATTGTCCTAAAAAGTCCCTCCGAGGACGATTATTCTGTACCCGATCCGACCTGGAATCCCTCCTATCCTGAGGAATCATCTTCACCTTTCCCTTACCTTGCAGTTGATCTTCCTCAATTCTTCTATACTTGTCAATCCTATCCATCAGCAGACGTACACTGGTGACAGGTTTGCCTGTGAGTGACTTTCTCAGATCATGCTCCGCCGGCAATCCTGCCTTAAATGTACTAATGGCCACATCATCATAGTCCCCATCTATCTCATTAAACATCTCCCAATATCTGTCCGAGTAAGCTTTCAAAGACTCTCCCTCACGCATGGACATTGATAGCAAAGATCCTAGCGGCAAAGGTACCCTACTGCAGGTGATGAAGCGCGCTCCAAAGGACTGGGTAAGCCTTTTGAAAGAATCAATAGAGTTTTCCTTAAGGCCATTAAACCATCTCATTGCCATCGGACCCAAGCTGGACGGAAAGATCTTACACATTAGAGCCTCATCCTTCGAGTGGACGGCCATTTTTTGATTAAAATGGCTTACATGCTCCACAGGATCCGTTCGGCCATTATAAAGAGAGAAGGTTGGTTGGTTAAATCGCCGAGGAAGGCTGGCGCCCTCAATCCGTCGTGTGAAGGGCGACTTGGCCACTTGACTCAAAGCCTCATTCATAGCTTTGTTCCCTAGACCTTTCTGCAAAGTACTTCTACCTTTCCGTCTATAATCATTATAGTCCTCATCACCGGAGAAGGTTTCACTGGGTGGAGTTTTAGATCTTTGCCTATATGTGTCATCCTCTGAATCCTCAGATGAAGACTCCGGTTCAAATGGTGCCCGTCTTCGCCGCGCGCGATGTAACTTCTTCTTCAATTCATCTATCTCGTGTTGCATGTCCCTCTCATTCTCTGCATGGGACACGCGACTTTTCCCGCGCGATTGACTTCTATTAGTGTGCATGGTTTGCCCACTTTGCTCATGAGCCCCTCTCTGGTGAGGGTGGGCCCCCGAGTAGTTATGCTGCGACCCTCCTGATGCTGCCTGGTGCGGATTATCCTCACCCTGATGTGGCCCTACCGCTGGTTGATGCGAACCTGATTCTTCCATTTTACGCACTAAACCCAAATCTCTTTCTGATCAGATCAAGCAGTTTCCCACAGACGGCGCCAATTGTAAGGACCAGAACTGACTTGAATTCTGAGCGGGAATGGATCCAGGCCCACGTAGCCCAAACAATGAATTTATAGAGTGCAGGAAAGAAAGCTAGTCTGATCTTGGGCCGAAATATTGGATTTTAGTGTAAAAGAGATCCAATATACGAGCGTGATATGTAGCAATAAATTTCCTTCGGACATGTCCTAAAGATCTGATTTTTCTCTTTCTGTTTTTCTCTCCACCTATTTTCGATCTCCCTTCCTTCTGTCTTTCCTCGCCTTATATATCATCGCTTTTCTGCCTTTTTCCCTCACCTTCTCTTGAATCTTCCATCCTTAGCTGGAAAGCTGCTCCTTCACTGTTCAGGTATCACCTCCACATTAATGCGGCCAGAAGGTTAGCTGGGAGACATTTAATGCGGAGGTGACAGCACCACTAGATATTTGCCATTTTCTACCATTACTTTTTGTTGGATATTTTCCCCTTTGTGCCGTTATAAGATTGTCCTGGGCACTGTTCTGAGTGATCAACAAGTTAACCAGGAACCTCGGACAAAAGTGCCGAGGTGACCATCATCCTCGGACACAGTCCCCACTCCTTGCTAACATGCTGCACCTCTCCTCGGATGGTAATTTTATCCGTTCCTCGGCTGGTCGTCCTCGGATGTTCGTATCTCTTCATACAAGATATTGGGCCGGGCCTTTCCCTTTACACTGTTGGAACCCAGGGCAAAATTGGCCCACACAAGTATAAATAGGGGTTTATATTCATTTGGTAACTTCTTCTCTTTCATCTTTCCTAAAAATACAAGAAATTTGTGGGTTTTCTCCAAAATTGCTATTGTAAAATCCAATAAACTTGGTTGTATCCTAGGGACAAATTTGCAGTGACCTTTTAGCTTATTAGTTTTTTGTGGAAAGGAATAAGAGACAAGCTAGTATTTTTTGACAGAAAAAATAGCAATAACTAACTTTCTGAATCATCTTAATATATATAGATACCAAAATGTAACTATTGAAATGTCATAACCTTTCAAATTGGATATATCAAAAGGTGTCTATTGAAATGTCATAACCCTTCATACTAGATATACTAAAAGGTGCATATTAACCAAAAAATGTGCATATTGAATGGAAACTTGCCTATTGACCAAAAAAGTGCCTATTGAAAAATGAAATAGCACTATTGTTCGGTGTGTTTAAATTTATACATGGCATAAATTTATATAGCCATGAAATTTTATAAGGAGCGGTCAATAAAAAGTCAAACATTTCGCTTTTATATTATATATAGATATAGATTAGACTTATTGATGGTTATATTATATATAGAAATTTTACTCTCTATATATATATATGAGTCAGGTACAGTCGTACAAGTTATAGTTGCATCTCCTACCGGACCTACCCTCGCTCCATTTAACTCCTAGGTCGGGTAAAAGTAAAACCACTCGTTAAGGGTTAGTTCAGATACTTTGGATCGAATTTCAATTGTCATCCTTAATTACATCTTAAGAAATTTCAGTGATTTATGACAATTCCATACATTCCCCCACGCATGTTTATGACCCTGCAAGAATAGTGTAAGCAAACAAAGATCCATGCAAAAGAAATTTTCTGACGGTAGCCAATTTACAGAATTGTGTACACAATTCTCGCTGAGCAACCTACACAACTTGAAAGTTGCCTAGGAATCGGTCAATAAGAATTATTTCTTTTTGGGGGTAATTACACTCTTCTTCTTTCAAATTTTGTGAAATGACACTTCACACCAAACTTGAAAAGAAAAAACAATTTTTCCCCCTTAACATCCAAATGACTACCTAACTTTGATAAATTACTATCATAAATGTTGTATAATAACATGTCCTTTATCTTAAGGGCAGGTTTCCCAATTATCTTATTTCAAAATTAAAATTCATTATTTTAATATTTTAATTAAAGTGTATTTTAAAATATTTAGTGTGAATTTTGCAATTTATTGTAAAAATAAAAGTACCATATAGCTAGAGCCTAGAGGTAGAGTTATGTGATATCAAATCTAAGATGCCGATGGTACAGTAGATGAGTAATTTGATGCTAAGTGTCCCTATATATATTTTAAATAGGTTTTAATTGTGTTAAGTGTCATTCCATCACATTAGTAAAATTTTGAATTTATAATACTTCCAACCTATTTAAAACTATTTTAAGTCCATCGAAAATCACTTAATCTAAAACTATTTCTTGCTAATTCTATTTAGGACCCATTTGAAATAACTTCCAATCTATTTAAAACCTAGATTTTCTTACAAAAACATTTTATTAGATCAAATATAAATTTCAATGAAAAAAAAAATGTATTATGTTTTAGAAGTGGTTCATATTTTATTTAAAAAATTCATACATGAAATAAATATATTGCATCACAATAAAAAAAATTAAGTTAAGAAGAAAAACAATAGTTATTTTTATAAAATAAAATACACAAGCATAAATCATTTATAACAAAACCTACCATTAGGGATGGCAATGGGGCAGGGCTGGGCCAAAGGATGGGATCTTCGCCCCCGCCCCGCATGACGGGGAAAATTTCTTGCCCCATTCCCGCCCCTTAAGGCCCCACGAAGACCCACGAAGCCCCGTTCTACCTCGTAAAACTTTATTTCTTATCAATTTTCCCTACAACTATTACCATTTTTTCAAATAAAATGACATATTTCAATAATAAAAATATATTTTAAATTATAAATAAATTTATCCTATCAAATCAAAGTAATTTTTAGCAAATGGGACAAAGTCTCAAACCTATACCTTATATTTTTTAATAAAAATATAGAAAACAAAATTAAATTGTCTATAATTTTTGTGTGGATGAGAATGATCAGCTAGAGCTAATACATGATTGATGCTATCATATCGGCAATCAAATCAATAGGGAAACATATTCCTCATCATCTTGTTCTCCATTCACCACCTCATATTTCTAACATGAAAATTCAAAAACAAAAACCCAACTCATAAAATAGATATGGATTTGGACAAGCATAAAGAAGCAGTGTTGTTAAGCAAAGTGAAATCCTAATAGTAATTCCAAGTGTTAAGAGAAAAGGGGGGTGTATGTAACTGGGTAGCAGTCTGTGACGACGTACCTTATATTAACAGCAAAATGCCCACACAAAATTACAAAAACAATGACACAAACAAATATTTAGAGCCTCAAACCCGTACCTCATTAAAAAAAAATTATATTATGCTCATGATGAAAAATAAGTTGAGAAAGACGTATGAATCATGAATGAAATCAGTAATTCAATAGTATATAAATTTGTTTCTAATAAAGATAAAAGAAAGCATTAAAATTTGTACCTTATTTCCAACTTTGCTAGAGAGAAAAAAGAGGTAGAGCCACGTTAGGTAGAATAAAATAAGTTGATGATATTTTTGTTTAAATAGTAGGGTTTTAGGGTATGAAAAAATTACAATTTAACCCTTATTAATGCGGGGTGGGGATGGGGCGAGGCGGGTCTAAAAAGTGTAAACCCATCCCCGCCCCGTCCCGTGGTGCGAGTCTAAAATCTTGCCCCATCCCTGCCCCATCACCTTTGCGGGGCCGGGAAAACCCGCACGGGGCGAAGCGGGGAGGGGCCGGTCAAGCGGGGCGGGGCAAAATTGTCATCCCTACCCACCATTTGTGTGAGAGAAGAAAACATTACTTGTGAAGTAATGACAAATTTTTCAAATCCTTTGGCTATTTAAATTTGAATTTATACACTTATATTAGACTAGAGTAGAATTTTTATCTTATATAAAAAAAGATTTACATAGGACAACACATTGTTTAAACTTTTCATTAAGTCATTTATTACTGTAGTTATTATTTCATTTCCATTTTTTGAAACTTGAAAGGCAAATTTACTCCCCCATACAATTCTTGATAATGACTAGTGGATCATAAATGTTCCACCCCAATTTTGTCATTCTATAAATATCAGTGCATAGCAATCACCATGTACACACACCCAAAAAAAAAAACATTAATTTGAAATCTTGTGAAGATGGGCAAGCTCTTGCTAGCTTATTGCATTCTTACCCTTCTTGCCTTTGCTTCAGGTACAATTCTCTTCTATACTCTATTTATGTTGGTCTTGCACATCAGGTATCATTTGGTTTTCACTTGGTTTTCCAAAGAAAATTAAAATGTACATTAAGTCATATAAAACAGAATGGGTTAATTTGATAAGAATCAACACTTGATTGCTTTCAACAACAATTTAAAGAATCGTTTTTATATCAAGTTATAAACAACATAATAAGTGCCTTAGTTTCCATTTTATACTACTTAAATAAATTTACACATTTATATATCAATTACATCTATTAATATTAATACTTCTCGATTTCTTGTCATAACCTAGTATGTGAACTGTTGCCAATGGTGGATGGCAAGCTATGCTCTGAAGAATTTGATTGATCTAATACTGACTGCAAATCTAAAAGTGTATCCAACAGTCCAAGTAGTTCAAAAACATGCACTGCAGACATAAAAGATTTCACTGGCGACTGCGATGCGTTCTAGTGTCATACCAAGTGTGTAGCAATATACAGTGTAATTAAGGGAAGTCTTGGAGCTTGTATTGAAACCGGACAAGCAGGTCCTCTTCCTAATTATGTTTGTCGCTGCACCTATAATTGCGAGGCATGTAAAACGACATATATCATATAATAAAATATAACAGAGTTAGATTTCAAAAATTATGGTTGTCTCAAGTGGTTATCTTCTACCATATAATTTGATACACTATACAAGTTAGATCTTGAAAATTATTTTTGCCTCAAGTGTTTATCTTCATTTACAGTAAATTTATAATCTATAATTTATATTCTATTTAATATAATATATATAAAAATCGAAAACGTAACTTTTTTTTTTAAATAGTTTCAACTTATGGTGTCCGTTTCTAATGATAGCTTTTTATCATCAAATCAAGATACCAATAGGTTTTTAGTGTAGGCAGGGATTAAACCCCAGATTTCTTATTCAACAATCAGAAATTTTACCAGTTGAGCTAACTGGAACCTACTCGAAGACGTAACTTTTAGTTGATCTCATAATTTTTTTACACATCAATATGCTAATATATATATATATATATATAATTTCTTTAAATAATAAAATAGATAGTGCAATATATAGTTCCATATAAAACACAATTATGATAAATACTCATTAATATATAACTATCATAATGCAAGCAATCACTATAAAGTTATTTCAAAACAACTATTTATTTTTGCTTCCCTAGCTTGCATATTGTTATTGCACTCAAAATAATAATAATAATAAAGCTAGAGATATAAACTATTTTACAAAAAAAAAAAATTACAACTTGCTGATGTAGTGAGTGATTATTGATAAATGAAAAAGTAATATCAATGGTGAAGCTAAATGAAAACCAATAAAAAGTTAGTCACATCAACATTTTGTAAAAATGTCATAAAATAATTTGTATCTGTAACATTACTCAATAAATACATTTGTCAAGAGTCTCATACCTCAACCGGTTGAAATCTTCTAGTATTTTCATCGAAGACATTTAGAGTTCAAATCATCTTCGGCAGTTTCAACTTTACATATATTTTTCCTTTACACATTCATATACTTTAATTTAGACTATTACAACTGAAAAAATTAAAAAATAAAATGCAATGAATTATTCAGTTACTTAAGTCAGCAAAGTTCCATTTGGTTGCTTCACCGCAGTAAGCCACAATATGGTAATGGTAAACTTAGTTCATCTTGATTTTGACAGTTAGATTCGGGAATAAGCCACAATATACTAAATGAAATGAGTTTTGTAATTCCTTTGGACAATTCTTAAAAATCTTTTGTACCACAACTTATACAGTAAGTTGCAAATTTTGTTCTCGTATGAGGACAAGAACAACAGTAAAAAAGACATCCATAAAGAAAATATGGACTTCCTTCGTTAAGATTGAGATGAGCTTCCCACGATAAAATATTGTTATCCAATATATCGCCCTTATCGAAGTTTTGTATGTATTTCAATGTGTTTACAATAATCTCTAAATGAAATGGGAAGATTTGCATATTGGGCCAGATAAAAGGGTTTTGGGCCAATACTTGGGTCTTTTAAGGTCATTAGTTGGGCTTTGTGAGCCATTGGGTTTTACACCATGCTAATCATTTTGGGAGCGGTTAAGTTTTTCGTCATTGGATTCGTGGACCTCGGGTAAAGGCTGGAATGAAATAGGGTGTCTACAATGTTACAATAATCTCGATTTTCCCTCTAATTTGTTACTATTTTGCCACATCATACTCCTTTTAAGTCCTTGATATTTGTCTCTATTTTTTATTTGAAAAAAAATGTATGTATATATCTATACTACTATTTAAGGGGCTGCACCTGTTTGAACCGGATTTTTTTTTTTATTCCAAAATACCCACACATTCCTATATTTAAGTAGAGACAAACCTAAAGGATAATTTAGTAAAATTATTATTTTTTTTCCAAAATACCCACACATTCCTATATTTAAGTAGAAACAAAACTAAAGGATAATTTGGTTAAACTATTTTTTTAAAATGTTGCATAAATATTGCCTACAAAATAGGAATATTTTCTATTCAATAAACTCACGTTTACAACTTCCTCTTTTTTTTTTTCTTTTTTTCTTTTACCTTTATCAAGGCTTAACCGTTTTAACATTAATAAAAAATCCTTTTTTTAAAAAAAATTTGCAATTTCTTACTCTAATCTCATGTTACTTTTAAATTTTTTTATGAAAAAAAAAAAAAAACTGCTCCCACGTAAAACACTATCTACAAAAAATAGGACCACACTCTCAGTACACTTACGTTGGTTTCTATACTATTATCAATACTATTATTTATCTATATCTATACTATTATCTATACACTACTATTTAAGGAGCTTCCCCTGTTTGGATTCCTCATTTTTTAGTTCAAGAATGCCCCTACACCCCTATGTTTAAGTAGAAACAAAATAAAAGAACAATCTGGTAAAATGCAACTATAACTCCCACTAAAATATTGCCTAAAAAATAGGACAAGTTTCTTGTTAATTGTCAAATTGTTTTATCTACTTATAAATTAAATTGTCAAAATAAAAATTATATATAAAAAATAAAATCATAGAATTTTTTTGTTTTTTTGCTAAAAGAAAAGCCTCATTGCACGCGCGAAGCGCGTGTGATGAGGCTAGTATAATATTAAAATGTTTAGTTGACCACCTAAATCCATTTCCTAATTAATACCACTGTACACTCTTGGCATAAATGGTTACTCTACAAGTATAAGTTTTTGTAGGGTAAGGGCAATGATCGGATTTTAAGTATAAGTTTTTATGGGGTGTAGAGGACAAGTGTTGGGGTTCAAGTGTACAGGAGAGAAATTAGACTTTAGTAGGATTTCTATCTCAAATTTTAAGGCCTTCAACCCTCCTTTCCTTCCCTAAGTCGGCTATTCTAAATTTTAAGGCTAGAATAGGATTTCTCCTCAGGTTTAAGATGGAATGTCATTCCCAAACATCAAGGGAGGAATGTATAATGAACTAATTACCCTTTTTTTGCCAAAGTAATATACAACCAAGTAAAATAAAAGAAAGAAATATCTTATGTTTTAGGCTTATGAGTTGACAAGCTTATACTGGTTTTCATCCAGACCCGTTATTAACATCATTTTCTTACTTACCACTAATGATTTACCACATCAATAATTGTCAAATTTGTTGTCAATTTGTTTTGAAAAAAAAAAATCTAAAACTACAACTAATTACACGTCAATTTTTACAACTATCTAATGTGACTAAGTGGGAATTGGCAATTAGTTGTAGTCAAAAACTCAAAATTTTTTTTTTTTTTTTAGCTCTATCCTTTCTCTACCTTACAGCATTGGTGGTGCCAAAAATTTAATAATTTGGCACCACAAAAAACTACTTTATCTATTTTACTACTTCATTTCGCAAAACACCTAACATTGATTTTATTTTAACATTCAACGCAACCAAATAATACTAGTTTCATCACAATCCATTGCTACAAAATTTAGCAATAGCACCACCATTATAGCTCTATTTTTGATGTGTGAGTTGTTAAATTTAGCAATATTGCTTTTTAGTTTGTAGCATCACTAATGTTTATGGGTCGTTTGGAAACGTTGTTCTAATAATATTGTTTATATTTTTTGAAAATAGTGCGGCAAAAAAGTATGTAAAAATGTATATAATATTGTTTAAAAACTAAAAACACGTTTTTAAACACATTTTCCAAACAGGCCTTATCTTCTCCAACAAAAAGAGCCGTAATTGAGAAACTGTGAATTAAAATTGTGTTTTCAGCTCCACTTTGCTCTTGCAAGTTTCGCTCTCTTCCTCCGACACAACCGCAGCTCCGCACTGCCGCCGCCACCGCCACCCTTAACGGTGAACTTCTTTTTCTTCTCCTAATTTTTTGTAGGCATTTTCTCATATTCTGGAATTCAAAATTGATGCTCTTTGAATTGCATAATTTTTGGGATTTTAAATGCTTTCTTGATGGAAAATGCGATGCCGAGGAATTTATCTCATTAGATTAAAAACGTCACCGTTGCACTATCAAATTCAATTTACATTTACACAGGGGCGGCCCTAGACATTTTGGGGCCTAAGGCGAGAACTAAAAATGTATGTGTATGTGTGTTTATGTATGTGTATGTGTATGAGTGTGTATGTGTATGTGTATGTGTATGTGCATGTATGTTTATGTTTATGTTCATTTATGTGTATGAGTGTGTATGCATATGTGTATGTTTATGTGTATATATGTGTATGTTTATGTGTATATATGTGTATGTTTATGTTCATTTATGTGTATGTGCATGCGTGTTTATGTTTATGTTCATTTATGTTTATACATGTTTATGTATGTGTGTATATTTATGTATGTTTATATTTATAAACATAAATATAAACATGAACACACATACACATAAACATACATGAACACAAATACAAACAAACACACATACACATAAACACGCATAAACAAATATAAACAAAAACAAACAAACACAAACACACATACACATAAATATAAACATACATAGACACAAAAATACATACAGATTGAGAAAAATTAAACCCTCATATAGACTGGAAAAAATTGCAAACTAACACCAATTCTCAAACAATTTCGTTAGTTACTTTGGTGTGCTAAATCAAGCATTTATATGTGTTTATATCTATATTTAAGTTTATGTGTGTGTATGTTTACGTTTATGTGAATTTATACGTGTTTATGTGTATGTGTGTTTATGTATATTTATGTGTATGTGTATGTATGTTTATGTCTATTTGCATGTGTATGTGTATGTGTGCTTATGTATGTGTATGTGTATGTGTTTATGCGTGCTTATATTTATGTATGTTTATGTATATATGTATGTGTTTATGCATGCTTATGTATGTGTATGTGTGCTTATGTATGTGTATGTGTATTTGTATGTGTATTTGTATGTGTATGCGTGTTTATGTTTATATTCATTTATGTTTATACATGTTTATGTATGTGTGTATATTTATGTATGTTTATATTTATAAACATAAATATAAACATGAACACACATACACATAAACATACATGAACACAAATACAAACAAACATACACAAAAACAAACAAACACACATACACATAAACACGCATAAACAAATATAAACAAAAACAAACAAACACAAACACACATACACATAAATATAAACATACATAGACACAAAAATACATACAGATTGAGAAAAATTAAACCCTCATATAGACTGGAAAAAATTGCAAACTAACACCAATTCTCAAACAATTTCGTTAGTTACTTTGGTGTGCTAAATCAAGCATTTATGTGTGTTTATATCTATATTTAAGTTTATGTGTGTGTATGTTTACGTTTATGTGAATTTATACATGTTTATATGTATGTGTGTTTATGTATATTTATGTGTATGTGTATGTATGTTTATGTATGTTTATGTCTATTTGCATGTGTATGTGTATGTGTGCTTATGTATGTGTATGTGTATGTGTTTATGCGTGCTTATATTTATGTATGTTTATGTATATATGTATGTGTTTATGCATGCTTATGTATGTGTATGTGTGCTTATGTATGTGTATGTGTATTTGTATGTGTATGTGTATGTGTAGGTCTCTTTGTCTTTTTCAGATTCAGGTGTAATACTCTGATGCAATTGTAATTAATGGCTGAGATTAAAAGTTGAAAAAACAACTTTCAATCTCAACAATTAAATAAAATATATTAAAGGAGAGTTAATAAGTTAAAAAAAAGTAAAAAAAAAAAAAAATACTTACTACAGTACACCTGATATCAGTCCGTCTTTCTTCTTTCACAATTTTTCTTTTCTTCTTTTTTACGCGATGCTTTGTTCTTCTTCCTTTTATTTCTCTTTATACGTCGCCTAGGCTGACAGGAGAGGAGCGAGTGAAAGCCATGTCAAGAAAGGAAATCGAAGATTGTGCTGTCGAGTCAAAGACTATGAAAATCTCTTCCTCTCTTCACCGGATTATGATGTGTGATTTTTGATTATTTATTTATTTATTTGAGATTATGAAGCAAATAGTTTTTATATTTTGCTTACCCTTTCTATTTTTTGAAAACACTTTTCTGGGAAATGCCATTTTTTTTGCTTTGCTTTCAGTCTATCATTCTTACTTGTAGTATGTGTTAGATTAATTTGGATCTAAAATTAGTTCAACAAGATGATTCTTCTTTTAAAATATAATAACAAAACCAATATATGTTTTTTCTAATGGTGGGTTCACTTTTAGTGTTTTCATTTTGTGGTTTTGGTTGTTTTGTGGGTTTTATGCTTTGATTTCGGTGAGTGTGATTTGATTTGTGATTTGGTGGGCTTCTGGGTTTTTTATGCGATTTGATTTTGGTTGGGTTTCGACAGTGGTGCGTGGTTAGAGGTGATGAGTTTGAAAAGCTCCGGCCATGGAGGTTTAGAAGGAGAGTTTGGTGGTCAGCCATGGAGCATGGTGTGATGTGGGTTGAGGCAGAGAGAGGATGAGAGGGAAACAAGGGCGACCCTAGACATTTTGGGGTTTAAGGCGAGAACTAAAAATTGGGCATTTTTTATACTTATATATTAATTAAATTAATGTTTATTTAATATTTTTATATTATATTTTTCATCATTATTTTCATTTTCTTCTAAATTATTTTGAAGTTCATTATCAAGAGTTGTTGTATTGCAAAATTGAACATCATTTTCGTCTAAATTATTTTGGTGAATTTCTTGCTCATTGGTGATATTTTCATTTAAATTTTGTGTTATATTTTGTTTATTACGAATAACAAATTTATCTATTGATTCTTTTTGAGACTCAATTAATTTTTTTTTTCTTTTTTTAAGTTTTTCATATCCAGATGCATATTTTCTAGTAGATATTTTTAATCAAACAATATATTTATAAAGACTAAAATAAAAAATAACTTTCAAGTGTAGAGCAAATGAGAAATAGAACATGATTTATATAAAAAAAATATTGTTGTAATTTCACTGAACAATAACAAGTTTTTAGCAATTTCATCATGCATAAATTAAAAAAAAATTAAGTACAAATATAACAAAAATTTAAGCACAGCCATAACACTGACACAAGACTTATTAATAAGAACTACCCACACACACAAAAAAAAAAAAAAATGCAGGCTTTAAAAAAAAAACTTGAAGGCCCAAACTTAACGCCCAGTCCAAGGAGGGTCCAGGCAGCCAGGGAGGGCCCAAATAAACAAAGTTATCTTAAGTTCTTAACAAATAAAATGGCCCAAATATTTTATAATTTTATGCCTGATTCCTGAACCTCAGAACCTGTTACGGTGAGGTGAGCAGTTGAGACTTGAGAGAGGCGGAGAGCAGAGAATCAGAGAGAGGCTGAGGACAGACTGAACAGTGGAGACTGGAGACTAGAGCAGAGAGTAGAGAGAAAGGTAATAATTTTTAGGGTTTTGATTTGTAATTGTTTTGTGGTTAATCTCTTAGACCGGATTTGTAGTTTATCTGTTTGTTTTTTGGTCAATGATTTTGTTTAGAACCAATGTTTAATAGGATTTACCAAAATTTTTTTTTTTTTTTTTCTCTACTACCCGGTTCTTTTCTAAAATTTTGGGGCCCCCTTCCACTTAGGGGGGCCTAAGGCAATTGCCTAACTCGCCTAAGGGAAGGGCCAGCCCTGCATTTACATATTCAATTTGATTTATCAGTGCCCATGCTTGAAGTGCTAAAAAAAATTAAAATATGAAAATAAAAATTGGAGCTTGAGTCATTTTGATTGAAGTCTGAGCCTTAAAAAAAAAAAAAAAATTCTTTGATTTATCTTTGGTTTAAAAAAAAAAAATTAAATTAGAAGTTAGAAATTTTATGTGTTGTGTTGACTACATATACTGTTGTCTCATAGAATCCTTAATTCTGTGAGTTTGCTGAATTTGATAATATGTCTCATTGAAACCTTAATCTTTTTTTCTTTTTTCTTTTTTTGGTTGCTTTTGGGACAAGCGGTAGTTTATCGTGGTATCAGAGTAGATGGTTCTGAGTTCAAACTCTGTGTCCACTATACCTGCCAAATTCAAAAAATAAAATTCTCACATGTTGAGCTCCACTTATTGTGATGTGACTCTTCCATTTTTTTTTCTTTGGTTAACAGCTATGGCATTGAGAATGGCAACCAGGAGGTTAGGGAGTAAACTGTTGCCCAGGTTCTCTTCTATATCTGTACTGCATTCACATGCCACCAGTTTTGGTTCGTCCATCTCTCTCTCTTCTGCGCGCATGTGTGTGTGTGTGTGTGTGTTATTCTTTTCATTCAGACAATAAATCTATGCTGCACATTGAGGAAAAAGGATTTTGAGAATATTAAGGTGACTTGGTTCTTGAATACTTCCTTCCAATGCTGATAAAAAACTGTTGACTGTTGGATTCCAAAATTTTCGTTTGAATGTTTTAATGCTAGAATCCCATCCCTTTCTTGAGTAATACTTCAAATGAAAACCATGATAAAGAATAAGCTTAGGCTGCAATTAGGATTACGGAGATCACAAATGGAGCTGATTTGATTCATTGGTCCTTAGCTAACGTTTGCCTTTTTTTCCCTCTTTTCTGGTCTCTTTCTTTTTTAGTGAAATGTAAGTGCAAAATGCCACATGTTTTGCTCTTGGGGCATTAGTCTTTTCATTAGTATTGTATGTGTTTTATAAAAGTACCTAACACATTTATAGAGAAATTGGGGGAAAAAAGAGTTAAATTATAGAGTAACATTAAAAAGTAAATTAACTTTTCCTTAGACAATATAGTTTAATACTAGCATAAAGAACAATCGTAGTTATTGAATTAATAGTCAGTGTATGTGAAATTTATGCATGGAAAGTCCAAAAGTCAAGAAAAAAACCATTATTTTGAGAAACATAAATAACTATACAAAGGTATATGTTAACATTTATTTTAAAAACTACTTATCAAATTTTTTTTTAAACTAAAAAACTTTTGAGAACAACTAAGTAATGAGATATGTGACCACTGCACACCCTTGGTGTGGTGGTCACCTCACAAATATAAATGCTTGTGGGGTATTAGGAGTAAGGGTCGGGGTTCAAGTCTCCAAGAAGGAACTTCACACACATATACACTTAGATTATACTAAAATAGAAATTCTATCTTGTAAAAAAAAAAAGAAAAAAAAAAGTAATGAGATATGTGGCTACACTGTATTTGCATAAGTTTTCATCTCATAAGGCGTTAAGGTCTTGACATATGACTTGGCTCATGAGTTGTAAGTGCACTAACTTCTAATGGTTTTCTAGTTTTTTTTTTAATAGGAAAAATCAAAAACTTCTAATGGTTTTCTAGTATTGTGCCATTTTAGAATCAACAATGAAAATAGGACCTACATTTAAAAAAAAAAAATGGTATTGCAGATTAGGATAATTAATTGTTACTTTAGTTCAAAGGCATGGGTAAATATTTTATTATAGATGACTAAGATCAGAGTTTTGTAAGTGAAAGAACTAACAATCTTCCTTTGAATCAAATTCCTTTCCTGCAATTTTTTTAGCAAGGATTTTCTGTAGATCATGCAAGTAACTTTAAGTTTACCACAAAAGGGGGGGAATTTTCAGCACCCCTCAATTTCTCATGCTAACAAAATGGAACCTTGGTAAATTCGGAAAGCTAATAAGTTCCTTATCTTTTATTAGGGTATTGATAGATCAAGTAACAAACAGAAATTGATACCTCTGCCCATTTATATACTTTTTGATTGTAATCAGTACAAACAGAAATTGAGCCACTTAATAAGGCAGGGATTTTCGAGGGTTAAGGCTATATCCATTGTTTAGCAAAAATAACTTTTTCCATTGAAATGGAAACTGATCTAGTAGCTTTCTTCTTCAATTTGAGTGCATTGCATGATTTATTCTTAATTCAAAAGCATATATGTGCGATCTTGGCCACTTAGAATGTATAGAAATTTATTGTAATTGCTATCTGCTACTTAATTTAATTTTTTTGTATAAGTTTTGTGCTGCTTAATCTTACCTTGCATCGCAGACAAATGTTATGTCAAATTTGCCATACTTTCTTTTCAGGATTCAAAGAAATACCCGAAGAAGAGAAAAGTCGCATGGTTGGTAATGTCTTCAGCAATGTTGCTTCAAGTTATGATTTGATGAATGATTTGATGAGTGCTGGATTACATAGATTATGGAAGGATAGGTAAGACCCTTAAAAAGTGCAAAATTGATTTTATTTTGTGTTTGAAATCTATAGCTCTTTGCCTTCACATTGTTGCATATTGTCTTGCCAATATTTCAGACTGGTATCCAAACTGAATCCATTTCCTGGAATGAAGCATCTTGATGTGGCTGGTGGGACAGGTCAGCATACCGTGTGCAATGATAAATCTGAGGTTGCCAATGAGCTCTAGCTCAAATAGCACTTCCTCATTTCATAATAATGGGACGGGGTTGAGATCATGGGTTCAAGATCCATTGAGTAGGAGAATGACTTATCAATAAAAAATTATTAAATCTAAGATTTGTTTTTGTATGTAGGCTGAAAAGAGTGTGAGGGAAACCTTAAAAAAAGAGATAGAGAGAAAAAAAAAAAAAAAGGGTAAATTACGAATTACTGCATTGTGGTTTTGAGGTTTATCACTTTGGCTCTCTTACTTTTCAAAACCTACACTAAAGAGAGGAAAGGGTATTTTGTAATTTTATTTGTTTTCTTTGGTAATATAATGAGATTTTAATGACCTCTTTGTTAATGATAGTGAACTTCATTTTCTTTTAAAATACTAATGTTAACACGTGAAGAATGTCTATTATTTGATTATGAAAAAGAGATTACATTAACCTACTGTATTATGTGATGAGAAATATAAATGTGTGATGTGTATATTAATGTATGGTTATGTAGGATAAATTAAGGAATTTGTCTAAGTGGGCTTAAGTGGGGTTAAGATTTAGGAGAACTCTAGATGCTTCACCATAGAGCTGTTAAAGATACACCAAAGAAGATAGTTTGTCATTTTGAAAGGTCAAGAGGTTAGTAAATTCCTGAGCTTCATCATAGAGCAGTTGAAGTATACTATTAAATTCCTTGGCTACCACATAAAAGTCCTTATCTAGTGCAAACTGTATTTTATTTGTTATGGTGCAATCGAGATTTATTCTTGTCTTAATATCTTGCATGAATAATGTTTGTTTATCTTGAGTTCTAATTTTTTGAAGTTTCGCAGGGGATGTAGCTTTTCGGATCCTGGAAACCTTAAACAGTGTGAAAAGTAGAGCAACACAAGATGTTCTTGATGATAATTTACATGAAGGAACTCAGATATTCGTGTGTGATATCAACCCTAAAATGTTAAATGTTGGTCAAAAGCGAGCCTTGGAGAGAGGTAAAGTAAAAGGAGCTATTAAACTATCATTGGATGAAAAAAATGTTTCCCATAGAGGATTGCAAATGAAAATGATTTTCTCATAAATCCTCATGCTTTTATTTATAAATTAACAATTTTTCCCAACCTTTTTAGGTCTTGGAGAAGACAAGTCCCTTATATGGGTGGAGGGAGATGCAGAAGCCTTGAACTACAAAGATAATTCAATGGATGGTTACACAATTGCCTTTGGGATTAGGAATGTTACACACATAGAGAAAGTTCTTGCTGAAGCTTATAGGTAAGCTTACATCTTAGCAAGGTTGTTGTACACCTTTACAACCTTTAATATTCAGTATAGATCATGCAGTACAAAGTAACATTTTGCCAAACTTGTTAATAATGTTGTTCAATAAGTTATAATTCTCTTTATGTGGATGTGTGTTTTTTTTTTTTTTTTTTTGACATTCGTTCAGACTTGAAATTATCTCATAGTCATAGAGATCAATTATGTTCTTGAATTTGAAACATGTTTATATAAACTTATTAAAATGCTTGTCTTCTTGCGGATAATGAGATGAAGAAGTTAGGAAACTAGTGATGACTTGAAAATAGTTTAGTTGTTCAATAATATGACCATCATTATAATTTTTTATTTCAATCATTTACCTGTGTTATTCTGGTGTGGTGGGATTGCTTGAGACTTACCTAATTGATGGGTCAAATCTTTTCTTTTTTTTTTTTTCTTTTTTTTTTTTTTAATTTTTTGATAATGGTGTAATTGCTAACTTGGTAAGGAACAAATCATTGAACATATACTCTTCTTGACATGGAACAAATAATTGTATTAAAGAAAAACAAGTTATTATCAGACATGGAAAAAAAAATTTTAATTAAAAAAAAAAAAAAAAAAAAAAAACCCACAGGCTAGATAAGATGGTTGTTGCTGGATTTGATCTTCTAGGAATTTTTCCATAGACCTAAACAATTAATTTGTATGGTGAAACTGAGGTGGAGAACGAAAATGAAACCCCAACATCAGAGGCAATTTCTGATTGCTACCATATATATATATATATATATATATATGCACCTGTGTGTGTGTACTCGGAAATGATTGAAATATGGAATGAAGTACGAATTTAACAAGAGAATTTTCCGTATATTGATGGGAGGAAAGTATTGAGGGGTTTGCCACCCATTTTGTCTCAGACTTGATGATTATTAGTAAATAAACTACAATGCAGTACTGAAGAAAGTATGTCATACCTTTTTTTTTGCTTTTAAAGAAGTTTATTGCTCTGATATTTATCTGGCTTGTTGGCTTATATGACTTTGTTTATCAGGGTACTAAAACGGGGAGGAAGATTCCTTTGCCTTGAACTCAGCCATGTGGAAGTTCCTATATTTAAGGAATTGTGAGTATCCGATTAATGCCTTTACTTGGGACAAAATCTGTATTTGATCAACTGTGTTTGTAGCTTGGACAATCTCATATTTTCTAATTAGTGTCATCGACATCACGCCCTGTAACAATTACGTTTTTCATGAATTTTTTCTAACTTGAAATTTGACTTCCTTAAACACACCTTGGAGGGCTTTAATTTTCACATGATCCTAGTAACCTGTTTATTTCATGAAGAACATAATATATTGCCATGTTACATCTTTCTGGATAGATTTCTCACTTTAGAGAAAATTGTGTTCATTTTGTATGAAGAACAAAGTGCCATTACAGCATTTACAGTTTTCAGATGACAAATTTCTCAGGCTTTACTGGAACCTTTTTATTTTAATCCTCTCTCTTCTATATTTTTCTTTGCTGCTGTGTGCTTTCTCCTTAATTAAGTGCTGCTCATTTTCTTATGCAGGTATGATTATTATTCATTCTCCATCATCCCAGCCGTGGGAGAGGTAGTTGCAGGTGATCGGGATTCATATCAGTACTTGGTTGAGAGTATTCGCCGTTTTCCCTCCCAGGTTATTATTCTTCTATATTCCATACAACGTTTTACTATCCACTGCAGTTTGTTCGATGTCTAGTAGTACTAAGACAACTAAGGCTGTCTGATGGAAATATGGTCTGTGTGCTCTCATGTAGCAACTATGAGCCACAACAAACTTTTTTTTTTCCTTAATATTTTCCCAATTTATTTACTTAGTTACTTTCCTTAAATGTTGTCTTTCAACTTGTCAAGAGCTTTGTTGCTCTATTAGCACCTCCTAGTATTTCCAATGGGAACGTCCAGGGTTCTAATCCCTCCATCCTCAACTATCAAAAAAAAAAAAAAAAAAAAAAAAGGCCATTGTCTTTTTACTTACTCAAAGTTGCTAGGTATGTGTATGCATTTCATAATAGTGGGAGTAAAAATTTAAGAGATATGTTAGAACAAACTGAATAAAGTGAGTTGTTTGCATTGACATGTTATTTCTTTGTTATAACTTCTGATCCTAATTGTATCAACTTGGCTTCTTTATGCTTCTAAGTGATTTATTAGCTCTCTGT
Organism: Quercus wislizeni; assembly: GCA_023055345.1. Lineage (NCBI taxonomy): Eukaryota > Viridiplantae > Streptophyta > Magnoliopsida > Fagales > Fagaceae > Quercus > Quercus wislizeni. Next base: position 3,485,994 of record JALGQJ010000005.1, on the reverse strand, counting down.
CTGTGGCTTATCCACAGCCAGTGAAATAAGCAATTTTTTTTCATTAATGGAATCTTCTACTATAAGTAATAGAATAAGGATTTTTATTCACTAAGGATATTTAGATGAGTTGGGGAGAGTTATATACACCTTTATGATTGCTTCTAGGACTTGCTTTGACCCAAATGCATGCTTTCAGTAACCTGACTTTGTAATGTTACTCAGGCCATGCTTTGACTGCATTGGTTCACATCTCAATGCACTGAAGAAATTGATGTAGGAAGATAGATGTACATACATATACCTATTATGTGAAATTTTTTGAACTTAGTCTGTGTGGAGATTGGAGAAGTGTACCATAATGACAAATATAGAAAAACACATGACCAAGGGCTCTCAGGAAATATAGTTCCTATTACATTTTTAAGGAAATGGTTTCAATTAGTAAAGCTTATAAAACCTAGTTGAACCATAATTGAATGAAATCTATAATTTGAGAAGAGTTGCCGCTTTTTCCATTTGGATGATGCTGGTATCTTATATATTATTTGTCATTTTTTTTTTTTGTGTCATTACTGATGAATGCAGGAGACATTTGCTTCAATGATAGCAGCTGCAGGGTTTCAGAAGGTTGAATATGAAAATCTTGTTGGTGGGGTAGTTGCCATCCATTCTGGGTTGAAAATTTAATTGTTTCGATTCTGCATTGAAATTCAAAGAATTTTTGGATTGAAGTTCTGTAGTGTCCAGCATGAAATCCTACATAAAATTCTTTAGTTCGTGAAATCCGAAAAATAGTTAGCTTTCAAGTTTTCTACTATAGTTTGTTTGTTTCGTAATAGGGTTTTTTCCATTAAGGAGTGAAAGTCTTTTTACTTGTAATGTAGCAGACACACAAAAATATTTTGTATTCTTCAATACGAATTTTTGGTTTGTGAAGGTTGTCCTCCAATTAAAAGCACAGAGAAAGATGTATTTCTAAATATTGTTCACTCTCTCCAAGTAGTAAATTCAAGCCCAAGAAAGATTCTTGACAGTGTTATTCAATACCCACCAAATATGAAGCAAAGAAAGAGAATTTATCCTATTCCTTACCATCTCCCAATCTCACACGCTCACTACTGGCTTCTAGTTATTCAACTGGTCAGATGATCTACAACTGGGCTGTGGCATATGTTTCTTGCAGCAGTGAACGATAAGGGCCAGTTTTAGGCCTGGTTTGTGAGCCCACAAACCAAAGTCAACCTCCTCTATGCCATTAACAAACTCAAAAGAACAGCTCAACTGATCAAATGTGTAGTATTTTTCTGTGTTTGGTATTGTGGAAAACATTTCCTCTTGTTAATATATAAAATTTAAAAAAAAAAAAAAAAAAAAGTCCAACAGATTAGAAAACCTTTTTTTTTTGGTATGAGGAACTTTCTATAATCAGTGTTTGAACACTTTAAAATGAGTAAGGTAACTCAAACACTCTTAAAAAAAAAACCATTCTACCAAACACTTTTTTTTATTATTTAAACAACAGTTTTTCAATATTTAAACACCGGAAACTGTTTGGAATTATCATCCAAACAGGCTCTATATTCTAGACTGCTGGGAATAAACTCTACACCATAAAAAGCTGCTTTTCCCAGTGGGCTCTCTCCATGTACCAATCATTGATCGATTGTTGACATATCATTGACTAGTTTTCGAGTGAGTTCTTTTACTTAAAAACAGCTGCTTTCTCAATTGAAGTTCCTATATGGTGAAAAAATGTAAAACTTTTTCCTATTTGTGATATGTTTTTAAGAGTCAAAGTTTTTGTTTATATAATTATTTAAATTACAAAATATATTTGTAATTTTTTGTGAGAGTCAAATATTATAAAATGTTTTTTGACTCACTTTTGTATTGTAACAAATACCCAAAATATATATATATATATATATATATATATATATATATATATATATATATGAGTCAGTTATTTAGAAAATACTTTTCACAACAAACGGAGGGTAGATCTCATCCCCCTCTCCCACTTCAAAAATAGAATCATCCTCTGAAACTCCCAACCTTGAAAAAAATGACGGGTTTTCAATCTTTCTCCGAGCTACATGATCCCAAACCCATTTTTATAGCTATGGTGATCTTTGCCATGATGTTCTTAGGAGAAATATAACTTTATGTTGAAAACAATCAGTGGGGAGAGCTCCTAATCGAAACGATAAGTTGTTCTTAGGAGAAATATCACTTTATGTTGAAAACAACCAGTGGGGAGAGCTCCTAATCGAAATAATAAGTAAGACACGTTAAAGAATCAAATCAAAATTTTGAAACTTTACAAAGCAAAATCAAAATTAGTCTAAAGTTTAAGAGTGTGATTTACAAATTAGCCAAATAAAAAATATCAAACTTAAGATACTAAAATAAAAACAACTTCAAATTTTAAGAGTCAATGTGTAATTTTATCATTTCTTTATTTAGAATAGATGGTGGGAACTACTATTCATGTATCAATTGTACTCTTGGAATATTTTACAATTTTTCGAAAATCCTAAGGGTGTGTTTGGTTGGGGATGTAAACATGGAAGATAAAAAATGAGGAAGAGAAAATGATTTTTTGGGTTGTTTGATTAGAGTGAAATATGGAAGATATAAAATGAATGAGAGAAAATGATTGTTAAGGGGGGCATATATTTTCTCCTTAAGCCCACCAAAATCTTATCTCTTCAATTTTAGATGATTTTAGAAGAGAAAATAAGGAGAGAGGTAACTGAAAAAATACCAAGTTTTCTCCTCCTTTCATTGTGTATGTGCGCTTAACGTGTTTTTTTTTTTTATCTTTTAATCAAAGAGTGGCTTTTTTTAATTCTTTTTTTCTTTTATGAAATTTTTTTTTATCTTTTTTGAATCAACAAGTGGGTTTTTTTTTTTTTTTTTTTAAAAAAAACCAAATGGTGACTTTCACCTCTAATTGTTATATATATATGAATGATTTGTTAATTTTTATAAGATGTTATTTTATTAAATTTGTTTTGAGAAGATATTAATTTTAATTGATAATAAGTATTTTTTTAATGATTATTATCAAAAAATTATTTCTTATTATATTTTGTACTAGGATATAAGAATTAATTTATACAAACTAAATTTTCTATCATACTTTTCCAACACTAAGTGCCAACAAAACAACATGAAAAAAATAACTAAAATCTCTTCTATTCCTTCACTTTTCTATCCCTCGTGGTTTTCTATTTCCCCATAAACCAAACGGACCTAACACAATGGCAGGCTCGGGCAAAGCGACTAATACCAGTATTTATTCTCAGTAGTGGCCCGGCCCATGGACGCCGAACAAACCTAAATCCTCTCTATATAAAAACCAGTCCTAGGGTTTTTGTGCAAGCGAAGCCGTCAGATACATACACAGACACACAGAGTCTCTCTCTCTCTCTCTCTCTCTCTGAAAAATCGAATTGTTTGATTGATTGATTTAGAGATGGGAGTGTTCACATTCGTGTGCAGAAACTCGGGAGACGAATGGACAGGTAAATCTCTATCGGGAGATCTGGAGGCTTCCGCCGGATCCACCTTCGACCTCCAGAGAAAGCTCGTTCAGACCGCTCTCTCCTCCGACTCCTCCGGCGGTGTCCAGTCCTCTTTCTCTTTCGTCACCCCCACCTCCGCCGTCTTCCAGGTCTCTCTCTCTCTCTCTCTCTCCCTTCTTTTCTTATCGTTTTTTTGCTTTTCGATTTTTTTTTAAGGTTGTCACTTAGTTAGATCCTAAAAAAAGTTTAAGCTATTAGGAACAGTGAAACTATTTATGCAAACATAACCCAAGATTTTTATGTGTTGCAAATGTTAGTTTGATTATTGAGGAACTTGTACTGTGATTTTGCAATATGTAAAGTTAGGTTAAAATCCCAAATTATTGCATGCTTTGCGAGTTTGATTGACTTTTCATTTTCGTTCCATTCGTTACTGTAGATGCTATATCCACATAGTTGAATGGTATCTACTTCATAAATGACACTTAATGAGAGAACCGACTTGATAAGAATATTAAGGTTTAGAATTGCTTTAAGAGGCGTTTGGTTCGCTGCGATTTTACATTACACTGTAAGATTACATTATTACATTTTTGTAATCTTACATTAATGTAATTTCAATACAAGAATACAATATTATATTGTTTAACATTATATTGTTTAGGAATGCGATGAGATTAAGGTAATGTGATATATTTTGTAATTTTGGATTATGGTAATGTTAGGAAAAAAAAGACTAAAAACTTTAATGTCACGTCATCTTAATGTGCATCACATTAAGAACACATTAGAGTGAACCAAATGCCTCCTTAGGGAGATAGCTAAGTGGTGTACAGTTTCTGCCCACTACTCAAAATGTGGTACTATCTGTAGTATTATTGTAATGTTTGACTAAAATGTGAAAAATTAAACTCTAGAATGAAAATGAGAACTGTAATTTGGATTTTAACCTGTTTTATTTTATAATCTAACTACATCTCTTGACTCTTTTCTGTTGAGTTTTTCTTGTTCAGTTATGAATATTTGGTGAAAGGAAATGTGTATGTGTGTGTTGGGGTGTTTTATAAAGGCTGCCCTTGGAAGTATTTTACTTTGTTGTGTGTGAGAGATCTGAGTAGAATTTGTATGTGTGGTGTAGGTGATTGTTGGTGCTTCGGCTGCCGCTGCTTTTGTTGGAGGCAGTGCTGCATCAGCTCCTTCAGGAGGTGCTGCACCCGCTGCTGAAGAGAAGAAGGAAGAGAAGAAAGAGGAGAAGAAAGAGGAGAGTGAGGATGAAGATATGGGATTCTCCCTCTTTGATTAGTGCATTTCTTCAGTTACTCTCTTTATGTCGTGGGTTTACTTCTATCAATCTTTTTTGTTCGGTCCTTTTGACTTATTAGACCTTCTTAATTGGTATTATAATTAGAGAATGGGGTTGTCTGTTTTTAGGAACAAGGTGAAATTTTGTGCTGAGATGTCCTGTGCTGGACAAATATATTCTATCTGCCTGTTTTAAAGTTTCTGTGTTGAAATTGCTCAAATTCACTTGTTTTCATCTGCTTGCATAGCATGATAGTTTTTGCAGATTCACTTGATTTAGACGGAATTATTTGAAAAGAACATTCAGATTTCTGTTTTCAGTTTAATTTGCTTTAATAGTACAAATTTTCTCATAAAAAACAAAAAGATATGTTTAAAGTACACAAATTTTCCTAATGAATACTATGGAAGAATACACTTGATTGACTAAATGTAATATGTAATTGCTTATTCAAGAATCATGACAAGAAATTTTGTTTTAGTAATCTCCAAAGAATCATGTAATAGTAATATATATACTACGCTTGTTCTTTGGATTCCTTTGTTTCTAATTCTCAAATCCAAAAATAACTTTGGTAAATGCGTATACGCAGAGGCCCCTATGGAGAGGGGAAAGCTGAAGGAGAATTTCTAATGTATTGGATAATAGCTGTAATTATAGGTCCAAAGGAAAGGCAGGGATGGATTTTAAAACCCTTCCCATTATTTTCTATTTCTACAAGAAGTGAGGTTTTCAATTCAATTTAATGGGTTTAGGTTCAGGATACTCTCATATAGAAAATAGTTTAAAATGGAATAGTTATTTTCTTGAAATATTATTCGGTTGTTCTGCCCATTCCAATACGAGGATTAAGCTTACAGTTCAATAGGTGCAATGTAATGGGTTCCCTAGTCTTATACTAATAAATTAATAATGTTATTTGTGTTGTAAAGGGAGATTTAAACCCTTTATACTTTTGGTGAAAATATGAAGAGATATTAAGTAAAGCTATATTAGACGCATGAACGTTTTGGGCTTTATTACCATTAAATATCAATAAAATAAAATAAAAATAAAAAATAAATAAAAAAACCCTTAAAATTGTTCAAGATTGTTCGAGCTTCAAGTTCAAGCTTTATTATGACCAATGATTTATTTATTTTTAGTCCAATTTCCGCTCATTCCCAAGTCTAACGGAGTGTTCTCACTCTTAGCAAACATGCCTATACACATTAATATGTTTGAGAATAGATATGTTTTGAGATTAATTGTTAAACTAATACTAGTCTCATCACATGCATTTTTGCGAGCATTTAGGAAAGAAACATTTGGTCTGATGATGAATATTGCGGACTTTAAGAGCATTGTCTTATACATAATATTCTTCACAACTGTTGAGGTGTTACTTAAGTAGACTTATGGGAGCTTCTGAATTGGTTGAAGTTGTTTATTTTTTAAATTTAAATAAAACAATGCCAGGATTTTATCGGAGGGGAGGACAAGGAGGCAGAGGCACTACTCGCGTGAATATCTTCATGTTGTATTGAATAATTCTTTCTCACTAGCACTGGTTAACAAAAGCCAAAAGTTTATAATAGGTGTATTGCTATAGGTACGTAGTTGCGTTGCCATTACAACGATCGATGTACTGAAAAATAAAACGTTTTCCAGAAGAAAAAATATCTATAGGTGTATTGCTTTAGGTGGTTGTGTTGTGTTGTGCTGTCCTTTACACATCCATGTATTTCTTAAATTCTAATCAATGGCTAGTTTTTCTCAACAAAAAAAAAAAATAATAAAATAAAAAAAAATAAAATCAATCAATGGCTAGCAGCCATATGGGTATAATTCTATAAGTTAAAAAGTTTTAGGAGACTTCAATTAGGTTTCACCTGTATTGAGAGTAACAAAAACTAATAAACAAATACCTTTTAAATTGAAAGTGACTTGACTCCTTATAAAAAGCCAATAGATTGCATTATAAAATTTAACCTTAACAAATGACTTAAGGCATCCATTAATTTGACTTAAATTAGTCCTTTATTTTCTACCTTTTTTTTAATTCTTTATTTATTCAATAATGTGCAAATAATAAGAATATAAATTCATACATATCGGTAACTTACAACTTAACAAATACATGTGGGATAAAAGTTCACGTAAATTGTTCATGAATCTAGTAAAAATGAAGGCAGACCATTCTCTTCTCCCTGAAATTCTAGGCTAACATTACCACTCGACGGAACTGGGAGTGGAGACTTATTTTTCAGAGGATCAAAGGTCACCTTTAAGCACAAATTCAATGCCAGTTGACAAAAACCTGACTAGAACTCTGGCAAGGCCGGGAAATTCAAGTCGAAGTTACGATGATTATGGTTCACAGGGATCACACCATCATAGTGACACCGCTTGTGTCCTCCTAAGGCCTGCCCGGTCTGAAAAGTCTTGTTGCATATAGCACATTTGTGAGTCTTACCACTTGGGTTAGAGGGTGTGTTGGAATTGATATTGGTTCTTGTTACAATGCTGGTGAGGGAGTCTTGGTTTCCAATATGCCTTCGATGACTAGCTTTGTGACCACCTAGAGCTTGGTATGACAAGAAGGCTTTGTTACATAAGGTGCATTTGTAAGTGAGATCAGTTTGTGCTAATGGCAATGGAGGTGGAGTTGATGAATTTGTGATTGTGGTTGTGGTTGAATTGGTGTCACCTTGCCCTAGCATGAGAAGGCAAAGAGCAAGGTATTCTTCCTCTGTTGGTGGGTTTTCATTGTCAAGATGACGACGCTTAGACCTCTTACTCTCTGTCCATGGCTCAAGAACATTGTCATCATGCAAGAATGTGGCAGCAACTGAAATTGGAGCTTCCAAAGCCATTTGACTGGTGAAAATGTATGAGAAAATAGAGAGGGGAAGAGATTAAGAGTGAGTGATTATTATGTCAAGAATGAGGTATGTATATATAATGGTTAGAATGTGTGAAATAAGTGGTAAAAAAAAGAAAGAGTGAGGTGTGAAAACTTGGGAGATTGGGTTGGGAATTTAAGGTGTTGGGAGTGAAGTGTTGGCAATGCAAAAGATTGGAAGATGTGGCCAAAGAAGATGGTGTGGGCAAGAGGAGATTGGTTTGTTTCAAAAAGGTTGCTTCCATGTCAACATTTTACGTGTAATTTCTTCATTATAAAAATAAATCCAAAAATCAAATTATTTATTACATTTTGACACCAAAGTTTGAACCTATATATCCCATCCACGACATTGAAATATTATATTTAGCACACTTGTTTATCAGTCAAGCATTTTCTCATTATTGACATGTAATTCTAATTGGATATAAACCAAATAAAATGGAGGCAGAGATTAATTTTTTCTAATTATTTCTATAATAACCAACTTTATATTATTTATTGGGAAGGTTGCTTTTACGCATATATGCATTGTAAACAGCTTTTGGCTACACATCTAGGCCAAATAATTGGTCACGCCAGCACTATTTTGCCTTTGGCTATGAGCATGTATTATCCCTTGTAATTCGGCTTCTTGTTTTGATGTAATTAATTTAATTAATAAGAGAAAAAATAAATAAATAAAGGGCTTTTCATCATCCAGCAAGAATCAAGAGAATCACACCATCTTAGAACGCAACATTCAATCTTCTAATCATATTGCTTCAATCAGAAAATTTTCGAAAATTCATGCATGGTCATTGATTGGGTGACAATTAGTGTTGCAACACCAATCATTACCAAGATCCATATTTAAATCCATTTTGAAAAGATTGATAATACTAACTAATACCAAAAGAATTATATATATATATATATATATATATATATTGTAAGGGCTCGAATCGACCCAAAGCCCAACGATTAAGAACATTGGCTCAACAAGCCCACGATAATAAATTTGTTAGAGAGTGAGCTTAATAGATAAAATATTAATGAATTAAATATGGATCATAATGAGTTAATCTAACATTGTTATGACTGAAAGATACAATTCATGCATGGTCATTGATTAGGTGACAATTAGTGTTGCAACACCAATCATTACCAAGATCCATATTTAAATCCATTTTGAAAAGATTAATAATACTAACTAATACCAAAAGAATTATATATATATATATATATATATATATATATTGTAAGGGCTCAAATCGACCCAAAGCCCAACGATTAAGAACATTGGCTCAACAAGCCCACGACAATAAATTTGTTAGAGAGTGAGCTTAATAGATGAAAACTTAATGAATTAAATATGGATCACAGTGAGTTAATCTAATGTTGTTATGACTGAAAGATACAATTTGAAGAGAAAAATATTCCTCGGTCAAGTCCAAGGAAGGTATGTTCTTATATAAGTTTCAAACTTGTACAAATGTTCAGAGTTCTTAGTTACATTGAGTTCTTAGCTTCCTTCTCTCTTTTCCCAGATGCCCCCTCCATGTAAAGGAATCATTTCCCATTTATATTCCTCCTCCTTCTCTCATCTTAGCCTTCCACTTGTTGATCAAATAACTAATCTTCCAAATGCTTGTCCCATCAAAACCTTCTTGAAGTCTCTATGTGTAAATAAGGCTGAAAATCACTATTCAGGCATTACCTCCACATTAATGCGACCAATTGGTTAGGTGCAAAGCATTCAATATGGTGGTAGCAGTTTTCTTCCTAGATATTTCTCAATACTCTGTTGACTCACCTCTTTGAAACTTATCCTCCCAAGCATGGTTTCCCCTTGCCCAATATTTGTTGGGTGGTTGGGCCTTAGACTTTCGTTCTAATTTCCGAGGAAGTTTAGCTCCTCGAGCAACATTGCCTGTTTGCTACTCCCGGCCCTCATCCTTGCCCTAATAACCTAATTGCCCTTATTAATACTTGGTTGTCCTCGGGCTATTTGTCATCCTCAGACTTGGCCTTTGGCCCAACACCCTTATCCGATTCTTTTATCCCCACAATAGCCCCTCGAAACTCCAGTCTTTCTCTTCTCTGAGAAAAATAGGGTTTCAATTTTATGTTACTATATCTCCCACGCTTATGGCACCCTTTCTATGCGTGAGTGTCTTTTCACCTGCAATGAGCACACTCCTGACGCTTCGGCATCTGCGACGCTTCAACAATTACTTCACACGATGCCCTGTCCCTCACGTTCTATGATGTGATGAAAATATTACGATGGAGGTTTTTCATAGGGATTCAAGTGGGAACTTTCTAGCTCATCCTCTCATCCTATATAAAACGCTCGAAGAATCTAGATCCCCCATTTTTTGAATCTTCAACTCTCAAGAAACAATCTGAAGTGCTCTTTTCTTATACTTTTGCAAGTAACCTTTAGCCCACCTACCAATTACTAGGACCTTTTCTTCCTCGGCCCTTTATTTTTCACTTTATTCTTCTAACACCCCTTGCTCATTTCCTAAATAGGTAGATTTGCTAGCTTGGTAGATACCCTTAAGGGCATAAAAAACTTTAAGGCCTAATATAACATACCACCTAGGGTTTCTATTCGGCATTGCCTTTGAGGAGAATGGCATGCTTTAAGATCAGAGAGAGAAGTGGTGATCCCTATGATTGCCTTTGTAGAGGAAGGGATGAGGATCCCTATAGGTAGAGTAACTAGGGATTTCTTAATTTCCCACAGACTTTGCCTAACCCAGTGATCCCCAAACGTTTTTAGGATACTAGGTAGTGTAGACGCCCTCAACGAAAAGATGGGTGTAAACCTCACGCATCACGATGTTAACTGGGTGTATAACTGCTAGCTCCTTAAGATTACGGGGTACTATTTTAAAACTAGGGCCCCTGAAGTCAGACTCATCTCGTGTCTCCCCGAATCTAATAAGGGCATGGACCAAGATTTTCTGATTATCTCGGGAGAATGGCATGATGGACTTCATTGCCCAACATGAGAGGGGAAACCAAGTGAGGTACTTAGGTTTAGGTTCCCTGTTCTAACCATGCACATTTTAAACTCATAATCTCCTATTCTTCTTCTTATAATTCAAAATTTGATTTTTCTCTACTTAACAAATTTCCTTTCTAACGACACTTTTATTTTTGGGATTTTTGCAGATAAGAACTTCACAGCCCCCAATCTCAATTTCATCAACGAACCCGATCTGACAAGGATTCTCAAGTTCGAGATCTTTCTTCACACAGACAAACAGTTACGAGCCACTCACATCATCCTTGAGTACAAGCCGATATCCACAAGCTTCCAATCCCCTAAATACATCATAAAGGCGAAAGATCCTCAATGTTAGGACATATGTGTTTCTCATGTTATAGAACATATGTCATGATTTTATGTAATTGACTTATCCTTTGACAAAATGCACTTTACTTATAATTGGGTAGACTTAGGATGTGTTTAACTACTTCAAGAAACCACGTTTCAAGATCTAGTGTTGAAGTCTTCAAGTCTATTCAAGAAATCAAGCAAGAGAGTGCAAATTCATTAAAGCTCAATAGCTAGTCGATACCTGCTCAACACCTCCTATCTGTTGAGGTTTACAAATTTCAGATTTCAACTCTGATTTCTTGGGATCCGTGAATCTGTCTATGGGCCTTCTTTTCTTCTAACCCTAGATATATAAAAAGATTGTTTTAAGAGCCGTCAAACTATACACAACTTGCACAAGCATTGAGCAAACTCTATTCAAGCAAATTGTGATCGGAGACAAAGTTCTTGACCTAGTTCATCTCTTTCTTGGAAAAGTTGCTGTGTATTTGCACCTTAGGGTTTTGTGACCAAGCATCTTCTTGATCTTCATCGTGTGGATGAACTGAAGAACTTTGCAGCCAACAATCTTTTCAGATTGGTGATTGAAGTCGCGTACTGGGATCCGCACAATTGGTTAGTCACGTACTTGGGAGCCGTGCATCAGAAAGGGAAATTGTCACTACAGAACAAGTCCGATTGGGTATTGGGGTAAGGGTTCAACTGTAGGTTGGTAAGGTACTTGGGATTCCTTGCTTGTAACCGCTTGTTGTGATAATAGTGGAGTTTCGGAAGTAGTGACCTGAAAATCACTCGGTGGGGTTTTTGCCATTAGGTTTTTCCCCATTCGTAAACAAATCACCGTGTCATTTATTTTCCGCTGCATTTTTAGTTTATTGGTGATTTTTTTGTGCTACCACGCTTTGCATGATAAATTGATTAATTAACAACTTGACTAATTAATTAATTAATTCCTATCACAAGAGGTCATTCAGTTTGTGGCCTATCACTCAGTTACATCAAATCAATATCGCAGTACCTGGCTTCCTCAGCAGTCCTCCCCCCGGGAACACTCATCCAGTTGAACTACCCACTCAACGAGCTTCCAAGGAAGAAGTGACCTCCTCAAATCTAGTTCCCAAGGAAGAAGCAACCAAAGTAATAGAGGTCGTAGACTCCAGCGAGGATTTCGACGAGGACCTTGGAGTTTTTGACCAGTCTTTCCCTATAGAGTCCCTACTTGCTACCTTCTCCCCCTTACCCTTTGCATAAGTAAGCAATAGTCAGGAGCCATTTAGTATCCCCAAAGCCATGGTGCTCCAACGTAAGCAAAAAACTAGCCTCCTTGAGCTTCTAGAGTCACACGCTGGGGATCCACCCCTGAGGTGGCTGTTCAAACCGGACCTCTTACTCCCCTCCCTGTACATACTTCCCCTTTTGATCTAGCAGATAAGAAGATGAAACAGGATAAAAAGGGTAATGAGGTGTCCAAAAAAGGTGAAATAGTGTCAGTCAAAGAGCTTGAGCCTCAAAAAGGAGCAAAAATCGCCAAAGGGGCGCAAAAGAAAAGCTCGGCTGAAGGCACAGTCGCGAAGAGGGCATCCGAGAGTCGCCCTAGGGTTCAAATTTGGAACCCCCCCCTGGAACTGGATAGAGCCCCACTCCCTTTAGATTCGTCTATTAGGGATTTTCAAAAAGGCAAAGTTGGCTACGTGGCCAATGCACTTGAACAGCCCCTGCTTCTGCCTTAAGATATGGCTGACTTAAGGACTTTAAAGAAGCACGAAATGTTTCTGACTTTGAAGAGAGATTTGGCTATGGTAAGCCCTTCAATCCCTCATTTGTATTAAACAGGCACATTTTTCTTCTACTTGGGGAATTTATCTTAGTGTTTTCTTAAAAGCAATCCAGACAACAAACATTGTGGAGGAATGGATAGATGATGCTCACCACCAGTTTAATGATGAGGAGGCACGGCGCATAGTTGCCATTCAAACTCTTGTGGTGGCTGAAAAAAGGATCAAGGACCTCAACTCTAAGCTAATTGAGGCAAATAGAGACAAAGAGTGTTGAAGCTACACTATCTAGTGCTGAGAAGCAAGCAGAGAACCAACTTTAACAACTGCGTAAGGCCAAGGATCAACTTGCAATTGTTAAGGAGCACAAAGAGGCTTAGAAGAAAAAACTGGAAAAGCTAGAGAAGGCTACAGCTCAAGCCGAGCAAGATGGCTATGACATTGGGGTAAAAAAGACTGAAGAAGCCCTAAGAGCTCAAGTCACTAGTGTCTGTCGAGGTTACTACCTCCAAGTATGGACTGAGGCATTAAACCGGGATGGGGTAGGTGCTTCTTCAGAGCTAATGAAGATAGAAAACATCTTTTACCCTCCAGCCTTGTGCATAGCAACTCATTCCAGCTCCCGACCAGAATCCGCTCCTAAAGCGCTTGAATCTAGTCAGGCCGCCCACGTTGACACCCTTCCAACTACTTCGAAGACTTCTAAAGAACCTAATAGGGCAAGCACCAAGGGTAAGGAGAAGGAGGCAGCCCAAGCAAAAGTGCTTGAGCCAGTTAAACTTCTACCACCGCCTAAGGAAACTTCTAAGGAGAATGAAGCAACCTAGGGCAAAATGCTTGAACAAGCCAAACTTCCTTCAACGACCAAGGAGGTTCCCAAAGAGAAAGAAGCAGCTCAAGGCAAAGTGTCTGAATCTTCTGCCCAGCCAACAATTAAAGCCGACCCCCCTCCATTTGTTACCAATTAGGGCATTACCCTTTTAATATATGTATATATATGTACATATGTATTTCCTTTGCCTTTCCAAGGCTTTACTTAATGAGAAATGTCAGTTACCTTTATGTTACCATTATTTATACATGACTTATGATACTATCTGTTTACTATTAAACATGGCCTAATTAATTATTTAAATGCGGATCCCCAATTGTGGGCCTTAGCAATTAAAGCACAACATTGCCCCCAACATTGACACAAACCTATTCAATTAGTAATCTAATATCCTATCTCACAAATAGAATTAGTGTACCTTAGGTGTTCACTTCAAGAGGCCATGTATGATTAAGGCTCTATTTACAAATTCAAACAAGTGTAAGCCATTGGTCTGCCCAAAGCATATGGTTGGGGAAACCAGGCATGGCCAGGGCTTCATTCAAACATTTAACCATATAAGAAGCATTAATTTACCCCAGATATGTGGTCCAAGGAACCAAGCATGACCGAAGTTCTGTTTAACACTTAAATGAATAAATAACATTAATTTGTCCAAGGCATGTGGTTCGAGGAACCAGGTATGACCGTGGTTCTATTTAACACTTAAATGAATAAATAACATTAATTTACCCAGGGTATGTGGTCCGAGAAACTAGATATGACTGAGGTTCTATTTAACACTTAAATGAATAAATGGCATTAATTTACTAAAGGTATGTGGTCTGAAGAACCAGGCATGACCAAGGTTTTGTTTAACACTTAAATGAATAAAATTGAAACACATCATATTAGAAACAGAAGATGGCAGGATTTCCTTTCATTAATAATGATACCTTTGAAGATTGTTTACATTCCATGGACGTGGTACAACATTTCATCTAAATTTTCCAGAAAATAAGCTCCTGTACCAGCTACCGAGGTGATTTGATATAACCCCTCCCAATTGAGACCTAGTTTTCCCCAAGATGGAATCTTTGTAGTACCCACTATTTTTCTTAACACCAAGTCACTTGGCGCCAATGGTCTTGTCGTCACACCTGTATCATACCCCTACTTAAGCTTCTGTTGATAATATGCCAGTTGTACCATAACTGCTTATCTTCGTTCTCCAACCAAATCCAAACTTCTTTCTAACAATTAATCATTACTGTCTAGGGTGAACAAACTTGTCCTTGGTGTTGGAAACCCAGTCTCTAGAGGGATCACTGCTTCGGACCCATACGTCTTTGAAAAAAGGTGTTTCCCTGGTTGACCGACAAGGAGTTGTCCGATATGTCCAAAGAACATGTGGTAGTTCTTCCACCCATCTATCCTTTGCTTCATCCAACCTCTTCTTAAGCTCATTAACTATGACTTTGTTGACTGCTTCAGTCTGCCCATTCCCTTACAGATAGGCTGGGGTTGAATATCTGTTCCTAATGCCCAATTCACAGTAATATCTCCTGAAAGCTTTACTATCAAATTGAAGCACATTGTCCGAAATGAGGGTATGAGGGATCCCAAATCAAGTAACAATATTCTTTTAAACAAAATTTTTTGCATCTATGTCCCTAATATTGGCTAATGATTTAGCCTCAACCCACTTTGTGAAGTAATTAGTTTCTACCATAAGCCATCTTCGGTTTCCCACAGTTCTAGGAAATGGTCCTACAATATCCAAGCCCCACTGAGCCAATGGCCATGGACTAGATAAAGGATTAAGTACACCCCCAAGCTAGTGAAAGTTCGGAGCAAATCTCTAGCATTGATCACACTTTTTAACATACTCTTGCTCCTCTTTTTGCATGCTGGGCCACCAATACCCTTGGGTGAAAGCTCTATGCGATAACGATCTACCCCCCGTATGACTTCCACATATCCCTTCATGCAATTCCTCCAAGAGTGACTTGACTGCCTTGGGATGGACACAAAGCAAGTATGGTCCTGAAAAAAAGCGTTTGTACAACTTTTGCTCCTCGGATAACCAAAAGCGAGGAGCTTTTCTCCGTATTTTATCTGTCTCTCCACTCTCGTGAGGCAAAACGCCTTCCATCAAGAATAGAACTATGGGATCCATCCAACTAGGTCTGACCTTGATCTGGTGTACTTAGACTTTCTCCATCTCCTGCTCAGTAGGCCTATTTAAATCCTCAATAGGAATGACTCGAGGAAGATCTTGTCTAAAAGAGGTTGCCAAAGTTGCCAAAGAATCTACATGTGCATTTCTACTTCTCGGGATTTGTTGTATGGCGAAAAACTCAAAACCCAACTATAAACGCTGAGCTCGATTCAAATACCCTTTCATTCTCAGATCCCTAGCTTCCAACTTTCCCTTTACTTGCCCAACGACTAGCCTTCAATTTGAAAACACTTCTACAGCTTTTCCTCCCATTTTCTTGATCATAGCTATCCCAACCAGTAAAGCCTCATACTCTGTCTCATTGTTCGTGGCCGAGAAACCCAACCTCAAGGATTTTTCAATGGTGATTCTGTCTGGAGACACTTTACCAATCCCACTCCAGATCCCTTTTGATTTGCCTTACCATCAACATATAGCTTCTAGGGTGAGGGCCCATGTAGAGCAACTGTCGAAATTTGACTTCCGCCAACTCTGTATTCCTCGGCTTCAACATCTATTGGAGACTCAGTAAATTCTGCCACCAAATCTGCAAGAACTTGCCCTTTAACTACGGTACGAGGCATATACTTTATATCAAATGCTCCCAAAATCGTCCCCCATTTAGCAATTCTCCTAGTGTCGTCAGACTTTCGCAGCAATGCCTATAAAGGGAGTTGAGTTAGAACCACAACGGTGTGTGCTTGAAAGTAATGAGGGAGTTTCCACGTAGCATGCACCACAGCCAAAATAGCTTTTTCTAGGGGCAAGTAATGAATTTCAGCCTCATGTAGCAATTTGCTCACATAATAGACGGGCCTCTGTACTATATTTTCCACCTTTATTAACACCAAACTAATTGCTTAAGAGGCCACAACAATGTAGGCAAAAAGGACGTCTTCTTTTTCGAGTTTGGACATAATGGGTGGCTAAGAAAGGTAATCATTTAATTGCTGAAAGTCAAAGGCACATTCTTCAGTCCATTCAAACCCCTTCCACTTATGCAAAAGCTGTAAAAATGGTCTACACTTATCCACTGATCGAGAGATAAATCTATGCAAAGCCGCTATCATTCCAGTCAACTTCTGCACCTCTTTATGATTCCGAGAAGGTTGTAAATCATTAATTGCTCTAATCTGATCAGGATTAACCTCAATTCCATGGTGAGTGACCATGTAGCCTAAAAACTTGCCTGAGCCAATGCCAAAAGAGCACTTGGAAGCATTTAGACGCCATTTATGTCTCCTTAGCACTTTAAATATATCTCCAAGATCACTCAGATGCTCAGTCTCCACCTTGCTCTTCACAACCATGTCGTCAATATAGACTTCAATATTTTTTCCAAGCTGAGGTTCAAACATTCTAGTCATCATCCACTGATAAGTAGACCCTGCATTCTTCAACCCAAAAAGTATCACACGGTAATGGTAATTCCCAGTTGGTGTCACAAAAGCAATTTTCTCTTGGTCAGCCAAAGCTAGTGGTATCTACTGGTATCCTTGAAATACATCCAAAAAGTTTATTCGAGGATGACCAACCGTCGCATCCACCAATTGATCTATTTGAGGTATCCAAAAGGGATCCTTGGTGCAAGTTTTGTTTAAATCCGTGAAATTTACGCAAACTTGCCACTTTCCATTTTTCTTTTTCACCACTACCGTGTTGGCCAACCATTTGGAAAAAAAAAAAAAAATCTCCTTAATTGCCCCTGCACACTTAAGCTTTATCACCTTTTCCTTAACAGCCTCAACATGTTCTCTAGAAGAGTGCTGAGGTGGTTGTTTCTTCAGAACAATGTTTGGATTAACATTCAAATGATGACAGATGAAATTTAAATCCACTCTGTAAGCTTTATAGGCGCTCCAAGCAAAGATATCCACATTCTTTCGAAGGAAAGCTAGCAATTCCTCCTTCTCTTGAAGAGGCAACTGGACTCTAATTTGGAAATACTTTTCTTCATCAGTATCTATTATGACCTTCTCTAACTCCTCGCCTTTCACTCCTTCATCTATGGCATCCGAGGATACTTCCACTTCCATTAATTGCTATAAAGCCTTGTCAAAAGTTCTCAAGGATTCGTCCTCGAATTGGTGTCTGATAGCAACAACTGAGCACTGTCTTACCATAACTTGGCTTTTAACCAGCTCCTCAACATGGTCCCCAGAGGGATACTTCACCTTCAAATGCAAAGTTGAAGATATAGCTTCCATAGCATGAAGCCACGGTTTTGCCAAAATGGCGGTATAGGGTGAATAAGCATCCACCACGATAAAATTGACCTCTACCACTCTAGAGCACCTGAATAGACAGTCTAACCATACCTTTTGGGACAACAGTCTTCCCATCAAATCCCACTAAAGGGGAATCATAACTAACCAAATCTTCCGGCTTCAGCTTAAATCCTGTATACAGATCAAGATACATGATTTTAGCTAGGGGTGTCAATGTTCGACCCAACCCGCGAACACGACGCGAACCCGACACGGGTTTTTTCGGGTTAGGGTTGGGCCTTAATGGGTTTGGGTCATAAACGGGTCGACTCGAAAACAACACGATAAGAAATGTGTCATAAGCAGGTCAACCCGCGTAACCCGCAATAGACACGTTTGACACGCCAATTTATTTGTGTCAACCTGAAATGACCCACTTATCACAACCCGTTTAACTCGTATAACAAATAAATATTTATTTTATTTTAGATTTGTCAAATACCTTTTATATCCAACATATATTTTAAATTTAAAAAGAAAAGTGAGTAATTACAAAAATTTACAAGGGATATAATTGGAAATTGAAACTTTACAGACCCTAGAACTACTAATACTTTTTTTTGGCATAGAACTTGCACAAATGAAATTGGATGAGCTTGTGGAAGATGTTATGAATTTGAACATCAACAAAGAATCTATCGATGATAATCGTGGTCATAGTCAGGATTAGTCTACTGTTTGCTCAAATTCTTTCAATATTGATACTTAGCAATTGGCGAGTTTCAAGTATATTATATTTTCATTGAACTATGTTATTTTATTTTTGTTAAAATTTGTTATTTTGAATTTGGGTTGAAGTGTATGCACTTCTTTTGGAGTGTAAAGAAATTATTTTCTAGATGAATGTTATATTTTTGTTGAACTATATTATTTTGAATGTGGGTTGAAGACTTGAAGTGTAAGCACTGCTTTTTGGGATGTAAAAAAAATTATTTCTAGATAGATGTTATATTTAATATTATACAGGTTGAAATGGGTTGTGTTACATTCGTGTCAACCCAACACGACTCGTTTATTAAGCGTGTCAAATGGGTTGGGTCAGGTCAACCCGCTTAATTAACAGGTCGGGTTAGGGTTAAAGGATCATGACACGATTATTAAATGGGTCGGGTTAGGGTTGAGCCATTTAGTCGAATACCCCTACCTCGACACGACACGAACCCGACACGCTAACCTGAATTGACACCCCTAATTTTAGCACCACTGCCTTGATCTACCAAGACCCTTCTCACATCATAGCCTCCTTTCTGAATGGTAACTGTTAGGTTCTAAGACTTTAGGAACTAAATGTATTAGAACTTCAATATGTAATGTGTTGGCAAACCATGATCAAAACTTAGAGTTTAGATTTAGGCTGCTCAAAGTGTGTTTATGTGTAAAGTTGGAATCAAGTAATTGCGGAATTTATTGGACTAAATCTGTAAGGCTCGATCAATCGAAAATTAGACTCGATCGATCGAACCTCATGCAGATTGTTTTTTCTGCAGAATTTCCAACTTAACCCAAGCCCATATGTCGTGTAGGGTTTTATGTTTTGCTTCAAGTATAAAAAGGAAAACACTAGCCATGTTTTACAGGTTGTTAATATGCTGTGTGTGTGAATCTTCTATGAGATCTAGAGGTGTTTACCTTCATACACACTTAGGGTTATCAAGATCAAGATTGATGTCAAAAACTTGGTGATCTCTTTAGTTGCTGTTTCAAGAGCTTAAAGAAAAACACAAGTAGGAGAACTTGTGGTTGCTGATGATCAAAGAAAGAAGTAGTTCGTGGATTCAGAGCTGTCACGTGGTCGTGGTAGTAAGTTTTCTACTCGAGGTAGGAATAGGATGTTAGTGGTCTAAGTCTTATTGCAAAAACTTCAATTCTTTCATACTAGATCTGTTTTACCTTAAGGATAGTTAGGTTAAATCCTCCTTAGGTTTTTTACCGATTTGGTTTTCTTGGGTTATCATATCGTTGTGTTATTTACTTTTCCGCATTATTTACATGATATGATTTGAATGTGTTTAACCTAGATCTTATTAATGAACTTGTTAATTAACTTGGCTTAATATTAGGTTAAACAACTTGTGTTTAAGGGGTCTAAAAACGTACAATAACTACCAAAGCATCATTATGCGGCTAATGGGTTCCGACCTTATCCTCGTTAGAAAAGCTCAAAACTGGCTGGGCTGGCATCTTCATTCGCTTAATCACAAGGACTAGATCCTCAACATGTGCATTTGATATGGACATCACCTCGGATTGATGCATGCCCATCTGACCTAAGGCAGCTAAAATTGCATTAATTTTTCCCAAGGATGGTCTTAAAGAGTTCTCTCACTGATGAACTAGCCCAACTTGGCCTCCTTGTGTAGATGGTTGGAGTAAGAATTGCTTCAGCTTCCTAACCTTGACTAGTTGCTCAAGATAGTCTTGCAAAGTTTTGCAATCTTCCGTAATGTGACCACGGTCCTGATGATACCGGCAATACAGACCTTGATTATGCTTGGAAGGATCCCCTCCCATCTTATTTGGCCATTTAAAGTACGGTTCATTTTTTATTTTATTAAGGATTTGGAGCACAGGTTCCCTAAAAACTGTGTTAATTGCTTGTGTAATGGAATGCCCACCATGCCCTGAAAAATCCCTCATGGGTCTGTTGCTATTATACCTCTCCGTCCTAAAATCACTTTGATCAGGAAGGGTCACTTTAACCTTCCCCTTCCCTTGCTGTTGATCTTCCTCGACCCGCTTGTATTCGTCAATTTGATCCATTAACTGACGCATGCTGCGCGCAGGCTTTCTGCTTAAGGATTTCCTCAACTCATGCTCAGTAGGGAGTCCGACCTTAAATGTCCTTACAACCACATCCTCAAAATCTTCATCTATCTCATTGAACATCTCCCAATACCTGTCAAAATAAAATTAGATCTAAAAACTTACGGTTTTCTCAAGTGATTATCTGCATTACCACAAATTGATATACAAGTTACATCTCAAAATTTATGGTTGCCTCAATTGGTTATCTTCAATTATTGTAAATATATAATCTTTTAGATTTAGTTGACTGTGATTCTCAAAAAAAAAAAAAAAAAAACTTTTAGTTATGTAGACACCTTATTTTGTACCCGTTAATAACCTTTAGTTCCCAACCCCAATGATGAGTTTGACATACATCAACCAAGTGTAATTAAAGTATTGTCAATAGTTTGGAGGTAATCACAACTCAAAAGTTCTCAACTCGTTTTGAAAACGATGTTGAAAAATGACATTTACTCACAATTTTGACCATACCTTTTGATCCACAAAAAAATTTTGAGTGAGATTTTTGTCATTAGAAAGTGGACATCTTGGGCCTTAATTTGAAGACAAATCTTTTCTAATTTAGATTTTTTTCATTAGAATTGGCTGATAATGAATTAATTGAAGGACATGATTACTAAACAACCCCAAGTGATTGATAATGAATTAATTGAAAGAAAAGATTGCCGAACAACCCTAGAAAGAATGGATTGGTAGTGAATTAATTGAAGGACAGGGTTACTGAACAACCCTAGAAAGAATTGTTTATCTTGTATATGTTTTGAATTTTTTGGAATTGTTTTTTTGGGTCATGTTTTAAGTGTATTGAACAAGGTGGACGATACCGTACTAGTATCGACCGTACTGGCTGGTATGTATCGTACCGGTATCGGTATCGATCGTAATAGTCGGGATGTACCGTACTGGTACATATACCAATATCGAAACACCCTTGTTTTGTGCTGGTTTAAATACGAGCCGTATTAGCCATACTAGCTGATTTCGAGCATTACCGAGCGTACTGGTCGGTACATACCAAAAAAAAAAAAATTTAATTTTGTAATTTTTGAATTTTTGTAAGGGCAGAATGGTAACTTATTTGCATTAACTTATTAGTATTATTTGTTTTCTTAGTATGCAATGAACAATTAAACTTTCTATTTTTTATATTGTGTGTGTGTGTGTTTTTTTTTAATTGATGCTAAAGTCTAAAATCATGAATAATCTATTCTGAATTGAGGTAATGTTTTATGGTAAACTTTTATATTTATTATAATACACACACACAAATATATATTTATAAATATAAAAAATAACGGTAAATCCAAAACGGTACACCAGTATTGACCAGTACCAAAATATATCGTTCCATTAGTCAAATCGATACAGCCTTCGGTACAAGATTGACTCCTTTGTTATTGAATCGAAGGAATATCAAAGATTATTCTAGAAAAAATGTTTTCCAAGAGGTAGATGAAGATAGCATAGGTGGGAAGCGTAGAAGACATCTATAGATGCATTATAAAAGAAGATCCTCAATTGACTATATCAAGTCGCTACAAAGAGTAAATATCAAACTATAATTAACTTAATAATATAAGTTTGTGAAAAATGATAAAGTATTCTTAATAGAATCTTCAGAGAAGAAATGCTTGAACTAGCTAGAAAGGTGTTGAGGACTGTTTTTTCAGCCCACGTGGCATTACTTCATTGGCAACCCATGCCACATCAATATATTATTGATTTTTTGGGTAAATCTATTTAAAACCCAAAATAAGCTCATATCTCATGGATTGGGCTCATATGGCCCACGAGATCCTTACTTCAAGAGGCGGATTCATGGTCCAATCTCCTTTTCATCAATTGAGATCATAACCCATGACATCATCAACATCAACATGTGGATCGACCTTAAGCAACAAATCAAAGCTCACGGTCCATATTACCTCTCTTACACTCACGGCAAGCGACTTCTTCAATAAGAGCTCATATTTACACAAAATGACAACAAAACCCGAGGTACGTCATCTCATCTTCGGCTTATGATTCAAGCTCATAAGTCTCCTTGGGGAAACTTTGGGAGTCATGGTTTAGAGGGCCAAAAGGTATGTTCAGTAAAGCCTCAGCGGTTTAAAGTTGATAAAAGAAATATGTTGCTTGGCGTGTCTTCTTCAACTCCCTGAACTCTGACGAGTCCGTGTGTAGCGGGTAACATATGGTAAGCATCTCTTATCACGTAGTACTTAAAATGATAAAATTCCCCATTGCCCTTTTCCTAAAGCTTAATATTCATCATATGACAAATATTTAATATCTACAGCTAACTGTTGGGTAACTATTCATTCAATCCCTAGCTGTTGCTATACAAATTTAGAAACTTCATTATATTTATTCTACATAGATCTCATTACTTCTTTCAGCTAAAATCCAGCTCAAACACATGGCCTAATCTGATTGGCTATCTTTTATCTCTCTCTATGCAAAATATTCATGATATCTTTTATACCCAGCTGTTGTCTGCCACAATCAGACCATATATGTCTTTGCCAACTGCTAGTACAGAGCATTAATTACTCTTCTTACTCACCAAGATTATGTCACAACTCAGTGAGACCTTAACCAAATCTCTAAAGCTTCCTTAGCCTTTAACCATTCCTTCTATTACTTGCTAGAAATGTGTTGTAATGGAACCTTGGACCAAAAACACAAACACCCGAAAAGGAAATGTTTCCAGCTGAACCCCAGCAGTGTATTCAGCACTTGACACTTGGCTGGGAGTGATGTCATCAGCCATTTAATGCTGAAATCCCAGCAACCAGCTATTATACCAAAAATAGCAAGATACCCTTCAAAGAAATCTTACCATTTTCAGCCAAATCCATAAAGTAAATGTTGAAATGACCTTCCCAGCAGCCTGAAAGCACCCACTGCCCAAAGCAAATAGCTTTTCCTGACAGCTGGGACAGCTTTTTCATGATAGCTGTCACATCTTTTCCTGACAGCTGGGACAGCTTTTTCATGATAGCTGTCATAGCTTTTCTTGACAGCTGGGACAGCTTTCTCATGATAAGTGTCATAGCTTTTCTTGACAGCTGGGAAAGCCTTTTTCAAAACAGCTGTGACAGCTGACCCAGCAGCCTGAACATCACTGATTTTTTCACATTTGGTTAAAACCAAAACCAACTATTGAAACTACATTTCTCTTGCTAAAATACCTTCCTTTTATGTTGCTCTTTCCCCAGCAGCTCTTACCCGAAACAACAAAAATACCTTAAAGCTAAACATACCTTTTTTGGCCAAATCTTAAGATGGATTCTCTGAAGATTCATTGCTTTTTGGGACAGATTTTGGCTAATATTCTTTGCTAAAATACCCCTTAAACTCAGCTCTAAAAGGAGACCCTTCATCAACATCAAAGAGGACAAATCTCTCAAAAAACTTCTCTCTCCCTCTAATTATCTTTCTAAGCTCTCAATGAAGTTTTGGGTTTCTGAGTTTTTTAGTTTCTAAATGAGGAACTAAACTCTCCAGCTCTTAGCTCATAAATCCCTTTCATAAGCCCTCATACATCATTCAGCAGAAATTCCCAGCAGTAAATCCCAGCAGCTTTGCTAAACACACTACAACATCATTACTCTCTTATACTCATTCTCTCATTCTCCATATCTAGAAAATACGTCTATCTTACTGCTCCTATCTTCAAATACCTAAACACATCTTTATACTCTTCTCTTACAAAATTTCTCATCTTGGAAAGCAATCTCTACAACTTCTCCAATAGTTATAATCTCATATTTTCACTATCTTTAACCACCATATCTCTCATACTTCCATATATCACACATATTACAAATACTACATCTAACAAAACATCTATGTCTTTACCATCTCCACACTTCTCAAGAGATGCCGAACACTCATACAAAAGTCATTCTCATGGAAGGCATGAACTTCTATTACTAAAGCCCTTCTCATAGAAGGCACCAAGATCTTATATCAAAACCCTTCTCCTACAAGGCACAACTACTTCTTACATTAAACCCTTCTCTTAGAAGGCACATATACTTCATACAAAAGCCCTTCTCATGGAAGGCAACTCTATTCATAACTTCACAATAATTAAAAGAGCATTGTCAAAGGGGAAACTCATTTAAGTGCATGATAAGAGGGGCGAGCTTAACCAGCCCCTACACACAACTGGGCATACTCTCTCTCTCCCTCTAATTGCACCTATTTTTTCCCCTCAATCTTGAAGTTATCATAGCAAACTACCTCCCTACTGCTGCAGTTACTCTGCTGGGATATTATCAGCTCACAGAAGCTGTACAGCTGGGGCTACAAATCATACAAAGATAAGTGACCTTGCTTCCTTATCTTTAAATTTACATTATTGAGTATATGATTACTTCGCATTTAAATACATATTACTTTATTCCAACTACCATTACAACTATTAACCAAGACTTAAATTCGTTTAAATGCATGATAAACTAGCATTTACCGCTGGCATTCTACTGGAATCCCATCAACTCACACAAGCTGTACAACTGGGCTACAAACCATCAGAGATAAGTGACTTTGCTTCCTTATCTTTAAATTTACATTATTGAGTATATAACTACTTCACATTTTACTTTATTTCAACTACCATTACAACTACTAATCAAGGCTTAAACTCATTTAAATGCACGATAAACTAGCCTCAATCGCTGGCATTCTGCTGGAATCCTATCAGCCCACTGATGCTACACAGTTGGGCTACAAACCATACAAAAATAAGTGACTTTGCTTGCATATCTTTAAGTTTACATCGTTGAGTACATGATTACTTTATCTCTAAGTAAATGCTACTTTATTTCAACTGTTATTACAACTACTAATCAAAACTATCATATCAAACACATATTACATATTTACTCAACCATTATCGCGATTCTTAGACTTTGGCTTTAATGATTTTATAGGCTTAAAATATACACCGGTAGCCGTTGGACCACGTGGCCCAATGTCGAGTTCCAGATGTAACTCCCAAAAAAGAACCCGGGCCTAGTAAGATTATCCCTCCAACGAACCACA
Organism: Quercus wislizeni; assembly: GCA_023055345.1. Taxonomy (NCBI): domain Eukaryota; kingdom Viridiplantae; phylum Streptophyta; class Magnoliopsida; order Fagales; family Fagaceae; genus Quercus; species Quercus wislizeni. The sequence goes on along the minus strand of JALGQJ010000005.1, from coordinate 3,460,024 downwards.
CGTGGCTGGGCATTCGAAAAAGGCCCCCTAACAAAAGGTTATAATGAGAAAGTTTGATCTTTTCTAGAATGATAAAATAAAGGTAATTGAAGATGCTAATGTACTTTATTCCTCTTTCAACATAGTGTTTGCAAAATTCTCAAGGAAATATCAATGCTCCATATTGATTAGCATATGGTGTAATGGTAGGTCCACAATCATCATTCATGCTAAAAAAAATCATCATTTGTCTAAAAAATATCAATTGTGGCCTTTGGTATAATTTTTTTTTTTTATAAGAAATTTTTATATACATAGAATTATAGTGCCCAATTGATATGATTATCTTTATAATCTTAGGCCAGCCAGATAAACCAACCTAGCTTGTAACTCGTGCTTATGCATAGAAACACTCAACAATAGTAATTATTATCTTATCTAAGTGAATGAGGTGATTTTTTTGGCTTTCACACTGAGTATTATAAATTGATCATTATCATTGTGGTCTTCTTGGCATAAAAAATTTAAAATTTAAATAGGACACGTGATGTAAAATTAGGCTTCAAAATTTAATTTTAATTGGATTTTCTCTCAATTTTGGCTTTATATATGTGTGTTGGTGATTTTTAGAGAACAATTAAATAGTACCAAGCGTCCAACCACATGGATATTGAATGGTATCCCGATCCAAAAACATAGAACCTCATGAATTGGTTGGTACTTGATAGTTGATACTTTAGAATGGTAAGCAGGAAAGTAATCAGTTTACTTAATATTTTATTTTAATTTAAAATTTTCAATTGAAGAAAATATAAACCCTAGACACTTCTTTTTCTAGAAATCTTATAATACCTTCTTACTCTAAGCCATCTAGAACACCCTTGAAAAACCTAAAATGAAAGCCCTAATAAGCATAACACAAAGAGATTATTATTATTTTTTATTTTTACTAAAATAAAAAATAATAATAATAGAAAACTGAGAATTGAGTCGTAATCAAAGTTCAAAATTAGGTTATGCTAAAAACCAACAAGAAGATTAGAGAAGATCAAGTGTGTGACTTATCCAGGCTTTCGTGTGAGTTAACAAGTTTTTGAGTATCAATTTCTTTCCTGTCATGAAGTCGCATGAATCTATTCTTAGGGGTGAAGGAAAAATAAGTTACCTGAAAATATGCAGCTCTGCTTTTGACTTTTTGGTGCCCAGTTCTACATAACAGGCTAAGTCGAAACCAATTCAACATCGTGTGCATTGAAAATTACCTAAAACATGGAAGAGAGAGAGAGTACGTATGATTTCTTTTGCAAATCACTCTAGCTCTAACGCAAACTACTATAGAAACCCGGGTGCATAGTCTGTCATTAATATTCAATTTTGAGTAAGGTTGGCACTCGTTTTATGAAATATCGATCAAAATGATTTTGGGAGAGCCAAAATGAGGTATTGATATTTGTACCCTTTTGTTTGGCTTCTTAGGAATACAGGATGCTGTTTCCAACCAAAAAAAATAAAAGGTTTAAAAATAAAGAACACCTCATTTTGGATTTCTTGTTTACTGATGTTTTGTCACTGTAGCGATTGGAAAATATGCGTCGTTAAGTTTGGAAAGTTGGTTTGTCCAAAATTAATGATGTTTGAGTGATTGGAGCAGTGTTTGTAAGGTGGAAAGTAGGTTTGGTGTCAAAATCAGACAATGGAGAAGGTATTGAAGCCGGAGCAGTAGGTGCATGATAGAAAATGAGAAAGGCAAGGTTGTCAAAAAATACAAAAAATAAGATACCATATTATTTGAGACAAAAACAATTCTTTAGCTCAGAATGACCTTTCAACCAATATTCATTGAAATAGCATTCAAAATATTGCAAAACATAATACCATGGTTTTAAAAATAGGTATGGTGAAAGAACCGGAAAAAGTACTGATTATTAGTTTTCTGGTCAAATCGAGGTCGATCGATGGTCAAACCAATGACGTTATAAATAATTTAATTAATAATTATAAAAATAAATAAATAATTTTATAACTAATCATTTTAACTAAAAAATTAAACAATAGTAAAACATTAAACTTTGACTTATCAACTTTTAGACGCCATTGAACACAGTTCAACCAAAAAAAAAAAAAACATATACAAGCACTCACAGCCTACAAGTCTAATATAAAATATTTTAGTTATTTTTTAATTTTTCAAATAACAAAAAGTAAGTGCACCATGAGTAACAATATCATTACCCATTCGATATTTTTTCCCCTCCACACATTCTTGATTCTACATATCCCAAGATCCCCAACAACCACACATTTTGAAATTACATCCACCCGTTTTGGTACAACAGACAACAATAGTCAACAGTACCCACCTCACTTTTTGCTTTTTGCTTTTCATCTCTTTCTTCAATACTCTCTCTCTCTCTCTCTCTCTCTCTCTCTCTCTCTCTCTCTCTCTCTCTCTCGTGAATATGTGCAATGCAAGACGCAAGAGCAGAAAAAATAAGCCTCAGCTGAAGCAGACAGGCAAGACGCAAGAGCAGCAAAAAATAAGCCTCAACTGAAGCAGACAGATCATTATAAATCTGCTTATCTGTGGGCTTCTTTGATTCTTTCTCGACATAATATAATAAATCTGATTTTTTTTTTTTTTTCTTTTGAGCAAAAGGTAAGTAAAGTAAATCTGATGTTTTTGGTTTACTATGAGTGTCTTAGGCTTCTCCGCTTCATACTTGAGAGGGCATTTTTAAAATCAAAATCTCTCTTCTTAAATCTGAAACAACATCTCTCTTTTTAATTTAAAAATTTTTCTTTTCTGGCTTAACAGCCGAAATATTTATGAAGAAATGCTAAAAATGGTTTAACCGCACCGGTTTCCGGTTATGCCGGTTAAACCGGCGGTTTTTACTGTTCATCTGGTTCTTCTTTCATTTTTGGTTTTAACTAGTAACCAGACCGGATTAAGGTCCATTTTCGGTTGAACCAGCCGGTCCGGTCCGGTTTTTAAAACGTTGCATAATACACAAAAGCTAAAAAGTTGAATAGCTTAATACCCAATGCAAATCCTAATGATGTCAATAACGATGAACCCAATTAACAATCCCAAAGCTATTACAAACCCAAAACATAATAACATCAATTGCCAAATAGCAAATTTTTTCACTGCAGTCAAATAGCAAATGTTTTCACTGCAGCCATATCCAAGGTTTTCAGACCCGGACCGTTCATTGAACCCTAAAAAGGAGAGGTTCAAGGTTTTTGAGGTCAAATCGAGGTAGGACCGAAGTCAAACCGCGATGATGTCATAATTAATTTAATAATTAATTAAAGCCTAAATATAGATATTAAATTTATAAAACTAGCAAAATTGACAATATATCTATATGTGAGGGAAATTTAATGATTTTCAAGCATATATTTAATAATTAAATAAGAAAGTTAATAAAATAAAATAATAACTATAAAAATATTAAAATTTATGATTAATTTTTGAAATAAAGTTGAATATCTTTGAAGGATTTTAATTATAATTTTTTTTATTCCTTGTAAGAGATGGATAATTTAATTAAGTAGAATAAAATTGTGTTAAGTTGTTTTTTTTTTTTTTTTTAAATTGCTAAGGGGTTGGACCGCACAGTTCTCACTGGTTCGTACGATCCAACCCCGGTTTTAGCAGTTCACGGAATTAACAAAAAATCTAGTTCTTTAGGCTTAAAAAATCGGTTTTCATCCCGCTTCTCAATTTTCACAGTCCGACCTCCCGGTCTAGTCTGATTCTGAAAACCATGGCCATATCCCTAAAGGCATCTATAATATTTCAAGACCTCACCTACGACTCTCAGAAGCTAAAAATTTGGCTGCAGGTACTTTCCTTCTCATGCATAAACCCTGTCCTCTGCTGCTGCACTCAACAACATGTACATAAATTTCATGGTAAGTTGCAAATAAAACAATATTGGTCCTTAGAAACAGGGATACCTGAACCTACAAAACTCATAATATGTAAGATCATAACTTTCCCATAAACTATGGCACAATAAGGTAAAAGAGAGTTCATAGAAAACTAAACCAAAGACAGAACCACGGAAATTTGATCGTTCCCCTGATGTATGGTGGTTTCAGAAAGTCCCTGACAGTAAAATCATTCATGCATATACTAATATCTCAAATCAAACAAAAAGTTTCACACATGCTTATGGTGCAAGCTATTGAATTTGGTTCCCAGCAGGAGTAAATCAACAAACAAAAACATACTTTCTCAAAGATTTCCTTTCTGTTGACTAAAGGAAACAGGAATAACCAATTACTTCCTAAAAATTGTATGCCTAACATTATTAAAATTGACACCGTGCCTCTGTAAATCTTCCACAGTAAGAGTTTTACTCATTAGGCTGGTGGAATAAATTCCACACACACATATGTATCACAATTCTGGATAAAGGACACTGAAGAAAAATCCAATCAAAAGGAAAAGGATGAGTTGAAATTTTAGATATCATATTGGTGGTTAGGTTTGTTTGATTTAATGCGCCATCAATTACAGTTAGTCAAGGGATTCTAAATAAAGGCATTAACTAGTTTTCTAGCATTTTATTTTATTTTTTACTAGCCGCAGACTCAAGCAATGTGTGTGAATATATAAATATTATGTAATTGGGTGTAGTATATAAAAAGTAACAATTAATTCAAGTATTATCTTCTTTCTTTTTTTTTTTTTAAATATTTCTATAAGTATTTTTTTATCTTTTTATCTCTACAAATATATCATATTATTATTTTTTGTATGTTTGAATAACATTTTTCTAAGGTGAACTATATTCTTCTAAATCTCTCTCTCTCTCCCTCCCTCCCTCTCTCTCTCTCTCTCTACTTTCTTGTGGATTTTTTTCCTTTCTTATAATTCTGTTTAAGGTTGATGATTTTTTTTTTAAATGTGTTTTGATATTGTGTTTTTTTTTTTAAATTTCCCATTACTAAGTCTTCTCTCTCCCTTTTATACAGCTTTGCTTGAATTTTGATTTGGGTTAATACTTAGTTTTTTTTTTTTTAGGTTAATAAGAGTAACATTAATCATGATGAAATAAAAACAAAGAAAGAAAATACATGATGTTCATGATGGTGAACAAAAAAAAAATAAAATAAATAAATAAAAACAACAACAACAACAAACAACATTAAAGAAAAAATAACTCAAGAGACAATTCTAAGAGTAGAAAGAAACTCAACGATAGAAGAACAATTCAAAGAACCCCAATGCACCTAGACTAATCAAAAATATATAGTTCGCCGACATAAAACTTATACTTAGTTTTTTTGGAAATAAGAATTTGAGTTTATGTCAAAACACAATCTACATGGCTATGAATTTGAAAATGCCTGCCAATTTTTTGGGTGATAAATTATTATAAAAAGTCTATCTTTTATTCCTTTCGTTTCATCTTAATTTTGGTTAAAATAATGTTGTAAGTTTGTGATGAATTTATACTATTATAATAATCTCAGGGGTGTTATGGAAGCTGAAGTGAAAATTGTAGAATCATTAAAAGACTAATAGAAAAATAATGGAAAAAAAAATAATTTAGTTTATTAATGAAAAGAAAATAATAACATAGATGTTGATGTAGTTTAACAGGAGTATAGTAATAATAAATGTTACGCTTCAATGGCACAATAATTGTAGAGACTTAATGTGTAATAATTAAAAAGGAATAGGTATAATAAAAGTCTAATACCATACTTATGGGCCAGTTATTATCTAATACCATAATTATATCACTCATACAAATAAAAATAGGTGAAAACCACATTTTCGTCTCTACATTTTCACTCGATTCCACTTTGGTCCATAACTTTTTTTTCCACCGCTTTAAGTCCCTATCCTGAAAAACACCTCTCATTTTTGTCTCTGCCGTTATATCAAAGATAGAAAATGCATACATGACAAACGAAGTACACTGTTGGCACACTAAAAGCTGACGTGGCCATTAAAATAATGATAAAAAAAATTTATTTGGCATTTAAAAATGCCACGTCATTAAAAAAATTAATTTATCAATTTTAACTAAATTAAAAAATTAAAAACAGAAATAAAAACCAAAAATTACATGAATTGAGATCTAAGTGTGTCTTGAACAAGAAAACGGAGGAGGAGATAGAGAGAGAGAAACGTAGGTTTAGAATGTAGAGAGAGAGAGAGAGAGAGAGAGAGAGAGAGAGAGAGAGACAAACGGAGAGAAAGAAAAACGTAGAGAGGGAGAGTCAGACGTCAAATTTTGTTTGATTTCGAGATAGGTTTAGAAGGTAATAAATGAGGGTAATTAATGAGATTCTAATAAAAATATTTGTAATAATGAGAGTCTTTTTTTAACCGTTGGATCTACTTAAATCCAATAGTTTAAAAAAGGTCTTTAGAGTTACACCAGGTGTAACTTAAAGCCATCTCTCTCTCTCTCTCTCTCTCTCTCTCTCTCTCTCTATATATATATATATATAAAATTATGGTGTCCAATTGATATGATTATCTTTATAACCTTAGGGCTAGCCATATAAACCAAACTAACTTATAACTTGTGCTTACGCATAGAAACACTCATCAATAGTGATTAATGATTATTATCTTATCTAAGTGAGTGAGGTAATTTTTTTGGCTTTCATAGTCATACTGAGTATTATAAATTGATCGTTATCGTTGTGGTCTTCTTGGCACAATGATAAAATATATATATATATATATATATATATATATATATATATATATATATATTGTGCACTATTAAAAAACTTGGTATTAACATGTGTGATAGGCCAAGAATGTATTGACCCATTGTGATAAATTAACCAATTAATTAGCCAAGTGAATTAATTAAGTTAATTAACATGCAAAACACGTGGTAGTACAAAACAAATCACCTACTAAGTTAATATGCAGTGGAAAATAAAGTTGACACGATGATTTGTTTACGAATGGGGAAAACCTCTAAGGCAAAAATCCCACTGGGTGATTTTAAGGTCACCACTCCCGAGAATCCACTATTATCACAACAAGTGGTTACAAGTAAAGGAATCCCAGTACCTTATATTAGACATGGCAAAACCGGTCAAAATTTTCTGACCCGACCCGAAAAATACCTGACCCAAACTCGATTTTTTTGACCTTAAGCAAAAACGGGTTGACCCGTGACCTAACCCGATTTTTTTGCAGGTTAACCCGACCCAACCATAACCCATGACCCAACTCATTAAAAAAATTTTACTAAAAAGAATTTTAAACTACGTGCTAATACTATGTGCATAAAGCACAAAGTACCAGAACAGGCTGAACAGCAGAGCCAATCAGCCAAAGTGCCAAACCAATAGGCAATAAGTCAATAAATCATTAAATTACAAGAAGACAAAACAATAGCTTTTTCCTTTTTACATGCAATTTTCCTATTTGATTTTGAGGGCTTACGAATCACAAGTCCAATAAAGCTTCAATACTGCCTCCACAGGACCAAAGAGACATAACAATATGACATGAGAATGAGACAAGACTTAGAGTAGACAACACAACCATTATAAAATTAATTAATAAATAAATAAAATCTAATTCAATTGAGTCAATTGACTAGCTTAGCTGGAGTCCAACCAAAGCCAAAATTGTGATTCACAATTCACAAACATGAAATGAAACTGATGAATCATGAATGGGTCAAACAAAATGTTATGTTTATTTTTAAATATTTTTTTGTTTAGTTTATCTTGTAATCTAAATTTACTATTATTTTAAATGCAACAGGAACATGTGAACTTAAGAAGACCGATAACTTGCTACTTTACTGGCTTGCTTGTTTTATTTGTTTTAAGATCTATCTCTTTTTGAAGTTGTAAACTTATAATTATATGCATTTTAACGGTGAACTATTAACATTGAAGACTTTTTCCATTATGAATTTATGACTATAAATAATTTTTGTCATGCTCAAAAGTCAAAACTGTCAGAATTTGAAGGATATTAACAAGTGGCATTAAGTGCAATTCATTTGCTTAATTGATTTTATTCATTCTCTCTAAACAAGTTGTCATTGCTTTGTTTTTGTAATTGAAAAAAAAAATTATTTGAAAAATACAGGTAAACCCAACCTGACCCACAATCCGATTAACCCATTTAAAAATGACCCGTGACTCGTTTGACCCACCAACCCGATTGACCCGACCCGAACTCGACCCGACTCGACCCAACCCGCCCGTTTTGCCATGTCTACCTTATACCAACCTACAATTGAACCCTTACCCCAATACCCAATTGAACTTGTTCTGTAGTAACAATCTCTCCTTTTAATGCACGGCTCCCAATACATGACTAACTAATCAATATGCGGATCCCAGTATGCAGCTTACACACCAACTTGAGAAAGATGCTGGCTACAAAGTTCTTCAGTCCATTCACACGATGAAGATCACGAGGCTCCTTGGTCACAAAACCCTATGACATACAAACACAACAACTTCTTGAAGAGAAAAATGAGCTAGGGCAAATTGTCTCCGATCACAATATGCTTGTGTAAAACCTTTGCATCAAGTTGCACTCACTTGCATTTGCTGTGATGGCCCTTAAAATAATCATTATATATGTTTAGGGTTGTGAGAAAAGAAAGCCCAAACATCTATACATAGAATGGATGAAAATCAGAACTGAAAATTTGATTTTCGTAAATCTCAATAGATAGGGTATCTATCGAGCAGCTGTCGAGCATCGGGCTAAACTACCTTTTAAACCTTGATAGATACTATTTGTCGAATTTTAAAATCCAGCACTTCTTCACTTGATTTTTGGACAGACTTGCATGGCTTTAACACTTGGACTTGAACTCTTGTTCCTTGAAGCATTAAACACATCCTAGATCTACCCAATTACAAGTAAAGTGCATTTTGTCAAAGGATTAGCCAATTTTATATTGACATATGTTCCTAACATGATTCACATATGTCCTAACAATGTGTAATGACCCAAAAATGTTAAAACAATAGTTAAAAAATAGTGAAAAAGCTAAATATGAAATGGGTAATTTTTGTGAAAAATATGGTCTACCCCCCATTGCCCCTTCTAGGCAAAAACGAAATAAGAGACAAGATAAGGCCCACAAAAATTATAAATATAAAAGATATAAAAGATGTTTTACTAAAACTAGTAAATTTTATGATAAAAAGAAAAATGTCCATAAGAAACATGATAAGCAGAAATATGGTAAAGGAAATTGTTTCAATTGCAGGAAATTTGGTCACTTTAGTAAAAACTGCAAACAAAAACTTGGTAAATTGAAGAATAAGCTCAATATGTTAAATATCGATGATACTGATAAAGAAGATCTGTTTTGAATACTTGAATCAAGATCTTCTGCTTCATCTAATTCATCGGAAGATGATTTTCTCTCCTCAACTGATTCTGGCTATCACTCTAACAGTTAGCCTTCTGATACCCCTAATATTAAAATTGGTTGTATCAAACTTTTTTATTATTATTGCTTATTTACATTCTTGCTAATTATTTGGGATATTGTTTGTTGTATCAAACTTGTTTATTCACTATTATTTTTCCAATAGTAAATGCTATATGAGATTCCTTCATGATGCATGAAATCATTTTCATGGGTGATTTTAAAGGAGAAAAAAAATTTTCATATTACATCATTTATTCATTTAGATGTTGTAATTTTGATCTTATGATAATATCTTTGTTATTTCATGTATATTATTTCATATTTCATATAAAGAAAATGAATGAATCTAATCTATATAACATGTGTACAACATTAAATAAATAGTAACCATATTCTATTTTTATTATTATCCTCAAAGCACAGGATGCTAATCAAACCCATGTTTAAATTAGAATTGATATACTATTGCAAGTTCTTCCTCTTTGAATCAAATAAATTCATATATGAAAGAGGTTTACAATAATTTCTTTCAAAATTGAATATATAAGCTACGTTCGAGGGGAAGTTACAGTCTATCATTGGCATTTATGGTAGAATCCATCTAGGGCTTGAAAGGCGACGGTTTACCTTATGGCAGAAATTAGTGATTCAAGTCTGCTTATCTCCAAATAGTGCATTTAGCCGAGAAAAAAATGGAGTATTGGTCAGAGCAAGCTGCCTCACTCTATAACTATACATAATTGGGAGAAGCTCATTTGAAACTAGAGATAGAAATGCCTCATTTTGTTTCCCTCTAGACCTCCGGTTCTTGATTACCAAGCATACTGGCCAGTACATACCAAAAAAATTTTAATTTTGTAAATTTTGAATTTTTGAAAGGTCAGAATGGTAACTTATTAGTATTATTTATTTTCTTAGTATGCAATGAACAATTAAGCTTTCTATTTTTTATATTGTGTTTTTTTTTTTTTTAATTGATGCTAAAGTCTAAAATCATGAATAATTTATTCTGAATTGAGGTAATGTTTTATGGTAAACTTTAATATTTATTATAATACACACACACAAATATATATTTATAAATATAAAAAATAATGGTAAACCCAAAACGGTACACCGGTATTGGCCAGTACCAAAATATATCGTTCCATTAGTCGAATCGATACAGCCTATGGTACGAGATTGACTCCTTTGATATTGAATCGAAGGAATATCAAAGATTATTCTAGAAAAAATGTTTTTCCAAGAGGTAGATGAAGATAGCAGAGGTGGGAAGCGTAGAAGACATCTATAGATGCATTATAAAAGAAGATCCTCAATTTACTATATCAAGTCGCTACAAAGAGTAAATATCAAACTATAATTAACTTAATAACATAAGTTTGTGAAAAATGATAAAGTATTCTTAATAGAATCTTTAGAGAAGAAATGCTTGAACTAGCTAGAAAGGTTATAATGAGAAAGTTTGATCTTTTCTAGAATGATAAAACAAAGGTAATTGAAGATGCAAATGTACTTTATTCCTCTTTCAACATAGTGTTTGCAAAATTCTCGAGGAAATATCAATGCTCAATATTGATTAGCATCTGGTGTAATGGTAGGTCCACAATCATCATTCATGCTAAAAAAAATCATCATTTGTCTAAAAAATATCAATTGTGGCCTTTGGTATAATTTTTTTTTTATAAGAAATTTTTATATACATAGAATTATAGTGCCCAATTGATATGATTATCTTTATAATCTTAGGCCAGCCATATAAACCAAACTAGTTTGTAACTCGTGCTTATGCATAGAAGCACTCAACAATAGTAATTATTATCTTATCTAAGCGAATGAGGTAATTTTTTTGGCTTTCACACTGAGTATTATAAATTGATCATTATCATTGTGGTCTTTTTGGCATAAAAAATTTAAAATTTAAATAGGACATGTGATGCAAAATTAGGCTTCAAATTTTAATTTTAATTAGATTTTCTCTCAATTTTGGCTTTATATGTGTGTTGGTGATTTTTAGAGAGCAATTAAATAGTACCAAGCACCCCCCCCCCCCCCAAATTCTTTTTATTTTAAATGATTTTTATATGTATGCAATTGACAGGTCTTTAAAAAGAAAAAAAAAAAATTTAAATCCTATCCATAAAAGAAATTTGTGAAATTGCACAAAGGAACCAAAATAAACACAAAATATATCCAACCACATGGATATTGCATGGGATCTCGATCCAAAAACATAAAACCTCATGAATTGGTTGGTACTTGATAGTTGATACTTTAGAATGGTAAGCAGGAAAGTAATCAGTTTACTTAATATTCTATTTTAATTTAAAATTTTCAATTGAAGAAAATATAAACCCTAGACACTTCTTTTTCTAGAAATCTTATAATACTTTCTTACTCTAAGCCATCTAGAACACCCTTGAAAAACCTAATATGAAAGCCCTAATAAGCATAACACAAAGAGATTATTATTATTATTTTTTTTTAATCAGTCTTTAGTATTTAATATGGTTACTCAGGAATAAAAATATTTAAATACCATTAAACTATAAAGCTTTTTTAATAAAAGTTTAAGAGCATGGACCCAAACAAGATACAACACATTAGGGATGCAATCCTTAATTAATTAGGATATATATATATATATATATATATATATATATATATATATATATATATATATTTTGTAAGGACTTGCATGAGACCCTCAACCCAATGGATGTGGACAATGGCCCAACGAGCTCAAATCAATATATTTGTTATAGAGAGTGTATTTTATAAGTAAGAAACTCAATAAGTCAAGTACAAACCATGACAAATTGGAATCGTGCTAGAAGGATAAAAAAGCACAACTTGAATGGAATTACGATCCTTAGTCAAGTCCGAGGAGGGAGTGTTCTTATATTAACTCAGGCTTTTTTCTTTTAAGTACAAAAAGTTCTCTGTTTGTTTTCTCTCCCTTTTTCATGTCCCATTTCTCACGAGAGCCTTTTCCTTATATAGTCCTGTTCTTCTCAATCCCAGCCTTCCACTTGTTGACTATGTAAATGATATCCTGGATGCTTGTCCCATTAGAACCTTCCTGGAAAATTGGTGTGTAGCTATAAGGCTGAACATCATTGTTCAGGCATCACTTTCACATTAATGTGGCTAGTTGGTTAGATGCAGTACATTTAATGTGGTGGAGGCAGCCTTCTTCTCAGATATTTCTTAGTTCACCGTTAACTTTTTTCTCTGACGCTTATCTTCCTAAAGCATGACTAAGTAGGGGTCTCTGCTAGCACTAAAGATTGAGTGGGTGCTTTTCCCTCCCTTTTTCATGCCCCATTTCTCACGGGAGCCTTTTCCTTATATAGTCCTGTTCTTCTCAATCCCAGCCTTCCACTTGTTGACTATGTAAATGATATCCTGGATGCTTGTCCCATTAGAACCTTCTTGGAAAATTGGTGTGTAGCTATAAGGCTGAACATCATTGTTCAGGCATCACTTTCACATTAATGTGGCTAGTTGGTTAGGTGCAGTATATTTAATGTGGTGGTGGCAGCCTTCTTCTCAGATATTTCTTAGTTCACCATTGACTCTTTTCTCTGACACTTATCTTCCCAAAGCATGACTGAGTAGGGGTCTCTACTAGCACTAAAGATTGAGTGGGTGCTTTTCTTATTTCATGCTTTCCAAAAAGAATCTTGGAACATGCATAATAGAGGGGCTTAGAAAGTATAGAGCCTTAAGTAATAGCTAGTATGGACAAAGGGAGGAACGACACTAGATTTGGTCTGCAGAAATGGAGACATCTACTACTTGCACAATTTGAGAATGTCCCCAACTTACAACGGCTCGCATAAGTCTGCCACAAGAGACAATCAGTACCAGTACCATTAGATTCCATGATCTTAAAGCACACATATATGTATGTATGTATAATGTTTTCATACAAATGATGATATCAATGATATCATACATAAAAGGACACCCCCTCCTCCCCCCAATAAAAAACAAGTGTTGCAGTAAGAGCCAAGAGGTACCTTATGTTTATCATTTGGTTGATTTAGTGGCCTTGTTTGTGCTCCAATTGCAACCAGACATCTAGTTGGTATATGTAAGGGGTTACATGTATGACTCAATTAATATTACGAGCAAAAATGAGATTTTAAAATATGTACCTCAATTTTATAAAATGCATAATGTGGGTCCCCAAAGAATTAGATACAACCTTTATATTAAAAAAAAAAAAAAGCCCAACAAAGCGCTTAGATTTGTATTTTCCTCCCTCTATAAATAGAGATTTGTGCAAGAGTAGAGTTACCAAGTAAAACCTCTTTGCATTCACTTACCTCTAAGTTCTATTCCTATGGCCCCAGTACCCCTTTCTCCAGTCAAGGTTGGGCACATTGATGATGTCCAAGAACTAAGAAACGCTTAGCCAACTACAATTCCAGAAAGATTTGTTAAGGGACATGACAGAGAGGCCAACACTAGCCACAGCTCTATCATCAACTAGTGTTTTGGTCTCCATGATTGTACCTTCTATACTTGCATGGGGATACTGTACTCTCCATGATTGTACCTTCTATACTTGCATGGGGATGCAAGTATAGAAGGTACAATCATGGATAGTACAGTAAACACTATGTAACAAGCAAGTTGCAAGGTAAAAAAGCCCTGGATTTTGCCAAGATTCACACAAAGATCTCGAACTAGGAAGGCCCACTTAGCCCCCCTACCTTGGGATACCCATTATTAAACTTTGTATAAAGGGTATAATATGATTTTCTGTTTTTTTCTTTTTTTCTTTCTTTTTTTTTCTGGTCTGGGAGGTACCGACGAAGGCACGGCCGCAGTCGAAGCTGAAGTCAGAGCCCCTACAAGCAACGTAGCTATGAAGAGCGCTCTCATGGTGGACGTGGTTCTAGCAAAAACGAGTCAGACGAAGGCACTCACAAAATTTTCCACATAAAAATTGTGTTTAGGAGTGTTCTGAAGGATCAATTTTTGTTTTGTCTACAAGCCCTTTATCTATATTTCTTCAAATTATTCTGCTTAGGGGGAAAATTTTGGTTAGTGAATTTCATACAAGATTGATATCAATGTGTTGTAGATTTTAATGGATAAGAATTCTTACGTAGCCTGTCTTGGGTCCTTGCCATGATGCAATGACTACTTTATGCAATTACAGCGTTGCTTATAGCACCTTTATGTTGCTCCGTAGGCTTTACATTTTCTATTTTCATTTTCTGTTTTTAATATGCTAATTGAAAATAATTTTACCAGCTTTAAATTTTAATGTGTTGCAGGATGATGATGAGGATGATGATATTAGTGGTGATGAGGATATGTCTTTTGGTTCTGCTGAGGATGATGATGAGCCTGAAGAGACACCTAAGAAGGTATAGAAATATATCTTGTATTCTCTCTAACTCTCTCTTCTATCTATTTGAATATTTTTGACGTTGCTGATGTTTTTATAAATTGTTGATATCACCTCTTTTTGTTGAAGGTTGAATCAAGCAAGAAGAGACCTTCTGAATCCGCAACTAAAACTCCAGTCCCTGCTAAAAAGGCAAAAGCAGCTACTCCTCAAAAAACTGGTGAGTTTGTTTCTATGTTGTCCAAATTTGTGGTTGCTTGCTTTTTAAACTAAGGGTCCAGGGGTTTGATGATCATGTTTTGTCCCTACAATCAAAGTTGACCTTCCATTTCTTATTCTGGTTGTGTTATTTGTTTTCTAAAAAATCAAAGTTGATCACATGGAAAAATATCTATGTTTGCAACAGTTTCACTCTCTTTTCATGTGTGTTTAATTCCATATCAATTTTTTCATCTCTTGTCCACGCAGATAGGTCACGCCTTTTGTTGTGACATGATTGGAATCAATTATTTTTCTGGAAATATGTATCTTCCTGTGACATGATTGGAATCAATAATTTTCTGAGAAAAGCTTACTAAACTCTGCACCTTTAACATGATTTCCTATTTTTTGTTTATATGCTTTAGATGGTAAGAAGGTCGGTGGTCATACAGCGACTCCACATCCTTCCAAGAAGGGTGCAAAGACTCCTGCAACTAGTGAGAAATCTAAGCAAAAGTCCCCAAAATCTGGTGGTTCATTCTCTTGCCAGACCTGCAGCAAGTATGGTTACTCACTCCACTTTTCTCCAATTCTATAACTGAGGTTGCTTTCTAGTCTGAAATGCTTCTCTATATATACACAGGACTTTCGGCTCTGAAGTTGGTCTTCAGTCCCACACAAAGGCCAAGCATGCTGGCGATTAGTGATTGGGCTATCACAACATTTGCTACTGTAGCATGATCTGGATTTTCCTGGAAATGGATTCATAGAGAGCTAGGGGTTACTAGATTTTGGCACCATACATGAGAGAGGGTTCTAGTTGAATGTCCTGTTTTTGGAGTCTGTCTTTCCGGATTTAGTTCTCTCATATTTTTGGATAACGTAAAATGAGGTTATTTTTATTGTTATTATGAATTTTTTTTCTTCTTGCTTTGTAATCTGCTTTTATTTTACATAACATGGGAGAATGATGGAAGTCTTGGGAGAATTATGAATGCATCGGATTCAAGTGTGTCTTTATCAAATGAGAGAATTTGGCTGCGATTGTTCAATATGACTAAATAACTAAGTAACTAAATCATTACTTAAAATAAGCACAGATAGTCTTTACATCAACAGTATGGTCTGTGAAACTCCGTGGCGAATATTGTCTATGCTATGTAATGATTGTTTATTAATACTTAAATTTGTTTCTTTTTTTATTTTTTTGGTAGAATTTATCAAAATTAGTAGTTCAGAAAACTGAGAATTGAGTCGTAATCAAAGTTCAAAATTAGGTTATGCTAAAAACCAACAAGAAGATTAGAGAAGATCAAGTGTGTGACTTATCCAGGCTTTCGTGTGAGTTAACAAGTTTTTGAGTATCAATTTCTTCCCTGTCATGAAGTCGCATGAATCTATTCTTAGGGGTGAAGGAAAAATAAGTTACCTGAAAATATGCAGCTCTGTTTTTGACTTTTTGGTGCCCAGTTCTACATAACAGGCTAAGTCGAAACCAATTCAACATCGTGTGCATTGAAAATTACCTAAAACATGGAAGAGAGAGAGGACGATTGATTTCTTTTGCAAATCACTCTAGCTCTAATGCAAACTACTATAGAAACCCGGGTGCACAGTCTGTCATTAATATTCAATTTTGAGTAAGGTTGGTACTCGTTTTATGATATATCGATCAAAATGATTTTGGGAGAGCCAAAATGGGGTATTGATATTTGATATTTGTCCCCTTTTTGTTTGGCTTCTTAGGAATACAGGATGCTGTTTCCAACCAAAAATAAAAAATAAAAGGTTTAAAAATAAAGAACACCTCATTTTGGATTTCTTGTTTACTGATGTTTGGTCGCTGTAGCGATTGGAAAATATGCGTCGTTAAGTTTGGAAAGTTGGTTTGTCCAAAATTAATGATGTTTGAGTGATTGGAGCAGTGTTTGTAAGGTGGAAAGTAGGTTTGGTGTCAAAATCAGACAATGGAGAAGGTATTGAAGCCGGAGCAGTAGGTGCATGATAGAAAATGAGAAAGGCAAGGTTGTCAAAAAATACAAAAAATAAGATACCATATTATTTGAGACAAAAACAATTCTTTAGCTCAGAATGACCTTTCAACCAAAATCGATTGAAATAGCATTCAAAATATTGCAAAACATAATAACATGGTTTTAAAAATAGGTATGGTGAAAGAACCGGAAAAAGTTCTGATTATCAGTTTTCTGATCAAATCGGGGTCCGATCGATGGTCGAACCGATGACGTTATAAATAATTTAATTAATAATTATAAAAATAAATAAATAATTTTATAACTAATCATTTTAACTAAAAAATTAAATAATAGTAAAACATTAAACTTTGACTTATCAACTTTTAGACACCATTGAACACAGTTCAACAAAAAAAAAAAAAAAAAACATATACAAGCACTCACAGCCTACAAGTCTAATATAAAATATTTTAGTTATTTTTTAATTTTTCAAATAACAAAAAGTAAGTGCACCATGAGTAACAATATCATTACCCATTTGATATTTTTTCCCCTCCATACATTCTTGATTCTACATATCCCAAGATCCCCAACAACCACACATTTTGAAATTACATCCACCCGTTTTGGTACAACAAACAACAATAGTCAACAGTACCCACCTCACTTTTTGCTTTTTGCTTTTCATCTCTTTCTTCAATACTCTCTCTCTCTCTCTCTCTCTCTCTCTCTCTCTCTCTCTCTCTCTCTCTCTCTCTCTCTCTCGTGAATATGTGCAGTGCAAGACGCAAGAGCAGAAAAAATAAGCCTCAGCTGAAGCAGACATGCAAGTCGTAAGACGCAAGAGCAGCAAAAAATAAGCCTCAACTGAAGCAGACAGATCATTATAAATCTGCTTATCTTTGGGCTTCTTTGATTCTTTCTCAACATAATATAATAAATCTGATTTTTTTTTTTTTTTTCTTTTGAGCAAAAGGTAAGTAAAGTAAATCTGATGTTTTTGGTTTACTGTTAGTGTCTTAGGCTTCGTCACTTCATACTTGAGAGAGCATTTTTAAAATCAAAATCTCTCTTCTTAAATCTGAAACAACATCTGTCTTTTTAATTTTAAAATTTTTCTTTTTTGGGTTAACAGCCGAAATATTTATGAAGAAATGCTAAAACTGGTTTAACCGCACCAGTTTCTGATTATGCCGGTTAAACCGGCGGTTTTCACTGTTCATCCGGTTTTTCTTTTATTTTCGGTTTTAACTAGTAACCAGACCGGATTAAGGTCCGTTTCTAATTGAACCGGCCGGTCCGATCTGGTTTTTAAAATGTTGCATAATACACAAAAGCTAAAAAGTTGAATAGCTTAATACCCAATGCAAATCCTAATGATGTCAATAACGATGAACCCAATTAACAATCCCAAAGCTATTACAAACCCAAAACACAATAACATCAATTGCCAAATAGCAAATTTTTTCGCAATAGTCAAATAGCAAATGTTTTCACTGCAGCCATATCCAAGGTTTTCAGACTCGGACCGTTCATTGAACCGTAAAAATGAGAGGTTCAAGGTTTTTAAGGTCAAACCGAGGTCGAACCGGAGTCGAACCGTGATGACGTCATAATTAATTAAAGCCAAAATATAGATATTAAATTTATAAAACTAGCAAAATTGACAATATATCTATATATGTGAGGGAAATTTAATGATTTTCAAGCATATATTTAATAATTAAATAAGTTAATAAAATAAAATAATAACTATAAAAACATTAAAATTTATGATTAATTTTTGAAATAAAGTTGAATATCTTCGAAGGATTTTAATTATAATTTTTTTTATTCCTTGTAAGAGATGAATAATTTAATTAAGTAGAATAAGATTGTGTTAAGTTGTTTTTTTTTTTTTTTTAAATTGCTAAGGGGTTGGATCGCACGGTTCTCACCGGTTCGTGCGGTCCAACCCCGGTTTTAGTAGTTCACAGAATTAACAAAAAATCTAGTTCTTTAAGCTTAAAAAATCGATTTTCATCCCGGTTCTCGATTTTCACGGTCCGACCTCCCGGTCCAGTCCAATTCTAAAAACCATGGCCATATCCCTAAAGGCATCTATAATATTTCAAGACCTCACCTACGACTCTTAGAAGCTAACAATTTGGTTGCAGGTACTTTCCTTCTCATGCATAAACCCTGTCCTCTGCTGCTGCACTCAACAACCTGTACATAAATTTCATGGTAAGCTGCAAATAAAACAATATTGGTCCTTAGAAGCAGGGATACCTGAACCTACAAAACTCATAATATGTAAGATCATAACTTTCCCATAAACTATGGCAAAATAAGGTAAAAGAGAGTTCATAGAAAACTAAACCAAAGACAGAACCATGGAAATTTGATCGTTCCCCTGATGTGTGGTGGTTTCAGAAAGTCCCTGACAGTAAAATCATTCATGCATATACTAATATCTCAAATCAAACAAAGTTTCACACATGCTTATGGTGCAAGCTATTGAATTTGGTTCCCAGCAGGAGTAAATCAACAAACAAAAACATACTTTCTCAAAGATTTCCTTTGTGTTGACTAAAGGAAACAGGCTTAACCAATTACTTCCTAAAAATTGTATGCCTAACATTATTAAAATTGACACCGTGCCTCTGTAAATCTTCCACAGTAAGAGTTCTACCCATTAGGCTGGTGGAATAAATTCCACACACATATATGTATCACAATTCTGGATAAAGGACACTGAAGAAAAATCCAATCAAAAGGAAAAGGATGAGTTGAAATTTTAGATATCATATTGGTGGTTAGGTTTGTTTGATTTAATGCGCCATCAATTACAATTAGTCAAGGGATTCTAAATAAAGGAATTAACTAGTTTTCTAGCTTTTTATTTTATTTTTTACTAGCCGCAGACTCAAGCGATGCGTGAAAATATATAAATATTATGTAATTTGGTGTATTATATAAAAAGTAACAATTAATTCAAGTATTATCTTCTTCTTTTTTAAAAAAAATATTTCTATAAGTATTTTTTTATCTTTTTATCTCTACAAATATATCATATTATTATTTTTTGTATGTTTGAATAACATTTTTCTAAGGTGAACTATATTCCTCTAAATCTCTCTCTCTCCCTTCCTCTCTCTCTCACTCTCTCTCTCTCTCTCTCTACTTTCTTGTGGATTTTTTTTTCTTTCTTATAATTCTATTTAAGGTTGATGATTTTTTTTTTAAATGTGTTTTGATATTGCGTTTTTTTTTTTTTAATTTCCCATTACTAAGTCTTCTCTCTCCCTTTTATACAGCTTTGCTTGAATTTTGATTTGGGTTAATACTTAGTTTTTTTTTTTTTAGGTAAATAAGAGTAACATTAATCATGATGAAATAAAAACAAAGAAAGAAAATACATGATGTTCATGATGGTGAACATAAAAAATAAATAAATAAATAATAATAAAAAAACAACAACAACAACAAACAACATTAAAGAAAAAATAACTCAAGAGACAATTCTAAGAGTAGAAAGAAACTCAATGATAGAAGAACAATTCAAAGAACCCCAACGCACCTAGACTAATCAAAAATATATAGTTCGCCGACATAAAACTTATACTTAGTTTTTTTGGAAATAAGAATTCGAGTTTATGTCAAAACACAATCTACATGGCTATGAATTTGAAAATGCCTTCCAATTTTTTGGGTGATAAATTATTATAAAAAGTCTATCTTTTATTCCTCTTGTTTCATCTTAATTTTGGTTAAAATAATGTTGTAAGTTTGTGATGAATTTATACTATTATAATAATCTCAGGGGTGTTATGGAAGCTGAAGTGAAAATCGTAGAATCATTAAAAGACTAATAGAAAAATAATGGAAAAAAAATAACTTAGTTTATTAATGAAAAGAAAATAATAACATAGATGTTGATGTAGTTTAACAGGAGTATAATAATAATAAATGTTACGCTTCAATGACACAATAATTGTAGAGACTTAATGTGTAATAATTAAAAAGGAATAGGTATAATAAAAGTCTAATACCATACTTATGGGCCAGTTATTATCTAATACCATAATTATATCACTCATACAAATAAAAATAGGTGAAAACCACATTTTCGTCTCTACATTTTCACTCGATTCCACTTTGGTCCATAACTTTTTTTTCCACCGCTTTCAATTCCTATCTTGAAAAATGCCTCTCGTTTTTGTCCCTGCCATTACATCAAAGATAGAAAATGCACACATGGCAAACGGAGTACACTGTTGGCACACTAAAAGCTTATGTGGCCATTAAAATAATAATAGAAAAATGTTATTTGGCATTTAAAAATGCCACGTCATTAAAAAATTAATTTATTAATTTTAACTAAATAAAAAAATTTAAAACAAAAATAAAAACCAAAAATTACATGAATTGAGATCTAAGTGTGTCTTGAACAAAAAAATGGAGGAGGAGATAGAGAGAGAGAAACGTAGGTTTAGAATGTAGAGAGAGAGAGAGAGAGAGAGAGAGAGAGAGAGAGAGACAAATGGAGAGAAAGAAAAACATAGAGAGGGAGAGTCAGACGTCAAATTTTGTTAGGTTTCGAGATAGGTTTAGAAGGTAATAAATGAGGGTAATTAATGAGATTCTAATAAAAATATTTGTAATAATGAGAGTTTTTTTTTAACCGTTGGATCTACTTAAATCCAATGGTTTAAAAAAGGTCTTTAGAGTTACACCAGATGTAACTTAAACCCATCTCTCTCTCTCTCTCTCTCTCTCTCTCTCTCTCTCTCTCTCTCTCTCTCTCTCTCTCTATATATATATATATATATATATATATATATATATATAATTATGGTGTCCAATTGATATGATTATCTTTATAACCTTAGGGCTAGCCATATAAACCAAACCAACTTATAACTTGTGCTTACGCATAGAAACACTCATCAACAGTGATTATTGATTATTATCTTATCTAAGTGAGTGAGGTAATTTTTTTGGCTTTCACATTCACACTGAGTATTATAAATTGATCATTATCGTTGTGGTCTTCTTGGCACAATGATAAATATATATATATATATATATATATATATATATATATATATATATATATATTGTGCACTATTAAAAAACTTGGTATTAACATGTGTGATAGGCCAAGAATGTATTGACCCCTTCTGATAAATTAACCAATTAATTAGCCAAGTGAATTAATTAAGTTAATTAACATGCAAAACACGTGGTAGCACAAAAAAATCACCTACTAAGTTAATTTGTTTACGAATGGGGAAATCCTCTAAGGCAAAAACCCCACCGGGTGATTTTGTCACCATTCCCGAGAATCCACTATTATCACAACAAGTGGTTACAAGTAAAGGAATCTCAGTACCTTATACTAGACATGGCAAAACGGGTTAAAATTTTCTAACTCGACCTGGCCCAACCCGAAAAATACCTGACCCAAACCCGATTTTTTTTACCTTAAGCAAAAATGGGTTGACCCATGACCCAATCCGATTTTTTTGCGGGTCAATCCGACCCGACCTGAATAACCCATGACCCGACCCGTTAAAAAAATTTTACTAAAAAGAATTTTAAACTACGTCCTGATACTAAGTGCATAAAGCACAAAGTACCAGAACAAGCTGAACAGCAGAGCCAATCAGCCAAAGTGCCAAACCAATAGGCAATAAGTCAATAAATCATTAAATTACAAGAAGACAAAACAATAGCTTTTTCCTTTTTACATGCAATTTTCCTATTTGATTTTGAGGGCTTACGAATCACAAGTCCAATAAAGCTTCAATACTGCCTCCACAGGACCAAAGAGACATAACAATATGACATGAGAATGAGACAAGACTTAGAGTAGACAACACAACCATTATAAAAAAAATAAATAAATAAAATCTAATTCAGTTGAGTCAATTGACTAGCTTAGCTGGAGTCCAACCAAAGCCAAAATTGTGATTCACAATTCACAAACATGAAATGAAACTAATGAATCATGAAAGAGTCAAACAAAAATGTTATGTTTATTTTTAAATCTTTTTTTGTTTAGTTTATCTTGTAATCTAAATTTACTATTATTTTAAATGCAATAGGAATATGTGGACTTAAGAAGACCAATAACTTGCTACTTTGCTGGCTTGCTTGTTTTATTTGTTTTAAGATCTATCTCTTTTTTAAGTTATAAACTTGTAATTATATGCAATTTTACGGTGAACTATTAACATTGAAGACTTTTTCCATCATGAATTTATGACTATAAATAATTTTTATCATGCTCAAAAGTCAAAACTATCAGAATTAGAAGGATATTAACAAGTGGCATTAAGTGCAATTCATTTGCTTAACTGATTTTATTCATTCTCTCTAAACAAGTTGTCATTGCTTTGTTTTTGTAATTGAAAAAAAAAATATTTGAAAAATACAGGTAAACCCGACCCGACCCGCAACCCGATTAACCCGTTTAAAAATGACCCGTTTTGACCCGTGACTCATTTGACCTGCCAACCCGATTGACCCGACCCGACCTGACCCTACCCGCCTGTTTTGCCATGTCTACCTTATACCAACCTACAGTTGAACCCTTACCCCAATACCCAATTAGACTTGTTCTGTAATAACAATCTCTCCTTTTAATGCACGGCTCCCAGTACGTGACTAACCAATCAATATGCGGATCCCAGTATGCGGCTTACACACCAACTTGAGAAAGATGCTGGCTACAAAGTTCTTCAGTCCATTTACACGATGAAGATCACGAAGCTCCTTGGTCACAAAACCCTACGACGTACAAACGTAGCAACTTCTTGAAGAGAAAGATGAGCTAGGGCAAATTGTCTTTGATCACAATATGCTTGTGTAAAACCTTTACATCAAGTTGCACTCACTTGCATTTGCTGTGATGGCCCTTAAAATAATCATTATATATGTTTAGGGTTGTGAGAAAAGAAAGCCCAAACATCTATACACAGATTGGATGAAAATCAGAACTGAAAATCTGATTTTCATAAATCTCAATAGATAGGGCATCTATCGAGCAGTTGTCGAGCATCGGGCTAAACTGCCTTTTAAACCTCGATAGATACTATTTGTCAAGTTTTAAAATCCAGCACTTCTTCACTTGATTCTTGGACAAACTTGCATGGCTTTAACACTTGGACTTGAACTCTTGTTCCTTGAAGCATTAAACACATCCTAGATCTATCCAATTACAAGTAAAGTGCATTTTGTCAAAGGATTAGCCAATTTTATATTGGCATATGTTTCTAACATGATTCACATATGTCCTAACAATGTGTAATGACCCAAAAATGTTAAAACAACAGTTAAAAAATAGTGAAAAAGCTAAATATGAAATAGGTAATTTTTGTGAAAAATGTGGTCTACCCCCCATTGCCCCTTCTAGGCAAAAACGAAATAAGAGACAAGATAAGGCCCACAAAAATTATAAATATAAAAGATATATAGACGTTTTACTAAAACTAGTAAATTTTATGATAAAAAGAAAAATGTCCATAAGAAACATGATAAGCAGAAATATGGTAAAGGAAATTGTTTCAATTGCAGGAAATTTGGTCACTTTAGTAAAAACTGCAAATAAAAACCTGGTAAATTGAAGAATAAGCTCAATATGTTAAATATCGATGATAGTGATAAAGAAGATCTGTTTTGAATACTTGAATCAAGATCTTCGGCTTCATCTAATACATCGGAAGACGATTTTCTCTCCTCAACTGATTCTGGCTATCACTCTAACAGTTAGCCTTCTAATACCCCTAATATTAAAATTGGTTGTATCAAACTTTTTTATTATTATTGTTTATTTAAATTCTTGCTAATTATTTGGGATATTGTTTGTTGTATCAAACTTGTTTATTCACTATTATTTTTCCAACAGTAAATGCTATATGAGATTCCTTCATGATGCATGAAATCATTTTCATGGGTGATTTTAAAGGAGAAAAAAAATTTCATATTACATCATTTATTCATTTAGATGTTTTAATTTTGATCTTATGATAATATCTTTGTTATTTCATGTATATTATTTCATATTTCATATAAAGAAAATGAATGAATCTAATCTATATAACATGTGTACAACATTAAATAAATAGTAACTATATTCTATTTTCATTATTATCCTCAAAGCACAGGATGCTAATCAAACCCATGTTTAAATTAGAATTGATATACTATTGCAAGTTCTTCCTCTTTGAATCAAATAAATTCATATATGAAAGAGGTTTACAATTATTTCTTTCAAAATTTAATATATAAGCTATGTTCGAGGGGAAGTTACAGTCTATCATTGGCATTTATGGTAGAATCCATCTAGGGCTTGAAAGGCGACGGTTTACCTTATGGCAGAAATTAGTGATTCAAGTCTGCTTATCTCCAAATAGTGCATTTAGCTGAGAAAAAAATGGAGTATTGGTCAGAGCAAGCTGCCCCACTCTATAACTATACATAATTGGGAGAAGCTCATTTGAAACTAGAGATAGAAATGCCACATTTTGTTTCCCTCTAGATCTCCGGTTCTTGATTTTCTTCTTCTCAAATCCAAGGGGGGCTCCTCATATTTAGAATTGTTTTTGCAATGTACTATGTTTAGCTTGTATTCTTTCATACTCTCGTCTCTTTACCACTTGATAGGTTAGGGAATCATGAACAAGCATAGAGAAGCATGAATATACTAGGAGGTGATGGTTGAGTTATAAGGCTCTAGGCTACTAACACGACACCTAACAATCTACATTATGAATTATTCAATGATAAGGGAAAAATAATTTTGATTATGTATTTGTTTGGTAAAACTAATGACGAAAGCATAATTAATTTGTGACCTGTAATTAGTTGGTACTTTAGAAACAATGTTTCTTTCTCTCAAATAATAATGGGTTCTTATAATTAAATTTATGACAAGACTCATCACTTATGTAAGAGAATGAAAAATTACTTTGAGTGTATTGAATAATGACTTTTGTTAATGAATGGCCAAAGTACAAGAAGGTATGGTATCAAATGATACCATGTCAGCAGTATCGAAATTCAATAAGTGTGAGACATGTCAATAAAAAATCAATAAAAAATAACTAACACATTAACAATTGAAAGACATGTGTCAGTGCGTAATTATTTTTGTACACATATCTCTCGTTTATTGGATTTTGATATGGATGACGCAGTATTATTTGATACAAAATACTTTTTTCCTAAGCACAGGGATTGGGATGTATTTAATGCTTCATTAAATAATGTTTTTATACATTTTCAAAATCCTTTGTCTGGTTTAAGTTGGACTTGCATGACATATTGTTTTAACTTTTAAGCCATTTATTACTATAGTTATTATTTCATTTCCATTTATAGAAACTTGGAAGGCAAATTTACTCCCCCATACCATTCTTGGTATTGACTATTGACTAGTGGATCATAAATGTGCCACCCGAAATTTGCCTTTCTTTAAATATAAATGCATAGCAATCACCATGGACACATTGAAAAACCATAAATTTGAAATCTTGTGAATATGGGCAAGCTCTCACCAGCTTATTGCATTCTCACCCTTCTTGCCTTTGCAACGGGTACTATTCTATTTTATACTCTCTGTCTGTGTTAGTCTTGCACATCAAGTATCATTTGGTTTTCACTTGGTTTTCCAAAGAAAATTAAAATGTACAAGAATTCATATAAAACAGAATGGACTTTGATTAGGTTTAACAATTGATTGTTTTCAAAAATAAAATCACTTCCCAAGCATAATTCAAACTCAAAGCACTGTTTTTATATGAAGTTATAAAAAACATAATAAAGTGCCTTAGTTTCCATTTTATACTACTTAAATAAATTTACATGTTTATCAATGGCATCGATTAGTGGCTAATACTTCTTGATTTCTTGTCAATATCTAGTATGTGAACTTTTTCCAAGGGCGGATAGCAAGCTATGCTCTGAAGAATTTGATCGATCTAATGCTGAGTGCCAATTGAAAAGTGAATCCAAAAATCTTGGTGGTCAAGGGTCTTTCGAAGCCTCCCCACAAGATACTTCTAAAACATGCTGTATGAATGCAGGATATTGCAGTGGCTCCGTTGGAAAGATTTGGTGTGATGAGAAGTGTAAAAAATGTTATAGTTCACTTCCGGGAGTTCAAGGAGATTGTGTCAATAATGGAAATAATTTTCTTTGTCGTTGCATTTATAATTGCTAGGCATGTAAAATGTCATATATTATATGATGAAAAATAATAAAATTAGATCTAAAAAATTATGGTTTTCTCAAGTGATTATGCGCATTACTGCAAATTGATATACAAGTAGATCTCAAAAATTATGGTTGCCTCAATTGGTTATCTGCATTTATTGTAAATATATAATCTTTTAGATTTAGTTGACCTTGATTCTCACACACACACACACACAAAATCTTTTAGTTATGTAAACACCTCATTTTGTACCCGTTAATAACCTTTAGTCCCCAACTCCAATAATGAGCTTGACATACATCAACCAAGGGTAATAAAGTGTTGTCAATAGTTTGGAGGTAATCACAACTCAAAAGTGCTCGACTTATTTTGAAAACGATGTTGAAAAATGACATTTGCTCACTATTTTGACCATACCTTTTGATCCACAATGAATTTTTGAGTGAGATTTTTTTCATTAGAAAGTGGACATCTTGGGCTTTAATTTGAAGACAAATCTTTTCTAATTTTGATTTTTTCATTAAAATTGGTTGATAATGAAGTAATTGAAGGACATGGTTACTGAACAAACAACCCTGAGTGATTGATAATGAATTAATTGAGGGACAAGGTTACCGAACAACCCTAAAAAGGATGGATTGACAGTGAATTAATTGAAGGACAGGGTTACTGAACAACCCTAGAAAGAATTGTTCATCCTGTATCTGTTTTGAATTATTTGGAATTGTTTTTGTTGTCATGTTTTAAAAGTATTAATTCGAAGGAATATCAAAGATTATTCTAGAAAAAATGTTTTTCCAAGAGGTAGATGAAGATAGCAAAGGTGGGAAGTGTAGAAGACATCTATAGATGCATTACAAAAGAAGATCCTCAATTGACTATATCAAGTCGCTACAAAGAGTAAATATCAAACTACAATTAACTTGATAATATAAGCTAGTGAAAAATGATAAAGTATTCTTAATGGAATCTTTAGAGAATAAATGCTTGAACTAGCTAGAAAGGTTATAATGAGAAAGTTTGATCTTTCCTAGAATGATAAAACAAAGTAATTGAAGATGCAAATGTACTTTGTTCCTCTTTCAACATAGTGTTTACAAAGTTCTCGAGGAAATATCAATGCTCAATATTCATTAGCATCTGGTTTAATGATAGGTCCACGTACAATCATCATTCATGCTAAAAAAAAATCATCATTTGTCTCAAAAATATCAATTGTGGCCTTTGGTATAAAATTGTATATATATATATATATATATAATTATGGTGTCCAATTGATATGATTATCTTTATAACCTTAAGGCTAGCCATATAAACCAAACCAACTTATAACCCATGCTTACGCATAGAAACACTCAACAGTAGTAATTATTGATTATTATCTTATCTAAGTGAGTGAGGTAATTTTTTTGACTTTCACGGTCACACTGAGTATTATAAATTGATCATTATTGTTGTGGTCTTCTTGGCACAATGATATATATATATATATATATATATATATATATATTTATATATCATTCACTATTAAAAAACTTGGTATTAACATGTGTAATGACCAAAAAATGTTAAAACAACAGTTAAAAAATAGTAAAAAAAACTAAATATGAAATGGGTAATTTTTTTGAACAATATGGTCTACCCCCCATTGCCCATTCTAGGCAAAAAGGGAATAAGAAACAAGATAAGGCCTACAAAGATTATAAATATAAAAGATATAAAAGACGTTTTACTAAAACTAGTAAATTTTATGATAAAAAGAAAAATGTCCATAAGAAACATGATAAGCAGAAATCTGGTAAAGGAAACTGTTTCAAGTGCAAGATATTTGCTCACTTTAGTAAAAACTGGGAACAAAAACCAAGTAAATTGAAGAATAAGCTCAATATGTTAAATATCAATGATAGTGATAAAGAAGATTTGTTTCGAATACTTGAATCAAGATCTTCTGCTTCATCTAATTCATCGAAAGATGATTTTCTCTCATCAACTGATTCTGGCTATCACTCTAACAGTTAGCCTTCTGATACCCCTAATATTAAAATTGGTTGTAGAGACTTGTTGTAATACTATTAATGTTCTCTCCAAATGGCACAAAACAATTTATGTTTTGATCAAATGAGAAGAACAAGAAAATTTGCTTATAAATTTAATAAGCCAAATTGATAATCCTACTAAAAGAAGAGTATCTTAAAAAGTTTAAGAAAACCCTGATTAAAGATGAAAATGATAAGAAAATGAAAGCAAAAATAAGTCTTGATGAAACTTTGGAAAGATTTAATAAGAAGAAATCCAAGGAGATAACTATTAATGATTAACAACATGAAATTACTATTATTAAGAAAGAAATCATTGAGCTAAAAAATGATTTAAAAAATGTTACAAATGATAACTTTGACCTAAAACAAGAAATGTTACTTTTAAAAATTGATAAACAACTTGATAATGAACAATCTAATAGCGAGCCTGATGAGCAAAAAGATGAAGACAGCCCCAGCCATGAAGCTCCTCTTTCTAATACTGCCTCTACTAATAATAGACTCAGTCTTATCAACAAATTGATCCCTCCAAAATGGTCAAAAGTTAAATTGTTATCTGCCATGAATATGAATTCAATGTTGTTGCTATGATTGACTCTGGTGCTGATATGAATTACATTTAGGAAGGAATAGTTCCTTCCAAATATTATGAAAAATCCACTGAGAAACTGCTTTATGCTAATGGTACCCAAATGAAGATTAAATATGAAATAAATACTGTTCATGTATGCCATGACAAAGTTTGTTTTAAAATTCCTTCTGTTCTTGTTAAAAATATGACTGATAAAGTGATTCTCGACATTCCCTTCATAAATACTTTATATCATTTTCTTACTGAACATGATGGTATAACTACTAACCCTTTTGGGTAGAAAGTCAAATTCAAATTTGCTTCAAAATTTGAAAATGATATTGATGACTCTTTGAACCTAATTCATGCTAAAACCAAACACCTAAATTTTCTTAAGCAAGAGATTAGATATAAGAAGATTGCTGAACAACTTTCTGATAAAATATTACAATCCAAAATTGATAACTTTCGTAAGACACTCATCAATGATGTTTGTTCTTATATCCCTAATGCTTTCTGGCATAGAAAAAGGCATATTGTTAATTTGCCTTATGTTAAATATTTTAATGAAAAAAAAATTCATACTAAGGCTTGACCCATCCAAATGAATGCTGAAACTATTAAATTTTTTTAAAAAGAAATTCAAGATTTACTTGAGAAAAAGCTGATTAGGAATAGTAAGTTCCCCCGATCTTGTGATGCTCTCTATGTTCAAAAAAATGCTGAAATTGAAAGAGGGACTCCTCGCTTAGTTATTAATTACAAGCCTCTAAACAAAGTATTAGAATGGATTAGGTATCCTATCCCTAACAAGAATGACCTAGTGCAGAGGCTAAGTGATGA
Source organism: Quercus wislizeni (assembly GCA_023055345.1). NCBI lineage: Eukaryota > Viridiplantae > Streptophyta > Magnoliopsida > Fagales > Fagaceae > Quercus > Quercus wislizeni. The sequence goes on along the minus strand of JALGQJ010000005.1, from coordinate 3,429,436 downwards.
TGTCATATTTTCTAAATTTGATATGAAATTTGGGTTTTGGCAAGTCCAAATCAGTGAAGCTGACAAGTACAAGACTGCTTTCACCACCCCTTTTGGACATTATGAGTGGAATGTTATGCTTTTTGGCCTTAAAAATACTCTTAGTGAATTCCAAAACATTATGAATGATATCTTCAATTCCTTTAGTCATTTCACCATTGTTTACATTAATGATGTTCTTGTCTATTCCAAATCCCTTGATGAACATTGGAAACATCTGTATTCATTCCTTGATACCATTAAACGCAATGGTCTTGTTGTCTCTGCTAAGAAAATCAAGCTATTTCAAACAAAAGTCTGTTTCCTTGGCTATGAATTTCTGAAGGACAGATCTGTCCCATCGACGGAGCCATTCAATTTGCTAATAAGTTTCCTGATGTCATTATTGATAAAACTCACCTACAAAGATTCCTTGGGTCCCTAAACTACATTGCTAACTTCTATAAGGACTTGAGAAAGCAATGTAAGCCTCTATTTGATCGTTTATAGAATAATCCTCTACCTTGGACTGATATTCATACTTCTCTTGTCAAACAAATCAAGTCTCATGTTAAAACTCTACCTTGTCTTGGTATCCCTACTATTAATGCTTTCAAAATTGTTGAAATTGATGCCTCTGACATAAGCTATGGAGGTATTTTGAAACAACGTATTTCACCATACTCATCTGAACAAATTGTTCGTTTCCATTCAGGAGTCTGGAATAATGCATAAATAAATTATAGTACTATTAAAAAAGAAATTTTATCTATAGTATTATGTATTTCCAAATTTCAAAGTGATTTGCTAAATCAAAATTTTTTATTACGAGTTGATTGCAAGAGTGCTAAATATGTTATAGAAAAGGATGTTGAATATATTGATTCAAAACATATTTTTGCCAAATGGCAAGCTATTTTAAGTGTTTTTTATTTTGATATTGAATTTATTAAAGGCTCTCAAAATGCTATCCCTAATTTCCTTACCCGTGAATTCCTACAGTGCCACAATGGCAAGTAGAAGGTCGAAAGACAAACACCCTGCTACAGATTCTCCTAAACCACTTGCTAAACAAGAACCTACTTCCCTTGTTGACATTGCTAACCGTTTTACTGCCTTAGGTACTATCCACAAACAAAACTACTTTACTATGTTAGCATCCTCTTATGACCCATATGTTATAGTCCCTGTTAACCAACCTGTTAAAACCACCTTCTCCAGAAACCCCAATGCTTCCAAATATGTTTCAAAACAATATCACCAAAAAATGTTCTCTATTGAGCCCAATAGGGCCTTGATCAAAGATCCCCTCAAACTTGCTACAAGTTATTTTCCTCGAAATTTCCACTGGATTCCTAAACACATTGGTAAAGATTTAAGATATTATTCTACTATCTTGTTCCATGAAAAGTCAATATTTATCAAACCTATATCTAATAAAGTTGATACATCAAAAATTATTTACCATAGTGTTATCCTACTTGATATTGTCACTGAAGAAAAATGGGGACTCAATCCTGCTTCTACAAAGCCTCTACCTGGCTGGACTACCCCTTATTCTTACCATGACTACATCCATGCTTGGTTCAAGTTCATGCTACACCAAGATGAAAATATGACTCATTCTTGGTTTGTTAATTTTGATAAAAGTTTCAATTCCCACCTACCCCTTTGGTTCGCCCGCTAGTCGACACAATTTGGCCCCATTATTGATATATTTCCAGAACCTCTGACTAGCTCCTTCAAGTATTTTACAAGTGTTTACAAAACAGATTCGCATGTTACTAACTTTCCTACAACATTTCACTTTGTTAAAAAATATAAGGTCCCCTGGATCTTGAAATGGATGTATGTAAAGGAAGGAGATGTTCTTACTTGGCAATGGTTTGTTAAATAGTGGGATAAGTTTTCCCACACTTAAGATGTTATTGATAATGTAACCCGGGAATTCCCTGCTGTTAACACCACTATTCATGATAAAGCCCAAGTCCCAGTTTATCCCCTTGTGCAAACAGCTGTGCCTCAACCCACGACAAATACACCTGCTATCACATCCACTGCTAAGTCTGCTAAGCCTTCTGCCAAGACCAAAAAGAAGAAATCTACTTTTGATGGTCTCATCAAAACGGCCCTAATTGCCTTGTTAAAACAACAGTGGAAGGATGAAGAAGAAGCTGCTACAAATGCTAACTCAGAAGAGAAAGAAGGCCAAAACTCAGAGGCATCCTCAGAAGCCTCTATTGCTAATACTAATCCTTATTACCCCTACAATAAGGAGTTATTTGGCCATGATGAAGCCTCCACACCAGATTTAGGGGAGAATTAACACTGTCAGCACAAGTAGCCAAAACTACCAAAATAATGCTCCTGCTAAAGTTGCTAAAGCTGTTTTGATTCCTTGTTAAAGGTATGGTCCTTGCTCTAGCTGTTCCCCATGGGGAATAAATTCCCTCCAGATAGCACATGATGACAATCCTGCTGACCTTCGATGAATAGTAAAAAAGTCAATTTTACTGTTTACTATTCACTGTTTAAATAGTATTTTATTTTTCCTATAAAAGGGGGATGTCCCTTTCATAAGGATCATCAGAAAATTTTTCTAGTTTCAAATCCCTTTTAGTTTCCAAATTGTTATCCAAGCTTATAACCTTTCCTTTTCTAGTTCCAAATGTTGTGACTATTATTATCCTTTTCAAGCATTGTAACTACTATTATCCTGTAAGTGTTTTAATCTGTTATCAAAGCTATATTTTGTTAAAATCTCAGCTGCTTTTACTTTAAGTTGTTATCTTTAGTTTATATTTTTACACTTTACATTACGTATTATACTGTATCATAGTCAGATCTTATGCTTTTTAATAAATTTTAAAAAATAAATAAAAACAACCAAGAAAACTAGTTTTTTTTGTTTTAATTTTTATGAATGAAAAATAGGCAGGGCCAACTTTAGTTGGAGTCAACTACCAAAAAAAAAAAAAAACTAGTTGGATTGTCAAAAGCCAAAAATTCTATAATAAATAATAATAGTAATAAATAAAAAATTTATCGACCGGTTCTGTGAGGGGTGCCAAAACGCTGTAGTTTTGGAGTCGTATCCTCAGACAAAACGAGGTCGTTTTGTTACTGCTAAGTCCCCAAGGCCCGGCCCATTTCATATCCAAACTCCTAAACCCTACTCGTTCGTCTCTTTCTCTCTCTCTCTCTCTCTAAAATGTCGTCGAGACCTGAGCTTCAAGCACCACCGGAAATATTCTACGACGATGTCGAGGCTCGCAAATACACTTCTTCCTCTCGCATCATCGAAATTCAGGTCAGCTTCCTTCCACACCTTCAATGCTTTTCTTTGAATTTTGTTTAATTTTCCATATCTTTCTGACAATTTTTTATATTGTTGGTTTTTTTTAAGGCAAATCTGTCAGAGAGAGCTCTAGAGCTTCTTGCTTTACCTGATGATGGAGTGCCCAGATTGCTCCTTGACATTGGTTTGTGTTTGTGTTTTGTGTTTGTGTTTGTGAGGTCAGCTTTTAATGGAAAGGTTGTGCATTTTTTTGTTGTTGTAGGTTGTGGGTCAGGACTTAGTGGTGAGACTCTCTCAGAGAATGGACACCAGTGGGTTGGGTTAGACATTTCACAGTCAATGCTTGGTATGTTCCAATGATTTGATTGTTATTGTTATACTAATTTTTTGAGAATTGTCAATGTCATGTCACCCTGTCTTGTGTCATGTTGTGTGTCTATGCTTTTTTTCTTAGTTCTTCATTTGTGTTTTCTTTTCTCAAATTTGAATTTTGATGTGTTTTGTTAAATCTAGATATTGCATTGGAGCGAGAGGTTGAGGGTGACCTTTTGCTTGGTGACATGGGTCAGGTATTTTGAGCTTTGTACACTTGACAATTCAACTCTAATGTAAACAAGTTAATCTATATAAGTAAGAGAAATGTCATGTCCATAACATTTTCACAACAAATCTTATGTGGCAGGTTATTACTAGCTGACATAGTGTCTCTCTATAAGTAAAGAAGAGGAATGTGAAATTAATTTTGTCTTGAATTTCACGAGTATTTCAATCGAGAAACCATTCTAATTGTTGAAAGGCATTCTTCATGTCAAATTGAAATAAGGGCCACTTTTTTTTATTGTATTTCTCATGAAAAGACTTGGATGAAATATATTTTTTGATATTTTCTCTTGTTTGAATTTTCTTTTGTGAAATCAATTATGGTGATGTTCTTTGGACCATTACTGCAATTTTTTGATGCCCTGTATTGTTTTGTATGTGGAATTCCCACACTACCGTGGTTTGGGATTACCTTCTCTGCAATGCTAGTTCCATTGGCTATTGGTTCTTGTTACCACACTATTTGCATAGGTGCTTGATTCTATGTCCTACTGATGATACAGGCTATTTATCTTAATTATCCAAAGAAGGTGTGTGCAAGTCAACTTGCACTATTGTTTTTCATTGCCTCGACTAAATTTATCATGGGGTATGTTTCTGGTTTTGTTACAGGGCTTAGGACTTCGTCCTGGGGTCATAGATGGGGCCATCAGTATCTCTGCTGTTCAGGTTTGACTTCTTGTTTCAATTAATATTTATTGAGGTGAATTTTTTTGCTTTCTATGTTCTTAAAGATGTAGTGTGTGTCAGCACTTGCTCTGTGTCATGAACTCTTTACTTTAACCTGCAGAATCATACATTTTAGCTTTGCTTCGTTTTTCTCATATTTCATAACTTTGTGTTAATCATGTGCCTAAATTCTTCCTGGGAAGTTTTACTTGATTTATGTACTAGGGAGGATTCATTGATGAGGGACCACACCAAAAAAAAGGGGTGAAAATATGAGCCAAAACAAAATTATGTGAAGTGATGAGTTTAAATGTTAACCTTTATATTGGATGTTACCTAAGTGTGAAAATTGGTTGCACGTGACTTTTGATGGCAGGAAAGATATGTGGACTCTTCTAAATGTGTCAAGTACCCATGACAAACACACATGACATGGGTGTGGGAATTGAATATTTATCTATTGCACATGTTGTGACTGAAAATTATACTCTTATGGGCCTTTATGATGAGGGAAATGCTTCCTAGGTTGCTTTGAGTCAAGAAGTGTTTGAAAAGAATATTGGGAAGGGAATAGAAGGTGTTTTCAAGTAAAGATGTCTCTTTGATGTGAGATTGTTTCTAAAACAGTTTGGGCTTGATACATTTATTTAGTCCACTGAATGTTATGGTTGCATTGCTTTGGGATAAGAAACAGACGCAATGTAATTAATAAGAGAATTTTAATTCAATAAAGATTTGATGTAAAACCCCATTATATACATCCTCCAATGCCAGTGAGCCACTCCAAAATTTTACAAATAAGTGAATAGGAGCTACCACACACAATCATATCTCATGAATACACAAAATTGAAAAACCCAAACTCATCATTCAACCAAAGAGCTGCTGAGCTGGGAAGTCACTAGAGACACGGCTGTGTGAGAAGTTGTCAAGACTGCCAAAGTTTGGAAAAAGATGCTGGAATTGCCGTGTTTCATTTATTCACTTGATTTGATGTGGGTTTTGTTAACCTCCACCTTTAGTCTCCAGTATTCTAGCCTCATCAAACAGATGGAGAAAAGTTAAATATTTTGGCATGGGTTTTTCTATTAATCTACCGACTTGTTGGTATCTTTACAAACAGATTGAACTGTAGACCATTTGATGTTAAAGCATTAGTTATGTTGAATTTTTTCAAATAACTTAGAATTTTTCAACTAACAAATTTAACATGTATAAACCATTATTATCCTGTAATGGATCAACACTTCATTGAGCTTTAACATTCAAAATCAGGGGTACCAAAATATTTCTCATCTACATCTGTTTCATGTGGCTAGTGTAGTGGAGATTTACGACAAAGGGTGGCTCCGGTATCTTTTCCAGATTCCAGCAGCTGGTCTCAGAGGCTCTTCAATAACAATGAGTTTGGGTTTTTCAATTTGTCAGATCATGAGGTGTAATTATGTGTGGTAGTCTGTATTCACTGATTTGTAAAATTCTGATGTGGCACACTAGTATCGGAGGGTGTATACGTGGAGTTTTACACCTGGTCCTTATTGAATTTAAACTCTTAATAAGATTATGCTTTGCTAGTCATACTTTTCTCATATTCTTAATTTGGCTTGGTCATTTTATAACCTTGTCCTTGATCTTTGCTGCTTACTTAATTGTTTTGAGATGTTTTCTCTATGGATTACTTATCCTCCATGAAATACAATTTGTTCTTAAAAGCCACTGGATGTATGCCCTGCTAATTTTCCCTTTGTTTTGATTTGGCAACGCAGTGGTTATGCAATGCTGACAAGTCCTGTCATGTTCCAAAATTAAGATTGAAGTATGTTCCCTTTCTTATCTTTCACCCTTCCAGTAAAATGGTAGTCAAGAATTGAACTTTTTTTGGTTTCATTTTATTTTTATTTTTTTAAATATCTCATCTTTACGAGACTAGCAAGCTTAATTCTATGATGTTTCTTTTACTACAATATTGACATGTTTGGCTCAATCGCTTTTTAGGGCTTTCTTTGGGTCATTATACAGATGCTTAGCCAGGGGAGGAAGGGCAGTGTTACAAGTGTATCCTGAAAATATACAACAGCGTGAATTGATTTTGCGTTCTGCAATGCATGTTGGATTTTCTGGTGGTGTGGTGGTGGATTACCCACACAGGTATGCAAAGGATCTATTAGGGCAATCTTGTGATAGAATATTCTTCTTGCATGTGAAAATGGTTGCTGTTAAGAATAATATTGTTTGTTTACTTGCAGACACTATTAAGGGCTGTTTTTCAAACCTTTATTATTCTCATCTATCTATGACAATGAATTTGAGATTTTCCCATGTTTAGTCTACATATACTTAGTTTAAGGTACATTACTTGGATGTTATAAATATATTTCTAATTGACTTGTTTTGTTACATTTGTTAATTTGTGCATGAGTGATGTTAAAATAAATTGGTAATCAAATATATCTCAAGTTTGTTAAAAAAAAAATGCATATGTATATTTTTATAATTAATTTTATAATGTTACATGTATCAATTCACAATATGACTGCATTTTAACAACTATGCTTCTCATGCTGAGACATGACATGCCCTGGTTGAGAAAATATTATGTAGCTAATTGGGTCTATTTTGCTTCATCTTTTGGTCATCTTTACTCCATTTTTCATGTCTATTTCGCACTTGAACAAGTAGTATACCAAATGATATTATAACCATCAAGCATATCCTATTTTATGGGACCAACACAAATGCATAATAATTCAAAATATATCAACTGCTGAAGCAGTGGATTTGCCACTTATTGGTGACAGGATATGAAGAGCAAGCCATCTTTTTACTTTAATAGAGTGTTCTACAGGTCAAAATATTATAGTCTGCTAAATTCAATTGAAATATGAAAAAAAAAATATCTCAAGTTAATCCTGTATCATTTTCCTACTGGATTCCTCTATGTTTCACTAACTTCAGCTTGGTTGTCTTATTACAGTTCTAAGAAAAGAAAAGAATACCTTGTCCTTACATGTGGTCCTCCATCTGTAAGCACATCTGTTCCAACGGGAAAGGGTGAAGATGGGGAGAGTTCCTCTGACGATGAGAGTAGTGGTGATGAAGAAAATCAAACAGTGAGTTTTCAGGGCACGCTTTTTCTAATTTCTGAAATTTTCTGTTTCAGGGCTTTCCCTGCGTATTATAAATTTAGAGATAAATACAACTCACTTGCATGTATGGAAGGTGACCTATGACCTCATCCTTGGGGCTTATTTTACGGGAGAGGAATTCCATTTAGTCCATAGACATATGGCTTCTCTGGGAATTTATAAATCTGAATCTCTCTCTTCTAGTATTCATTTGTTTTTTTTCTTTTCCTATATTACAAGGCTGAGATACTAATTTGTAGCGGTATTTTTTTTGTTTGTATTGAATTTTTATACTCATTATCTATTTATTTTTGTCATGTAGGTCTGCATCTCTGATAGACACAGACCCAAGAAAAAGCAGAAAATGACCAAGAAAGGAAGGGGAAGAGATTGGGTATTGAAGAAGAAGGAACAGAGGAGAAGAAGAGGAGATGATGTGCCTCCAGATACAAAATATACGGCTCGAAAAAGAAAGGCTCGATTTTGATCTGTTACACCAAGCTAAAGTGTGTTTGTTATGGGGTGTATTGAGTGCTTGCATATGTAAGTCGATATATAGTGTTTACTGAGGCATTGTCTGTTCCTATCCATGCTCTTTTAAAACCCTCATTAGTTGTCAGTTGTATCTTGCGGTCTCTATTAGTGAAGAAATTTTTTGTTTGCATTAGAATGAAATCTGATGGTAAATGTGACTCTTATAGTCATCAGGAGGTGTAGAACAATGGAAAATTTTGGATTTTGAGACGAGTTTTCTTGTTGGATTTTGAGATATTTTTCCTTTTTGAGGATCATCGGGAGCATTATAGAATAATGGATTTTTTTTTGGGGGGGGGTGGGGTGGGGTGTTATTCAATTTTTCATATTCTGTTAGTCAGTTGAAAAAAATTATTTCAAGCCATGTTTTTTTTAACATACCACGCTCTCACCACAATTTTTTTAATGTAATAAATCTGTAGGGTAAATAAATAAAAAAAGTGACATCCTGATACGGTTTCGTAATTCTAATGAATCTCTTGTTTATAGAGTCACAAACCTGCGTGGTTATGCGTGGTTAACCATGCCAAGCATGTTCGCTTATTTTACATCACCTTGGTTTGGAAACCGTTCATGATTTTCGAGAAATAGTAGAAAAGAGAGGAGACAGAGAGAGGTAACTTAAGTTTTTGTTAGGACAAAGCTAGTTTGTAGTCTTTCACTCAATATCTATTTAATATACTCGAATTTTGACAAATCTACATCTGGATTATATTTTCCTCTTATATATTTTTTTTGCTTATAAAATTTTTAGAAAATCAAAAATTAATAATTATATCAATTAAATATTTAAATTTTAAGTTTTTATAGTCTAAAATTTTGCATAAAAAATAAGTTTATAAATCGAATAGTAAATAATATTCGATTGGCAAGAAATTTAATATGAATATTAAGAACATAAAATCTACCAGTTAAATTTTTAAAATATGCAGTCATGTTATTTTTTTAAGTAAAAGTTATAGTTATTAGTTACAATTAAGTTTGTAGTCAAATTCTGTCATTTTTTTTAATAAATGAATTAGGAAAAAACTTAATTCAAAATATATTAAAGGTTACAAATATACACACCTCACCACAGTTTGAAAGAGGGTCTAGTGTGTCTCCTTGCTTCGTGAGCCATCAAGCAGTTGCTGAGGCTCCATGAGAATTTGGCTTGGGGTTATAGGATTAGTAACCACAAAACATGGCATACCATACATGAAATATGCCGACTTTACCATATACCCACATCGATAAAATCCCAGACATTTTTTATTCATTGCAAGAATTCCAGGTACCGAGATGTAGGTAATGCTAACTTGTCATCAAGAAGTGGGACATTAAAGATATTGAATATGTGTGAATTGCTTTTAATGCGAGTTAAAAATCCCCCTCTGCCCATAATTAACACTGTGTTTGGTTGGGGTGAAAACAGGGAAGATAGAAAATAGAGGGAGGAAAATATAGTGGAAAATACTGTTTTCTACTGTTTGGTTGGAGAAGGAAAATAGGAAGGAAAACCAGGTAGAAATTTCTCTCCCGGACCCACATTTTTTATTCTCCCAAATCGGTAGGAAAAGGTTGGAGAGAAAAGTGCTCTCAAAGCACTTTTACACAAATGTCCTCTTCCATCTACCCTCATTCATGACCTAATGACCCTCTCACCTACCCCATCTAATGACTTTTGCCTACAAATCATCCTTATCACATTTGCCTCTTCTCATCTTACCGTCACAGCACACCAACGTCCAGCGGTCCAGGTTCTCTTTTTTTTTCTTTTTTTTTTTAACGTGACCCGATCAAGTTGATACATTCTATTGTTTCTTATCCTCATTAATCTATCATTTCTTGTTGATTTTTTGGTTTCATATGACATTCAATTTTTTTTTTTTTTTTTTTTCATTTGTTTATCTACCATGTTCTCATTAGTTTCCGTTTGAGTTATTGTTTTATTCCATCAGGCTTTCCCTTCTAACTTGAAATAACAGAAAGAAGGTCCAACCATCCAAGGTTGGGAAGTCTTTGCTCTAATGTCTTTGGCAATAATCTCGGATTTTATGATGTATTCCTCTTCTTATAGCCTCGTTCTTTATATATTAGATTTCAAAAAAAGAAAAAATTCTTGCTAAACTTTTGGTTATGACATAAACGGAATCAATTGTCTCTTTGAGGTGTGTAGCATATGCTGACCACGTTGAATGGTTACAAAATCTTTTGCCCACAAAAGTTTGCCGAATTCCTCTTTGTTGACCACCGTTTTGTGGGCTGAATGTAGTGTAAATTTGCTAACCACCTTTTTGCTGATTACAAAATCCTTTGCCCAATTAAATTTATATATACACTATTATAATTTTTACATTATAATAATAAAAATAATAATATAAATTTATATATATGATGTGATAAATTTTATATTATTTAATGAGTAAAAATAAATTTATTTCTTACATATTATATAACAAATATATAATAATCAATTTATATAAATTACATTTTTCATCATTCCCTCTTTCTCTCCAACCAAAAAAAAGAGTTTTCCACTCTCCCACTTTTCCACCCCTTCAACCAAACACACGAGGAAAAACTATATTATCCATCCTCTCACAATTTTTCATCAACCCACTTTTCCACTCTTCCAACCAAACGGACCCAAGATTCAAATAAAGGCAAGGGCATAACATTTTCACATCGTTGTCTAGGTAACAAGTTAATGGTAGATAAACAAATAATCTCAGTCATGGCCTCGTATGAAAACCAATAAAAAACTTGCCATTTAGCATTGTACCATAGCATTATTCTTGAGATTCAGAATAGCATGCCACCTAGGCTGAATGGAAAGATGAAACTGGACACCATTCACAATAGAAAATCCTGAGTTACCATTTCTGTAGTTATTCTTGTAAAATGTGAAAACAAACTACATAGTAATTTACCTTGAAAACCACACACGGCAAAGCAAATCCAGTAAATAATAAAATTACACCCAAGGAAGGGTTTCCTTCCAAATAATTACCCCTTGGATTGCAATCTAAACCAATAATTACCCTACCATAATACAGGAACATACTGTCTGAAAAATATACATATATTTAATCACTTTACAACCCCCCCCCCCCCCCCCATTTTTACTAATTGACTGAACTAGCTGAAGCTTTCCTAAGGTGAAAGTTACCATATTGCATAAGAGCAACCACAGGACGGCTTTCTTGAGAAGCATAAACCTGTCTCAGGTCAGATTGACGTGCCATAGCAGCAGCACAACAATAAGAGACCTTGATGAATCCCTAGTTCTGGCATCACGATCCAGCTACTGGATTTTCTGTGTGAGAAGACGAACAAAACACAACGTGAGATACAATTCGGACAAAAAGGTGATCTAGACCTGTGCCAAAAGTGTTTCAGAAGCTTTGTCCTAACCAAAGTGGAAATGAGAGATTTTGACAAAATGAAAAACAATAAAGCTGACTTTTGAGAAGGAGGGGGGGGGGGGGAGGGGGCGCGCGGCGGGGGAACAACTTGATAGAGCTTAAATGACAACTAAGGTGTACTGATTAAAATAAAAAATTGACGATAAAGGTGATAAAACAAAAGAGGTCACAATCAAAGTTTTTTTCCCAGTGGTTTTACACAAATATATGGGATTGTTTATCAAAGGACCTTCCCACCACCACAAAAAGATGAAGCCCATTGTAGTTTTCTTCTTTAAACAATAAATAAATAAATCTCCAGAACTCAACCAGAGATGCCATTTTAGTTCATATTAAATGATGCTTCAATAGAAGACTATGGAAAAGTAAGTCAATAAAATGGCACTACATAATTTCAAGCTGGATAGAATAAAGAATGCCAACTAAAGAACTCTTTTATGATCTAAAAAGCACTCTGGATGCCTAATATGAAAAAAAAAAATTGCACAGCATCATTTGGGTACATGCAATGTGAATAAAAATCTAAAATTATGTACCTTCTCCAAATAGCTGTTCAAATCGAGCAACAATGTGTTTCCCGTAAGTGTATTTCTTCAAAGCGTGAGCATGAACTCTTACGCGAGCAAGCAATACGGCCCGCTGATTATCAGAACATATTTCAAGAATCTTCTGGACCACATAATTTGCAAATTGGTCCTTCATCATTGTCTACAAGAAAGAAGTCAAATATAGTAAATTGAGCAAGCAGAATACATTCTTCATATTGCACAGTATCATATTAAATGCAAAGTAGTCCAATAATACAGTATACATAACAAAATGTCAACCATTATGGATTATGCAACAAAGAATTACAGCAATGACAAGGAGAGGCAACATTATCATGTAAGAAGCACGGAGATGACACAACACAGCACACGGTGACATGGGAATTCATGACAAACTAGGACATGACACAGCAGCGACACAACAATTAATTAATGTGTATAAATAAATAAATATATATATATATAAGCATATATTAGGTTTATTTTAGGTTGGTAATGATTTTAAAATTAGGGATTTTGAGTTCCCTTTTTCCCCTTCTTTTCCTCTATAATTGTGTAAAAACTACGCATGTATGTGGCACACACAAAAAGGCATTGCTTACAGCTTACAACGGAGTGATCAACTTTACTTTTTCATTTAAACTGTTCCCGCCCCCACCTTCTCTCTCTCTTCCCCCCTCAAAGTTTTTTTTTTTTTTTTTTAATAAGTAATAAAGATGTATATTCAAGAACACTACCTCATGCAAAAAGACACAAGGCAGAGGAAAAAATTAAGAGAAAGAAGATAAAAACAAAAAGAAAAGATACTAATTACAAAGGAGAGAACTAAGGAACATAGGTAGAGAATCACTAGAGGTGGGTCTCCAAGCCACCAGTCAAAAAGGGAGCCATTGAACGAAGCCAATAACTGGTCGTCAGACCTTTCCATGTCCTCAGACGTTCTCCAATTTCATCCCCTCCAAAGACACCACATTAAGCAAAGCGGAACTAAATTCCAAATTCTAGACAAATGCTTTCCAAGCCAATTCCACCAACAAAGAGAGTCTCCGCAATTGATCTTGGCAAAACCCATGCAATCCCAAATGATCTAAACACCAAACTCCACAACCAGTAAGCCTTACCACAATGCAGTAGCAAATGATCCAGAGTCTCCCCATTACAACGACACATAATGCACCAGTCAACAAAGTCCATCCCTCTACCCCTCAAATTGTCACCGGTAAGAATCTTATCCCATACAGCCGTCCACACAAAAAAAGAAACACGCTGAGGGGCCTTAACCTTCCAAACTCCTTTCCAAGGAAAGATAATGGGCAATGGATCTGTTAACTTATTATAAAACAATCGGATATCAAAATCCCCATTCTTCGTCAACTTCCACCTCGTACGGTCTCCATTCTCCGTTGGAGGTAAATTGGAACCCAAAGTACAAAGAAATTCATCCACAACACCCATTTCCCAATCATTTGGACTCCAACTGAAACAGACATCCACCAAAGTTGTTGACTGCAACCATGGTGATTTTGTTTCATTCTCACCAAAAAGTTTGAAATGTAGGCTGAAGGGTTAAGGAGTTTTTGGTCTGAATGGCATTGCTCGCATACTTCAAGTTCATAGGAAAAATGGAGAAAAAAAAATCTTCCTTTCGCCTTAATTTAAAAACACGGTCCCCATTTCTTCTTCTTTTCCCATAAAACCTCATTCTCACCCGCAATGGACCCCCAAATGCCACTAATCCAATTTCAAAATTGTTCTCAGCATTGGCTGTTAGAAACCCATTGGTTCCTAAAGGAAATGAATGACAATTAAATGGAAATTGACTTAATGCAAGGTAGCCACCCTCCAAGAGAAAGACTAGTGAGGAAGATGCACAAAGGCAATAAGGTTTACATCTTAAATGCAATTATTTATACAACTCAAGCTCTAATGCCATTGGCCACACACTCTTATTGGCTTACTAATTTAGCATGTGCACTCATGAAATAACCATGTGATTAATGTGTTACATGTGCTTGAGCTCTAACTCACTCAATCCAATTCCATCCACTTGTGACTAACAAACTTAACCCTTCTTAATTGCAAGGATTACTATGAGATTACAACAAGTATACTTATATACCGCACATCTGTGTTCCTAACATCTGCTCTAATGGTTCACTACAGCAGGAGACATCACAATACAAAGCCTTCTAATCATCATGCATGTATTGGTGGTAGACTCTTTATTACTGTTAAAATAAATAAATAGACCATCAATGAGCTTAAATGAGCACCGACCTGACTGTTCTGAGCACCAATGAATGCAGATTGAGTGAAAGAGAGGGAACGAGAGTTTTCAAAAGTGACCGTTGAGGGTGAAATAAGCCATCAAATTGTGTTGCAATCGCGTTTTCACCATGTCCGAAATAAAATAATTAATTAATTAATTTTTTTCGCCAACACTCCACGAACACGCATGCAGCCATGTCCCAGGCGCATCCATGTCCAACATGCACACAGGTTCTTTCCATGTACATGTACGTGCTTCATTTACTACCACGTGTAGGACTTTATGTATTATTTGACATATATAGAGAGACATTAGTAAACTAAATTTTGGCGCCAAAACATAATTGGTCTAAGCGGACTTACCTTTAGATCTGGGATCAATTAGGGTACGTTAATTCAACATAAGAAAAGAAAAAATAAATAAAATATAAACAACATAATTACAAATTAACTTCAGGGGATATAATGGGGGAAGAATCAAGCATCTATGTCTGCATTAAAATGGCCTCTAAGTTCAGTTAGTAAATTAATTACTGAAAAAAATAACAAAAATGTATACTTTTCATGCAGTTAAATGAACGGTAACCATTGAATAATGAAAACTTCTTACCTTGAATTGAAATACCATTGAAGACAGAGACTAAAGATTTAGAGTTTCTGTCTCTATCAAGCTCAGCATACAAAATGTTTTATGAAGAGTACAAAACAGTATTTAAATGTCAATTGCACTTTTGGAAACAAGTATCATTTTGTTTCCTACCTCGATGTCTTTAAGGAGGAAAGCATCTCCGAAACCATGATTGTACCAAACTTGTTCCATTTCAATGCTAACTTATAAGTAGGTAAAGACCCTTCTGTTTTGGTCAGTTACATATGTTTTTGAGGGTAAAAATATAGTTGCAGAAGCACCCTAAGTATGTCTTACAACCATAGTACCGTACCTATTTCCTTTTTGAAACAAACACCAAAAACAAACAAACAAACAAACAAAAAAGCATTTTACCATATGGTTAACAAGAACTATAAATGAGTAATCATTGCCTTGAATCATTGGGATATAACTCAGAGTAGAATGTCGCCCAGCCATCAACTCTAGATTTTCTAATATAGCCACAGCACATGGTCTCCACCCCCACCCCCACCCCCACCCCCACCCCCACCCCCCAATATCCAATATATATATATATATATATATATATAATGCATAAGAATCATGCACCTTCAAATGACAATCAATAGCAACTACAAGTACATATTTTAATCTAATAAACTAAGAATTATTCCAAACACCTCTAGAACATTTTCATCTATTAAAAACCCAGGAGAACTGCTTCCATTTTTTTTTTTTTCTGGGTGAGGAAATGAGTATTCAAATTAATCATAACCAAGTATAAACCTATGCTTTAACTTACCAATAAATTATCAGTTCCTTCATTATGCCCAAAAATCTCCCCAATTAATAGTTCTCGTTCAGTGGGGCCACCATACTCCAAACATTTCTCAATAACGTTTGATGCAAATTTATGCTGGCTCAGTTGTACAATATGTCCTGACAACTTGCTTATAATCTGGCTTCTTTCTTGAGGCTTTCCCCTCTCCAGTACATGCTGAAGTAAATCAATAAAACCATTGCATTACCATCCAACAAATGACACAGGAAATATACAAGATAAGGGATAAAAGAATTTCAGGCACACAATTTAAAGAGTAAAGTACATCCCAAAAAGTCAAATGGCAAGAAGCATTTTTCATTACATACGCCTGTAACATAAGGAATACCTGAACCAATACAAGCATCTCAACAATTGCACTAAAAAGGGTCCTTGCATAAGTAAAATAGCTACAGGAATATCTACTTAACTATTCCAATTCAAATTGCCAATATGTTTTATTTTCCAAATTCGTAGGAATCACCTATTTTCTACTTCACGAATATAATATTTTTGGCATCAATATCAAGCATTACTCCTGTTTTGTAATTTTAAATTTCCTTGTTAGCCTCAATCAGCGAAGATGCTACTAAACGTTCTAGCTCTCTCTATTAAGATGTGAGAACAAATGTGCTGCTTGATCAACATGCATGCATGTAAACATTCATATATCCACCCATGAATTAACTAATAAAAATATAATTGTATTTCTGTTTTTAATGAAAAACATTATAATGGCACCACGTCTGAAGTTTATTTGATTCTTTGAAAGTGTGACCATGACTAGAAATCTAACAAGTTCTTTTCCTCTTTGTTAGCTAAGGTTGAATGATCACATTATTTTTTCCTTTCTATTTTCATTCGAAGAGTTCCAAAACAAAAGGGATGATATAGACCTACAGAGTAAGTTCCAAAAGATCAAGAACTCATAACTTTTAAAAGCGACCTAGAAGTGAATATGAATTCGAATTATACATTTTCTTCTATTGCATGACTATGATAACTAAACACTATATTGTCTCCCTCAAGCATATATATCAAAAGTGGATTAATTGACGATAAGAGGAGAGAGAGAAAGAGAAACGAAGAGTGAGAGAAAGGAGAAACTTTACAAGCGTCAGCCCAAACAACAAGAAACCAACCTGGGTGACATAATTGCCATACTGGTCTTGAGCAAGAGTACAAACAGACTCCAAAATCTCATCCACTATAAACTGACACTGCAGCACATTTGTACAATGCTCTAAAACTCTCTACACAAAAAAACAAGGAACAGCTTCTTAGTGTTACGCAGCCAACCAAAGCAAGAAGGGCAAGAGGTAGTACTTCCACTGCTCAAGATTAAAATTACCTGTATGACACGGCAACCATAAGGATGCATAGAAAGCATCGCAACTTGACCACGAAAAGCAGATATTATAAACCCAATTTTCTCTGTTGGAACACTCTCAATGCACTTTTGTATTACATGATTCCCGTTTTGATCACGAACACATCTCATAACATGTCCATCCAGCTCTCGGACAAGCTGTGCTTTCTGTTCAGGCTCAATAACCTCAAGTGCCTGCAATTGCATAGAATCAAAGTTGTTATCTTCTTTATCATCGAAAGGAGGAAAAAATTTTCAGACGCTGGCAGGAACCCAATTACATTATGTATGCTCGGTTCACTGCTTTCAAGTGGGACCTATACGTTTGATCTAAGCCTGAGGTTTCAAACTGGCACTTTTTCTTCATTTTTTTCAATCTTTTTGTGGAAATTCATAGAAATAAACATGGCACTGCCACTAGTAGAGGGAATCATGTGTGCCACAGATATTCAAGAATAAATTCCATTAATTGTATGTGCATGCATGCAAGCAAAATACATAGTACACACGAACAGATGCTCTATGTAGATATCGCATTCCCCCTTGAACCTCCTAAGTCCTAACACCAAGCAAAGTGACTTTGTAACCTTTTCATAGCATCATAATATGAATTCTATTCACATGGTAGATTGATAAGCATCACACCTAGAAGTGATCCCCATTGCTATGATATCAAAAGAGGACCATAAATAACATAAATAAAAAAACACAGCATGAAAAGTTTAAGCAAAAGAATCTATTGTTGATCTGAAGCTACAGGGAAGTCTCTTTGAAATACCATCTATTCTTTAACTCCAAACTATTTTTATGGTTGAAATGACAGCCTCCCCTTACTAAAAAGTGAACGCCTTTGCATTTAATACATATATATCAAAAGAAGAAAAGGAAAAATCAGAGATGGAGATCATGAGAATGGCACGCATCAACTAAATGACAAAAATATATGGTAATTACATGGAACATGTGACTCTATTAAAATACAATGTGAAAAAAGTGTATGGAAAGCTAAAAAGGTAGGAGGATATAAAGTTAATGAAGCATGTGCAACATGTGCATCTAAAACATGCTCATTCATCTTGACCTCCTTTTGGCATTTCATCAGTATTCCAGCTTTCAGGATGTTCCCTATTGGCCATTACATAGCATCTTCTAGTTTGTCCACCTCCTCCATTATCATCTTCTTTTATTTCAACTTTGACCTATCCAGGATGAAACCATTTTTAAACTCAAACTAATCAAGCTTCATTCTCAATTTTCACGTCATTTGCCACTATGACTAATATTGATGAAGACTGACCTCAGACATCTAAGGGTTTTTAATTGAAGTGACTGATGACTGACTAGTTAAACTGCCGGAAGAGGTTACTGGTGGACAAGCCCAAAGTTGGCAAGAATTGGCCACTGGCTATTGGCTATCAGATGTAAATCAGTTAGGCAGAATATTAAGCTCTATTGTCTATTATCAAATTCAACAGAAACATACTAACTGAGCACCAAACATCTTTTTTAATAATCTGATAGTTGGGGGAGGGGGGATTTGAACTTCGAATGTCTTTGTTGGAAACACCAGGAGATGCCAACCAGTTGAGCAACAAGGCTCTTAATAACTTAGCACCAAATGTTTTTGATAACCGATCTAAAGACGCCCACAACAGAACTTATAATTACGACAAAATTAGTACCAAAATCAGAAACAATTCAACAAAGGGATATAGGCTGCTAGTCAATTCATTAATATACCTAGATGGTTCTCTCTAATTCCAATATTTTTATGTCCGCAATTCTCTCCATGATATTCTTACTCAGATTAGGTTGCAAAAAACAGTCCAAAACCATTGGAAGTCACTAATTATGGAACTCTGACACCCAAAAATTTTTTGTATACAAAAAACAAGTTGGGAAAAAGACTTAACATTAATGGAAGCAAAGACAGTTCAAGTTGGGTCTTATGGCAAAAAATAACTTCGTAAAACACCTCCAACTTGACAATGCTAAAGTATGAATAATCCATATCCAGCTGCAATAAAAACCACTGATATCCAAAATATTTTCTAACATTCTGCGAAAAGAAAGACAGTTTGTAAAAATAAAAAAAGGAATTTTTATCATTAAACTCAATTCAACTATGCATTAGTCCCAAATAAACTGAGATTAATTAAGAATGCTTGTTATTAAACAAACAGCAAATAAATGTGTACATAAAACAGAAGAAGTACCAAACAATAGTTAAGATATAATGTCTCCACTTAATAGACTTCTTCAAGTACCATTACTGCACAAGTACTAATGATTTGTGCAGAATGCAAGGGGTCATGGCACACATATACAGCATTAAGTTGATAAGACACAAAGATTCACTTAATATATACACATATATTACTACAGTACATGGCTACATAAATGAATACAAAAACCAGGCATACCTTTTGGATTACACGACAGCCATACATCTGCAGACTTAAAGGCAACACCTGACCTGTGAGTTGATTAGCAAGTTCCTTTCTCTGCTCAGGGCTTCCATACTCAAAAAACTGGGGAAAAAAACCAAGTAAAGAGGAAGTAGCAACAGTAAAAGAACAAGTACATCACAAATGAACTAGGGGAAAATAATTTACATATTAAAAATATACCTTCTGAATAACATAGTTACCAAATACATCAGTCATTAGCTTGGAAGCATGTGGGAGAACTTCTTTAAATACAGATGCCTTCTCTTCACCAGTACAATTTTCCAACTTCTGCTGAATAAATCGACTCCCATGTTGATCCGCACTGGAATTGGAAATTCATGATGACTTACTTTTCAACACCAAGAAATAAAACACCATATATAAAAAGAAAATTGAAAACAGAATATAACTTGCCTGAATTCAACAATATGACCTACAATATCAGATAGCTCAAATCTTCGGCCTTTGCCTGATTTTAACTCTTCCAGAAAATTATATATTTTGGGGTCACCAAAACTCTCAAAGCCCCTTTGACCTTGCCATCCAGGATATACACCAGCATTTCTACCAGAGCCCGGAGGAAATCTCATTTCATTTCTGCCCCCCGGAATACTGGTCCCACCTACAGGAGATCCTGGTAAAACTGGACTAGCAAGTGGTGAGTTCGGGTACTGCATCACAAAACCCATGTTTGAAGGGCTTCCATAATAGCTAGGACTCATCATCCCCCCTCTTCCTGGGTTAAAATGACTTGGGCCTCCATTTATCTGATGACCGAATTTGTGGTCCTCCAAATAACCAGCATTGTTGGATCCTCTCTGTGAATCAAGAACACTCGCCTGGTTCCCAATATTAACACCACCTCTAGATGCCAATGGATCAAGCTGACCAGTAATACCACTATATGCCTCTCCATAAGGATGTTGATGGTATTGCATGTATATAGGATCACCAAAAGAACCTTGTAGTGGAAAACCAAATTGTCCAAATAATTTGCTTAAATGTTGCACATCAGCTCCATGTGCAATGTTTCCCCCAGTTGAAACCCCAGATGTTTGAGCAGTATAGCTTGGACCAGCAGTTCCATCAACAACAACAGGGACAGCACCATTGGGAGGGTATCCAGCAATATATGGAGGAACAGCTGCAGGATTCAAAGCATATCCACCTACAAACTGTGGGGAATATAAGCCCGGGGCCTGGAGATTAGGGTAAAAAGGGTTTGTTGAAGCCATGTAGGCTGCTGCGCTAGCATAGAGTGGAGGTGTGAACCCAGATGACTGAAGTACGGGCTGTACCTCCGCTGTAAACTTGCTAGAATTATGGAGAACCTGATCCACACCAATGTATGCACAGTTCACACCTTGAGATATCACTCGAGACTTGGCAGATTGAGCTTGAGATAAATTGCTTTGTTGTTGGTGTACCTGGTGTTGCAACAAGTTATTCTGGCTGCTATACTGCCATTGTTCTTGAATTTTTTGATTTTCTGAATTTGGAAGGTTAGCTATATTAAGAGACTTCATTTGAGATTCCATAGCGGTAACATCTGAATCATTAACATCCGCTCTTCCTGTACGATCATGAGATGATAAGCTTGAAGTAGGCGCAACTAAAGGATCAGAATCTGATGATATCCTTCTATCATCTGAACCAAGAGAAGATGAAACGCCATTTGATGTGCCAATAAGGGCATCATGGTCAACTGTTTCATCCACTACTCCTTGACTTAACAAGTTAGACTGACTATATACAGGTGACGGAGTGCGGGGAAAATCTTCCTGCAAATTTGAAGATTACAAATTCAAAATAAAGCAATTTTAATGGGGACAAGAAGCAAATCCTAATTACTTCAAAACAACTCCTGAGTTTTTTCCATTGGTAATATTCACATGCACCTAGTTGGTCTTGAACAACTTACCCTCCACATTTCTCTTGCAATGGGAGTAGGTGTCATTTGAGCTAGAGCTCATAGGCATGACTCTAGAGTTTTACACCCACGAAAAATAAAATCAAAGTTTTCCAGTTTCAACATGTATATTTCATCACAAAGAGAGGGGGGGGGGGGGGGGGGGAGGCTAATTTTGACTTTCCATCAAAGACAATAAACTTAGAAAACAAATCCAAGAACATTAAGAATAGGTAAGAGAAAACAAAATGCTGAACTACACATATTTACCTGTATTAAATCAACCACATTCCTGTGTTGGCCTGCTAATGAAGCCACATCCTGCCCAGCCCAAAACCCACTTGTCCCATCTACCCGATCGTCATAAGGCTTTTGAGGTGACTGATCATCTTCAGACTCTTCCTTGTGAGTAGAAAGGGGTCCGTGAGACATACGCAAGGAGCCATTGCCACTATCATCCACAGAAGCCGACATCCAGTTATTTCCAAAACTACCAATATGGCGTACCAGACGGCGATTCTCTGATGAGGTAAGGGGCAAAGGAAGCCGGGGATTCTGGTTGATATTGGCACAGTAAAAAGCTACATAAGCTGGATCAGAACAAATTTGTTCCTCAGACTCAAAGTTCTTTAAAGCATTGTTCAGACTTTCCAAGCTTGCATTCAAGTTATGGGTCTGCTGGGACAAAAATGAACCTTCCATGCTTGGGGGTGCACTTCCACTTCGATTAGGGACAGCATCCCTCCCACTGACTTGAAACCCACGGCCCTTGAGAAGCAATCCCAGCTCCTCTGCTGCCATACTAGCAGATGATGCTGCAAATGTAACAGCCTCCTTATGGGTGGGCCATTTTCCACTAGTTTCTGACATTCTAATTGGACTCTCTGTCGCCATTCTACTACAAGATTAATATGCCCCTTTTCTCTCCTATTAATATGCCCCTTTTCTCTCCTATTAATATGGTCTGCTGAAAAGCACTCAAACAACCACCATTTGTTTAAATTAAACTAAGGGGGGGAAATTGCCCAAGTAAAAACAGAGTATATTGCAAGATACAATCAGCATAACATACTATAAGTACATAAAACATACTTTTTCTCCTTTACATTGAAATCAACAAAATAGCGATTTTAATAAACTCAATAAATACCAGAATATGTTATTTGAATGTTGGAAGGGGTAGTGACCAATATAACACTAAAATATTGCCAATCCCAATATCAGCCAAACTTGGAAAAATTTGTGTGCAAGTGAAAACCGAAAAAGTCTAACCTAGTCAGTCTAAGGTATATTCACACCAGCTAAATACACAAGCTTTCCTCTTCTAACAGAACAAATAAGCTTCAACCCCCATGTCTGGTAGCAAAAAACAAAATTTTAATAAAAGATTCCCTTTAAAAATAAATACTTTATTCAGTCTATTCCATACAAGTTCTTCCATTTTCTAATATAACATCAAATTTAAAACTTTCTTTTAATCTCCTCAGCTTTTCTCACCAACCAAACAAAATACTTAATCAAAGCCACACACACGCACGCACCAAATCATCATCGAGAGAACCCCCCGTTAATACAAAAATTCCAACTTTCACACAAACTTGAAGAAACAAATTCAAGCACGTAGAAATAGGGAAAACCCCATTAAAATTCAAGCATGAATAAGCACAAAAAGAGGGTCAAAACTCAAAAACCAACCCCAGACATATATTATCAGAACAAACAGAAAAGAAACATAAAAAAAGGTTTAAACTTTAAAACCCTAGCTGCTTTACAAACATGGGTAGAGCAAATGGTGGAAGATTCTCTTACCAGAAAACTGTTGTGGAAGAAGATTCACTGTTGCAAACCCTAGATTCCTTTCAGTTCTAGAGAGAGACAGACAGAGACAGAGACAGAGACAGAGAGAGTATTTGGTAATTGGGTCTCTATTAAAAATGATATTTATTGGGGGTGAGAGTATATTGAGTGAGTCTCAGGTAGTATTTGAATCAAAAATAAAGAGAACAAGGGCCATTAAGGTTTGGTTTGTTATAAAGAGAAAAAAGTGCTAGCTCCAGATAAGGTTTTTGCTATGTTTTAGTTACTTGTTTGGGGTTTTGCCTTTGGGTTTGTTGGTTTCTTTGGTTGTTCTTTTATGGGCAAAAAAAGAAAAGACAAAAACAAAAACAAAGTGGGAAAAGAGATACGTATGAATAGGACTATAAAAATAGAGAAGCATTGACATGAATGACTATGATTCATCATAGAACAAGCTTGTGGTTTCAAACTACACGTGTCGTGTCTGAGAGTATTTACGTTGTATCATGGAATGTGTCCAAAAACTCCAGCAGCTGCATCCAACACCACTCCCAATGAAAAAATATTTTAATTTTCAGCATACCAAAAATGTTGAAAATTAAAACTAAAATCCATAGTGCTCGATCCTATATTCCTATCTTCCAAAACAGTCTCCAATTACTTTCTAATCATTTTTAACGCATTCTTTGGAATATTATTATTTCATGGCATATAGCTAATAAATTGTTTAAAAACAAAACTAAAAATATCTATCTTTACTATTATAAGAGGGTTCCCCTCTTTAGACTAGATTTATACGTTGTTTAAAAATACTTCTAAACCTTACGTCTGACAGGAAAAAAACTTGAAGACAATCCAGTAAAAATATATTTCTAACTCCACTTAAAATGCCTACATAATAGGACACTTTCTTACTAATCTATGTTTTTAAAACAAACTTATCCAAGAATTAAAAAATAAAAGGAAAATTATGACACTAGACCAAAAAAAAGTCCTATCTTTCGCGCAAAATGCGTGTAATGAGGCTAGTAATGCCATGACAAGTTTAGACAGCTACCACAATTTTTTTTTTTTACATATATTTCCTAAAAATACAATAAACATATTATCAAATTGTTGAATTTTGTTGCTTAATAGTAGAAGTTTATACCTATATTTAGTTTGAATTTTTTTTCATTTAAACTAAATTAAGTATGTGTTTTTGGTAGCTTATTTGTATAGTATTCATCAAAAAAATATAATTTTTTTAGCAATTTTAATATTAAATGTAGGATGAAAATGATCAAATGTAGCTTATTTTCAACAACCAAAAAAAAGGAAAGCTTGTTATATATTTTATTTAAACTTCTCATTTTTGAGAGAAAAGTAGGTAAGTGGTAGAAAATGTTTTTTCCTTCCTTAGTATTTTTAGGTATACAAAATCAAATACTTGAATTTTTTTTTCTTTAATATTTTCAATAATATAACTAAACATTTGGAAAAAAATTCTAGAAAATATTTTTCATCAAAACAATCGTAGCCTTTAGTGTTTCTTCTTTTTGTAAAGGCATGTGCACACTAATTTGTCTTTCTGAAACAATGTTTAATCGAAGTTTAGAGGATTATATATGCTCGACAATGTTTTGTAATCAACCACAACCAAAAATTGTATTGTTATTTGTTAGTAGGATTGAAACAACCTAATGTATCCAAGAGGGGGAAAAAAGGATCGGAACAACCTAGCATCTCTACCACAATTTTAGAATAGATACCCTCTAGTCAATCACAATCTTAACTGGTACTTTCCATTCAATGGTCATGTTGCTAAACAAGAATTCAAGTCAAGTTGTGTTAGATTGTTTCAAAGGAAGACTCATCAATTCACGTCTTTTAAATTAATACATAAATTTGATATTAACATGTAGTGTTTATTATAGGCTTTGGATTTCATCCTGTACTTTTAAGTAATAGATGCGAAACAAGTACAACACATATCTTAAAATTGTCACATGTCAATCTCAATCACATTCAATACTTTTGTGCATGATGTAGAAAACTCACATAATATTATATATGTTAATACATATGTAATAAATTTAGTAATGTACATTTAGAATGTGTGTATATAGATATATGACTACTTTATGCCATATTTATGTGTAAGAGTATACACATTTACACCATATTGAAGTTACTAAAGGTTCGTTTGGATACCGCTTATTTTGCTGAAAACTGAAAATATTGTAGCAAAATCATTTTTAAATGTGTGAATAGTACCATGAGATCTATTTTTAATGAAAAATTTTCTTTAAAAAAAAAGTTTGTAGGTCCCATGAATAGTGCATAGGATCCACTGGTATGCACTGTCCACTACTTATTTTGCTAGTGTGAACAATGCATTGACAAACAAAGTCAAAAAGAAACACTTCTCCCAAAATAAAAAAAAAAGTCAAAACTTAAAATGCTAAAACCTTTTGAGCTATCCAATCGCTTATTAAATATTATATTCTAACACCATCTTAATTTGTTCTCTTGATTATTAATTTTGTCAATTTAGTCACTTAATATTTAATCAATTCACTATTATCAGTTGTTAAGTTGAGGCATCAAATTAAACTTTACCCAATGATCGAAGAACTTAATTAATAATTCAACCAATATTTTTAAACATAGCACTTAACCAAATGTCTAAATTTAGAACCAACACAACCAATTTTGGTGGGGTAGGTTTTATTTATTATTATTTAAGTTTTAAAGCTCCTGAACTCATGTTGCACCCGTATACCAAAAAGTTTAATCTTGAAACCTTCAACATAGGTGGATGGTCATGTAACTTTAAAGTTGTTTGAAAATGTTACTAAATTCTTAGAGATTGTTTGGCACCCCATTTTAAAAATAGTTTTCGTTTTGGGTTGCATTTTTGTAATATTTTGCACTTTTATTACCTCTCTCTCTCAGGTCATGGCGGCTAGGAAAATTGGTTGCGGTGGGTCACAACAAAATCTCAACTATATGTGATAAACGGCTTTCACCATGATTTTGTAACCTTTATTGTTGCTAGGTTTTGAAGATTTTGCGCAGCTCTCTCTCAAATGTGTTTAGATCGGGCTTTATGTAGTGTGTTGTTGTGGGTGATGATTGTGTGTCTGTATTATATTTATTTTTTGTCATTGAAGTTATTTTTAAACAAAATTATAAATAGAAAATAAGTGTCAAAAAAAATTTTGGGGGTGAAAAAACACTTAGAATTTTTGTTGAGAACAATTTCTCAAAACACCAAGAAAACAGTTTATAAAAAACACAAAATTAAAAACATAGACTCTTTGTACAATGCTCCATCTACAAATATAAGTGTTTATAGGGTTTGAGGACCATGACTAAAGTTCAAGTCTCTAAGAAGGAATTTCACACACATATACATTTAAATTAAACCAAAATAGAATTTCTATATTATATGAAAAAAAAACATAGACCAAACAGTCCTAAATTTTTTTGTTTACAATTATTATTGTTGGTGATTGAACCGTAATGCTCGCTAAATCTTATATTTTCCACGAAGATAAATTTTATTGAACATTAATCACAGTATAAAGGTGAAGGTTAAATCCTAAACTTTTGGCATAACAAGAATGTATCATTAAAGTTAATTTACTCAAGAGTCAAGATTTGACTTGAGTTTAGTACTCGTGTGCATTGGAGATTGTGAATTGGAGGTTGCATGAACACAACACGTGTCCTAAAAATTCTTGTTGGTCTCCTATCATATCCAATGCAACATTACCCACTTACACGTTAACAACAATAAAATATATTATTATTTTTTCTGAATGAACCAAACAGATTGTTCATAAATAAAAAACCAGCCCAACCTAGACGATTGTTTCCTCCTCCAAACCTAGCCTAGAGAGAGAGAGACTGACCCAATTGTCATTTTGGGAAACCCATATATCCATAGTCCATAGACTCCATACCCAGGGAAAAAAAGGGAGCTTTTTTCTTGTACTACTCGACTTTTCATGACAGGTAAAACTCTTATTAAATCTATTTCTATTTCTGGGTTCTTTTTCTTTTGCTCTGAATTGGATTTCTCTGATGTAACTTTTTTTTTTTTCTTTTTGTTTGGTTTTGTTTCCTCGAAAACAAGGTTTGAGGAATTGACTGCTTACCATGTGTTTCACGAAATCAAATTTTAGTGGGCTATATCTCTAAAAAGTACTTAACTTTTGTTGTTGCTATTCTTGTGTGTGATTATTGGTGTCTTGAAGTACGGATGAAGTGAATAATGATTAATGACAATAACTTGAGAGAAGAGTACAGTTTCACATTGGTGATGATAACTTTGTGTGTCTATGTTTGCCTTTGTCAATTTGGTTCGTGGATTCGGGATTTTAAATTTAAAAAATCATTGGCTTTTGCCATTGATCAATGATCAATGTGAAGCCATCAATAAAATGGCATCCTTGCAGTGTACGAAAATCAATCAACCAACCAGGCCATATAATATAAATTGACATTTAGAGAAAGTATGATAATTGACAAGGAGGATGATAATTATTAATCAGTCCCTTTTGATTAGTTGAAAAAAAAAAAGGATGGTAAAAGAATTGAAAATTTTCTGGAATTTACATTTTACAACTCTTCCCAATCCTAAATACAAAATAGTCTTCTAGTTTTAGATTATCTATTTCCTCTTTTCCTTGTTCGCCAAGAAACTACATGGACTAAAATAAATTAGAGACATGGGGGATGCCAATTACTCTATACAAGTAAAAACTTGATTGATATTGGTCAGTACCTAAAAGAACAGGAAAAAAAAAAAAAAAAGACCATAAATTACATTTCAACGCCGCTCGAACTGTGCGGCAACTTGGTTTTTTTTCTCCCATTGCTGAACAAGTTCAGCATACCCTTCAGCAGAACAAGAAGCAAATTCTGTCAGTGAGCTCATAGCAACTGACATTCCAGCACAAAGTACCTTTATTGCAACTTCAGCCATTTTCTCTGCATTCATTACCTCATCTACTTGACCAACCTCTACCATTTCCATGTTCCCCCCAGAATCCTCAGATAACCCAGCTCCGAATCTCTTTGATCCAATTGGTGTACGTCGAGAATCTTCTCTTAACTGTTGAGCATAGAGAGACCCCATCCCTGCTGCAAAAAAATCTAGTCCATCTAGCACTTTTGTTTCATGGATGTTATCAAGAAGATTTGACCATTGGATGCATGGTCCAAATATTGGAAGGCATACACTGGATCGACGAGGAGAGAATGGTGCTCTTGAGGTGTCAGGATCGGACCGGACACACCTGAGGAGCCAGCCAGTTAGTGCATGTACATAGGATCGTTGAGAAGTGATCCATTGTTCAAAACAGTCTCGCCAATTTCTGAGTTCTGACTCAAGATTGATAGCTGAACGGGCAAGGCGCTGTGGCTCTGCTGTTACTGACATGGAAGAGTGTTTTTTTGAAGGTGTACCAGCTAGTAACAGCTTGGCTTCATCTAATGTCCGCTTCTGTGACTGATGACACTCTGCCATTACTTTCCACATACTCGCTAACCTGCAGTTCATCATTAGCTGCCTAAGTCAGCAAAAAATACAATTAAAAATGAAAAATTCCTCTCCGGTAATATTCCTAAATTTGAGCTAAAATGGGACAATTTTTACGTTGGAAATGTCAATATGAAAAATTAAACATGTTGGATTCATAGTACATATTAAATACCTCCTAGTTGCGAACTGAAAGGACTGGAAGGAGTTTATTAAATGTGATTGTATCCAATAGCAAGCAAGGGATTAAAAATAGCACAATTGAGATTCAAGTATGAATTCAACTCGGGGAAGCAAAATACTCATAAAAAATTTAAGAGTTGAAAATTTTGTAGCTCTTCACAGATAATCATGGCTATACATTGTATCATATGTGAGCAGAATACATGTTGCATTTCTAAATGTACACAGGGTGTCACAAACAAGGATCGTATATTCAAAGTAAATGGCATGCAGAATGTGGAAGCCCAATGGATGTTGAAGGCATCACTTTATTTTTCTTGTCATTTGATTTCACACATTACCAAACGTGTAAGGGCATTTGATAGAAAATGGGAGCCATCACGGACTGATTATATATGAATTTAGGTTTAGAACTTCATAAAATGAAATTAGTTTTATTTATCACCATTAGATGTAATAGTGGATGGCATTTTCTCTGATGTCTCCATTCATGATAAAAAAAAATTTCAGGAAAAGAAACACAAGGGAACAATTAGTGGAACTGCCAAAGATCCTTAACAGTGTTCTTAGCATAGAAGGAATGATTTCATATGGCACACAAAAATTATACTATGATGGTGAGTGACACTGACATACCCTTGTACCAATTCAAAAAGTTGAGGCTGCAATTCTTCATCCCTCAAAGTTTCAATCCGCTTAGAAACAGCTTCAACTGAGTGTATCGAAACCTTTATCTGGGTATGCAGATCTCTAATGGCTACCCTTGTTTTATCAACTGCAGAGGGGTCATCTCCTTTCACATCTTGGTTCCTAAGTTGGTTACATTTCTTCTCATATGCAATTCGAACCTTTTCTCCAGACTGTTTGCAAAGTTAACAAACAAAAAGATCAGTTTCCCATTATTACTCGAAGTCAAAGAACATAATTATTAACCTGATGAGCTTTATAGTGTTTACTTGCCAATGTTTCTTCAAAAAGATAAAAACAGAGAATATTTTAATGAAAATATTGCTATAAGTTCAACCGGTTCACCAATGAATTAATTTTTAAAAAACAAGCAAGTGATATCTGCAATCTACAAAAAGTTAGAAAAGATTCATAAATAGAAGAGGAATTTTGAATGTATTTCTACAGGTCAAGTTTGGCATCTGCTTTCTCCTTGTTGGCTTGTTGCACTTGCATGCTATTCAAGTAAAAATGACCCACTTATTCTTCTCATTAGTTAGAGTTTTCATCCCTTTTCCAAATTACCAAGAAGGTTACTTGATTTAATATTTTTTTCTCAAGATTGAGAAAGATTAGTCTCATTTATGAATTCCAGAACAACTACTTCTTTGGATTCATGTTAACAATTTTTATTTTTTTTAAGGATAGAAAGATAGAGGGGGAGGGGGAGTTCAAACCATAGACATCAGGAATAACAAGGGGTGTCACTACCACTAGGATATCACTTGAATTTACTAAAAACCAATGAAAAGGTGTTTAATCATGCTTTCCATTCAATAATTTCAGGCATATTCACAGTTGTAGAAATTTCTAAAGGAGGCAATTATCATTTGTTTACTGAATGTATTATATATTTAAAGTAATTTTATATATTGAAATAAAGTTTTGTTGAAGTTAGATTTTTATTATATTTTGATGTCTCTTCTTGAGAGGTTGGGCCTTGGTATGATGGCAAGTGCCTTCCACCAAGAGCGACAAGTTGTGGGTTCAAGTCCGGAAATCAGCCTCTCCAAAAACAATTAGGGTTAAGGCTGCCTACCATCATCTCTCACAGGCCCCACAAAAGTGGGGAGCTTTGCAAACTAGGTCGAGAATCCATAGCTGACCCCAAATTTTGGAACTAAGGCTTTGTTGTTTTTTTTTTTGATAAGTCTAAGGTTTTGTTGTTGTTGTTGTTGTTGTTGTTTGATGTCTCTTTCGATAAATGGAGTCAGAAAAGCAAACTGAAATTATGTTAGGAACTGTTAATTGTTAAATAGCCATTGCTCACTGGTTGCATATAAAAAGCAATTTTTACAAATTGAAATTAAGTTTTGTTGAAGTTAGCTTTTTATTCCATTTTGATGTCTCTTCTGATAAACAGAGTCAAAAAAACATACTAAATTATTTTAGGAACTGTTAAAATATGTGGTGGAAGTTTAGATATATACCCGGACTTCCTCATAGAGTTTCTTTTCCCATGCATATAATCTGTCCAATGTTGATTGGTGACTACCTGAAAACATGGAGTTTTCATCAGAGAAGTCACTATTGCTTTCATAACCTTCATCTTTAGAGCCCGAAGAATTAGCTAAAAATCTTGAGGAGGAAGAGTGAGATGAAGCTGATCGAAACAAAGCTACCGGATTCAACATTTTCATCGCTGCAAAACAGAAATACAATAAATTGATATCCTGGAAATTTAAACAAATATATAGGAGGACCAACGTAAATATAGATTTAAAAGAATACACCTATCCCAAGTGAATTTTGACACGCACAAATGTCATTATGACTGGTGGAATGAGATGACATTTACAAAAGGTCTAGAAGTTATTAACTGACACATGTAATTTTCTCTGTTTACCATTATAAGAGAATGCAATGCCACATGGCCCACATTGTCCTGATTCCAATCATTTGAAGTTAACACCAGTGTTTGCCACCATACTATAAATCAATGGCATGATTATGCAAACATCCTAATTGCTTGACATTCATTCTGACAATGGGGTCCTAGCTAGGAAGCACCTTCAAAGAAGAAATAATTTAATCCAAGTTTAAAATAATTACCTTTAAAATATTGCCTTTACCATCCCTATCTAACGATCTTGACCAAACTGTCAAATTTATATTTTTCAGAAACACTAGTGTCTCCTATCAAGGAAGAGCCTTTGAATTGGCCTAAATCAACAATGCATTTTTTTAAAATTTCATTCTGGCAACCACATCTGAACTTTCATTTCCATTATAAAGAATCTGTAGGTAATCATTCTAGAGGGTGTGAAAAGTCATCGTTTTCCAATTGCATAGATCCCTCAACTTAATACTGTAGACTTGTTCAAGTATTTGATTGAAAAAGAAGAAGAAGATATGCATAAACGGAAAAGACATGCAACAATATCAAACCTGAGAGTTCATTGGAAGTTGACGAATACTGAGCTCTGCTCGCCTCTAATATTGCTGAAACGGCAGTGGCTGAATCACAAATTGTATTGAATTGAGTTTCAAGATCCTTGACAACTTCTGCCATACTTGTTGGCCTGCGGTTAACATAAACAGTAAAACCCGGTGTTTCTTCCTTGGCTTCTTGATTATCAACTGCCGTTTCTTGATTACTAGTTTTAACCTGTCTTGCCGCTCTAGCTTTTGCTACCTCTATGCTTGTGCGATGTGATTGTAAGCCTTGCA
Organism: Quercus wislizeni; assembly: GCA_023055345.1. Classification (NCBI taxonomy): domain Eukaryota; kingdom Viridiplantae; phylum Streptophyta; class Magnoliopsida; order Fagales; family Fagaceae; genus Quercus; species Quercus wislizeni. Next base: position 3,396,905 of record JALGQJ010000005.1, on the reverse strand, counting down.
CGTCATGGTCAGCTTCATTTTCACTATCGGTTGCTTCCTCCTCGTCCTCATCCTCATCAATATCTTCAACAATAACCTCTTCTCTAGTGCAATTTTGATCAACTTTAGCTCTTTCTTCTGTCACATTTACCTTATTATCAGATTCTTCTTGCTCAGTTTCCTCTTCTAAATCTGGAATCCCTTCTTCTTCTCGGACCTGCCTTAGGCCTCTAATGTCATCATCCATGACTGTCTGGTCGAGACTATTACGTGTAGTGTAGCCATAGTAGTCCAATGATGAAAATGGATTCCAAAAAAAATCCCATTGGGATGCTTGAGGTGAAGCTGGAGGAATATTGGGTCTATTGTTAGGGGAATAAGGGAAGATTGAAGGATTCATTGGTGAGGATTGTGACGCAAAAAATCCATCAATCCCATAATGGTGCATTGGAGAATAATAAGTTTCAACTCTGACAGTCTCTGGTGATTGAGGTCTCTCCTCAACCAACACAGCTGGCTCCCCACCTGACCTTAGGTAATTTACTTTCAAACGTGAATTAGGCCGAGACTGAATTGGTGTTCCGGATAAGGACTTGGATGAAATTGTGATGAAACCAGGACTAGTTTTCTTTATAGGTGTGAAAGGTGGGGTTATGAATGAATCTAATAAGAACTCACGAGGCTCATCTCCTTCGATATAATCACGAAGAGCAGCTGAAACTCTTTTTAAGGACTGGATATAGGCGAAGTGTCCAGAGGCAAATCGGCTTCTATGCTCAACCGCCTGTTTGATGAATCTCTTTCGATCTTTACAAAGCTGAACTGCTTCTTCATCATCCAGCTTTGATGTGGAACATCCCATCTCTCACTTTTGCTTCCCCTTTCACTTTCACTCTAGGAATTCTTTAGGCCTGAATCAAAATGCAGATCACAATGGTAACCTTCTGTATTTCTCACCAGATTCATAAGGATTTCCCAGCTGTTTTAATGCAAACAAAGTTTAATAACTTCAAAAATGTAGAGAGCAAGAAACAGAATCAGAACAGGGAAAGAATATCTTGAGAATGAAGCTCAAATAAGCTAAGAAATTAAATTTTTTTATGCAAAAGAATTAAAACCTTGGGTGCTTTTCTTAATTATCAGGTCATAGAGATGGGGGGAGAACATTTTAAAGTTGCACAACTGAAGTAAGAAATGGAGATTCTTTTCAAACTTCTGTATAACTTCTCCACAAACCCAAAAAACTCAAGCTTTAAATCATTAATAAGTTATATCAATGATAACATTTGTTTATAAAAAATAAATAAATAAAGAAAGCTCGCAACTTTTGACCCATAAGCCATTTGCAAAAGAGCCTCAATTTGTAAATACATTTGTTTAACAATGTACATGCTTTATGTTTATTAAATTTTGGTTTGATTTGAAAGAATAAAACTGATGGGAGAACAGAAAAATGCTTTAAAAGATTAAAATTACAGGCACATTATATATTAAACAGGATGAAAAGGCATATTGTAAAGAAAAAACCCGAACATTATTGTATAAAAAAGAAGTAAAATAATTGAGAAAAGAAGAATACTTCCAAAAGAAAGAAGAAATTGAGAAAAAGTAATACATGGTCAATATTGGTAGTATGATGACAACCAGTTGCAAATCATAAAAAGACACAGCAGAAGAAGAAAAAAGGCTTAAAGTAGAGAGAAAAGAAATGGGAAAACAAAAAGAGAGAAAAGAAAACCGATTAGCAGAGTTCACATGGTGAACCTACAACTTCCTAAACCAGAGCTGGAAAAAAAAAAGGTGGAAATTTTAATTACAATAAAATGCCACTGGGGAAAAATAAATAAATAAAAACCAATCAAATTTCTTTGTGAAAATTATCTTTGAAAATCAAGAAAAGTATGATGATCAAAGAAAAAAAAAACAAATTTAAAAATGAGATCTTTTAGGACTAGATACTACTTCAAGAGTTTTTTTTTTTTTTTTTAGTTGTTTTGGGAAGCTACTTCAAAAGCTAGCTAGTGATATTCAAACAACAGTGACCAGAAAATGTCAATTAAAAAAAAAAGAAAAAAAGAAAAAGAAAAAGAAACAGGGAATATGAGTAGTTTAAGTTAGATGAACAAAAAAAGTAGACACCCATTTAAAAAATTAGAAAAATATTCATCAAAATCTGGTGGTATCAAAATTTTGATCTTAACATGCAGACAACAGATTTTCGATGAAATCATGATTAGTCAAAAAATATATATATGTATATATATATATATATATACATATATAGCTAGATAATTAAAAATAAAAAAAATTATATACCATAATTCTGAAAAGGTAAAAATTTGAGCTATCTAAAATTTAAAAAAAAAAAAAAAAAAGAAGTAAAAACCCATTTCAAAATTAAACATTTTCTAACAATAATAGCCTCTTAGAAAAATAAAAAAGTAAAAGAACTCACTTCTAGAACTCACAAAAGAAACCTTTTCCAAAAAAAAAGAAAAAAAAAAACTTAATTAAACGCAGACTATCCAGTTCAAGCATTAATGAACATTTGAGAATAATAAACAATGCTCAAAAGTGCTGATTTTGATGAGAAGAAAAAAAAAAAAAAAAAAAAGCTTCACTTCATAGTTCACACAGCAAAGAAATTTAATAGTTAAAAAAAAAGTACATTTGGAATGATTTCCAATTAATTATTTTCAAGAAATGGGAAAAAATTATATATAAAAAAAATGGGAAAAATAAAGCTTTTAGAATGGATGAGAAATGAGAATGGAGAAGCAAACCTGGGTATGGCAAGCGGGAATAAGACGGAGCTTGATCAGAGAGAGAGAGAGAGAGAGAGAGAGAGAGAGAGAGAGACGTTGAGAAAGAAAAGCAACGGTCAAAACTCTTTGAAAGTGGATGACAAAAGGAACATAAAGAAAACAAAATTTTAAAGTTTTTGAGGGTTGGAGAGCTAATAAAGGTGGTAGTACACAGAATATGACAGGTTCACTCTTTTTGCCCTTCATGCTTCTCTTAATTTCGACAGTGCCACTATTACTATTTCTATATGCACTACTACTAATTCTTTTTGCTGAAAATGCACTACTAATTCTTGTGATTGAGAATGTGATTCTCATGAATGATTTGATTTGTGTTGATTTCACACGTGGGGTCTCCTAAACCTCTCATTGCAATCTCATTTCTCATGAACAATCAATATTGCATGATTGATTGATTGCCTTTTGTTTTGTGTTCTTTTTTTTGGTTTGGTCCCATTATAATCATTTCTTTGTGAAAGAAAAAATAAGATCAATATCTTTATCCATTTTGATAAAGACAAAATCTTTATTGCATTTTAATTGACATTTTTCCTAACTAAGAACAATTCTCTTCATTTATTGCCATGTAATAATGGGGTAGATGCATTTATTATTTCATGTGTTAATTAGCTATAAATGATACATTAATTATTAGTGATGTCAAAACATTCCTAATTATTAACAAAACTTTTTTTTAGGGTAATTGTTAATAAAACATTTTAAGAAAGTTTTGACACCACTTTTATAGAAAATATAAAAAATCGCCAAAATAATTAATTGTTTTTTCTTTTCCCATAAAATATTTCTTAAAATAATTTATAAATTAATGTTCTTAGGAAATTCATTAACATTTTCCATAAATTTAATTATATGATTATTTTTATAAAATCTTTTGCCTCCTGTCTCACCAAAATTTTGCATTTGTGTGAAAGTGTTAATTAATTACCATGTATTAATGGGGTGGATGCATTTATTTCATGTATTAATTATCAATAGATGATATTAATTATTTATTATATATAAAATGAAATAATTAGATTATTTTGTAAAAAATTTATATAAGAATTTTTTTTTAATAATTCTTATAAACAAAATTAAATTGAAATATTTTATTCTTCTTAATATTTAGTTGCCTCAGCAACAACTAAAACAAAAACTATAAAAAAACATAAGAAAATTTAATAACACATACAATTAAATATATGAAAAGAATTATAAATGGTATGCTTAAATTAGTTAAAACAAAATTCACTAAAATAATATGTCCACATATATATATATATATATATATATATATATATAGTGTGTTTGTGTAAACTAACATTGTAATGGTGTAATTTGTGCTATGTAATTAAAAAGAGTATAAATAGAAAAAAAAAAAAACTTTTATTTTCATCATGTATTGCTTATTAATATACTGCATAAAATTTATCTAAGATAAATTTTTATGGTTATTTTTCTAAAAGAAATTGGCACATGTTTCTTTTTCTTGTTCCTTTTTCCTTTTTTGAAGTAAATAAAATTTAAAATGGGAAAAAAAATAAATATATGACATAGTGTGATTGTTGAAGTATAAATTAAATACTAAGAATGTGATCAAGATTTATATTTGGGTTTTTTTTTTTTTTTTAATAAGAATTTCTATCTGGGTTTTAAGAAGCTAAGGCCGAGTAATTGTTTTTAAGGGTAAAAGACATTTTTATTCAGCTTTTACTTGGATGGTAGGCTAATTGGTCTAAAGTGTGATATAAATCCAAAAGTTTTAAGTTCAATTCACCACACTATTGGTCCATGAGATTTTTAGGGTGTCTCATGAATAGAGAGTGCAACAATCAACCATATATTGGAACACCACTTCCTTTGATTGAATATATATATATATATATATATATGGATTTAACATTTTGTTATATCAATTCGTAAATAATAATAATAAACTTGGTAGTATGTCTAGCATTATTCATTCACAATTCTTGTATTGGTTATCATTGAAATTGAAAAATTAATCCCACACAAAGGTATGGATGTAGCTCTTTGGTTGTAGACATGAAATTTTTAACATATAATTAAATATTATCAAGAACAATGTAACTCAACTGGTAATTCCCGGTATTTTCAATAGGTTAAATTAAAATCTTCAACTCATAACTATAGAATTATATAAAAAACATTTTAATTAAATATTAGAATATTACATCAAAATTTGATTTTTTTTTTTTTCCTAGTGTCATGGTTGTTATGGGATTTCCACTAAGTTTTGACTTCTGAATTTTGATACTGAATTTTAACTTTCAGCCGGGGTATATATTCCAAAAAACAGCTTTACATTCTAACATTGCTTATAGGTCCCCCTTTTTTTTTTTCTTTTTTTTTTATAAAGTTTTTAACTTTTTAAAAATATTTCTGTACATTATTTGTCTTCTTTCTATTTTTTTTATTTTATCCTAATTTTAGACCTCTAGATTATATAAATGATGAAGACAGGGATAGAGAGGATAAAACAGCATATCTTGCATTAAGCCAATGACAATAAGTTGCTTATGGAACCCACAGTGAACGCAGCATAATGGTGATGAAGCGCTTGTACTTTCTAGTTATGGAAAACTTGTTGTACCGAGTCTACCGACATTGCAACACAATTGGTTAAAACAAAAGTGGTTACAACCATCAGTTGGAAATCTAACATTCTAGTGAAGTGGGACTACTTATATAAGTAATATATACAAAATATTTTGACTTTTTTTATTTATTTTTAATATGTTGAATTGACAAGTTTTCACTAATTCTCGTTAGCGCGTACTATTAACTTCATATTTTTACTTATCATTAATAATCTATCACGTTAGTAGGTGTTAAATTTTGTCTAAATTTTTGTGTCTCTAGACTTTCTCCTACCAATATACAGTGATAGGAGGCTTTATACTTTATAGTTATTGAAAGAAACATTTGAGTAATATAGGGATTTACAAAAAATTTCAAGTGCTCAATTAAAATTGAAGTAACGTCATTTTTACAAGTTTAACATTGATACCAAAATGACACCTAAGAAGATCGTGAAAAACCTAAAATATTGCACTACTAAGTCTTGTGGTTAGTTTTAGAGTTATCATCACTAGTATGATCAAGTGAAAGTTATATGGTATTTTATTAAAAAAGTACATAAAACCTCCTATCACTTATTCTTTAAACACATAGCCCCCATGGTTTTAAATGTAACACTTAATCACCTTACCTATAAACTGTGTTTTGTTAAAAGTAATTGCTCATGGAGTTGTATAATCATATACAACAAATACCACATGGGATGATGGGAATTTATGTTACACTCAAAAATCCCATAAATGTTAATTGTTATATACTTAATGTTTTAGAATAGAACAATTATATGTTTACATTCTTTATTCATATAAAAGCGTACACATTTGGAAGAATTGTGTACAATATTGTACACTATCTATACAAACGTGTACAATATATTACACTTTTGTTTAGTTTACAATGTAAAATGTACATAAACAATGAATGTAAAAACATAATTGTCCTACAATATAAAACAATAACATATGAGTTAAGTATTATGCTCAAAATTTTATGTGCTTTTAGGGGAACCATAAAGGATTTGTGTATTTCTTTCTATTTCTATAATTCTATTCTTTTCTTTTTTTGTGGTGGGAAAGGAAAATAATCAAAACAACAAAATTTGATTAATAAATATTGAAATTTAATTTTCTATGAGGATAAGGAGATGTTGGTAATCTATGATGACTTTATTTTTAGTAGGGGTGGAAGATGGAGAAGAGACAATGGATTAGGAAAGAATTTTAAAAAGCAAAAGAGAGTCGGCTCTAAAGCAAAAGCAGGGGAACCTGGTCCCATTAAAGCGGCAGGTTCCTTAATAGATGCCTTGTTTTCTGCTTTTTTTAGCAAATGCCCCTGCACTTTTTCATATATTTCTAGTGTACACTTGTCACCATTTTTATCATTTTGTTTTAAAATTTTATGATTATTATTTATTTTTCAAAACTGTTTGAATTTTTTTTTTCCTGCTATTAATTAATATCGTAAAAAAAAAAACATTATAAATCAATTGGCATTTTATGGTAAATGTTCAAAGTTTGAATTCTATCTTCACCAATTATTGAATTATCAAAAATAAAAATATCATATTGAAAATACACTTGTTGAAGACTTGAAGATATGTTTGTTATTCACAACATTTTCACAACACCTTCACAACAAAATCATAGATGATTAGTTATTATTAGTTCAAATTTGAAACAACCCTTGAAATTACTTATTTACTTCACTAATAACAACCTATAACAACTTGCTACTTAAAATTTTTTATGAAAATGTTGTAGACATAGCATTTCTCTTATTATTAACACTGTATTTACATTGAATAAAAGATATGAACTCAATTTATGATACTTTTTCAGCTTTCCTACCAAATAATTAACATTAATTTCTCTCTTGTATTTTTAGATGAAATTGTAAAATAACTAAAATATAATTGGTGTATAATCGAGATGTTTAGAGTTGAAAATTCCATTCTTTTAACTATTGAAATTATACATAAAAAAGAAAAGAAAAATAATTGATGTCTTAAGTTAAGTTGCTTCTCAAAATTTAGTATGGCATTGACATTTAGCTCACCAAATAAATTTGCATTGATAAACAAAAAGAATATTCTCTCGGGTTATTTTTTTTTATATATAAAATTTTTAAATCAAAAGGATATATTCCATTAGAAAGTTAGTAACTTCCTCCTCACATTCATACTTCCAAGGGCCATTTCATAATACTGCATGGATAAATATAAGCTTATAAAAATAAAAAAAATTAGTTTATGACTCTATAAGTTTGTTTGAGATATGCTTATTTTGCTGAAATTGAAATTTTTTTATTGAAAATACTGTAGATACAAGTAAAATTTAGCTGAAATAGTATAGTGAGACTCATGAATAGTATTAAAAAGTGCAGTGAAACCCATAAATAGTAGCAAAAATAAGCTGACTTTTCAATTTAGAGCCTGACGCACACTATGAGTCCATTTGGATGCCGTTTATTTTGCTGAAAACTGAAAACATTATCACAAAATAATTTTTAAATGTGTGAATATTACCGTATAACCAATTTTTAATTAAAATTTTGTTGAAAAAAGAGATTTGTGGGTCCCTAGTATGAGACCTATTGAATAGTGCATAATCACGTGAAATCTGACTTCTCCAAAAAAAAAAAAAAAAAAAAAAAAAGCCAAAATGCCAAACGGTGGGACCATAAACGCAATCCAAACGGGTACTACGGGTGATTTTGAAGATTGATCATTTTATTTTCCATCCCCATTGACATAATAATAATGTTATATAATCGGTAATTTGTACAACAACAGTGGTACATAACATTGATTATATGTTCAATTACATTCTCTCTTACCAGAAGTTAAAAATACAATATCTAGATCCTATATCGTCACCAACCTGATTTCACAGGTCCCACTCCATATGGATCTTAGTGTGCTTTTTTTCTTATTTTAATAGGCAAAATTGTTCTAGTTTATACCTTTGATTTATTTAATTGATAACGCTTCTTGCTTGTTTCTCAAAAATAGATAACGCTTCTTACTTTACACAATACAAGAGATCTAAGATTATTCTACCATTTATTTAAAAGGATTATTTACCAAAGCGTGTTTGCATATAAAATTATAAATTAAAGAAAACCACAACTTCCAAAGTTTTTTGGTTATTTATATATATAAAATTGTAGGCAGCTTTATACAAAACTCCTCGGCTCTAAGCCCTTTGCCCGAGGTTCTTGACTTTTTGGTCATTTTTCGGTCTAATTGCTTTCTATCGATTTTCTTTGATCTAAATCATTCAAAAAATTCAATTGAACGTATTTAAATATATGTATTTTTAAGTATTACTTGAATTTGTGAAGTAAATGTTTATAAATTTGTCGTATATTTATATGCAATAGCGATTTTAGGATTTTTTTTTTTAAGATAGTCATTAAGAAATTTAATAAAAATATAACTTAAATATATCGATAATACCAAAAAAAAAAAAAAACATAAAGTTTTACAATTTTCTTCTACCAACAAAATGAAAAAACAAAAATGGACTAATAAAAGATAAAACAAAAATTGAAAATACTAAGATGAACGTAATAAAGTAAGAGAGAATTTCCATTGATAATAGAGGAGAGAAAAATGGAGAGAGAGAGAGATGATATGTGTTGTAATTGCGAGTCAAGCCCCAAAGAAGAGTTGCTGAGACGACTTTTAGAGCTGTCAACATCACTAAGGAGAACTCACTGTCATAGCCATTTTTTAGGAAAAATGAAATTATGAATTATTTTTATAGAATAGGTTGAACGAGATATAAAATTTAATATTTAGGGGTTTTATTTGTTTTATTTGAATGGGATTTATGTTGAATATTTTGTTCATTTTTTATTGTTTGGCATAATTTTGTTATTATTTGGGCTATTTTGTTGTAATTTGGGCTAATTTTTAGAGTTGTGTTAGGGACATAAAAAATTATCATAATATTTTCACAACAGTTAATGTGTAAGTCCCTCATAAATCAAAATAAAATAATAAAATATTAGACTAGGACCCACCACAATTAAAAACAAAGATATTATAAAAATATTTTGAGATTTTGTTGTGTCCTTAAAAATTCTCTAATTCTTATTATTATTATTTGGGCTTTTCTTTTTTCTTTTTGTTTAAGGAGCTAAAGGATTATGGCTGGGGGGCCAATATTATTTTTGTTAAACCAAAATTCTTGGAATTCTCAAGTTAGAGTATTTAATATATTTTTTTAGGTAGACAAAACATAAATATATACTATTTTGCAAGTTAAGGTGTTCATATGAACATACCACTACAATGATTGTATTTTTATTTTTATTTTTACTATAGGCTAAGATATTAATTGATTTGAGGTCATCAATTTTAAACCTTTAGTAACATCTTAAGACACTAGAAGTTCTACTCCTAAGAGATATGAGACTACATATATAGTATTTGAAGAGGTTTGAATACCATTATTAGCATAAAAAAAAAAAAAATACAAATTAGTTGGTTCAGTGTATGCACTATTTAAATCTAAGGGCTTTTTTTGTTTAAGGGAGTTAAAGGATTATGGTTGGGGGACCAATATTATTTTTGTTAAACGAAAATTTTGGGGATTCTCCAAGTTAGAGTATTTAGAATTTTTTTTAGGTAGAAAAAACATAAATATATATATTTTGCAAGTCAAGGTGTTCATTTGAACATACCACTAAAATTATTATATATATATATATATTTACTATATGCTGAGATATTAATTGAATTGAGGTCCTGGGTTTAAAACCTTTACTAACATCTAAAGACACTAGAAGTTCTACTCCTAAGCGACATGCGTCTACATATATTGTATTTTGAAAAGGTTTGAACACCATTGTCAGCATATAAAGAAAAAAAAAACAAATCATTTGGTTTGGTGTATGCATGATTTAAATCTAAGGGTGTGCATGAGTTAGGATGAAAAAAAAATCTAATCCAACCCAACTCATTATAGGGGTCCAACCCAATCTAGGGCTGGATAATTTTATTTATTTATTTTAAATTGAGCATTAAAACAATACCAATACAAATAATAGCGAATTTATAAATTTTGTTGATAGTGCATCAAACCAACAAAAATAATAAAATCAAATAGTTTTATTTGCTACCTTTGTTCCATCTCAACTCTCTTTTTTTTTTTTTTTGAGAAAATATCTTAACTCAGTTGAGAAACAAAATAAACATGAATTAATTTTATTATTTTATAGTTAGTAAAATATCAAATAGTTCCATTCAAACTCGGTAAATAAACAAAATGGTAGATAATAAAATTATATAATATATTTTTTAAATATATATTAAATATAGATAGATCAAGTCGGATTAGACAAATTTGTGAATATGTTATCCCACACCTAACTCAACCCACCTTCTTCTTCTTTTTTTTTTTTTTTTTTTTTTTTTTTGCCAACCTAACCCAACCCATAAAAAGTAATTTGGTTTTTTTTTGCCAATCTAACCCAACCCATACGCATAAAAAGTTAAAACCCCTGTTAACAAAAAGACAACCGATACTTTCTAGTAGTAAGAATGTTCACAATCACAGCTGCTGGAGAATAGAGAAAGGAGAAAGATTGGTCAGTGAAAATGGAAGAAGGCATGCAAATGCAATGCCTATAACATAACTTAACTACGCTCGCCCCAAACCAACCCACACAATAATGCTTAGGAAAAAAGCTTCTTCAAACACCATTTCCCGCCACCTCATTTTTCAAAAAACCTACGTATATGCAACAAAGCAACAACAACAACAACAACCACCTCTAAGTGAAACACTCTTGTCCCTGTCGAAAAAATGTGTATCCATCAAACAGTTACAACAAATACACACCCAAATGCTCATCAACTCCATTCACAAACCCAATTTCATTCTCTCCAAAATCATTGGCCTCAAACACTTCTCCTATGCTTCCCTTCTTTTTTCCCACATCCCTCAACCCAATGACTACGCTTTCAATGTCATGATACGTGGCCTAACCACCACATGGCTTAAATACTCTCTTGCTCTTCATTTTTATTACCGCATGAAGTTTTTGGGTCTTAAACCGAATAACTTTACGTACCCTTTTTTGTTCATTGCTTGCGGCAACCTTTACGCGTTAAATCATGGTCGGGTGGCTCACTCGTCTGTATTTAAAGTTGGGTTGGACAGTGATGATCATACTTATCATTCTTTGATCACTATGTATGCTCGGTGTGGCGAGTTGAGTTGTGCACGGAAAGTGTTTGATGAAATTACTGAGAGGGATTTGGTTTCTTGGAATTCAATGATTTCGGGGTACTCAAAGATGGGGTATGCTGGGGATGCGGTGGGATTGTTTCAAGAAATGAGGGGATTGGGGTTTGAGCCAGATGAAATGACTTTAGTGAGTGTTCTTGGGGCATGTGGGGACTTAGGAGATTTGAGTTTGGGGAGGTGGGTGGAGGGGTTTGTAGTGGAGAATAAGATGGAGCTGAACTCTTATGTGGGTTCTGCATTGATTGATATGTATGGGAAGTGTGGCGATTTGGTTGCAGCAAGGAGGGTATTTGATAGTATGGCAAAGAAAGATGTCGTCACATGGAATGCCATGATTACGGGGCAAGTAGTTCTTTCTTTAAACTTAATATTATTGTTCCTTTTAGACATGATATTATGATTTATGTTTTAAATATCATCTTTAAAAAAGAGTTACTTTATTCTGTTGTTCTTTTTCAATCATTTGGGTTTGCATTGTAATAGTCTCATTTGTGGCTTCATTGTTATTTGGATGGGGAAGCTATGCCCTTGATGGACAAATATAAGGAGATTGGTCTTATTAAAGTTACTGAAAACTAAGCTTTCATACCTAGAAGTATTTCACCTTTTTGTGTTGAATTGTTAACTTCTCTCATTTTTTGCATTTAGGAGTCTTGGTGTCATTTTCCCCCTTCCACAACCACCCCCCCCCCTCCCCACATCTTTAAACTTCTCTTTGTCTCCTAGTCCTACCTAAGGAAATGCATTAAGAACTATTTGTACCCAAGTACTATATGCTGTTTCTTTGGGTGCTAGCTTTCCTAAAATGAACACGGTCAACTTGGGTCTGCTTCCTCCTCTTTACTCATGGGTTAAGGCAATCAGCCATGATCTAGTGTAGTTGTGTCATGATGCTTTGCATTAAGATTTGTTATGAGAATCAATCCCTCATGTATCTATCATACAAATACAATACACCATATATGACTTATATACATTTTCATGAATTCAAATAATATATCTAATACTAGTTAGATGTTTTATTTAGGTTCATAATTAAATTATAATTTACACTATACATGACAGATATGCACAAAATGGAATGTCGGATGAATCAATAATGCTATTTAATGGCATGAAAGAGGCGGGTGTTGATCCAGATAAAATCACATTGATTGGAGTGCTGTCTTCATGTGCCTCAATTGGAGCCCTTGACATCGGGAAATGGGTTGATACATATGCATCAGAAAGAGGCTTGCATCATGATATTTATGTGGGTACTGCACTAATTGATATGTATGCCAAGTGTGGGAATTTGGACAATGCACTAAGAGTTTTTGAAGACATGCCCCAGAAAAATGAGGTCTCTTGGAATGCCATGATATCTGCACTTGCTTTTCATGGGCAAGCGCAGGCTGCCCTATCATTATTTAAGCGCATGACAAACGACGGTGGAGCTGCTCGCCCGAATGACATCACTTTTGTAGCAGTACTCTCTGCATGCGTTCATGCAGGATTGGTTGATGAGGGTTGTAGTTTTTTTGATATGATGAGTTCATCTTTTGGTTTGGTCCCGAAAATTGAGCATTACTCTTGCATGGTTGATCTTTTGGCACGTGCGGGACGTCTCTATGAAGCTTGGGACTTCATTGAGAAGATGCCTGAAAAACCTGATGAAGTTGCATTGGGGGCTTTGCTTGGTGCCTGTCATAAGCGCAGAAACGTTGATATCAGTCAGCGGGTTGTGCAATTGCTTCTGGAGTTGGAGCCTTTAAATTCTGGAAATTATGTGATTTCATCAAAGATATTTGCAAATTTGAAAAGGTGGGATGATTCAGCAAGGATGAGAGTTTTAATGAGGCAGAGGGGTGTCATGAAGACTCCTGGTTGTAGCTGGATTGAGGTTGGGACTCAACTTCATGAATTTCATGCTGGTGATGGTTTACAACATAATTGTAGAGAGATTTATGAATTAATGGATCTGCTTTATGAGGACCTGAAGAGGGAAGGTTATATTCCAATGATCAGTGAATTTGCTGAACAAGGAGTGGAAGAGGCAATGTTGTTACAGAGACCGATGAGTTAAGAACTTGCTTTACTTAGCAGTGTTCCCAACCAAACAAGATGCTTGGAGTCACCATGTTTTCAGGTTGGTGATTTAGGCAACTTATCTTTCACTATTATATAGCTGTTATAATTTATCAAACAAAAGGGGAAGTTTTGATATGCTGACAGTGGACATGTTTCCACTCTTTAATTTCTTTTTGTGCCATTTTGCTGACATTTTTAAAGATAAAACAGTAGGTAAATTGTCAACATTGCAATTCCTATGAAGAACATTTTCCTACCCAAGAAAGAAAGCTAGGAATTTTGGTTTTTTAAAAATAAATGGGATATTAAAAATGTGGAAATTTTATTGTATTAAGTAATATTTATATTCTTTGCTGCAACATCATTAAAATTTTGAAGTAGTTAGAAATGGATGAATCCACTTGATTTTGCAATTTAAAGAAGCCACTTTTTTTGTATAGACCAATTGTTCAAACTTGAGAGTAGAAGTTACTCTGGGCATTTAATTTGTCTCTCAGCCAATTTGGCTTCCCAGGATACAATTGGTTGATCATTTCTATGTGCAGTTTGTGTCACTCCCAAGTGCCACTGACCTTCTAAGTGGAGAGAGAGAGAGAGAGAGAGAGGAGGGCCTACAACTTCTGTAATCTGTTTGCCATTGATCATATTATGCTTTATCCATTCATTTTGGGAGACATTGCAGCTCCCTGTTACTTGCAGTGCCAAATAATGTATTCTTGGTTTATTCATTAATTTCGGACTCCTACTAGATTTTCTATCTTAGGTTTGTTGACTTTACCATTTAGTTCTTCTAGTAAACAAACAAGTCAACAATAGCTAACTAATTTTGTGATAATTTGTTGGTGATATTACTTGTCCTTAATCTCCAAAATACTATTCAGGGGCCTTGCTGCTTATCTAGGAAGCACGAACACTTAGTTGTGGTGTTATAACTGTGTTGGACACTTCTGCACGTGTCCTAGCTGTGCCTTTTTTTTTTTTTTTTTTTTTTTGGGGGGGGGGGAAATTGTGGGACACAAGAGGTACACTTATCTTTTAATTTTGTTTTTTTAGTTTCAATCTTGAACATTTACCTAGTTATCTTTTATTTAATCTTTTGGATATTATTCTTAGTTTGTATTTTAATTTCTAAACATCATTTATTAGTCATGAATTTGCTTTATTATCCATTATTGCTCTTAAATTGATATATGTTTAACGTTATATGAAAAAAAAAGTTTAACAATATTTAAAAATAAAAATAAAAATATATTTAATAATTAATTAATATGCGTATTCCCACCATGTTGTGTTCTAATTTTTTGAAAATTATCGTGTCGCCGTATCATACCCGTATCCATGTCCACGTTTGTGTCTGTGCTTCCTAGCTGCTTATATATTGTTAGTTGTCCTCTGTGCATGTGCGCACAAGTGTGCACCCTTGTGTGTGAGCCTATCTTGTTTACACTGAGAGTTGGTTTATACTTGCTTGAGTTAATCTTCTCTCTCTTTTTTCCCTTAGCTGGGCAGTTATTGTGCATGCTTAGAGAAATGCTTAGATGTTATTATTTGTAAGCTTCCTTGGGAAGTGCAGAACACGTTTAACTGTGAGTCTTAAATCACTCAAAGAGGAGCATGGCATGATCAATTGAGCTCTGCTTTTGTTTTTGACTTATTGCATCTTTTAAATTTTTCCATCAAGGGAAAAATTCTCTATGCAACTGAAATTAATTTTGTTCAAGAGCTGAGGTGAATGAACTTAGAATTTTGAGGTTTACTTTGTCCTTTGTTTTTTTTCCAAACTGTTCCCTTTATTAACCGACTGTTCTGACTATTTTCAGGTTGGAGAAAAATCAGTGTTGACATGACCAGAAAGAACGGTATCGAAATGCGTTGTGTTGGGATTTAAAAGAACAGAATGGTGAGCAAAGATGCTATCTACTGATTGGATTTTTTTCGCTGTTCTAGCCAAATGGTTATGATCCTCATCTAATTCAATATTATGCATTTTACTTTGCACTATATTTTTATGTTTAACTGGGGATCTTTTTAAGGATTTATAGAGTGTCTAATGGGTTCGGTATATATCTATTTGGTTCTTGTTGGACACTTGTCAGAAATCTCACAAATGTTCTGTACATAATGTGTTGAGCTTTCTTTATAGGGGTGAAACAAACTTAACAACGTGTAACTTTTCCAATTTACGATGAGCAACCAGTCAATGAGAAGGATATGTTGTTTGGAGAAATATTGTGAGAAACTTGTAGCTTTCTTGGATCAATGTGCTATTCAGTTTAATAAAGCCATGCTCAAATGCTCATTATGCTTCTTGAAAAGTTCAGTGATCTCAATATGATAAATTATGATTCTTTTTTCTTCTTCAAATTAGTGATTCCAATGACCATTCTTTGAATTTTATGATATGTGGACCACCAACATAACGTTGAGTATTTTTCTGTGAAGTAAACAAAGAAAATTGACCTTTCTGATATATATTTTCTGCTAAAAGCTTTTAGTGTTAGTGTTAGAATATTAATGTATTAGTGAGGGGCACAATAGTGATTTTACTAATATATAGCGATTATTGCAGTTAGAATGGTGGCCTTCATTGATTTACAAAGCTATATATCATGATAGTGAGTCACCTATCAGGCTATCAGTGAAGTACTTGGAGTGGTGAATGGGGGAATATTTGTAGTGTGTATGATAATGAAGTTTCTAAGAATGGTTTCATTTTGTGGAGCAGGCTGTTAATGTTAGGTTACTTAAAGAGATCCAATGGATGGGGTCCATTTCATGATAAAGATTTTGTTTTTCATGAATCTAAAGGTGTACATGGTGCCACATCATTTCAAATCTCATTCCACCAAACAAAGAAGTGATAACTGATTCTAAAAATGACTTGACATTTGCTCTGCTTTAGATTTGTGAAAAACTAAATCTTCAACTTGATTTAAACCCTCTCCATTTTAAAAACAAATGCTGAGGATCCTTTTCCAACTCAAAGATGGGTTTTCTATTGGATGCAGTGTGGTAGTTTTAGAAAATGAAAGAAGAAGGGTTTGCGCCTGTCACAACTTGAGGAAGTGTTAGTCATGTTCACTTTACCCAAAACGATTAGTCAAACACGAGTTCCATGTAGTTACTTATGGTTATGTAGCCCTGGTCAATCTAGTACACGCTGGATGTTGGATGTAGTTCATACCTGCACAACACCTTCATATTCAAAATCTTATACAAATCCACACAATATAAAATATTACAAAGCTAAATTAAATGACTCCATTGAGCAGTCTTGGGTTGTACAGGGGCTTGTCAGGTTTTGGTTTGAGGAGATGGATTAAGGGATTGTTTTTGGAGATTAAGATGAATATGAACTAGTGGGGAACTGACATTAATAGATATGTATGACGAGTGCGGGGATTCTTTAGGGAGAGGAGGGTCTTGGGGACTGAATCAATCACATTGAATGCCTCGATAAAGGGTCAATTTGTTTTCTACTTATATCATGTTATGATGTATTTTGAAGATCATATATGAACTTGACCTCTTCTTATTTTTGGTTGACATAAACTGGAGTAAATAATCTGCTTTTAGGATATTGAAACTATTTTTGTTGCCATAAACTTAGATTTTCATGGGCATATATTCTTATGAACCTAACATCTTGTTTTTACCTCATGCTATGTTGATATCAGATCTACTGACGTGTCATGCGGTTTTTATATCTAATTTTTCTATTTCTCTGCAGTTTCTGTACTTATTATGCTAAGGATCAACTTAAACACTATAACTGGGGCCTGAGTACAATGTCTATGTTTTTGGATTTGGTAAAGAAACATACTCACTGAGATGGTTTTTGTCAGTCTAGTTTCATATGAACTTTTTTTTTTTTTTTTATAGGGTTAAATGGGACTCAATAAGATTTTTATATTGAAGTTATCTCTCTGCACACAATAGCCTGCTTGCTAATTCTCGTCTGCAGAATTTTCTATAGTGTCACTGTATTTCTGTTCAACTTGCCTTGGATTGTCTATTACTTGCTCCACTCTTGCACACTTTCTTCAATACTCCAATTTTCATCAGTCTTCCATCAATTGACAATATTTTTCATGGTTTTTCCCATTTGTTTGGTTCAAATGGTTTTCAATTTTCTTAGATTTGATACAGAATCTCTTATTTTGTTAATTTGCTCTCTATTTTTGGATTCTTCTTCTGCTTCAGTGTTCTCTTAATTTTTTTTTTCATATCTCATTTGGTTTCTCTCCTTCCCACATATTTTTTCTGTATGTGAATCATCTCTCCTGTACTCTATGCATGTTCTCAGTGAATTGTTTAAACCGGTTTTCAGGGACAAATGTTGAAGAATAAGAGGAAGTCAAGGCATAATCGTTGATTTCAGATTAGTTTCTTTAGTGCGGATAATCCTTTCAATGTCTAAGGCTTTCAAAGCAAATAAGGTAATGAACTGCTAATGTGGCTGACTTACCAGGAAAAATTATGCTTTAGGACAGCAAAGAGTCCAAGAGCCAAATTTGATAAATGGATCATATGGGAAGAAATTGGCTTGGATTATACTTCTTAAAGGTTAGGCATGGAGTTGACCAATGTAAGAAGATGAGAAATTTGCATGACTTAAATCTTTTCAATGGCAGTAGCTGAAGGGGAAATGGATCTAAAGTAGAGTATGCGCAAGGTTAACAGAATAAGAAGTTTAGGCAGTTATTAAAAAAAAATTGTTAGGACTTTGTAAGAAACTTGGCAGATTTGTCTTTCTTGTAATCGCTCTCTTTTGTGTTTTATACAGATTTTTTTGTGATGAATTATCAACATTTCGTTTAATCTCTCTTAACTTCTTCAAAGCCTTAAAGTTCTTAAGATAAAAAGCAAAATGAAATCTGTATGCTTATTTAGAAACTGAATTAGCATCTACTCAATCACAATTTCTGATAACCTGTCTACAAATTAGTTGTGTATTGCTCACGCTTACCACAATATTGCTCCCCAGATTGCTCTCAACACCCTCTTATCTCTCTCTTGTTTGAAATCTTAGAAGCATTTGTAATTATGGATTCCACAAAGGCAGCAGTGCTACTGTTACAGGCAGTATTGATGGTTGAACCATGTTGTGATAGCCATAGGTTGCCATTCTTTTAGCTGAAAAAAAGGTACTATCTCTTTCTTTTTCTTCAAGTTTAAGATGATTTTGTTTGTGATGTACAATCATCTTTTTTTTGGAGATTAGTGATATTATTTTTGATAAAAAAAATCTTAATTCCATGTTCACAAGCAGTTTGAAAAAAGTCTTGAGTCACCTTTTGTTCTTTCTATAGGATTCCTAATACACGTGGTACAGTCATGGCTCTCCTATGCTAATGGAGCTTGAGACTGTTCTTAAACTTAGTTACTACCATTTTTCTTAAATTGGGAATTATAGATTGTGGAATTTTTTGATTGTTTGTTGAACAATGGGAGAATGTATTTTGAAAGATGAGTTGCTAGATGATACAAAGATGTCATGTTTGCTTAGTAGGCAACTAAGACTAGCACATATGTTTACTTCAAAGAAGGAAGAAATTGGAGGGACATGATGAGATTTTACTTCAATTTATCAAAATATCTAGACTAACGACAATGTTGGTTAGACTTCACTTGAGGAGCAAACCAATACGGCTTTGGTTCTAAATGTTATGGCATTAGTCAATAAAGGACCACAACAAATTACTCTTATCATCTCCAAAAGAGTTTTTACTTTTAAATTGTTCAAGATTTATCAAACTTTTTACCCAGTCATTCCCATTTTTTTCAAAATCAAGACGAAATGAAAACTAAGCAAGATAACTCTCCTTTTGTCAATACTATTAGAATTGAACTAACCGATGGAATTCTCTTTGTTAGGTGTCTTGCATGCATTCTATCAGTTTCATCTTAAAGGCCTTGAATATCATTTGAGAATTTTGTTAATTATATTCTATCATTTGAGTATTGACTATTTATAGAATTGAACAATTGTGGTTGTTTAATTAACTGATATTCATTAGTATCGCATGGGTTAGCAACTAATCTTTTTAATGGGGTAGGTTTAGAAAGTAGCAAGGTTCACAGAATAATAAGTTCATTTATGTATTAAGAAAATCTGCCAAGAAGACTTATGTAAGAAGTTTACCATTTTTTTTTTTTTTTCTTTCTTGCAATCAGTCTTTCGATGTTGTATAAGAGCATCCACAGCAGTGGAGCTAAATTTTTAGCTTTTTAGCTACGCAAAAAGTCACTTTATCTATTTTACCTTCTCACATCCTACCGCAGTGGAGCTATTTTAGCTTTTAACACAATAAAATAATATAAACACTACAATAAAATAATATTTCATTCAACCACCATTAAACCCATAAAAATCACTACACAACCACCACCCCGCCGTGCCCATCAAAACCAGTGAAGAAGAACAAAAAAAGAAAGCAGAAAAATCACAACCTGAACACAAACCTAGCCCGAAACAAAAACCAAAACCCATGCCCGAAACAAAAACCCAACCCGAAATACAAAGCCGAAACACAAGCATAGCCCGAAACACAAACCTGAAACGCCGAAAATAGAGAAGAGAGGCTGAAATGGGTCAGGTCGGCCGCCAAACATGGGTTGGCGGGCGATGGGTCTGTGGTGGCTGGGTTTGAGCAGATCGGCGATGGGTCTATGAGGAAGAAAGAAGGGTCTGTGGAGGAAAAAAGAAGAGATGGAGAGGCAGTGAGGAGAGAGACACTGAGAAAGGAGAATGAAAGCAAGAAAGAATAAAAAATAAAAAAAGTAGTGTGAACGCAAAGTAAATTTTTTTTTTTTATAGCTCTAAGCTACAGTGCACATCTATCTATAGATGTGCACTAGCTTTAGCTCCACTGTTGTATGGTTATTTTTGTGTTTTGGTGGAGCTAAAATAGCTATATAGCTTTTTAGCTCCATTGCTACAAGTGCTCTTAAGGCCTTTTTTTGCGATGAATTATCAACGTTTCTTTGAAGCCTTCTTAAGTTCTTAAAAGCTTTTAATAAACTAAACAGCTAATTGGAAAAAGTTTTGTATGCATCTTTAAAAACTGTAGCGGCATTTAATCACAACTGATGGTTGCGCCTTGTGCTGCACTGCATCTGCTACCACATTTCTTGCTCTGAGATTGAGATTCACATTTTTGTTGACAACAGACGACTTTCTGCTATCTTTGCAAAATTTTTGTCCATGCAACTAACTTCTGTACAATTAGAGCAACTTGACCACTTAAGGATTACTGTACAGGTTTCATGGGCCCAAACCTGTTAAATTTTATGAATCACACAAGGCAGTAACTTATGTTCAAATTATATAAAACAACACAAGGAGGCAGTAACTTATGTTCAAATTATATAAAACCACACAAGGCTGTAACCAGTTAAATTTTGGGCAGTAACCAGTTAAAACCAGTTAAATTTTGGGTTTTATAAACCACATAAGGCAATGCCTATACAAATACTTAATACATGAAAGTAAACAACTAGCAGCACAAATTTGCAAACCAAGTAGTAAACCTGTTCTAATCATAAGCATGACAAGACTCCACACAACAAACCTGTTCACACACTACAATTAAAGACTGAATAATACATAATTTCATTTCAACTCTCAATTCCCAAGCGGCACATCCAAGCTTATAATATGATAAAAAAACCCCATCCAAGACATAAAAGTTAAGTAGGAAGTCAAAAAACCAAGAAAAGTTTTGGAATTAGCTCAACAAGAGTCCCAACTATAGGACATCACCATATGATGTCATTAGTGTTAGTGTCAATGTTAGTGAGTATGAATGCATCTACTTAATTACATCTTACACCGTTTGTTGTCTACAAATGACAAAATAAAGATAGAAAAATATTAGAGTTACAAGCTATTTTACAACATTTTTTACAAACTGTTGATATGATGAGTGGTCTCTTCCATTTTTGATTTCCTACATTCACTTGGGCTTTCTTCTTGATGTATGTTATTTTTTCAAGATGTACTTTTCATTCAATAAAACATTTATCATCAATAAAAAAAAATTGAAATACATACCTTTAATTTAAAAAAAGTTCTCAACAGTGAGACATGTTCAGGATAAAGTGAGACATTTGAGACATCTTATGATACAGTTAGCAATGAGAAGAGATGTCAACAAACAACTGATAAGAGATATTAGACATTTCAAGTGTGGGACCCACATGTCATTGAGACATAAGTCTCATGAGAGCGTCTCATACAAGAATTTTCCGTTATTCCCTTGTTACTCTTCTTTTAATTTTATTCTTTTATAGTTTTTTTCTACCCTAATTTAATAAGCTCAAGAGCATCTCTCCAACGCAAACAAAAAATTTTCTTTATTTTAGAGAGTTTAACCATAAAATAGTGCTTCGACAGCCTTTCTAAAATTCAATTTTTTTTTTTAATGAATAGTTACTCTCTTCTATGTGCTACGGTTCATTAGCAAAAGAATAAAATAGAAAAAAAAAAAAATAGCACAACCAATTAAAATATTCAACTATTATTTCAACGGATACAAGAAACTGAAGTAGCATCTACTCAATCACGATTTCTGATAACCTATTAGTTGTGTATTGCTCAGGCTTCCCACAACATTGCTCTGCAAATTGCTTGCAACACCCTCTTATCTCTCTATTGTCTGAAATCTTAGAAGCATTATTTACTATAGATTCCAGAAGGCCAACAGTGCTACAGCCACAGGCATTATTGATAGTTGCAGCCTGTGTTGTACCACATTTTTTGCTTTGAGATTGAGCTTCACATTTTTGTAGACAACAAATGCTACTACTACTACTACTACTTTGTGCTATGTTAGCAAAATTCTTGTCCTTGCAACTAGCTTCTGTACAATTAGGACAACCTTTACCACTTGGGGATTCCACTTCATGAATGAGTTTCTCACAGCATCCATCATTATTTTCTGAAATCTTAGAAGTATTATTTAATATAGATTCCGGAAGGCCAACAGTGATACAGCCACAGGCATTATTGATGGTTGCACCTTGTGCTGTACCACATTTTTTGCTTTGAGATTGAGCTTCACATTTTTGTAGACAACAAGCGCTGCTGCTACTACTACTACTACTACTTTGTGCTATGTTAGCAAACTTGTCCTTGCAACTAGCTTCTGTACAATTAGGACAGCCTTTACCACTTGGGGATTCCACTTCATGAATGAGTTTCTCACAGCATCCATCATTGCATTTTATTGCCTCATATTCCCCATAATCTCCATTATAACCACCTTGCCCATCAACAGGATTTATGCTTTTGCCTTTCCCATATAAAGAAGGCATGGAGAAAGTGCCATATCTTGATCTGGAATGCCCTCCTTGAAGTTTTGGTGTCTCTTGCAACAGTAACATGCTGTTCAAAATTACGACCAAGCATGTCCCAACATCTGTGAGAACTGATGCCCAAATAAGCGGATAACCTGCGAAGGCCAATGCTAAGATGGCACCCTTAGTTGTGATGGATATAATGACATTCTCAATGAGTTTCCTTAACGTTCTTCTTGCAAGTTTGATGGCTAATGGTATCTTCTGAATGTTATTTGACATGAGAATCATATGCCCTGTCTCCATTGCGAGTGCTGATCCTGAAATTCCCATTGAGATGCCAATATCAGCTGTGGCTAATGCAGGAGCATCATTAATGCCATCCCCGATCATCACTGTTGGTCCTTCTTTCTTATATTCCTCAATTATTCGTGCCTTGTCTTCAGGTAGAAGCTCTGCGTGGACAACATCTAGAGCATGGCCTAGCTGCAAAGAAAATTTTACACATCTTAAAACACTGTGTTCAATTTATTTGTGGACTCGTACTGCAAAGAACATGGCATGAATGGTAATAATAATGAAGTGACAAACATAGCTATGCTGAAGATTGTTGAGGACCAAATAATTAAGCAATTAGGTGGAATTGGAAACTTTTGGTTAACGGTTAAACCACATTTATATGGCTGCAAACCCATCAAGATCACATTTATGCCAAAAACATATGCAGAAGAAAAATATAGGGGAAAATACACAATATCTCACGTGGTTTCCCTGTAAAACATGAAATTGCTTTGAGGTTTTGAGTATAACACTTAACTCTTTGTAGTATTGGTTTATACCAAGACTGTTAATTGTGTAACACTTAACCTCTAGAATCTTTTTAGCATAGCTCAAAACTCCCATGTAATATTTTATTTATTTATTTGATAAATACATTAAATTTGAACCTATGATGTTTTTTCCATGATGATTTTTCTTTATCGTTAAGCCAAGAGTAATTGGTGTTTGGTATAAGCAAGATTCAAACTCAAATCCTTTACTTAACGACGAGAGACTTTACCCGTTTAGTTGATTGTAACCTACAAAAGGCACCCATGTGATATTGCTTTATGTGAAAATGAAGCTCTAAATATGAACACTTGTCATCACATGACCAATTCACTATTGATTTTCACAGATATTTAACAACTTACACATAAAATGACATTGCATGAGTTAAGTGTTACATTCAAAACTTTCAGTAAGTTCCATTTTTTTGGAAGAGAATCACATTGGGGGGTTTTGTGTATTTCTTCCAAAAAAATATAATACCCAGTTATGGTTAGGTTGGGATGATTGGTTCACATGACTACCAACTTGAGCTGCTATATTTGTACCTGATCTTGTGCAAGCATGGCTGCTGCATGATTATCACCTGTAAGCATGACACATTTGATCCCCAATGATTTAATCTCTTCAACAGCCTCCATGGCCCCTGATCGACAAGTATCAGAGAGGCTGAATGTTCCAACTAGAGTTGCTCCACAGTATATATATCCATTTGTTTTTCCTTCCATGTTTTGAAATTCTATTTCTAGTAACAAGCAACATATAAAACAAAGGCAAAATCATCAGTAACAACTGTAAGTTACTAGAAATTAATTTTTGAACCAAGAAAGAATTTCACCTGCTGCACACCCAGCTCTCAAACGAATTCTCCGGTTTCCAATATAGATATCTTTCCCATCAATCTTCCCAAAAACTCCTTCCCCAGGAAAATTTTGAAAGTCTTCCACATTTTCAGGCTTTGGCTCAATTGAATGTAGTCGTCCGTACTCAACAAGTGCAGCTGCCATTGGATGACTTGATTTACTCTCAATGCTTGAAACCCTTCACAATTTTCATTAGTGTTTTTAGCGTTTAAAGTCACAAAATAGAAACTCTTTGAATTTCAAGAATCAATTTCCTTCCTGTCTTTTGAACATTCCTTCATATATACTCACTCTATGCGCAGTACAGTTGCAACTAATTATTTAGATACTATAGATTCACATATCTAATGTAAGAAGTGGTATCATCAAAGAATAAAGTTTCAAGTTTACCAGTAGAGTAAGGCGTTCAGGCTAACATCATCACTGATTACTTGAAAATTAGTCACCACAAATTCTCCTCTTGTTATTGTCCCAGTTTTGTCGAAAGCAACAGTCTTAACCTTTGCAAGAATCTCAAGATAATCTCCACCTTTGACTAGAAGTCCAGTTGTTGCAGCCTTTGAAAGTGCACAGAAATTGACAACAGGTGTAGAGAGGATAAGTGCACATGGACATGTGCTTACAAGCACTACTATTGCCAAATGAAACCAGTACTCTTCGTTAGGAAGTCTCAGTGCAGCCGGAATCACAGCAAAAGCAACTGCTATTAACATAACCACTGCAGAATTGAACATAGGAAAATGTGGATAAAAAATTAAAATGATAGTACAAAAACTCCTAACACAAGCATATATGTTTGTCTACTTGAAAAACCTCCAAATTACAAAGGGAAACAAATTGAAGATCTTTTAGCACAAGCATTTGAGGCTGTGTAGCTTTGTACTACTATGACATCAACAAGCAGGTAACACCTAATTTCATAAAGATAAATGACTATTCTGTTTAATTAATTATGAAATCAATGAAGTAATGTTTTAAAATGAACATTTTGTCTTTCAAATAGAAAGAATAATAGCACTTTTTTTAGTGAGAGACGGGGGACTAACCAGGAATATAGTACTTTGCACAATTGTCAATGAATCTTTGGGCTCTGGACTTCTTGTTGTGCGACTCCTCTACTAGCTTTGCCATTCTTGAGACAAAAGAGTCTTTTGCTAAAGCTGTAGTTTTTACACTAATATAACCTGATAGGGAAAGAAGGAAAGAAGAGGAAACTTGAGAACTATAAGAAAAGTATTTCAATTTCACCATTAACTGAAATTATAGAAAAGAAAAGGTAGGATAATCAACCATTTAGGTTAATAGTGCCTGCCCAAACAGTTGAGTCCAGTTCTTTGGTGACAGGAAATGATTCTCCAGTCAGCATTTTTTCATCAACTTCACATTTCCCTTCAACAACAATACCATCAATTGGAATAACATCGCCGGCTTTGACTGCAAGGACTGTGTTCATTTCAACCGCATTGACATCAACATGTTCTCCAGTTTCGGCTATTATGGCTTTTTGAGGAGCCATGCTCGTTAAAGATGACATCGTAGCCATAGCCTGTGAAGTGAAACATTGCAAATAAAGGACAGAAACTTGTAAACCAAAGCTGAAATTGTTACCATTTCGAAAAAAAGTGAACTTAATAATTTAATCACTATTCTAACGGTCAGGATCAAATCTCTAGTCGTCTAAGAAGTCATTGCGGAATCAAACAGTAGCTGTCTACTGATAAACTATAACACTGAGCCTCCCTAGAAGTCTGAAAGTGACAAAACATGCCTTGTTTCAAGCTTCCAGCCATCAGTTTAATTTTTGTTTAAAGCTTAAAGATGCTTGTTTGTTTGATTATAGTGATTATGTTTCTTCTTTGTTTAGACAATTCCTTGCTTTTCACTAAATACTACTAATACAGTAACAAAGGTTTAAATCTAGGTACACATAAGCGAAGCTGTAAATTCTTGGAGCTGTTGCTTTGCTTCAAAGTTTTTGGATAAATTGTTCCCTAATAAATGGATGAAAAAATAAATGTTGAATTGTTCTGTTAGAGATATTATATGGACAGCCAAAATCATTGATGCTAAACCTTTTGGCCACGTGATTGAATTACAGTAAGAATCTTCAAATTCAATTCCCAATAAGAAGTATGTTGTATCATAGCAGCTAAGTATTGTATAGCTTTAACCTTTAAGTGGGTTATTTCGAAGGCAATAAGGGCTTAA
This sequence comes from Quercus wislizeni, assembly GCA_023055345.1. Lineage (NCBI taxonomy): Eukaryota > Viridiplantae > Streptophyta > Magnoliopsida > Fagales > Fagaceae > Quercus > Quercus wislizeni. The sequence goes on along the minus strand of JALGQJ010000005.1, from coordinate 3,369,995 downwards.
GGGGATCTTATTTCCTCTAATCATGGGTTTTTTTTATTTTAGTTTTTTAATATTTTTTATTATAATTATATAGATTTTTTGACTGTATTAAACGCTGTTTTGGTATGTAATCCAACCCATTATTTCAAGATGTTATTCTTATTTAATTCAAAGTGTTTTGAATTTTATCTCAGATAAAAAAAAAAGTGTTTTAATAGGAATTGTGATATTTCAATTTTAGGGCTACGTCCTATGTTTGATTTCTTTTTAGGGGGTGGGGGGGGGGGGGGGGAGTTTGAATTCTGGTTGCAAATTCCTTAACTTGATCATGCCCGTAATTGATGATTTAAATTCTCAATTTATTGAGAGTATTATTTTTGGAGGATTTATTAAAAAATTAGAAATTTAGAATTAGGTTTTTATGAATAAATTGAGGTTTTTGTGTTCTAGTCTTCTAGATATTAAACCATGAAATTAAGGATTTTAATTAAAATTTAGAACTCCCAACTAGGTTAGATTATGGTTAAGTTAGGGAAATATAACAAAATTGTTTCTTTAGGTATTATATTTATTATAGTTTCCAGAAAATGCCTATAATGATTCTTATGATAAAAAAACTAGTAGTTTTCTTTTTCGTGTAATAATAATAATAATAATAATAATAATTTTTTTTTTTTTTTTTTTTTTTTTTTTTTTTTGTGTTTACGTTTTACAGAGAAACAAACATTTTATAATGTTTAATTTTGTTATGTTTCTTTTTTGTCAAGGGTGCCCTGACACTCCACGTGAATTGGTTGAAGGGTTTAATTTAATTAATTTATTTATAGCATTATTTTGTATGTTACAATTTGTTTTCTTTTTATAAATTACATATTTTTTAATCATGTGATGAAAAAAAGATTAGTGACATGCCAGTTAATTAGAAATTCAATAATTGAATTATGTGTGAGATAGAAATAGCTAGTGTCAGACCTTGTAACTTGCTCTTGTTTCAAGCCACTGAGCAATGGAGAACAGAAAGACCACGGTACCAGCTTCCCAATAATCTTGTAAAGCAAGTGTCCCTATTACTGCAAAACATCATATACAATCATGTAAGACAGGATGATACACATTAAAACTCTCTTAAACTAAGCTAGGCTGCAAATCACATAAGTCATAAGGTATTTTTTCCACCTAGAAGTTAAACATACTTTTGGCCAATCTAAAGCGTTTTGGTTGAGGTTGATCTCTGAATACTAGCCATCCTCATTTCTTTGCTAGAAGGGTAACCTTTATAATACCATGAAAACTAATGAATGTCAAGGATGTACTGGAGAATTGGCTTATTGGTGAAGGTTCATATATAAAATTCACTTCCATTTTTTTGGAAACTATTGCTTAATTAAATCTTACTTTTAAAATTAATAGACTATTTTAGGAGAAAAAGAAGGAAAAAGAAGGGGAGGGGGAAACTATTACCTGCCATCAGAACAAGAATGTTGATATTAAGAGTAAGATTTCGGATGGATGCTATGCTTCTCAATATGAGTGTAGGAAGGCCAACAATAACCGCACCAAGAGCCAACCATTCCAATGGATGATAAACGTACTTCAAAAATGAAAGTGCAAGTAGTAAACCACTGAACATTGTAGTTGGGGCTGGCCATTTGTTCTGGAAGTTGCTTTGTTCCTGTGGTCTAACAGTAGCTTCCAGCCTTACCTTATTGAGTGCCTCAACTAATACAAATCAAACTAACAGGATCATTATGTGTAATAGATAATATTGTGTACAACTTCTTAATAGTTTGCTACAAGCACAAAATATTTTATAACATTTTTATAAATTATTGATGTGTCCAACTTCTTATTGGTTTTTATCTAGACCCACCATTAACATAACTTTTTCATTTACTAATAACCACTCACTATATCAGTAGTTTGTAAATTTTTTTAATAAAAAAGTTGTATCTCTAGCATTACTCATGTCTTCCTAGGATTGAATATTTTTAAGTAATTCCACAAGTTTTTCAGCAACGGGGACCATATGGATATCTGGAAGGGGATTGTGAATCATGGGACATACAAAAAGGTGGTTTTGAACATGAGAATGATGATATGGAAGAAGAATTCCTCTCTCATGGTATCGTAGTATTAGGTATACACGTGTGAGTGAAGTCCCACATTAAATAATAATGAAAAGAATGATTAATTACAATGTTGAGCCAATTTTTAGAATACACTTGTACAATGCCATATGGTAGTAATTTATTTTACATGACTTGTTCACGTTACAAATATTTGAAGAAAGACTTTCAAGCTTATTGTGCTCAAGTTCTCACTGGCATATTAAGACAAATGAGCTATTTCTTGATGTACTTAAGATTGACAAAATTAGGGGAAGAGTGACTCCAATCCATTGTGGAAAATATTGAAGCCAAACTTGAGGATGAGTTTTCTCAAAAACAAGGTAGAACTGAGATTTAGGAGGTTTTATCAAATGAGTCAATCTTGTACCGTACCAGTTGGTATTGTAAAATGTTATGTGACTAACACGTGACTTTTAATAAAGTTGGATGATAATGATATAATTGTTATAAGTAAGACGATTATCAATTGCCTATAAATGTTTCTAGGCAACATTTTCTTATCTTTTTTAATTTTTTTTTAATGAATTTTTAGATTTGAATATTACTTGAGCTCTTTGAGCCAAATTGATTAGTGATGTATCTAATTTCAATTCTACTATCTTTTCCTTTACTTTAATATTGTTTGTTGCTAGAATTTCTTCTTATAACCTGTTATCTTTTCCTTCACTTTAATTAAACCTTCCTTAAACATTAAAACCTATGTTTTCTCAAAGCATCAATGACCTTACTACTACTTGTCAAAAATTAATAACAATACAAAAACATGAATTATCATGTGTCATGGCTAGACAATATGTTAATTGATTCTATTATGGTTTAATGTGAAAAAATAAACTAAAATAGTATATGGAGTTATTGTTTAATATGATGTGTGAGTTACCAACGGGATTAAGATTTTTTTTTTTTTTTTTGGAGATGGATAGCAACAAATGCAACTAAGGTACTGTAATGGGTAACCTTATTACTAATAGAGATACCATACCCAAAGAAAAATGAAAGAATTATAGAATTTCTCTTGAAACTAAAAAGTTGACTAATTTATCAAACAACGATCAAAACCATATGCAGTGTAATTATCTGTCAAGATTAATACTACCCACAAAAACAGTCATTGAAATAACTTTAACATGGGTGAAAAATTTCATGGACGTACCAATGGTAACATCAGAGATGACATGAGTGTGGTGGACAACAACTGTTTTTGTGGGTAGGATTACAGAAATTTCTTGGACTCCATTGAGCTGCTTCAGAATCCTCTCAACCAATGCTACCTCTGATGCACAGCACAAACCCAACACCTCAAAGTAGCTTTTCTTTAATTCTTCAGCCATATTTTATGTGTCTGCTATTTCCAAAGAAGAGGAAGAAAACAAATATATTAGTTTAAAGGCTGCGTTTGGCTCAATGTAAAATAATTTCAAAGCGTAAAATATTTTCAAGTGAAAATATTTTTCAGAAATGAAAATGATTTCAGGTGTTTGGTCACATCACAAAAAATGTTTTAGAAAATATTTTAAGGTGTTTGGTTGTATTTTTGAAAATCCTCTAGAAAACACATTCTTTCACATTTTCTCAGCTTCCAAACAAATATTATAATAGGAAATTTGAATATATAAACCAAATCATCAATAAAACATAAAAGAAGAAAAACAGAGAAGAGAAAGCATCCTTGACCGGCGGTGTAGATTATAAGAAAAACAGAGAGCTAGGGAGAGAGAAAACAAGCTAGAGAAAAAGGATTGAAGAGAGAATTTCTGTAATTGTATTGATCATCAAAACTGAATGTACAAGAGGTATATATACTTGAACTAATCCCAAAATGAAAATAACTAAACTCTAACTAATTCCACACTAAATGGGCTTAACCTCTACAACCAATCACTGCTTTACACGTGTTCATATACATAGCTTCTGTTAAGGTACTTTTTTTTAACACCTAATTTTATTTGATTACTACCTATTTATTTTCAAATATCACTAATAAGTTATTGGGTTTTCCCAAATATTTTTTGCTCTACTATTATGTTAATAACAAATGTTTCATATCTCATCGCTTAAATTGGGTTATGATATAAATTATCATAAAAAGCCCAAGAACTCATATTTTATCTAATTTTATTATCATTATTTAGCTAAGCCCAAAACTGGCCTTATGAACCCAATACACACATCCTATTCTATTTAAAGCCCAATAATACTTATGCTTGACAATGTTTGAAAAACCCATGACTCAAATCCATGACAAAACAATTTTATCAATGGCATTCAAATCCATAATCAAAGCCCATGGTTTGAAATTATGACAATTTATTTATTCAAAGCCCAATCCTCATTGGCAACATCAAAAGCCCAATTCTCATTGGTAATATCAAAAGCCCAACTTGCGTTGGCACTATTAAAAGCCCAAGCTAACTACTTGCCACTATTTATCGAAAGCCCAAAGTTATTAATACTTGGCAAAATACTATATCATAATTATTTCACCTAAAAGTCCAATAATGAACAAAACTTTAGATTCTTAAACCTATTACTATAATATTACAAGCTCATAGAAATTTATGAATTATCTACTCTCAAAACCCATGATGATCATCTTATAAAAGCCCATGGAAAGATATGATTATTAGACCCATGACATTTATTTATTTCATATTATAAACTCATGCTCACTATCCATCTTACATCACAACATTCATAATATTTATTACCAAAACTCATGGTAATTATTCATCCTACATGTCTATTATGATTATCTATAGAGAAACTCATGAAAACATTACATTATTCCATTATAGTGATTGTTACCATATTTATTTAAAACCCATCATAAATATTATTCTCAAGAAAAAATATTGGAGGTCATTATCATTTACAAAGTAATCCATAGCAAAAATTATGAGAAACTATACAAGTTGTTGTTTAAAGCCCATGAAAATTAATACTTAAAATCTATCATAAATACTTATTAAAGCTCATGGATTCATTTTATTTCCACTAACAACTAAGGCCCACGAGGATTAAAAAACCCATGACAAAGCATGTCTTTAATGCCCATTTTGTAGGCTCAAGAATCTCATGGAGTAGGGAACAAGCCTAAGCAAAGAAAGGGCCATGTGGCCCAACTAAAAGTGCTAAAATGGAGAAAAGTTCCAGCCCAAAAAGGACCCTAGCAAGAGGCTTGAAAGTGGGCGACCAGCCCTTGTTCATCCCTAACCAAAGAAACAACTAGAGACCCCTACAAGACGACCAAACCTTTGAGGATGAACTGGGGGCTGTTCCATCAGTTTTCTGCCACTCTCTAGCTGATATGAACAGTGCCCAAGGGCTGTCATATCAGCTGAAGTCAAATGGATGAAGGGACTTCATCATTTTCCTTAAGACTGCACCTCCAGCGGAAGGGGAGCTGAAACCAAATTATCTAAATTTCAACAAATTAATGCTATAAATGTTAAAAATGTTCAAGACGTGATTTATGTGCCAAGCCCATGAATCCTAAAGGGAAAGATTTGGGAACATGTGGTTTGGAGGGCATAAAGGGATTTCCAACAGAACCCTCTGAAGTAGGTTTAAACTTTGACACCTGGCTTGGGGTGTTGAATCCTACTTCCTAGGGTCCAAATCTCAGTCGCAACACTGGGATTCTTCCTTAATACTTGCCTTAATTCCATTGGCTGAACACAATCTCAGCAATCTTAGCATTTATGCAAGATTACTCCAAATACTACCTTGCCCAAAGAAGCAAAACAGCCCCAAAAGCAAATCTCCCATTTTTAGGCCAAATCCAGGTTATTAATTTAGCTGACCTGCTCCCCTGAATTAGACTTATGTTTTTTTTGGATGCTTGTTAATTAATACTTTTCTAAACTTCATTATAAAAGCATAAGCACCTTAGCCCACAAAGGGGACAGCTACTCCCTTTGAAACCCCTGGTCTATTTGCCATTTTGCTAGTAGTTTAGCTCTCCTTAAGCTCACTACTCATCCCCTTCAGCCCACATTCATCTAACCTCAGACATTCTTTCCTCTCTTTTACACAATCACAGCTCATAAATGCCTCCCACTACTCATAAAAAGCCTTAACCTCAAAGTTAATCTCATCTCACTCACTCAAAACAGCCCATATTGTCTCATTCATGCCTTATGAACACACACTCACCAAAATCTTAGTTTAATACTTGCTACACTGAGCTGGGATCCCTCTCTCCCTTCATTCCATCCTATTTTTCCTCTTTTATTTGTAACAATGAAGCCTTTAATCCTTGTTTAGTATTATTATGATGAAGGCTATAATGTTTTGGAAACTATATCTTCCCATGGAACCTTTAATTTTTACTTTTTATTTTACGGTTGAAGGATATAATGTATATGTAACAATTGAACTTTTCCCTCACATTGATGTAATGATGGCTGAAAGTACAATGAACTCCCCTAACCGAGACATGCAAGGACCCCTAGGAGTTAACACATTCCTAAACTTATTTAATCATTGATCATTGGACTGTTTAAATCTGCTTTTTCTGGACTAAGTGTAATTTTACCCTTACCGTTGGAGGACTAATTTGAATTATGATGCTGTAAAAGGACTAATAATACAACAAACTAACAACAGTAATGTGTTTATTGTGCTTTGTTGTTGTCTTCTTGTCAGGGTGCAACCTCTATCTCTTGCTTGGGCGGGCTTACACGACACCGAAAGCCTTTGGGCTTTATTTCAAGAGTCCATTGTCGAGTTTCGGCTTGGCTACCCCATATTCTATTTGGGAACATCAAAATTTTCCCCTCAACAGCTTCTAATTGATATAAGCCTCTAATTGATTTAAGTCTAAACTATAGGTTGTATGAAACATCATAGTCGTTTAGCTCAAGCTTAAACATAAGTCTTCCAATAATCTGTTCTGTTGCTCTGCCTCTCTGCCTAAGCTCATATCTTCAAATACTCTTTAACCCAATTAACTTGAATTGCTTGCACCTATCTTCTTTGTATCTGTCTTCTTCTTCTGTTTCCCAACTGTACAGTCAACCAAACTTTTACATTCCCCCTCAAGATGAGAAGCTAAACTATGGATGTTCACAACATTCATCTTGCCTAATAAGTACTTTAATTGTTGACTGTTGAGAGCTTTGGTAAGTAAGTCAGCCAATTGTGAATGTGTGGGAGTAAAGAACAATCTAACTACATTGTCTTGCACCTTATCTTTGACTACATGATAGTCTACTTCTATATGTTGGTTCTTTCGTGAAACACCGGATTTTCTCCAATGTAAATAACTGCCTGATTATCACAAAAAAGTAAGGCAGGTCGAGGACGATAGATCTCCAAATCCTTCAATAAAGCTAATAGCCAAGTCATTTCATACACAGGAACAGCCATTGCCCTATTGTAACACCCCATAATTTTATTACTTATTTAATTCTTATACATAAATTAAAAAGGAGGCACACAATTAAATGGATTTAATTGATTTGGTCCTAAGATATTAAAAATAATATGAAGCCCAAGTGAGGTGGCATAAGTAAATATATGGGTCTTGATAACATTTAAAAAAGAAAAAAAAGAAGGAAAACCCTAGCCTTTTATCTGAGTTATATGTGTAAATAGGTATATATATATATATATATATATATATATATATATAGGACACCTCCTCTCTTTAAGCAGCACCAAGCAATCTTTTTGTTTTACTCTTCTCTGCGGTTGTGTAGGAGAATCAGGTCAGCTCTCCTCTTTATTTGGATTCTTGTATTTATGTGATACCTAGCAGGTGTCTATCTAGCTTAAGGGCTATTGATATATCACACATCTAGGATGGAGAATTTCTATGTATATCAGTGTTTGTGTTGCACAGAACATAGGGGTAAGTGTGGACTTGGGAAATCAACATTGTCATCATGTTAATGAAAAAAAGAACTGAATATGGCTAGAAATTGTCCCACGTTTTTAGGAAGGAGTTGTGCTTGAAATTACTTAGAGCATTCCCATTAAGGATGCTAAAAGGGGTATATGCTAAGTTTTAGCATCAAAACACCAAAAAAGCAACTCCATCAAAGCTTTCAAATTGTAAAAGTTTTGGCATACTGCTACAGTGAGTTTGTATTAATACAAGCTCACTGTAGCCTGAATTGTTAAAAAAAAAAGTTTTTTATTCTCACGTTGGCTGAGGGGGTTGGCAGGTGGTTTGTTTGTAGTTGTTTTATTATTATTTTAATGAGTAGTTTATATTATTTAAATGAAATGGTAAAAAATATTGAAGCTTTGATGTTTGATGTATTTTAAAGTGGAATGGTATAATAAATAAAGTAGATTTTTGAAGTGTTAAGTGCTAAAAATTTTAGAATTCTTGATAAGAATGCTCTTAGTAGCTAATAGGACAATAGGCATGACTTCATAAAACCTAACCTATCAATATATTAAAGGAAAAAAAAAGGACTTCTAGGCATATGATCTGATCTGAACAATCTCCACTTATCCTTATATTATGGGAAAGGATGTCCCATGGTTATTATTATATTAGACTAGGAATGATGGATATAACTACATGACAAGAAAGGATGTAAATTTTAGATTGATGAGATTTCCCTTATTTGGCCATTTTGAAGTTCTTGAATATCCATGATTATATCAATGGGAAAATCAGATTAGGCAGCAATACTTTTAAGTTAAAAAAAAAAAAAAATTTGATTAAAGCTGAAAGTAAATTGGATAGTTAGGTGATTAAATGGAGAAATTTGGATATATCAATATTGTCTAGGATAAAATTATTTAAGTGTGAAAACAGATTGTTAAGTGAGAAATTTGTGTTTTGATGGACCTTTTTTTTTTTTTTTTTGGTGTTGCTAGGTCCTAATTCTACTGATTTATTGTGACTTAAGGGTGTTTGATTTCTTTTATTTTTGCAACTAAGAGGTAAGTGGTGTTTTCTAATTTTGGGAGTTTTCCCAAATAGTGTTGACTATTAAACTATTTTATTTTTATATAAAAAAAAATATGTTGATATTATATATATATATATATATATATATATATATATATTTATATTGATATTTTATAAATGCTTGATGTGCATATTGACTATTCGTTTTATGAAAAACTTGTGAGACAACCTAAATTTATTTAAACTTGTATGTGAGAATATATCCTTATAATTTTTGAGAATTATGAATGTATTATATTTGTGAGCATATTGAATATGTTTTGAAAACCTGTGGCAAGTCGTGATTAAAAGCTCAGTATTGTATTTAGTTCTTAGTAAGGGACATTCGAACTACAACTAGTCTTTAGCAAGGGATTGTCCCAGAAAAGGGGACAGTGCACATTTAATATCTCCTTAGCAAGCGAGTGTATTATTGAGGATCTAAAAAGGAAGCTTCTTAGCAAGGGAGTACACCTTTAGGTTTCAAAGGAGCCATCCTTAAGAAAATGAATGAAAAGAAGGTTCTAGTCCTAAAAGAAGACAGCACAACCCTGTCAACGGGGCGTAAACGTTGACAACGAGAAAAGTTTAGGAAATTATTTATACGATGGTATTGATATATATGTTATGATGGCTCACAATATAAAGATATGTTTTTTATTTTTTTTTATATGAAATATTTGATGATAATATATTGATGAGTTACAAGTTATGAATTTGTTGTAAGAATTATTTATTTGAAAGGTTTGTTCCCACACCTTGAGGTTAGTAAATTCTACTGTAAGGACCAGATTTGGTTTGAACCCCAAAACAGGAATGAATCCAGGCCCACAAAACCCAAACAATAAATTTGTAGAGTGTGGGATAAGAAGCTAGTCTGGATCTAGGGCCAAGACATTGGTTTATAGCGTTAGAAGGAAAGAGTTATACGTCTATATAAGTACAAAAAGTATCCTTGGACATGCTCTAGTGTTATGATTTGTAAGTACACAATTCTTCCTGATTTCTCTTTTTCTTTTTCTTATCTTTTTTCTCCTCCCCTTTCCTTTTTTCCTTCCTTCGTATTATATACTATGGCTCTTTCACCTTGAGGTTAGTAAATTCTACTGTAAGGACCAGATTTGGCTTGAATCCCAAAATAGGAATGAATCCAGGCCCACAAAGCCCGAACAATAAATTTGTAGAGTGTGGGATAAGAAGCTAGTTTGGATCTAGGGCCAAGACATTGGTTTATAGCGTTAGAAGGAAAGAGTTATACGTCTATATAAGTACAAAAAGTATCCTCGGACATGCTCTAGTGTTATGATTTGTAAGTACACAATTCTTCCTGATCTCTCTTTTTCTTTTTCTTATCTTTTTTCTCCTCCCCTTTCCTTTTTTCCTTCCTTCGTATTATATACTATGGCTCTTTCACCTTTTCCTCCATCCATGTGTGGATTAGGCGTTGAAAGCTCTTTTTCTCCATCTGTCTTGCCTTTTCTTGAATCTTCCATTCTTAGCTGTAAGGCTGCATGTTCACTGTTCAGGTATCACCTCCACATTAATGCGGCCAGAAGGTTAGCTGGGCGGCATTTAATGCGGAGGTGACAGTACCCTTAGATATTTGTTATTTCTTACTATTATCCTTTATTTGATATTTTCCCCTTCATTTTGTTGTAAGGTTTGTCCGAGGCGTTACTCTAAGTGACTAATAAGTTTACCAGATACCTCGGATAGAAGTTCCGAGGTGGCTATCATCCTCGGACACGGCCAAATTCCTTACAAGCAATCTTTACCTCTCCTTGGAGGGTAATTTTATCTCTTCTTTTGTTGGTTGTCCTCGGATATTCTCTTACCCTCAGACTGGATATTGGGCCTGGCCCTTTCTTACGCTGTTTGTACATATGAGATTAGATATTGGGCCTGGCCTCCTACAATGCAGTTTGAACACAGGGTTCAATTGGCCCCCACAATAGCCCCTCAAAATCTTGCTTTTCGGCTCCTCGGGAGAAAAGGAGGATTTTGATTCTCTCGTCGGATCTGCCTTATGATCTGGTTTTATTGGGTCAAATCGCAGCAACACGTGTTTATCTTCTTGTGACCCATCCCTGACTCTTCAGTGCCCAGGGTGCGCTTTCATTTAATTTTGGCAACTCCTTTGTCTCCCACGTTCAACGGTTGGATGATAATCCAACGGCAGTTGAGCTTTCTGGGAATTTGAGCGGGCGAATTCCCGCTCCTAATTTTTGCGCCATTATAAATAGACTTTTAAATCAGTTTCTTGTCACTTTTGAACGATTGCGTTATTCTAGAACCTGACATTTTCTCTCTTTCTTTCGCTCCTTTGTGCGTCTACAAATACCAAAATCCTGTCTGAGGACCATTTCTCACACCTGTAAGTCTTCCTAAACTATCTCCAACTCTTATTCCTTTTATTGTAAAATTTCCCCTATAGGATCTCTTAGAAAATGGGTAGATTTAGGGAGTTAGTTGACACCAAGGAGAAAATGAGGAATTTTAGGACTAAGTACAACATCCCTCCACATGTGGGCGTTAGGTACGCGGCACAGGGCGAGTGGTATGATGAAAGAAAAACAAACGAGGTTGTCATTCCTATGATCGCTTTCATAGAGGGAGGGATGACCATTCCCATGGGCACCCTTACTAGGAATTACCTTAGGTATTTTAGGTTATCCCCCACATAATGCGCGCCGAATATGTTCAGGGTATTAGGATGTATAGAAGTCCTGAACGAAAGAATGAACCTAAACTTGACCTACCATGATATAAACTGGATTTACAACCTTCAGCACCTAAAAAATCAGGGATACTATTTAAAATCCAGGCAGGCAGAGGTCAGGATGATTCAGTGTCTCCCTGTATCTAATAAGGGATTAAAAGAAGATTTCTTAATCTTCTCTAGGCAGTGGCATGATGGCTTACCATGCCCAGTTAAAGAGGGTGAGCCAGGTGGGGAATTAACTTACTTAATCTTCAAATTTAACTTTTCATATTCTAGTATTCCCATTGTTGTCGGCTGATACTAAAGTGACTCCTTATTGTCTCTACTGACATTGTAGATCCCCGCGCCACTACGCCATCGTTACGTTTAGTTAACAAAGCCAGCTTGGATAGAGTTCTCTGAGCTGAAATTTACGTCAACCCATCAGACGGTCAGTTAAGAGCAGCTTATCTCATCCTCGGCTACAGCCCTATATCACGTGTATTCCAAGCTCCTTCGTGCGTGATAAAGGCTAAGGATCCTCAGCTTCGCAGAATTAGCATTGCTTACGTAGGGTTCATAGTCCTTGAAGGCGTTCCTCTTCCCAAATACTCCCAGCTTACCGAGGCATTGCCTGTTGCTAGCCTCGCAGAAGCAGCTTCATTTTCTCCCCCCGTTTTTCAAGTAGAGGAGGAAGAAGAAGCTGAACAAGAGGAAGACGATTCCGTGGACGTAGCCTCGGCCACAGACGATTACGAAGTCTTCAACCAGTCCATTCCATCGCCTAATAATCCTGAGGATATGGGGATCCAGAGGAAACCGCAACGCAGTCTCCAGGAACTATTGGAGAGCCAACCTGGAAGGGGGGAGACTGGGAGGCCCACCCAACCAAAACTTCCTCCCCCCCTTCCTAAATCTCCTCCTCGTGTCCCTCAGCCACCTCTTTCCTCTAGGACTGAACAACCTGATCCTAAGAGGAGAAGGGAGCCTAAGGGCAAGGAGGTAATAGAGACTGGAAGGGCTCGTTCTTCTAGTGAAGAAGAGGCCCATAGGCCAACGAAGCAATTGAAAATCAGCAATGCCCCCAACCGAGGACTAGAGAGAGGAGAGGTTTAACAGCCTCAACCTCAAGCATGGCTTCCAGCTCCCATGCTTGGGGGTGAGCCTCTGACCGATGATGCATCGATCAGAGATTACAATGGGGGTATAGGCTGCCAAGTGGCCTCGGCGTTGGAAGAAACCCTCCTGCTCCCTAAAGACATGGTGGAGCTACGAGGATTAAGGAGGAATGAAGTCTTTCTCCAAGCCAAGTGATGTTTAGGAATGGTATGTATTGTTATTTTTTCAATCTCCTTCTCTCCCCTTCTCTTTTTTTTTTCTTCCTTGGCATAACCCTAATTTCGTGTTACTTGTGCGTATACAAGTTATTACTCTTATACATATATATATATATATATATATATATTTTTTTTTTTTTGTGTTTTTTTTGTTGTTGTCTTCTCTTTTTCTTTTAAAACAGGCTGTTCAGAGTACGTTCAGGATGGAAGAAATTTATCATTCCGTCGCACAGCAGCTGGATGATGAGAGAAAAAGAAGGGTATCTGCTGTGCAGACGTTGACCATCGCTGAGAACAGCAATGCTGACCTCTGGGAGAAGTTGAAGGCTGAGGAGCAGCAAAGGAAAAGCGCTGATGCTGCATTGAAGGGGGCTGAAACACAAGCTGAGAGCCAAAGGAAGCTGGCCAATGATATTAAAGGGCAATTGGTTACGGCCAAAGAACAGATCGCGGCCCTAAGGCAGCAACTGGAGGAGGCGAACAGGCTCAAGGCCTTGGCTGAGAATGCCAAAGTGCAGGCTGAGGAGGACAAGCTCAAAGCCGAGAAGGAGAGGGACGAGGCTGAGCAACATGGCTACGACGTTGGGGTAGCAGAGACCGAGGACGCTCTTCGGGCTGAGGTCCCTGCCGTCTGTCGTGCATATTGCGCCCAAACTTGGGAAGAGGCTCTCAACCAGGCTGGGGTTGAAGCTTCATCAGGGCTAAGGAGACCAGAAAGCATTATCTTCCCCTTAGCCCTGCAAATTCCTAAGCAGGCTGAGTCAGCCCCTCTCGCGCCACAAATAACTACTGAAGCCCTTCCTCAGCACCCCCCTTCTACTGCTCAGCCAGAACAGGGCAGCGCGCAAGAGACCTTGAAAGGCTCTTCGTCGGGTAAAGTGATTGAGACCCCTCAACTTGAGGCAGCTTCTCAAGACTTTGAGAAGCAACTGGCCTTAGTTACTTTACTTGCTGAAGGTCTCTTCAGGAGAAAGAGAAGAAGAGCCCCCCTGAGGCAGCTGACCAGGCTTCCAAACCTAAACTTCAGATTAAGTTGAAGCCTTAGTTTTTATATTTGTTTTTAGGATAATGATAATTGTACTTTCATCTTTTGTGCTTAGAGATCAATTTTGGTAATGTATGAAACATTTTTCTTTATTTCAAGTAATACTTGTCAGCATTATTATTTTACTTAACTGTATGATATTTGCTTTGCTCTGTTCCCTATCTACTTCCAAAATACGATATGTTATCAAGGAACCAGCATGCATTTTTAAGGAATACGATACATTAATACAACCTAATGTTAACTTTCAAAAATGTATCTCCCTTTTGCCAAGTTCACTAATAAGTTTCACAATTTCCAAGCAATATCACAACACTTAAACAATAAGCAGGATATGATTATATTGAAACATACTTACACCTATTTGACATCCATGACGTCAATCATGACCTATAAAACAGGCCAAGACTTAATCCAGAAAATAATAACTTATATTCAAGATCATGTTCTAAAGATTTTAACACAACATATATTCCATTGAATATATTCCTTAACACTGCAAGGACAATTATTTTTACAAGGTTCATGGTCCGAGGACTAAACACAGATAATTTTCCATTTCTCATTTTAAGAGATGTCCTGAAATATTAATTTTCACTAAGTTTGTGGTCCGAGGACCTGACAAACTTAATTTCTGTTTAATATTACAATAGACGCCACAGGATATTAATTTCCACTAAACTTGTGGTTTGAGGACCTGACATAACTTAGTTTCTGTTTAATATTTCAATAGATGCCATAGGATATTAATTTCCACTAAGTTTGTGGTCCGAGGACCTGACATTACTTAATTTCTGTTTAATATTTCAACAGATGTCATAGGATATTAATTTCCACTAAGCTTGTGGTCCGAGGACCTGACATTACTTAGTTTCTGTTTAATATTTCAATAGATGTCATAGGATATTAATTTCCACTAAGTTTGTGGTCCGAGGACCTGACATTACTTAGTTTCTATTTAATATTTCAACAGATGTTATAGGATATTAATTTCCACTAAGTTTGTGGTCCGAGTACCTGACATAACTTAGTTTCTGTTTAATATTTCAACAGATGTCATAGGATATTAATTTCCACTAAGTTTGTGGTCCTGACATTACTTAGTTTCTATTTAATATTTCAACAGATGTCATAGGATATTAATTTCCACTAAGCTTGTGGTCCGAGGACCTGACATTACTTAATTTCTGTTTAATATTTCAACAGATGTCATAGGATATTAATTTCCACTAAGTTTGTGGTCCGAGGACCTAACATAACTTAGTTTCTGTTTAATATTTCAATAGATGCCATAGGATATTAATTTCTATTAAGTTTGTGGTCTGAGGACCTGACATTACTTAGTTTCTGTTTAATATTTCAACAGATGTCATAGGATATTAATTTCCACTAAGCTTGTGGTCCGGGGACCTGACATAACTTAGTTTCTGTTTAATATTTCAATAGATGTCATAGGATATTAATTTCCACTAAGTTTGTGGTCCGAGGACCTGACATTACTTAGTTTCTGTTTAATATTTCAATAGATGTCATAGGATATTAATTTCCACTAAGTTTGTGGTCCGAGGACCTGACATTACTTAGTTTCTGTTTAATATTTCAACAGATGTCATAGGATAAATAGAAGCAAGGAAAAAACACAATGTAACTTTTCTTATCAATAGTAATATCTTTTCAGATTATTTACATTCCAAGGATGAAGTACAGCTCTTTCATCTAAATCTTCTAAATAATAGGCTCCTATTCCTGCCATCGTCGTAATGCAATATGGTCCCTCCCAATTGGGCCCCAATTTTCCCCAGGCAGGGTTTTTAGTGTTTCCCACAACTTTCCTCAAAACCAAATCCCCTGGGGCCAATGGTCTCAACTTCACACTCATATCATAGCCTTGTTTAAGCTTGTGTTGATAGTAGGCTAACTGCACCCTAGCGTTTTCTCGTCGTTCTTCAATTAGATCCAGGTTCCTCTTTAGCAAGTCGTCATTTCCATCCGAGGTAAATGCGTTAGATCTCATAGTGGGGAAACCACTCTCCTGAGGGATTACAGCTTCAGCCCCATACGTCATTGAGAAGGGGGTCTCTCCAGTAGACTTCCTAGGTGTTGTCCTGTACGTCCATAGAACGTGTGGTAGTTCCTCAACCCATCTTCCTTTGGCATCATCTAACCTCTTTTTAAGTCCGTTCACGATGACTTTATTAACAACCTTAGCTTGCCCATTTCCTTGCAGATAAGCTGGAGTGGAATACCTGTTCTTTATTCCCAAGTCAGAACAGTACTTCCTAAAAGCTTTGCTGTCAAATTGAAGGCCATTATCCAAGATGAGGACGTTGGGAACCCCAAATCGCGTAACAATGTTCTTCCAGATGAATCTTTTGACATCCACATCCCTGATATTGGCTAAAGGCTCAGCTTCGATCCACTTAGTGAAATAATATATGCATACCAGGAGGTATTTCTTGTTCCCTACAGCCTTTGGGAAAGGACCCACGATATCTAGGCCCCACTGAGTAAAAGGCCACGGACTAGACAGAGGGTTAAGCACCCCTCTAGGCTGATGAATGTTCGGTGCAAACCTCTGGCATTGATCGCATTTCTTGACATTTTCCTGCGCCTCTTTTTGCATGTTTGGCCACCAATATCCTTGGGTAAGAGCCCTGTGAGACAGTGACCTTCCCCCTGTATGGCTTCCACAAACCCCTTCATGTAATTCCTCTAGAAGTGACTCTGATGCCTCTGGGTGCACACACAACAAATAAGGCCTAGAGAATGAACGCTTGTACAATTTTCTGTCCTCGGATAACCAAAACCGAGGAGCTTTCCTCCGCACTTTATCAGCTTCAGACTTTTCTTCAGGCAGTACATCTTTTTCCAAGAACAGTGATACAGCATCCATCCAGCTTGGACCCAGCGTAATCTGATGTATCCGAGGAGCACCTTGATGTGTCAGAGCTTGCGTATATAGGTCTTCCACCAAGACTACCCGAGGCAGATCCTGGGCTGAGGACGTGGCAAGGGTGGCCAACGAATCTGCATGGGTGTTTCCACTTCTAAGAACATGAGACAAGTCAAAAACTTCAAACTTTTCTTGTATACTCCTGACTTGACCCAAATATTCCTGCATTCTTGAATCTCGTGCCTCTAGGTCACCTCTTACTTGTCCCACAACCAGTTTTGAGTTCGAAAAAGCCCTTACTGCCTTTCCCCCCATTTTTTGAACCATCACCATTCCCTTCAACAAAGCTTCATACTCTGCTTCATTGTTCGTAGCAGAGAAATTCAGTCTTAAGGATTTCTCAATGGTAATCTTCTCAGGGGATACCAGTACTAGCCCCACTCCTGATCCCCGTTGATTGGCTGCTCCGTCAACATATAATTCCCAAGGCGGTAAGCCCTGAATAGAGGCCACACCCACCAACCTTTCATCCACTGATTCGTCTCCCATTTCCACCTCCTCTGGACATTCAGCAAACTCAGCCACCAAATCAGCGAGCACCTGTCCCTTTATAGAAGTACGGGGCATGTACTTTATATTAAAAGCCCCTAGAATCGTACCCCACTTAGCTACCCTCTCAGTATAATCGGCACTCCTAAGTACTGACTTGAGGGGAAGTTGAGTCAGAACGACCACAGTATGCGCCTGAAAGTAGTGGGGAAGTTTCCTTGTGACATGCACTACAACCAGTATCGCTTTTTCTAGTGGCAGATAGCGCACCTCAACCTCGTTAAGTGACTTGCTCACATAATAGACTGGTCGTTGTATACCATTGTCCACCCGTATGAGCACAAGGCTTATGGCATGGGAGGCAACGGCGAGGTAAGAGAAAAGGACTTCGTCCACCAATGGGCTGGACATTATGGGTGGATGTGACAGGTAGCGTTTAAGTTCTTGGAATGCCCTGACACACTCCTCGGACCATTGAAACTCTTTCCATTTATGCAATAAAAGAAAGAAAGGTCTACACCTTTCCGCTGATCTAGATATGAACCGATTTAAAGCTGCCATCATCCTAGTAAGCTTTTGGACTTCCTTTGGATTCCGAGGTGGTTGCAAGCTATTGATTGCTTTGATCTGATCTGGGTTTACCTCAATTCCCCTATGAGTCACCATGTACCCTAGGAACTTTCCTGACCCTACTCCAAAGGAACATTTAGAGGCATTCAGACGCAGCTTGTGCCACCTCAGGATTTCGAAAATGTTTGCAAGGTCTGCTAAGTGCTCAGACACTAACTTGCTCTTCACAACCATATCATCAATATAGACTTCAATAGTTTTTCCCAACCATGGTTCGAACATTTTTGTCATCATCCGTTGATAAGTTGATCCTACATTTTTTAGGCCAAAGGGCATTACTTTATAATGGTAGTTCCCCACAGGAGTGACAAAAGCCGTTTTTTCCTAATCTTCCGCTGCTAATGGTATTTGGTGATAATCTTGGAAGGCATCCAGGAAACTCATCCGAGGATGGCCTACTGTCGCATCTACTAATTGGTCTATCCTCGGCATAGAGAAAGGGTCTTTGGGGCAAGCCTTGTTAAGGTCTGTAAAGTCCACGCATACACGCCACTTTCCTGTCTTCTTCTTCACAACCACAGTATTAGCAAGCCATTGAGGATAGAAAATCTCTTTAATATCCCCTGCTTGTTTAAGTTTAACCACCTCAGACTTTATTGCCTCTACGTGTTTATTCGAGGGGCGCCGAGGGGGTTGCTTTTTTGGAGTAACTGAGGGATCTACATTTAAACGATGACAGATGAATTCCGGATTTAAACCAGGGGCTTCATAGGCAACCCATGCGAAAACATCTACGTTTTTCCTCAGAAGTTCCGCCAACTCTTCCTTCTCCTGTAGGGGTAGCCGAGCCCCAACCTGGAAAAATCTCTCAAGGTCATCCCCTATAATCACCTTTTCCAGGTCCTCACAATTCATCTCGTCATCTGGTCTCCCACGCAGTGACGATGAGGTTCTTAACTGCTATGCATCATTTTCTTTACTGGCCGAGGCGCCAGTCTCTGGTTTGTGCTGAATTGCTGCAATCAAGCATTGCCTAGCCATGGACTGGCTTCCCACTATCTCCAGCACTTGACCTTCAGAAGGATATTTTACTTTCTGATGAAGGGTGGAAGAAACGGCGCCCAAGGAATGCAGCCATGGCCTGCCCATAATGGCCGTGTATGGGGAAAAAGCATCTACCACGATAAAATCCACCTTGACCACATCCAATCCAGTTTGCACAGGCAGTCTGATTTGGCCCCTAGGGACAACCGTCTTACCTTCAAAACTCACCAGAGGTGAGCTGTATGTAGATAAATCCTCGGACTTTAAACCTAGACCCTTAAAGAGGTCAGGATACATAATCTCCGCTGCACTTCCTTGGTCAATCATGACCCTCCTCACATCGTATCCACCAATTCTAAGGGTAACCACTAGAGTATCATCATGTGGCTGTATGGTTCCCTGTTTGTCCGCTTCTGAAAAACTCAGCACTAGAGGGACATTTGTCTTGACTCTCTTCGGCACTGAATTAGGCTCATCATCGGTGTAATGGGATACTGACATTATCCTGGAAGGGCAGGATCCAGTCTTCCCTGGGGCAGCGAATATAACATTGATAGTGCCCAGAGGAGGTTTCGATGCAGGATTTCCCTGAAACGCTGCACCAGTCTGGCCTCCTCGGCCACTGGAATGATGCAATAGATGCTTTAACCTCCCTTCTCGGACCAGCTGCTCTAAATGGTCCCATAAGTTCTGACAATCTTCAGTAGCATGACCATGATCTTGATGATAATGGCAGTACAGGTTTTGGTTACGATTGCTTGGATCTCCTGCCATTTTATTTGGCCATTTAAAAAATGGTTCATTCCTTACTTTCTCCAAGACCTTCTGCATTGGTTCCCGAAACACCACGTTGACTGCCTAGGCGTTGGCAGATGCAGATTGCCCTGAAAAGTCTCTCCGAGGATGATTGTTTTGCAACCGATCCGACCTGGAATCCCTCCTCTCTTAGGGGATCACCTTCGCTTTCCCTTGACCTTGCAACTGATCTTCCTCAATTCTCCTGTACTTGTCAATCCTATCCATTAGTAAGCGTACACTGGTGACAGGTTTGCCAGTGAGTGACTTTCTCAAATCGTGCTCCGCCGGCAATCCTGCCTTAAATGTACTAATGGCCACATCATCATAGTCCCCATCTATCTCATTAAACATTTCCCAATATCTATCCGAGTAAGCCTTCAGGGTCTCTCCCTCACGCATGGACATTGATAGCAAAGATCCTAAAGGCAGAGGTACCCTACTACATGTGATGAAGCGGGTGCCAAAGGACTGGGTAAGTTTCTTGAAGAGTCAATGGAATTTGCCCTGAGGCCATTAAACAATCTCATTGCCATTGGACCCAAGCTGGACGGAAAGATCTTACACATTAGGGCTTTATCCTTTGAATGGACGGCCATTTTTTGATTAAAATGGCTAACATGCTCCACTGGATCTGTCCGGCCATTATAAAGAGAGAAAGTTGGTTGATTAAATCGCCGAGGAAGGTTGGCACCCTCAATTCGACGTGTGAAAAGTGATTTGGCTACTTGACTTAATGCCTCGTTCATGGCTTTGTTTCCTAGGCCCTTGTGCAAGGTACTTTTGCTCTTCCGCCTATAATTACTGTACTCTTCATCACCGGAGAAGGTTTCACTAGGCGGAGTTCTAGATTTCTGTCTATACGTATCATCCTCTGTATCCCTAGAAGAAGACTCAGATTCAGATGATGCTCGCCTCCGCCGCGCGCGACGTAACTTCTTCTTCAACTCATTAATTTCACGTTGCATGTCTTTCTCATTCTCTGCATGGGACATGTGACTTTTCCCACGCGATTGGCTCCTACTAGTGTGCATGGTTTGCCCACTTTGCTCACGATCTCTCCTTTGTTGAGGGTTGACCTCCGAGTAGCTATGCTGCGAACCTCCTGATGTCGCCTGGTGTGGATTGTCATTACCCTGATGTGGCCCTATCGTTGGTTGATGCGAACCTAATTCTTCCATTTTATGCGTTAAACCAAAATCTCTTTCTGATCAGATCAAGCAGTTTTTTCCCACAGACGGCGCCAATTGTAAGGACCAGATTTGGCTTGAACCCAAAACAGGAATGGATCCAGGCCCACAAAGCCCGAACAATAAATTTGTAGAGTGTGGGATAAGAAGTTAGTCTAGATCTAGGGCCAAGACATTGGTTTATAGCGTTAGAAGGAAAGAGTTATACGTCTATATAAGTACAAAAAGTATCCTCGGACATGCTCTAGTGTTATGATTTGTAAGTACACAATTCTTCTTGATCTCTCTTTTTCTTTTTCTTATCTTTTTTCTCCTCCCCTTTCCTTTTTTCCTTCCTTCGTATTATATACTATGGCTCTTTCACCTTTTCCTCCATCCACGTATGGATTAGGTGTTGAAAGCTCTTTTTCTCCATCTGTCTTGCCTTTTCTTGAATCTTCCATTCTTAGCTGTAAGGCTGCGTGTTCACTGTTCAGGTATCACCTTCACATTAATGCGGCCAGAAGGTTAGCTGGACGGCATTTAATGCGGAGGTGACAATACCCTTAGATATTTGTTATTTCTTACTATTATCCTTTATTTGATATTTTCCCCTTCATTTTGTTGTAAGGTTTGTCTGAGGCGTTACTCTAAATGACTAATAAGTTTACCAGATACCTCGGATAGAAGTTCCGAGGTGGCTATCGTCCTCGGACACGGCCAAATTCCTTACAAGCACTCTTTACCTCTCCTCGAAGGGTAATTTTATCTCTTCTTTTGTTGGTTGTCCTCGGATATTCTCTTACCCTCAGACTGGATATTGGGCCTGACCCTTTCTTACGCTGTTTGTACATATGAGATTAGATATTGGGCCTGGCCTCCTACAATGCAGTTTGAACACAGGGTTCAATTGGTCCCCACATCTACTTATTGAGTTATCTCACCTCCCTTTATTTCCCTTTACAGATACATTAGAGGGATTATTGGAGCAGAGATTCCTGGAAGACAACAGTTACTAATTATTTTGTGGTACTGAGGATTTTATTATTGTTTTTATGGCATTAAACGTTGTACTGGAGAATTATTTTTGAGGGTGTTTTTATTTTTGGTGGGTTAGAGCTCTGACATTCGTGAAAAGATTTTAGTTTGCTGGTTGCTTTTATTTAATATTTTTATGAATTATTTAGATTGAATAGACTTTTATTATTTATGATTTTGGGGTGTTACACCTATACTCTGCTTTAGCAGAGGTTCTAGACACTATGGACTATTTCTTGGACTTCCATGATATGAGAAAATCACCCAAAAAGATGCAATAACTTGTGGTTGACCTCCTGGTATCAATGCAAGAGGCCCAATCAGCATCTGTGTAGGCCTTCAAATGGAAATCTGATCCAGCTGATAGAAAAATACCTTGACTAGGACAACTTTTGATGTATTGTAGCACTTTATATGCAGCATCTAAGTGACGTTTCTTGGGTTTTGACATGAATTGACTTAGTTTGTGAACAAGATATGCAATATCTGACCTAGTGATAGTCAGATAAAGCAATCTGCCCGCCAACCTTTTGTACACTCTAGGATCAGCTAGCAATTTTCCTTGAAACTATCTTAACTTCAAATTCTGCTCCGTTGGCACCTTGCTAGGCTTGCAAGCTGACATTCCAGCATCCTTCAAGACTTCCAAATCATACTTTCGTTGGCACAAAGTGATACCCTTGTTTGATCTAGCTATCTCAAGTCCAAGAAAATACTTTAAACCTCCAAGATCTTTAAGTTTGAAGTGCTGATCTAAAGAAGTCTTAAGCTCCTCAACTACTTGAACATTGTTGCTAGCTATGAGAATATCATCAACATAAACCACCAAAGCTATGAAGGAATTATTGAACTTCTTTGTACATAAAAAGTAGTCAGCTTTGGATTGTTTAAAACCATGATGCTTAATGACATAACAAAACTTTGCATTCCACTGCCTTGAAGCTTGTTTAAGCCCATATGAAGACTTGTTCAATTTGCAAACAACATTCCCCCCTTTGTTGTGAAAGCCTTAAGGGAGTTGCATGTACACCTCCTCATGAAGATCTCCATTCAAAAAAGCATTATTGACATCTAATGAACCAAATGCCAACCTTTCACAGTAGATATAGCAAGAATTGTCTTGACAGTAGTCAACTTAGCAACTGGTGAGAAGGTATCAGTAAAATCTAGCCTCTCTTGTTGAGTGAATCCCTTAGCAACTAACCTTGCTTTATATTTCTCCACAGAGCCATCAACCTTGTATTTTACCCTATAAACCCATTTACAGCCAATTGCCTTTTTATTTGAAGGCAAAGGGGTAAGGGTCTAGGTATTATTAGAAACTAAAGCATTAATTTCAACATTCATGGCTTCTTGCCATTTAGGATCCTTAACAGCTTCATGATAGAATCTTGGTTCAGGAATAGAGGTAATAAGGGAAAAAAAATGTGCATAGGAAGGAGATAGATGTGAAGTGTTAAGATAATCAGAGAGAGGATATTTGGTAGAGACTGAGGGAGTACTTGATTTGTTGATTAGATTGGATTGGGAATGCTCATTAGACATGATGGTGCTACACTTGTAGTCTTGCAAGTAGGGAGTGAGTTTGGTAGGCCTAGATGATCTTCTTAAGGAAGGAAGAGAAATACTCTTTAACCCAAGTGTAATTGAATCTGGGATGACAAAATACTCTTTAACTCAAGAGAAATACTCTTCAGAACCCGGTGTAATTGAATCTGGGATGACAAAATCTGATACGACAGGAATTGGTAAAAAACCATTGTCTACAAAACCTGGTGGGATGGATTCTGGTATGACAGAATCAGATATGACAGGAAGGGAAGTGTTAGACACCTGATTAGGACTAGAAGCAGAAGATGAAACATGTAATGAAGGTGTAATAGGGTCTGAAAACATGGGATCATGTGGAAGAGCTACATTAGGACAGATATGAGGAAGAGAAATAGAAGTATGTGGTGAATGAACAAAAGTAATGAAAGGGAAACAGTTTCATGAAAAGAAACATCACTAGAAATGAAAATTTGCTTTGTGATCAAATTTAACAACTTGTAACCCTTAACACCAAAAGGGTAACCAAGAAAAACACATGGAATTGATCTAGGGGAGAACTTAGACCTATTGTGAGCAAGTGTGGAAGTAAAGCAAAGACAACCAAAAACTCTTAAGTGATGATAAGAAGGAACCTTGCCATGAAGCTTCTCAAAAGGGGTTTTATGGTCTAAAACAACACTAGGTAGCCTATTTATGATGTAAACAGCTGACAAAACACAATCTCCCCAATAACAAAGTGGTATGTTAGATTGAAACTTCAATGCCCTTGTAATGTTTAGGTTATGTTGATGCTTTCTTTCCATTATAGCATTTTGTTTTGGAGTAGCAACACAAGAATGTTGATGAACAATCCTATGTTAAGCATAAAAATCTTTTAGGAAAAACTCTTGGGCATTATCAGTTCTAATCACTTTGATATTGGTTTGAAATTGAGTGAGGATCATTTTGTAAAATAAAATCAGCAAAGGCCTAGTTTCTGTTTTAGATTTCATAAGGTAAACCCATGTGGACCTTGTAGCATCATCTACTATAGTAAGAAAATATCTAAAACCATCATGAGTGGCTTTAGCAAAGGGTCCCCATACATCACAGTGAATTAAGTCAAAAGCATGATTAGATAAGTGAATAGAGTTGGGAAAATGCAATCTTTTATGCTTTGTAATTGGACAAACAACACACTATTTATTTGAATGAAAGAAAGGTACATCAGATATACAATGTTGAAGTTTTGCATCAGAAACATGTCCTAATCTAAGATGCGACAAATGAGATTTAGTGACAATAGGAATATGTGAGATAGAATGAGCAAAATATTGCAAAACTAACTCTAAGACAGTGGAAGCTTCGGATATAGACTTGCAGTTTGATAAAGCTTGTAGTAGGTACAGATTATTATGAAGCTTACCTAATCCAATCATTTTCCAGCAAGTAAGGTCCTGTATGAAACAATAATTTGAGAGGAAAACCAAGTAACATGACAAAGACTTGGTTAATTTGCTTACTGAAATCAGATTGAAAGAAAATGCAGGTACACAAATTACATCCTCAAGAATTAAAGATGTTGTGACCTGAACTGTGCCTATGCGTGTGGCAAGGACTTTTTCACCATTAGGCAAATGCACAAAAGATGATATGGAACTAGTGATCTTAGTAAACAATGAAATTGAATGAATAATATGATCAGTGGCCCCTGTATCAAGAACCCAAGTTTCTTCATTGTGAGCTGTTTTGTTTGAAGGATTTTTAGCAAAGATTGAATTCTTCAAATTAAGGCAAACAGAATCCTGGAAAGAGGCATAAGAGATACTTGAGAGAGCTGAATTGGCTGGGTGAATAACATCAATGTTGTTTGAAGAAGCTGCATGAGAGCTTAGCATTGACAACAACTGCTGGCATTGTTCAGCTATGAAAGGAAAATATCTTGACTGTGATACAACCTCGGATTGACCAGAGTCCCCATCAAGAGTCAATTGATTGGCTATAGACACCTTGCCCTTTGTTGACACCCCATTTTGCAACCTGTATTTAACCTCACATGGAGGGTAAAAGGGTAATTTTGCCTTGGGAATATGCATCTTGATTCTGGCCATTAGATCCTTAATCTCATTTCACCAAAATGATCTTGATGTCGTAACGATCAAATCGACTGGTCATAAGCCCTAATCAGACCACCAGATTGAAAGTTATCATCAAATCAAGTTTTAATGGCTAAGATGCACTATCACAAATTGAGTCCGACTATATGTGATTATGAACAATTGATTTCAATTGGTTATAAATGTAATCAATTTGAGATCAATGATGTGTTATAATTTGATTGGTTAGGACTACATTTTATGGTGAGGTTGCATACACCTAATTAATTAGATATTTAAACATTAATTATTCAATGAGTAATTTGTGAAATTATCTTTTAATTAGAGTAAATTTAGAACCAATTAAGTCTGAAATGGGAGTGATTGAAGCCATTTAATGTTAATTGAGAGCTAATTTGGAACCTATTAATGTTAATTGTGCTGAAACCATTTTCAAACAAATGACCCATGCTCACCATTTCATCCATATCTCTCAAAATATTTTGAATTTGTGAATGAGGTTAATTTTCCCAGAAACTAGACATCTGGGGCTTCAATTTGAGCACAAGAATGAGACAATTCCGATCAGAATTGAGTTAGATATGATTTTTTGAAGTTAGCTCTACAAGCTGTTACATCAGTTGCGGGAAAACCAAATTTGGCTTGCTCCTCACTCCCACCAATCTTTCCATTTAATGCACCAGATTTCCCCCAAGGCTAAAATGAGGACTAGGTTCATGATTCTTTGTCAACCCTCATTAAATGGCCTTCCATTCATATTCTCTCCACCACTACTATATAAACCCCCCCTCTCCTTCATTCCAAAACACAAAAAAAACCCCCCTCTCTTCTCCTCTCTTGAGTTCTAGTGAAGTAGAGTAGTCTTGTCATATCTTGGTCTTCCTGAGACTCAAGGTATTGAGTGAGACTCACTCTTCCTCTCCTAACTCTTCTTTTCCTCCACCCTTAGGACCTCCCTCAAGAGTCTCCTCCTCCACCATATGGATCTTGCATGAAGGTATAATCCCTTTCTCTAATTGTTTTTTGTGTTTCCATGATGAGAATTTAGGATTAAGGCATGATAGTAACTATTTAAATCCTCTTGAATATGTTTGAATGTTCTTAATTGTTCTTATATGTTCTTCACATATTCTTGGTTGTTCATCACATGTTCATGCATAAACACTAGTTTTAATCCTAAATCCATATCAAAAATAGGAAAAACATGTTTATTTCATAATTCTTTCAAATTCTTGAATCTAGGTTATCACCATTCACACACATTCACTAGAATTTATTTTTCAATCCAAATGCAATGCTAAATAAATTGAATTAGGGTTTATCACATGCACACACATTAAATTCAACATGTAACTTGATTGACATATTGGATGATGTGATATGAATGTTGGCCACCATAGTCTAGAAGACTGGTTTCACCGGGCAAGGTGGGTGCCTAACACCTTCCCACCTTGTAACATAGCCTCCGAACTTAGATCAAGGGTTAATAGATCAAATGCTTATCCATGTAATTTTCAATTTCTAGATTGTAACTAGGAAACAAAGCCATGTACTTTATCTTAGATTGTATCTAGGACCAAAGCCATGTAATTTTCCTATGATCAATGTAAATTAAATTTCAAATTAATAAAATGAGGAATTTTTCAATTATGGTTTTCTTGTTTTTCCAATAATTAAATAAGTGGCAACTCCATTGTAAAACCCCTAATCTAAGGGGGGAAATATAACTAGTCGAACCTCCATTTTGAGAGGCAATAACACGACTCCACCCATTCACGTGGGTTTGGCCCAACATTCATAAAACGGGCCGGGGGCGCGGTCTCTCACACCCTTTTGCTTGTACCCTGGTGGAAATCCAACTAGCTTGTAACACTTTTCCATGAAATGGCCAACTTTGCCACAATGGATGCATATAGGTCTGCCCTTGCCTTTGTTGTTCTTCCCACCTTGATTTAACCCTTGAGTATTGACTGCAAGAGCAGTTGAATCAACTGAAGTGCCTCCATTGAAACATAAAGCCCTCTGCCTTTCCACTTGTATCACCAAAGAAAGGCCTTGTCAATTGAGGGACTTGGTTCCATCATCAGAATTTGAGTCCTGACTTGTGAATAGACTTCATTCAAGCCATTGAGAAATTGCATCAAAGAATCTTGATGATGAAAGAATGTGATTTCGTCATTCACTCCACAGACATATTTACCACAAGAACAAGATGGTAAAGGCCTGAGATTAAGCAGTTGATCCCAAGAAGCTTGAAAATTAGTGAAGAAAGTAGTCACTGTTGCATCTCCTTGCATAATTGAAGCTGTCTTGTAGTGATGTGAGGAGAAACAAAATTCAAGATCCATGAAGAAATCTTGGAATTGTTCTTTGACCAACCAATCTTTTCTAGAGGAGTGATTGCCATGGAAGCTGTGATAGAACCATCCACAAAACCTAGGTTGCTCTTTGCATCCAATGCCATATGCATAGCCCTAGCCCAATTAGGGTAATTGTCTTCTGTCAAGAGCTGAGTGACAAGAATTGCACCTGGTGACTCTCTATGGTGCAAGAAGAAAGGACTTCTTACATCCTCCATTGGAGAAAGCTCACAATGAGTAGTGGATTGAGAAGTAGAAGATTGCAAAGCTTGATCTTGATTCACCATTAACAGAAGCACAAAAGCTCTGATACCATATAAGAAAAACAGAGAGCTAGGGAGAGAGAAAACAAGCTAGAGAAAAAGGATTGAAGAGAGAATTTCTATAATTGTATTGATCATCAAATCACTAAGCTCTAACTAATTCCACACTATATAGGCTTAACATCTACAACCAATCACTGCTTTACATGTGTTCATATACATAGCTTCTAATTGATCTAAGCCTCTAATTTATTTAAGTCTAAACTACAGGTCGTATGAAACATCACAGTTGTTTAGCTCAAGCTTAAACATAAGTCTTCCAATACTCTGGTCTGTTGCTCTGCCTCTTTGCTTGAGCTTATATCTTCAAATACTCTTTAACCCAATTAACTTGAATTGCTTGCACCTATCTTCTTTGTATTTGTCTTCTTCTTCTGTTTCCCATCTGTACAGTTAACCAACTTTTACATAGATCTGTGGTGAAGACAATGACGGTCTGGTGAGGCTAAGGCATGAACCTGCAGTGCAATCAGACCGGTGAAGGTTGGGTTGTCTTCTTCACATTCCCTTCTAGCTCTCTTTCTGTCTTTAGGTGTGTGAGTTCACGTGGAGGGATGAGGACGACGATCTGACCAGAGAGGATGTGCTTGGGAATCACTTCAGGTGGAGTGTGCTTGAGCTCTCTCTCACTCTCTCTCTTTGGGTGTATTTTCCGGAAATTCATTGATGGTAAAATAAGAGTGTAAACGATTTTACAGCCAAAGGGGGTTATTTTCCAGTTAACATGTATCATATTTTCTGTAGCTGCCAAACACACACAAGGGTGTAAAATAATTTCCTAAAAGTGTTTTCAGGCAAAACAAACGCAGCCTTAGTTACACAAATGGGGTTGTCATAGAACATTAGAATTGCAAGCAAAACGAATCAAATAGGAAAAAGAAAAAAAGGAAACCTGAACAAAAGAGTTGTTAAGGTCAAACATGTGGAGAAGGAAAGTAAAGCAGAAACTAAATTGATTGAAGAAGCTCTCCTTTCCTTTGGTTTGTTGAAGAAAATGAATGCGTCGAAGGTTGACTTTTGTACTTAGTATTCTATTTATTATTATGTAGTATTTGGCCCCACACTAAAACTTCAACCAATCACAAAGGATCTTCCTGAGGAAGGTTCAATTATATTATATTAGACTGATTGAGTTCCCGTTATTACCTAGCTCGATGCTTAGGAAAAGCCCAACACATTTGGGTCCAAAAGTACTAACAGAAAAAGGCCTTTAAATCAAAAGAAATCCAAGAAGGTTTTTTTTTTTTTTTGGGGGGGGGGGGGGGGGATTACGACTTACCTGTTTGACCAAAATTTTAAGTTGTCTATTTATGATTTGAAATTTCATGATGCAAGTGTTTCATTGGGTTATTTTTGATTTTATCTGATCTTGCTTTTTTTTTTTTTGTGTTTTTGGAGAAAAGAGTTATAAAAGTGGAGTAAAATTACATATTTAACTTTGTTTTTAACAGAAATGGGTTATGAAACTATAACTAGGCTAATCTCAGGTGGGTAAAGTGTCAAATTTCAAATCACAGGTAGGAAATTTAAATTTCGGTCAAACTATAAGTGGGTAAGTTGTAATTTTTTTTCTTTAGAAAACCCACGAAATGGGAAATGGCCCAAAAGAGTCCATGGTGGAAGGCCCAACCCCTTGTAAGAAGGAACAATAGTAAGAAAAAAAAAGAAGAGAGGTCAAGAATCACTTTTGAGCCTTCCGTAGAAAGAATGGAGAGGCAAAACAACAGGTATTAATAGAAGATATGAGAAAGAAAGAAGCATACCTCCCAATCATCTTCAATTACAATTTGCTGATTCGCAATCTCTACCCTACACTTAGACTGAGATATTCAAAGGTTATTTGAAATAAGTAGACTAAGAGCATCTCCAATAGGTTTTCTAAAACCAATTTTGGAGAACAAACACACTAAAAACTCACTCCAACAGCTTCTGTAAAAGCAAAACTTTTCCAAATTTTTTTTGAAGTTGCTACAGTAGTTCTCTTTATCTACAGAACACTGTAGCAACTCCAAATGAATTTTTCTTCTTAAAAAAATCATATAACTTAATAAAAAACAATTCTTTCTCTCTCCTCTCACCTCTCACCACGGCTATAGACATTCACAACGGCTACAAACACAACAATCATTTCTCTCAAACATCTCTAAACTCAAGCATAATCAAAATACAAACTCAAAAACATAATCTTAAAATTAATCAAATCATGACAATAAAGGAAAAAAGAAAAAAGAAAAAAAGACACAAGCCATCTTACCCATTTGGGCTAGCTGTGTTGGGGAGGAAGACGAGCGGTGGCGGAGCGGAAGGCGTGGCTTGGCACAGTGAATGCCGATTCTCTGCCAGCCTATGTCCTTCGATCAACGGTGGAGCAAGCAAGATCTCTCGCTTGTTCCTTCACTCTCTACCTCTTTCTCCGTTTCTTATCACAGAGAGAACTAGAGAATGTACTGGAATCAAGTAGAAAAAGAAAGTAGAAAAAGAGAGAGAGAGAGAGAGAGAGAGAGAGAGAGAGAGAGAGGTTCTGGAATCAAGTAGAAAAAGAAAAAGAAGTAGAGAAAAAAAGGAGAGGATGGAGATAGGAGTGGTTATACGCGTGTGGCGGAGAAAAAACAAGAGAAGAAAAAAAGAAACGTATGGATGAAAGAAAGGAAAAATAATATAAAGAATAAGAAATCACAATTCAGAAATGCTACCACAATATTTTTACAATAAATTTTAAGTAATATATTATTATTAGCTAATATTGGTGAGTAAAAAAATAATTTCAGTGGTGGGTTCAAATTAGAACTAGTAACAACTTTCCAAATAAGATTTTGTTATAATTCTTGTGAAAGTATTGTAAAAAATATTGTGGATATAACACTTTTTTATCTATTCTTTAAAGTGAACTCCACATGCTTGAAAAAATGTCTTAGTTGAATTTTATGGATAATTTAAATAGGTTGGATAAAGATCCTGCATTGGGTGCAGCTTATATTTGTAGATAACCATTTGAATGATGGGAATATGAGGTATTTCTCCTCCTGAAATCCCATTTAGTAGGGGAGGAGGAAGTTTTCCTAGGATGGACTATTGTAACCGTAGATGATTAATAGGTCGTGGGATGTAATGATAGTGTTGGGCTATTATAGCGTCTTCCCTATAAATAGGATTAAGCTTCAACTTGGGTTGGTGATTTCCCTTTACCTTTTTTAAACTTAAAATTTTCTATCTTAAATGGGGTGCAAGTTTTCTTCCATAGAATCGAACTAGTAGTGTTGGGTAGGAAATAAAAGTTTTGAGAATCAAGTCCAATAGATGCAAGATCCCAGAATAAGGTTTGCTCTAAAATTTCATATGCAATTTTCAAATTAAATATGGCCCATTTTAATTTTTTATTTTTTGAGAGAGTTTCTACTTATGGCATCCGCTTCTGATGATAGCTCTTTATTATCAGACCAAGACACCAATAAGTTTTTGGTGTAGGCAGGGATTGAATCCCATATCTTATTT
Organism: Quercus wislizeni; assembly: GCA_023055345.1. Lineage (NCBI taxonomy): Eukaryota > Viridiplantae > Streptophyta > Magnoliopsida > Fagales > Fagaceae > Quercus > Quercus wislizeni. Next base: position 3,338,014 of record JALGQJ010000005.1, on the reverse strand, counting down.
GAAGATATGAGGGTTGAAACTTTCAACCTATAAATTAGTTTCATGATTGCCACCACATTCATTTTCCATTCACCAATTATCATAATCTTAGTTTGCTTATTGCAGTATCAGGACATAATGTCTTCTAGATTTACTCTGTTAGGCCTATATTCATTAACTAATTTGAAGAAATTTTTTTGTCCATCTTTCATATCATTACCACTGTATCCTTGCTCATAATGATGATGATTTGAACATTTTTCACTAATCTCATATAAAAAAGATTGTTCAAAGTGCCTAAATGTAAGAACTTTTGGAGTCACATGTTGGTTAGGCAGATATCATAGGCTTAATTTTAAGAGGTCACTATATTAAGAGCATATATATGTTTATACTACGTAGTAATTCTTTTTTCTTCTAAAATTATTAGTACTTATCAAAGCAAGTGTAAGAGCACTTTTATAGTAATGTGATGATGTGATGATCTTTGGAAGGCATCACTTTATTTTTCTTGTCTTTTGATTTCACACATTACCAAACGTGTAAGGGCCTCTGATAGAAAATGGCCATCACAGACTGATTATATATGAATTTAGGTTTAGAACTTCATAAAATGAAAGTAATTTTATTTATCACCCTTAGATGTAATAGTAGATGGCATTTTCTCTGATGGCTCCATTCATAATAATAAAATTTTCAGGAAAAGGAACACAAGGGACCAATTAGTGGAACTGCCAAAAATCCTTAACAGTTCTTAGCATAGAAGGAATGATTTCATATGGCACACAAAAATTATAATGTTGTCGGTGAGTGACACGGACATACCCTTGTACCAATTCAAAAAGTTGAGGCTCAAAGTTTCAATCCGCTTAGAAACAGCTTCAACTGAGTGTATCGAAACCTTTATCTGGGTATGCAGATCTCTAATGGCTACCCTTGTTTTATCAACTGCAGAGGGGTCATCTCCTTTCAAATATTGGTTCCTAAGTTGGTTACATTTCTTCTTATATGCAATTCGAACCTTTTCTCCAGACTGTTTGCAAAGGTAACAAAAACAAAAAGATCAGTTTCCCATTATTACTCGAAGTCAAAGAACATAATTATTAACCTGATGAGCTTTATAGTGTTTACTTGCCAATGTTTCTTCAAAAAGATAAAAACAGAGAGAATATTTTAATGAAAATATTGCTATAAGTTCAACCGGTTTCACCAATGAATGAATTTTTAAAAAACAAGCAAGTGATATCTGCAATCTACAAAAAGTTAGAAAAGATTCATAAATAGAAGAGGAATTTTGAATGTATTTCTACAGGTCAAGTTTGGCATCTGCTTTCTTCTTGTTGGCTTGTTGCACTTGCATGCTATTATTCAAGTAAAAATGACCCACTTATTCTTCTCATTAGTTAGAGTTTTCATCCCTTTTCCAAATTACCAAGAAGGTTACTTGATTTAATGTTTTTTTCTCAATATTGAGAAAGATTAGTCTCATTTATGAATTCCAGAACAACTACTTCTTTGGGTTCATGTTATGATGTTAACATTTTTTTTTTCAAGATAGAAAAATAGAGGGGGGAGGGGGAGTTCAAACAATAGACATCCGGAACAACAAGGGGTGTCACTATCACTGGGATATCACTTAAATTTACTAAAAACCAATGAAAAGGTATTTAATCATTCTTTTCCATTCAATAATTTCAGGCATATTCATAGTTGGAGAAATTTCTAAAGGAGGCAATTATCATTTGTTTACTGAATGTATTATATATTTAAAGTAATTTTATACATTGAAATGAAGTTTTGTTGAAGTTAGATTTTTATTATATTTTGTTGACCAATGAAAAGTTGTTTAATCATGCTTTCCATTCAATAATTTCAGGCATATTCACCGTTGTAGAAATTTCTAAAGGAGGCAATTATCATTTGTTTACTGAATGTATTATATATTTAAAGTAATTTTTTACATTGAAATAAAGTTTTGTTGAAGTTAGATTTTTATTATATTTTGATGTCTCTTCTTGAGAGGTTGGGCCTTGGTGCGATGGCAAGTGCCTTCCACCAAAAGCGACAAGTCGCGGGTTCAAGTCCGGAAATCAGCCTCTCTAAAAACAATTAGAGTTAAGACTGCCTACTATCACCTCTCACAACCCCACAAATGTGGGGAGCTGTGTAAACTAGGTTGAGATTCCATAGCTGATCCCAAATTTTGGAACTAAGGCTTTGTTGTTGTTGTTGTTATTGTTTGACATCTCTTTCAATAAATGGAGTCAGAAAAGCATACTGAAATTGTGTTAGGAACTGTTAATTGTTAAATAGCCACTGCTCACTGGTTGCATATAAAAAGCAATTTCTACAAATTGAAATTAAGTTTTGTTGAAGTTAGCTTTTTATTCCATTTTGATGTCTCTTCTGATAAACAGAGTCAAAAAAGCATACTAAATTATTTTAGGAACTGTTAAAATATGTGGTGGAAGTTTAGATATATACCCGGACTTCCTCATAGAGTTTCTTTTCCCATGCATATAATCTGTCGAATGTTGATTGGTGACTACCCGAAAACATGGAGTTTTCATCAGAGAAGTCAATATTGCTTTAATAATCTGTCCAATGTTGATTGGTGACTACCTGAAAAAAATTGTTAGGATTTGGGTACAGTCGGTCCATCTTGGCTGGAATGTTACAACTTTGTGAACATTGTTATTTAAAAAAAAAAAAAAAAAAACTATATAATTGTAGACAGCTTTACACAAACTCCTCGGCTCATTTCCCTAGGTACGTGCGATTTTTCTGTATCTTGGATTAGCCGGAGTTTCTTGACTTCTAGGTGTTTCTTCGGTCTAATTGCTCCCTATCTATTTTCTTTGATGTAAATCATTCGTACGAATCAACTAAACATATAGAAATATATGTAATATTTAAGTTTTACTTGAATTTGTGAAGTAAATGATTTATATTAGTATGCAGTAGTGGGTTTAAATTTTTTTGCTAAGATAGTTATTAAAAAATTTAAATTATGCAAAATTTAAATAAAAAAGAACTATAATATATTGCCATCACAAAAAAAATACAAATACATAAAGTTTTACAATTTTCTTTTACCAACAAAATGGAAAAACAAAAATGGACTAATGAAAGATAATGTGAAAATTGAAAATACTAAGATAAAAGTAATAAAGCGAGAGAGAATCTGAAATGATAATAGAGAAGAAAAAGATGGAAAAAAAGAGAAAGATGATATGTGTTGCAATTATGAGTCAAGCCTCCGAGAAGAGTTGCTGAGATGGCTTTTAGAGCTGCCAACGTTGCTAAGGAGATCTCACAGCCATAGTATCTCTTTTGGTACCACTTTTTAGGAAAAATGAAATTAGGAATTATTTTTATTGAATAGGTTGAATGAGACACAAATTTGAATAATTTGGGTTTTTATTTGTTGTTTTTGAATGGGATTTATGTTGAATATTTTGTTAATTTGTTATTGTTTGGGCTATTTTTGTTGTAATTCGAGCTAATTTTTAGAGTTGTGTTAGAGACATAACAAATTGTCATATTATTTTCGCAACAACTAATGTGTGAGTCCCTCATAAATCAAAATAAAATAATAAAATATTTGACTAGGACCAATCACAATTAAGAATAAGGGTATTGTGAAAATATTGTGAAATTTTGTTGCATCCATCAAAATTTTTTTCGAAAAACCTACGTATATGCAACAAAGCAGCAACAACAACAGCAACAAAAACAACCTCTGAGTGAAACAGTCTTGTCCCTCGTGAAAAAATGTGTATCCATCAAACAGTTACAGCAAGTACACACCCAAATGCTCGTCAACTCCATTCACAAACCCAATTTCCTTCTCTCCAAAACCATTGGCCTCAAACACTTCTCCTATGCTTCCCTTTTTTTCTCCCACATCCCTCAACCCAATGACTACGCTTTCAATGTCATGATATGTGGCCTAACCACCACATGGCTTAAATACTCTCTTGCTCTTGATTTTTATTACTGCATGAAGTTTTTGTGTCTTAAACCGAATAACTTTTTCATACCCTTTTATGTTCATTGTGTGCGGCAAACTTTCGCGATAAATCATGGCCGGGTGGCTCACTCATCTGTATTTAAAGTATGGTTATTGCATTCACACTAAGCCTCAATTGTTGACCGGTTAATATGCATTCACAGTAAGCCTCAATTGTTGACCGGTTATTATGCATTCACACTAGTTCAACTGTGTACTAGATTTTGGGTCTTTGGGTTGATAATTACAATATTATAATAAGAATTGTTTATATAGCCGTATGGTCCAGGTTTTGAAATTTGATTATGTATAAATAGTATGTATAGTCATATGAACCTCTATTGGCTCTAAGATTGATCTGACAAAACTATATTATTGCACTAGTTATTTTTTAGCTATATTGAAGTTTCATGAATATATATGATTACGTTAATAGAAAAATCTGATTGGACAGCAATATTTATAAGTCCAGGAATCTGATCAAAGCTGAAAGTAAATTGGATAGTTAGGTGAATAAATGGAGAATTTTGGATATATCAATATTGTCTAGGATAAAATCATTTAAGTGTGAAAATAGATTTTTAAGTGGGAAATTGTGTATTGATGAACCTATTTTTGGTGTTGTTAGGTTCTAATTCTACTGAATTGTTGTGATTCAAGGGAGGTTGATTTCTTTTATTTTTGCAATTAAGAGGTAAGTGGTGTTTATTAATTTTGGGGGTTTTCCCAAACAGTGTTGGTTATTAAACTATTATATATCAAAGAAATATATTGTTATTCTATACATATAAATGGATATTTTATAATTTCTTGATGTGCACATTAATTATTCGTTTTATGAAAAACTTGTGAAACAACCTAAATTTATTTAAATTTGTATGTGTGAATATATTCTTATATTTTCGAGAATTATGAATGGATTATTTATGTGAACATCTTGTATATGTTTTGAAAACCTATGGCAAGTCGTGATTAAAAGCTCAGTGTTGTATTGGTCCTTAGCAAGAGACAATCATACTGCAGCTAGTCCTTAGCAAGGGATAGTCTCAGAAAAAGGGATAGTGCACAATTGATATCTCTTTAGCAAGAGAGCATACTATTGAGGATCCAAAAAGGAAGCTCCTTAGCAAGGAATTGCACCTTTAGGTTCCAAAGGAGCCATCCTTAAGAAAATGGAAGAAAATGAGGTTCTAGTCCTAAAAGGGGACAACATAACCCTGTCAACGGGGCGTAAACGTTGATCACGAGAAAAGTCTAGGAAATTGTTTATACGATAGTATATATATTATGATGGCTCACAATATAAAGATATTATTTTTTTTTATGTGAAATATTTGATGATAAATATTGATGAGTTACAAGTTATGAAATTGCTGTAAGAATTATTTATTGAGGGTTTGTTCTCACACCCCAATGTTAGTGAATTCCACTTATTGAGTTATCTCACCCCCTTTTATTTCCCATTACCGATACATTAGAGGGATTTTTGGAGTAGAGATTCTTGAGAGACAGCAATTACGAACTATTTTGTGGAACTGAGAATTTTATTATTATTTTATGACATTAAACATTGTATTGGAGAATTATTTTGAGGATGTTTTGAATTTGGTGAATTAGAGCTCTGATTTTTGTGATGAGATTCAAGGTTGCTGATTTCTTTTATTTAATATTTTTATGGATTATTCAGATTAAATAGACTTTTATTGCTTATGATTTTGGTGCATTAGAGATGATCACACATATCATTCTTTGATCACTATGTATGCTCGGTGTGGCGAGTTGAGTTGTGCACGGAAAGTGTTTGATGAAATTACTGAGAGGGATTTGGTTTCTCGAAATTCAATGATTTCGGGGTACTCAAAGATGGGGTATGCTGGGGATGCGGTAGGATTGTTTCAAGAAATGAGAGGATTGGGGTTTGAGCCAGATGAAATGACTTTAGTGAGTGTTCTTGGGGCGTGTGGGGACTTAGTAGATTTGAGTTTGGGGAGGTGGGTGGAGGGGTTTGTCGTGGAGAATAAGATGGAGCTGAACTCTTATGTGGGTTCTGCATTGATTGATATGTATGGGAAGTGTGGTGATTTGGTTGCAGCAAGGAGGGTATTTGATAGTATGGCAAAGAAAGATGTCGTCACATGGAATGCCATGATTACGGGGCAAGTAGTTCTATTATGATTTATGTTTTAAATATCATCTTTCAAAAAGAGTTACTTTATTCTGTTGTTCTTTTCATTCATTTGGGTTTGCATTGTAATAGTCTCATTTGTGGCTTCATTGTTATTTGGACGGGGAAGCTATGCCCTTGATGGACAAATATGAGGAGATTGGTCTTATTAAAGTTACTGAAAACTAAGCTTTCATACCTAGAAGTATTTCACCTTTCTGTGTTGAATTGTTAACTTCTCTCATTTTTTGCATTGAGGAGTCTTGGTGTCATTTTCCCCCTTCCACAACCACCTTCCCTCAACATCTTTAGACTTCTCTTTGTCTCCTAGTCCTACCTAAGGAAATGCATTAAGAACTATTTGTACCCAAGTACTATATGCTGTTTCTTTGGGTGCTAGCTTTCCTAAAATGAACACGGTCAACTTGGGTCTGCTTCCTCCTCTTTACTCGTGGGTTAAGGCAATCAGCCATGATCTAGTGTAGTTGTGTCATGATGCTTTGCATTAAGATTTGTTATGAGAATCAATCCCTCATGTATCTATCATACAAATACAATACACCATATATGACTTATATACATTTTCATGAATTCAAATAATATATCTAATACTAGTTAGATGTTTTATTTAGGTTCATAATTAAATTATAATTTACACTATACATGACAGATATGCACAAAATGGAATGTCGGATGAATCAATAATGCTATTTAATGGCATGAAAGAGGCAGGTGTTGATCCAGATAAAATCACATTGATTGGAGTGCTGTCTTCATGTGCCTCAATTGGAGCCCTTGACATCGGGAAATGGGTTGATACATATGCATCAGAAAGAGGCTTGCATCATGATATTTATGTGGGTACTGCACTAATTGATATGTATGCCAAGTGTGGGAATTTGGACAATGCACTAAGAGTTTTTGAAGACATGCCCCAGAAAAATGAGGTCTCTTGGAATGCCATGATATCTGCACTTGCTTTTCATGGGCAAGCGCAGGCTGCCCTGTCATTATTTAAGCGCATGACAAACGACGGTGGAGCTGCTCGCCCGAATGACATCACTTTTGTAGCAGTACTCTCTGCATGCGTTCATGCAGGATTGGTTGATGAGGGTTGTAGTTTTTTTGATATGATGAGTTCATCTTTTGGTTTGGTCCCGAAAATTGAGCATTACTCTTGCATGGTTGATCTTTTGGCACGTGCGGGACGTCTCTATGAAGCTTGGGACTTCATTGAGAAGATGCCTGAAAAACCTGATGAAGTTGCATTGGGGGCTTTGCTTGGTGCCTGTCATAAGCGCAGAAACGCTGATATCAGTCAGCGGGTTGTGCAATTGCTTCTGGAGTTGGAGCCTTTAAATTCTGGAAATTATGTGATTTCATCAAAGATATTTGCAAATTTGAAAAGGTGGGATGATTCAGCAAGGATGAGAGTTTTAATGAGGCAGAGGGGTGTCATGAAGACTCCTGGTTGTAGCTTTCTTGGAACAATGTGCTATTCAGTTTAATAAAGCCGTGCTCAAATGCTCATTATGCTTCTTGAAAAGTTCAATGATCTCAATATGTTCAATTATGCTTCTTTTTTCTTCTTCAAATTAGTGATTCCAATGACCATTCTTTGAATTTTATGATATGTGGACCACCAACATAACGTTGAGTATTTTTCTGTGAAGTAAACAAAGAAAATTGACCTTTCTGATATATATTTTCTGCTAAACGCTTTTAGTGTTAGTGTTAGAATATTAATGTATTAGTGAGGGGCACAATAGTGATTTTACTAATATACAGCGATTATTGCAGTTAGAATGGTGGCCTTCATTGATTTACAAAGCTATATATCATGATAGTGAGTCACCTATCAGTGAAGTACTTGGAGTGATGAATGGGGGAATATCTGTAGTGTGTATGATAATGAAGTTTCCAAGAATGGTTTCATTTTGTGGAGGAGGCTGTTAATGTTAGGTTACTTAAAGAGATATAATGGAGGGGTCCATTTCATGATAAAGATTTTGTTTTTCATGAATCTAAATGTGTACATGGTGCCACATCATTTCAAATCTCATTCCACCAAATAAGGAGTGATAACTGATTCTAAAAATGACTTGACATTTGCTCTGCTTTAGATTTGTGAAAAACTAAATCTTCAACTTGATTTAAACCCTCTCCACTTTAAAAACAAATGCGGAGGATCCTTTTCCAACTCAAAGATGGGTTTTCAATTGGATGCAGTGTGGTAGTTTTAGAAAATGAAAGATGAAGGTTTGCACCTGTCACAACTTGAGGAAGTGTTAGTCATGTTCACTTTACCCAAAACGATTAGTCAAACACGAGTTCCATGTAATTACTTATGGTTATGTAGCCCCGGTCAATCTAGTACACTCTGGATGTTGGATGTGGTTCATACCTGCACAACGCCTTCATAGTCAAAATCTTATACAAATCCACACAATATAAAATATTACAAAGCTAAATTAAATGTCTCCATTGAGCAGTCTTGGGTTGTACAGGGGCTTGTCAGGTTTTGGTTTGAGGAGATGGATTAAGGGATTGTTTTGGAGATTAAGATGAATATGAACTAGTGGCGAACTGATATTAATAGATATGTATGACGAGTGCGGGGATTCTTTAGGGAGAGGAGGATCTTGGGCACTGAATTAATCACATTGAATGCCTCGATAAAGGGTCAATTTGTTTTCTACTTATATCATGTTATGATGTATTTTGAAGATCATATGTGAACTTGACCTCTTCTTATTTTTGGTTAACATAAACTGGAGTAAATAATCTGCTTTTAGGATATTGAAACTATTTTTGTTGCCATAAACTTAGATTTTCATGGGCATATATTCATATGAACCTAACATCTTGTTTTTACCTCATGCTATGTTGATATCAGATCTACTGACGTGTCATGCTGTTTTTATTTCTAATTTTTCTATTTCTCTGCAGTTTCTGTACTTATTATGCTAAGGATCAACTTAAACACTATAACTGGGGCCTGAGTACAATGTTTATGTTTTTGGATTTGGTAAAGAAACATACTCACCGGGATGGTTTTTGTCAGTATAGTTTCATATGAAACTCTTTATTTATTTATTTTATTTTTTTAATAGGATTAAATGGGACTCAATAAGATTTTTATATTGAAGTTATCTCTCTGCACACAATAGCCTGCTTGCTAATTCTCGTCTGCAGAATTTTCTTTAGTGTTGCTGTATTTCTGTTCAACTTGCCTTGGATTGTCTATTACTTGCTCCGGTCTTGCACACTTTCTTCAATACTCCAATTTTCATCAGTCTTCCATTAATTGACAATATTTTTCGTGGTTTTTCCCATTTGTTTGGTTCAAATGGTTTTCAATTTTCTTAGATTTGATACAGAATCTCCTATCTTGTTAATTTGCTCTCTTTTTTTGGATTCTTCTTCTGCTTCAGTGTTCTCTTAATTTTTTTTTTCTTTTTCATATCTCATTTGGTTTCTCTCCTTCCCACATATTGTTTCTGTATGTGAATCATCTCTCCTGTACTCTATGCATGTTCTCAGTGAATTGTTTAAACCGGTTTTCAGGGACAAATGTTGAAGAATAAGAGGAAGTCAAGGCATAATCGTTGATTTCAGATTAGTTTCTTTTGTGCGGATAATCCTTTCAATGTCTAAGGCTTTCAAAGCAAATAAGTTAATGAACTGCTAATGTGGCTGACTTACCAGGAAAGTTATGCTTTAGGACAGCAAAGAGTCCAAGAGCCAAATTTGATAAATGGATCATATGGGAAGAAATTGGCTTGGATTATACTTCTTAAAGGTTAGGCATGGAGTTGACCAATGTAAGAAGATGAGAAATTTGCATGACTTAAATCTTTTCAATGGCAGTAGCTGAAGGGGAAATGGATCTAAAGTAGAGTATGCGGCTACTTTGAAGAGTAAGTTGAGAAAGTAGCAAGGTTAACAGAATAAGAAGTTTAGGCATGTATTAAAAAAAATTTGTTAGGACTTGTAAGAAACTTGGCAGATTTGTCTATCTTGTAATCGCTCTCTTTTGTGTTTTATACAGCTTTTTTTGTGATGAATTATCAACATTTCTTTTAATCTTTCTTAACTTCTTCAAAGCCTTAAAGTTCTTAAGATAAAAAGCAAAATGAAATCTGTATGCCTATTTAGAAACTGAATTAGCATCTACTCAATCACAATTTCTGATAACCTGTCTACAAATTAGTTGTGTATTGCTCACGCTTACCACAACATTGCTCCCCAGATGGCTCTCAACACCCTCTTATCTCTGTCTTGTTTGAAATCTCAGAAGCATTCGTAATTATGGATTCCACAAAGGCAGCAGTGCTACTGTTACAGGCAGTATTGATGGTTGAGCCATGTTGTGATAGCCATAGGTTGCCATTCTTTTAGCTGAAAAAAAGGTACTCTCTCTTTCTTTTTCTTCAAGTTTAAGATGATTTTGTTTGTCATGTACAATCATCTTTTTTTTTTTTTTTTGGAGATTAGTGATATTATTTTTGATAAAAAAAAAAAAATCTTAATTCCATGTTCACAAGCAGTTTGAAAAAAGTCTTGAGTCACCTCTTGTTCTTTCTAAAGGATTCCTAATACACGTGGTAGGGTCATGGCTCTCCTATGCTAATGGAGCTTGAGACTGTTCTTAAACTTAGTTACTACCATTTTTCTTCAATTGGGAATTATAGATTGTGAAATTTTTTGATTGGTTGTTGAACGATGGGAGAATGTATTTTGAAAGATGAGTTGCTAGATGATACAGAGATGTCATGTTTGCTTAGTAGGCAACTAAGACTAGCACATATGTTTACTTCAAAGAAGGAAGAAATTGGAGGGACATGAGAGATTTTACTTCAATTTATCAAAATATCTAGACTAACGACAATGTTGGTTAGAATTCACTTGAGGAGCAAACCAATACGTTCTAAATGTTATGGCATTAGACAATAAAGGACCACAACAAATTACCCTTATCATCTCCAAAAGAGTTTTTACTTTTAAATTGTTCGAGATTTATCAAACTTTTTACCCAGTCATTCCCATTTTTTTCAAAATCTTGACTAAATGAAAACTAAGCAAGATAACTCTCCTGTTGTCTATACTATTAGAATTGAACTAACCAATGGAATTCTCTTTGTTAGGTGTCTGGCATACATTCTATCAGCTTCATCTTAAAGGCCTTGAATATCATTTGAGAATTTTGTTAATTATATTCTATCATTTGAGGATTGACTATTTATAGAATTGAACAATTGTGGTTGTTTGATTAACCGATATTCATTAGTATCGCATGGGTTAGCAACTAATCTTTTCAATGGGGTAGGTTGAGAAAGTAGCAAGGTTCACAGAATAATAAGTTCAGTTATGTATTAAGAAAATCTGCCAAGAAGTCTTTTGTAAGAAGTTTTTGTTTTTGTTTTGTTTTTGTTTTTGTTTTTGTTTTTTGTTTTTTGTTTTTTGTTTTTTGTTTTTTGATTTTTTGATTTTTTTTTTTTTGTTTTGTTTTTTTTTTCTCTTGCAGTCAGTCTTTCGATGTTTTATAAGGCCCTTTTTTGTGATGAATTATCGACGTTCTTTGAAGCCTTCTTAAGTTCTTAAAAGCTTTTAATAAACTAAACAGCTAATTGAAAAAAGTTTTGTATGCATCTTTAAAAACTGTAGCTGCATTTAATCACAACCGATGGTTGCACCTTGTGCTGCACTGCATCTGCTACCACATTTCTTGCTCTGAGATTGAGATTCACATTTTTGTTGCCAACCTACGACTTTCTGCTATCTCTGCAATATTCTTGTCCATGCAACTAACTTCTGTACAATTAGAGCAACCTGACCACTTAAGGATTACTGTAATGGTTTCATGGGCCCAAACCTGTTAAATTTTATGAATCACACAAGGCAGTAACTTATGTTCAAATTATATAAAACCACACAATGCTGTAACCAGTTAAATTTTGGGCAGTAACCAGTTAAAACCAGTTAAATTTTTGGTTTTATAAACCACATAAGGCAATGCCTATACAAATGCTTAATACATGAAAGTAAACAACTAGCACCACAAATTTTACAAACCAAGTAGTAAACCTGTTCTAATCATAAGCATGACAAGACTCCACACAACAAACCTGTTCACACACTACAATTAAAGACTGAATAATACATAATTTCATTTCATATCTTGATTCCCAAGCGGCACATCCAGGCTTATAATATGATAAAAAACCCCATCCAAGACATAAAAGTTAAGTAGGAAGTAAAAGAACCAAGAAAAGTTTTGGAATTGGCTCAACAAGAGTCCCAACTATAGGACATCACAATATGATGTCATTAGTTTTAGTGTCAATGTTAGTGAGTATGAATGCATCTACTTAATTACATCTTACACCGTTTGTTGTCTACAAATGACAAAATAAAGATAGAAAAATATTAGAGTTACAAGTTATTTTACAACATTTTTTACAAATTATTGATATGATGAGTGGTCTCTTCCATTTCTAATTTCTTGCATTCAGTTAGGTTTTCTTCTTGATGTATCTTATTTTTTCAAGATGTACTTTTCTTTCAATAAAACATTTATTATCAATAAAAAAAATTGAAATACATACCTTTAATTTAAACAAAGTTCTCAACAGCGAGACATGTTCAAGATAAAGTAAGACATTTGAGACATCTTATGATATAGTTAGCAATGAGAAGAGATGTCAACAAACAATTGATAAGAGATATTAGACATTTCAAGTGTGGGACCCCCATGTCATTGAGACATAAGTCTCGTGAGAGCATCTCATACAAGAATTTTCCGTTATTCCCTTGTTACTCTTCTTTTAATTTTATTCTTTTAAAGTTCTTTTCTACCCTAATTTAATAAGCTCAAGAGCATCTCTCCTAGGTAAACACAACATTTTCTTTATTTTAGAGAGTTTAACCATAACTAGTGCTCCGACAGCCTTTCTAAAATTCAAAATTTTTTTTAATGAACAGTTACTCTCTTCTATGTGCTACGGTTCATTAGCAAAAGAATAAAATAGAAAAAAAAAAAAAAATAGCACAACCAATTAAAATATTCAACATTATTTCAACAGATACAAGAAACTGAAGTAGCATCTACTCAATCACAATTTCTGATAACCTATTAGTTGTGTATTGCTCAGGCTTACCACAACATTGCTCCGCAAATTGCTTGCAACACCCTCTTATCTCTCTATTGCCTGAAATCTTAGAAGCATTATTTACTATAGATTCCAGAAGGCCAACAGTGCTACAGCCACAGGCATTATTGATAGTTGCAGCCTGTGTTGTACCACATTTTTTGCTTTGAGATTGAGCTTCACATTTTTGTAGACAACAAACGCTACTACTACTACTGCTTTGTGCTATGTTAGCAAAATTCTTGTCCTTGCAACTAGCTTCTGTACAATTAGAACAACCTTTACCACTTGGGGATTCCACTTCATGAATGAGTTTCTTGAGTTTCTCACAGCATCCATCATTGCATTTTATTGCCTCGTAGTCCCCATAATCTCCATTATAACCACCTTGCCCATCAACAGGATTTATGCTTTTGCCTTTCCCATATAAAGAAGGCATGGAGAAAGTGCCATATCTTGATCTGGAATGCCCTCCTTGAAGTTTTGGTGTCTCTTGCAACAGTAACATGCTGTTAAAAATTACGACCAAGCATGTCCCAACATCTGTGAGAACTGATGCCCAAATAAGCGGATAACCTGCGAAGGCCAATGCTAAGATGGCACCCTTAGTTGTGATGGATAAAATGACATTTTCAATGAGTTTCCTTAATGTCCTTCTCGCAAGTTTGATGGCTAACGGTATCTTCTGAATGTTATTTGACATGAGAATCACATGCCCTGTCTCCATTGCAAGTGCTGATCCTGAAATTCCCATTGAGATGCCAATATCAGCTGCGGCTAATGCAGGAGCATCATTAATGCCATCCCCGATCATCACTGTTAGTCCTTCTTTCTTATATTCCTCAATTATTCGTGCCTTGTCTTCAGGAAGAAGCTCTGCGTGGACAACATCTAGAGCATGGCCTAGCTGCAAAGAAAATTTTACACATCTTAAAACACTGTGTTCAATTTATTTGTGGACTCGTACTGCAAAGAACATGGCATGAATGGTAATAATAATGAAGTGACAAACATAGCTATGCCAAAGATTGTTGAGGACTAAATAATTAAGCAATTAGGTGGAATTGGAAACTTTTGGTTAACGGTTAAACCACATTTATGTGGCGGCAAACCCATCAAGATCACATTTATGCCAAAAACATATGCAGAAGAAAAATATAGGGGAAAATACACAAAATCTCACGTGGTTTCCCTGTAAAACATGAAATTGCTTTGAGGTTTTGAGTATAATACTTAACTCTCTGTAGTATTGTTTTATACCAAGACTGTTAATTGTGTAACACTTAACCTCTAGAATCCTTTTAGTGTAGCTCAAAACTCCCATGTAGTATTTTATATATTTATTTGATAAATACAATAAATTTGAACCTATGATGTTTTTTCCATGATGATTTTTCTTTATCATTAAGCCAAGAGTAATTGGTGTTTGGTATAAGCAAGATTCAAACTCAAATCTTTTACTTAACGACGAGAGACTTTACCCGTTTAGTTGATTGTAACCTACAAAAGGCACCCATGTGATATTGCTTTATGTGAAAATGTAGCTCTAAATATGAACACTTATCATTACATGACCAATTCACTATTGATTTTCACAGATATTTAACAACTTATACATAAAACGACACTGCACGGGTTAAGTGTTACATTCAAAACTTTCAGTAGGTTCCATTTTTTTGGAAGAGAATCACATGGGGGGGGGGGGGGGGGTTTGTGTATTTCTTCCAAAAAAAATATGATACCCAGTTATGGTTAGGTTGGGATGATTGGTTCACATGACTACCAACTTGAGCTGCTATATCTGTACCTGATCTTGTGCAAGCATGGCTGCTGCATGATTATCACCTGTAAGCATGACACATTTGATCCCCAATGATTTAATCTCTTCAACTGCCTCCATGGCCCCTGATCGACAAGTATCAGAGAGGCTGAATGTTCCAACTAGAGTTACTCCACAGTATATATATCCATTTGTTTTTCCTTCCATGTTTTGAAATTCTATTTCTAGTAACAAGCAACATATAAAGCAAAGGCAAAATCATCAGTAACAACTGTAAGTTACTAGAAATTAATTTTTGAACCAAGAAAGAATTTCACCTGCTGCACACCCAGCTCTCAAACGAATTCTCCGGTTTCCAATATAGATATCTTTCCCATCAATCTTCCCAAGAACTCCTTCCCCAGGAAAATTTTGAAAGTCGTCCACATTTTCAGGCTTTGGTTCAATTGAATGTAGTCGTCCGTACTCAACAAGTGCAGCTGCCATTGGATGACTTGATTTACTCTCAATGCTTGAAACCCTTCACAATTTTCATAAGTGTTTTTAGTTTTTAAAGTCACAAAATAGAAACTCTTTGAATTTCAAGAATCGATTTCCTTCCTGTCTTTTGAATATTCCTTCATATATACTCACTCTATGCGCGGTACAGTTGCAACTAATTATCTAGATACTATAGATTCATATATCTAATGTAAGAAGTGGTATCATCAAAGAATAAAGTTTCAAGTTTACCAGTAGAGTAAGGCGTTCAGGCTAACATCATCACTGATTACTTGAAAATTAGTCACCGCAAATTCTCCTCTTGTTATTGTCCCAGTTTTGTCGAAAGCAACAATCTTAACCTTTGCAAGAATCTCAAGATAATCTCCACCTTTGACTAGAAGTCCAGTTGTTGCAGCCTTTGAAAGTGCACAGAAATTGACAACAGGTGTAGAGAGGATAAGTGCACATGGACATGTGCTTACAAGCACTACTATTGCCAAATGAAACCAGTACTCTTCGTTAGGAAGTCTCAGTGCAGCCGGAATCGCAGCAAAAGCAACTGCTATTAACATAACCACTGCAGAATTGAACATAGGAAAATGTGGATAAAAAATTAAAATGATAGTACAAAAACTCTAACACAAGCATATATGTTTGTCTACTTGAAAAACCTCCGAATTACAAACGGAAACAAATTGAAGATCTTTTAGCACAAGCATTTGAGACTGTGTAGCTTTGTACTACGATGACATCAACAAGCAGGTAACACCTAATTTCATAAAGATAAATGACTATTCTGTTTAATTAATTATGAAATCAATGAAGTAATGTTTTAAAATGAACATTATGTCTTTCAAATAGAAAGAATAATAGCACTTTTTTTAGTGAGAGACAGGGGACTAACCAGGAATATAGTACTTTGCACAATTGTCAATGAATCTTTGGGCTCTGGACTTCTTGTTGTGTGACTCCTCTACTAGCTTTGCCATTCTTGAGACAAAAGAGTCTTTTGCTAAAGCTGTAATTTTTACACTAATATAACCTGATAGGGAAAGAAGGAAAGAAGAGGAAACTTGAGAACTATAAGCAAAGTATTTCAATTTCACCATTAACTGAAATTATAAAAAAGAAAAGGAAGGATAATCAACCATTTAGGTTAATAGTGCCTGCCCAAACAGTTGAGTCCAGTTCTTTGGTGACAGGAAATGATTCTCCAGTCAGCATTTTTTCATCCACTTCACATTTCCCTTCAACAACAATACCATCAACTGGAATAACATCGCCGGCTTTGACTGCAAGGACTGTGTTCATCTCAACAGCATTGACATCAACATGTTCTCCAGTTTCAGCTATTATGGCTTTTTGAGGAGCCATGCTCGTTAAAGATGACATCGTAGCCATAGCCTGTGTAGTGAAACATTGCAAATAAATGACAGAAACTTGTAAACCAACGCTGAAATTGTTACCATGATAAATAACCACTTGTCTCTAAAAAATTGAAGCATTTCAAAAAAAGTGAACTTAATCATTTAATCACTATTCTAACGGTCAGGATCAAATCTCTAGTCCTCTAGGAAGTCATTGCGGAATCAAACAGTAGCTATCTACTGATAAACTATAACACTGAGCCTCCCTAGAAGTCTGAAAGTGACAAAACATGCCTTGTTTCAAACTTCCAGCCATCGGTTTAATTTTTGTTTAAAGATTAAAGATGCTTGTTTGTTTGATTATAGTGATTATGTTTCTTCTTTGTTTAGACAATTCCTTGCTTTTCACTAAATACTACTAATACAGTAACAAAGGTTTAAATCTTAGTACACATAAGTGAAGCTGTAAATTCTTTGAGCTGTTGCTTCGCTTCAAAGTTTTTGGATAAATTGTTCCCTAATAAATGGATGAAAAAATAAATGTTCAATTGTTCTGTTAGAGATATTATATGGACAGCCAAAATCATTGATGCTAAACCTTTTGGCCACGTGATTGAATTACAGTAAGAATCTTCAAATTCAATTCCCAATAAGAAGTATGTTGTATCATAGCAACTAAGTATTGTATAGCATTAACCTTTAAGTGGGTTATTTCCAAGGCAATAAGGGCTTAAGGGGATCTTATTTCCTCTTATCATGGGTTTTTATTTTATTTTAGGTTATTTATATTTTTTATTATAATTATATAGATTTTTTGACTGGATTAAATGCTGTTTTGGTATGTAATCCAACCCATAAGATGTTAGTCTTATTTCATTCAAAGTGTTTTGAATTTTATCTCAGATAAAAAAAAAAGATGTTTTAATAGGAATTGTGAGATTTCAATTTTAGGAATAGGTCCTATGCTTGACTTGTTTTTTTTTTTTTTTTTTTTGGGTTGGGGGGGGGGGGGGGGGGGGTTGTATTCTGGTTGCAAATTCCTTAACTTGATCATGCCCGTAATTGATGATTTAAATTCTCAATTTATTGAGAGTATTATTTTTGGAGGATTTATTATAAAAATAGAAATTTAGAATTAGGTCATTATGAATAAATTGAGGTTTTTGTGTTCTAGTCTTCTAGATATTAAACCATGAAATTAAGGATTTTAATTAAAATTTAGAACTCCCAACTAGGTTAGATTATGGTTAAGTTAGGGAAATATAACAAAATTGTTTCTTTAGGTATTATATTTATTATAGTTTCCAGAAAATGCCTATAATGATTCTTATGATTAAAAAAAACTATTATGTAATAAACTTTTTTTTTTTTTTTTGCATAATTTTGTTATGTTTCTTTTTTGTCAAGGAGCCGTCACACTCCACGTGAATTGGTTGAAGGGTTTAATTTAATTAATTTACTTATAGTATTATTTTGTATGTAACAATGTGTTTTCTTTTTATAAATTACATATTTTTTAATCATGTGATGAAACAAAGATTAGTGATATGCCAGTTAGTTAGAAATTCAATAATTGAATTATGTGTGATATAGAAATAGCTAGTGTCAGACCTTGTAACTTGCTCTTGTTTCAAGCCACTGAGCAATGGAGAACAGAAAGACAACGGTACCAGCTTCCCAATAATCTTGTAAAGCAAGTGTCCCTATTACTGCAAAACATCATATACAATCATGTAAGACAGGTTAAGAAAGATGATACGCATTCAAACTCTCTTAAACTAAGGCCGCAAATCTCATAAGTCATAAGGGTATCTTTTTCACCTAGAAGTTAACTTACTTTTGGCCATTCTAAAGTGTTTTGGTTGAGGTTGATCTCTAAATACTAGTCATCCTCATTTCTTTGCTAGAAGGGTAACCTTTATAATACCATGAAAACTAATGAATGTCAAGGATGTGCTGGAGAATTGGCTAATTGGTGAAGGTTCATATATAAAATTCACTTCCGTTTTTTTGGAAACTATTGCTTAATTAAATCTTACTCTTAAAATTAATAGACTATTTTAGGAGAAAAAAAAAGGAAAAAGAGGGGGGTGGGGGGGGGGGAACTATTACCTGCCATCAGAACAAGAATGTTGACATTAAGAGTAAGATTTCGAATGGATGCTATGCTTCTCAATATGAGTGTAGGAAGGCCAACAATAACCGCACCAAGAGCCAACCATTCCAATGGATGATAAATGTACTTCAAAAAGGAAAGGGCAAGTAATAAGCCACTGAACATTGTACTTGGGGCTGGCCATTTGTTCTGGAAGTTGCTTTGTTCCTGTGGTCTAACAGTAGCTTCCAGCCTTACCTTATTGAGTGCCTCAACTAATACAAATCAAACTAACAGGATCATTATGTGTAATAGATAATAATGTGTACAACTTCTTAATAGTTTGCTACAAGCACAAATTATTTTACAACATTTTTATAAACTATTGATGTGTCCAATTTCTTATTGGTTTTTATCTAAACCCACCATTAACATCACTTTTTCATTTATCAATAACTACTTACTACATCAACAGTTTGTAAAATTTTTTTGTAAAAAATTTGTATCTCTAGCATTACTCATATCTTCCTAGGATTGAATATTTGTAAGTAATTCCACAACTTTTTTAGCAACTAGGACCATATGGATATCTGGAAGGGGATTGTGAATCGTGGGACATACAAAAAGGTGGTTTTGAACATGAGAATAATGATATGGAAGAAGAATTCCTCTCTCATGGTATCGTAGTATTAGGTACACATGTGTGAGTGAAGTCCCACATTAAATAATAATGAAAAGAGTGAGTAATTACAATGTTGAGCCAATTTTTAGAATAAAGTTGTACGATGCCATATGGTGGTAATTTATTTTACATGACTTGTTCACGTTACAAATATTTGAAGAAAGACTTTCAAGCTTATTGTGCTCAAGTTCTTATTGGCATATTAAGACTAATGAGCTATTTCTTGATGTACTTAAGATTGACAAAATTAGGGGAAGAGTGACTCCAATCCATTGTGGAAAATATTGAAGCCAAACTTGAGGATGAGTTTTCTCAAAAACAAGGTAGAACTGAGATTTAGGAGGTTTTATCAAATGAGTCAATCTTGTACTATACCAATAGGTATTGTAAAACGTTATGTGACTAACACATGACTTATAATAAAGTTGGATGATAATGATATAATTGTTATAAGTAAGATTTCTTCTAACTATATAAAGACGATTATCAATTGCCTATAAATGTTTCTAGGCAACATTTTCTTATCTTTTTAAATTTTTTTTAATGAATTTTTAGATTTGAATATTACTTGAGCTCTTTGAGCCAAATTGATTAGTGATGTATCTAATTTCAATCCTACTATCTTTTCCTTTACTTTAATATTGTTTGTTGCTAGAATTTCTACTTATAACCTGTTATCTTTTCCTTCGCTTTAATTAAACCTTCCTTAACATTAAAACCTATGTTTTCTCAAAGCATCAATGACCTTACTACTACTTGTCAAAAATTAATAACAAAACAAAAACATGAATTATCATGTGTCATGGCTAGACAATATGTTAATTGATTCTATTATGGTTTAATGTGAAAAAATAAACTAAAATAGTATATGGAGTTATTGTTTAATATGATGTGTGAGTTACCAACGGGATTAAGAATTTTTATTTTATTTTATTTTATTTATTTTGAGATGGATAGCAACAAATGCAACTAAGGTACTGTAATGGGTAACCTTATTACTAATAGAGATACCATACCCAAAGAAAAATGTAAGAATTATAGAATTTCTCTTAAAACTAAAAAGTTGACTAATTTATCAAACAACGATCAAAACCATATGCAGTGTAATTATCTGTCAAGATTAATAGTACCCACAAAAACAGTCTTTGAAATAACTTTAACTTGGGGGAAAAATTTCATGGACGTACCAATGGTAACATCAGAGATGACATGAGTGTGGTGGACAACAACTGTTTTTGTGGGTAGGATTACAGAAATTTCTTGGATTCCATTAAGCTGCTTCAGAATCCTCTCAACCAATGCTACCTCTGATGCACAGCACAAACCCAACACCTCAAAGTAGCTTTTCTTTAATTCTTCAGTCATATTTTATGTGTCTGCTATTTCCAAAGAAGAAGAAGAAAACAAATATATTAGTTTAGTTACACAAATGGGGTAGTCATAGAACATTAGAATTGCAAGCAAAACGAATCAAATAGAGGAAAAAGAAAAAGAAGGAAACCTGAACAAAAGAGTTGTCAAGCTCAAACATGCAGAGAAGGAAAGTAAAGCAGAAACAAAATTGATTGAAGTAGCTCTCCTTTCCTCTCGTTTGTTGAAGAAAATGAATGCCTCATCGGTTAAGGTTGACTTCTGTACTCAGTATTCTACTTATTATTACGTAGTATTTAGCCCCACACTAAAACTTCAACCAATCACAAAGGATTTTCCTGAGGAAAGTTTCAATTATATTATATTAGACTGATTGAGTTCCCGTTATTACCTAGCCCGATTCTTCGGAAAAGCCCAACACATTTGGGTCCAAAAGTACTAATAGAAAAAGGCCTTTAAATAAAAATAAATCCAAGAAGGTTTTTTTTTGGGACAAATTACAACTTGTTTATCTGTAGTTTGAAATCCCATGATGCAAGTATTTCACTGGATTATTTTTAATCTTATTCGATCTTGTATTTTTGTGTTTTTTGCGTTTTCAGAGGAGGGAGACATAAATGCATGGTTTTAAAAACCGGTACAATGAAAGAACCGAAATAGGGTGTGTTTATTGGTTTTATGGTCCGACCAGGGTCTGACTGGTGTCGAATCGATGATGTCATAAATAATAAATAAATAAATATTAATTATAAAAATAAATAAATAATTTTATAACTAGTCATTTTAACAAAAAAATTTAATAATAGTAAAACATTAAATATTAACTTACCAACTTTTGGACACCACTTAACAAAATTCAACCAAAAAATAAAACCATAAAAAGGTGAAGTGTAATAATTACAAACAATTTTTAGTTATTTTTTAATTTGTCAAGTAACCAAAAGAAAGTCACCAATGGGTAACAATGTCATTGTCCACTTATACTTTTTTCCCACCTATCCTACACTTACACGTTTATATCACACCCACCATACATTTATTCAAACTTTCAAACAACTCTCTCGAGTTGGACTTAAAAGTTTCTTTCCTATCCACTTTTTGCTAAAGTTTCATTTCCGGATGTCCCTCTTCAATATTCTCTCCCTCTCTCTGTCTCTCTCATCAATATGGGTATGTGCAAGTGCAAGTGCAACTGTGCAAGAGCAGAAAACAAAGGCTGAGGCGGAGTGTGGACAGATAAAATCATATAAAATTTGCTTCGTTTTTGGGTTCCTTCCTCAATACAAAGATAGGAGATCTAATGTTTTTGGAGTCACTGTTGGTGTCTTAGGCTTCACCACTTCAAGCTTGAGAACATTCTCAAAATCAAAATATCTCCTCTCAAATCCGAAACAAAATCTCTCTTTCTCTCTCTCTCTATTTTTTTTAATTATAATAAAAAACACAGCATTTTAACGAAGAACTGCTAAAAACCAGTTTAACCATACTAGTTTCCGGTGTTTTCAGATTTTAACGGTTTTTCTTCTATTTTCGGTTTTTAACAATAACCGGACCGGATTAGTGTTCGGTTCCCAGTTGAACTGGCCAGTCCGGTCCGGTTTTTAAAACCATGCATAAAAGTGGAGTAAAATTATATATTTAGTTCTATTTTTTAGCAAAAATGGGTTATGAAACTCTACAACTTGTCTATCTATAGTTTGAAATCTCATGATGCAAGTGTTCCACTAGGTTATTTTTAATCTTATTCGATTTTGTATTTTTATGTTTTTTGAGTTTTTAGAGGAGGGAGACATAAAAGTAGAGTAAAATTACATATTTAGTTCTATTTTTAACAAAAATGGGTTATGAAACTCTAATTGAACTAATCTTAGGTGGGTAAAATGTTAAATTTCAAACCACAAGTAGGTAATTTAAATTTCAATCAAGCCACATATGAGTAAGTTGTAATTTTTTTTCTTAAAAAAACCCATGAAATGGGAAATGGCCCAAAAGAGTCCATGGTGGAAGGCCCAACCCCTTGTAAAAAGGAATAGTAGTAAAAAAGAAAGAGGAGAGGCCAAGAATCACCTTTGAGTCTTCTGTAGAAAGAATGGAGAAGTAGAACAGTAGGAGTTAACAGAAGATACGAGAAAGAAAGAAGCATACCTCCCCATCATCTTCAATTACAATATGTTGACAGGCAATCTCTACCCTACTGTCCTTAGACTGAGATATTCAAAGGTTATTTGAAGTAAGTAGACTAATGAATAGTTCCATATACAATTATAAAACCGAAATTTTTTAACATTTGTTGATCAGCTTCACAATTTTTCACATCATCACCCATATTATTTATTTATTTACTAGTGTGTGTGTTTAGAGACTCTTTTATTTTTTTTGGATAAAAGTTAATAATTTGCATCTACTATAAAAAAAGAAATAAATAAAAGCTAAATTTTAGGGAATACAAAGATAAACATGAAGGAAAAAAAAATCCTAATTTTTCGGAGCTCTCTTTTTGAATTCAAAATAAAATTTATTATTTGATATTTATAATCTTATTTTTAGAAGAAGTTACCCTTCATAAATGAGAGTATTTTTGAATCATATAAAAGTCCAATTCAAAGAGGGGAATCTTCTTATATAAATTATAGATGTTTTATTTTTTTTTTGAAAAAGAAACATCCCAACTCTTTAACCAAACTTTAACTCTAATAACCTATCGTCTTTCACTTTCTCTTCTTTTTTCCTTGCCTCTTCTTATCTCCAAATGTTTAGTTGTTGAATCTTGAATATCTAAAAGCTAACAATTCCACCACTTCTTCAAGTTTACTCTTATTTCTTCACGTTGCTCCTCATCCCTTTCTCTTTGGCTTAAACACAGAGCATCTTGGACAAACCCTTCACCTTTTCTCTCAGTCTCACTCTCTTTGTTTATAGCCTCTGCTAGCCTAAGTCGTGGCCTCTAAAGCTTGATACATTTTTCTAATACTATTTGGTTCTGAAGAACATGTTGGTTTCATATAATTTTGTTTCTCTCTTTTTGTAGTCAAGTCAAGCTGCTGATAATGAATGTTGCATTAATAGAATGAGAAAATTTAGGTGGTTAGAAAATCTGCAATCAACATTCGACAAAAGGGTATATTACCTTTGTTTGGCTGCTTAGGTATTACATGAAAGGACAAATTTTTTTTAGGTTTAACCATCTTTTTGGTTTGCAATTGTGGATTACTTTGTAGGTTTTGTTATATATATATATATATATATATATATATATATATATATATATATATATATATATATATATCACATCTTGGGGTTTGCCTCTCTTTTGTTTTTCATACTATGATCTCCCTCATTTGCAGGGAAGATAATTTATTTTCTTTTGTATTATTTATCTGTTCTTTAAAGTGAACTGCACATGCTTAAAAAAATATCTTAGTTGAATTTTATGGATAATTTAAATAGGTTGGATAAAGATCTTGCATTGGGTGCAGCTTATATCTGCAAACAACCAATTGAATGATGGAAATATGAGGTATTTCTCCTCTTGAAATCCCATTTAGTAGGTGAGGATGAAGTTTTCCTAGGATGGATTATTGTAATAGTAGATGATTAATAGGTTGTGGGATGTAATGATAGTGTTGGGCTATTGGGGAAACCCAATAAGTAGTGGTTATTATAGCATCTTCCCTATAAATAGGATTAAGCTTCAACTTGGGTTGGTGATTTCCCTTCACCTTTTTTAAACTTAAAATTTTCTATCTTAAATGGGGTACAAGTTTTCTTCTCTGGAATCAAAATAGCAGTGTTGGGTAGGAAATGAAAGTTTTGAGAATCAAGTCCAATAGATGCAAGAACCTAGAATAAGGTTTGCTCTAAAATTTCTTACGCAAATTTCAAATTTAATATGGCCTTTTTTTTTATACTTAGAGGCAAATCTGTGATTTCAAAACTTTCATTTCCTATCCAAATCTGTGATTTCAAAACTTTCATTTCCTACCCAATTTTATACTTAGAGGCAAATCTGTGATTTCAACAATTCTTGCAAATTAAGGATATTTTTTTTAAAGGTAATTTAGTTGAGTCTAGGATCTTCTAGGTATTCTAAGTATCTTAGGCTTATTATCTTTGGGTCCAAGTTAAGTATTTATTAAGTTTTATTTTACTAGTCAAACCACTAGTCCTAATACTAGTAGGAATCCTATTACTACTAGTACAAGAAAGAGTTTATATGTATTTGTGTGTGTATATATATATATATATATATATATATTTATATATAAAACTCTTCTCTTTCTTTTCTTCTTTTCTTTCTAAGGTTACCATTCATACAGCCCTTGAACAGTCCAAATTTCTCTCTAATTCTTCTTCTTTCCTAACCCTTAAACCACCACAAATACACATAAGCAAATTTCCTAAATTATCTTACATCGATAAAATAATATGATGTGAACTTACTAAAAACTACATCGTTTCATTTAATCTAGGTGATGAATCTCAAATCGGCTAATGATACCTTGATCCCGAAGACTTTGGAGTATCTTTTTGATAGGTGCTCTATCTATATGAGATTTCGCTACTGATAAATCTCGTCCAGTGTCCTCCTCCTTCCCCTGCTGTCTTCCGACTCACAAGAGTATACAATGGAAACTTCCTAACACTCATCTGCTTTTTCAATATATATATATATATATATATATATATATATATATATATATATATATGTATGTATGTAATTAATAAAGATAAAATAAAGATTGTTTTCTAAACTACTACATGCTCACTCATCTCCCCAGCCTCTTAGGAGACTTATGAAATAATAACATTAAAAAAAGTTAAAATATTAGAGGGAATGCAGAAAATCCTTATATTAAAAGATGTTATATCATAAGATTGATTTCTTAATTCTTTTAGTGCCTAGAAATTTATAGAAAAAAATGTTGTCTTTCTATATTATATATATATATATATATATATATAGTATTTATCACATAAGATTATATTATAAAATATAAATATTATTGTTGAAAGTAATTAAAAAAACATGGAAATAAAATAATGTCAAAATAACTAACTTTTTATGTATGAAAATGTATACCTCTCTTTTATGTTTATATAAGCTATATGTTATGAACATAACATAAAAGAATCATATAAACATTAAAAATGTATAAACATATTATGAGCAAAATATATTCCAAAATAATGTATATAAATAATATTCTAATTTTATGAGAAAAAATGTGTTATTTGGGTAGACACACGTTAGGATATTAATTCCTATCCTGTGTGTACATTTTGATGGCATGAGGTTATCTACGGCGCCACTAGACAGATTCCTATGAAACACAAAAATATCCATTTGATAATAACCATTAACCTCATATTAACTATTGACACTCAATAGTAACGGATTAGATCAAACACAAATCAACTCTAGTAATTTCGTAATAATCCATAATCAAAGAAAAAAGGAAAGGAGCCCAAAAAAAAAAAAAAAAAAAAAACAAGAACAAGAACGTAAAAATAAGAGAAATGTATGTGGGAGTACCTCTGATTGATTTGGTCCCTACAATTATGAAGCTCTTCAAAAACTTTGAAAGCCGCATAGAACTACTCAATCACGCACACAAAAAAAAGAAAAAGAAAAAGAAAAGGATAGTGAAAAAAGAACGAGATAAAGAATGGTATAATCCGATGAAGAACAAAAAGAAATCACCAAGGAGAGTCCGGTGAAGACCAATCACTTACCTTACAAGTGGTTCCCTCAATCAAAGTTTTCAATTGTGCCTTTGTGAGGAAGTGGAGGCGTAGAGGTAGACAGAGGAAATGAATATAAGGGTTTCTAATACGTGGGATTGGAGAGGAAGGCACTAAAAATTGAAAGATAAAATTGGAAGTGCAGGAAAGAGTGAAAAATATATTAGAAAGAAAAATATTTTGTTATTCACGTGGTTCGAATTAATGTGTTGGCTCATTAAAGCGTGTAATGCATAAGAATAGTTCCGTCTTTTCTAAAGCTTCTGAAAACTAAAAAACAAAAATAGCTAAAGACGTATTTCCGATTTCCTTCCTAATATGGAAATTGGAAACAATTTTTGGTTTTTGCCTAAAATAGGTTACCAAACAAGTTTTTTGCCTTAAGAAATAGAAAATTGTTTTTGAAAACAGAAAATTGAGGAAAAAAACAGTTACCAAACATAGCTTAAATATCTTAGTCTTATTATCTTTGGGTCCAAGTAAAGTATTTATTAAGTTTTATTTTACTAATCAAACTAGTAGTCCTAATATTAGTAGAAATCCTATTAATTACTACAAGTACAAGAAAGAGTTTACATACATATACATATATATATATATATATATATATATATATATATATATATATATAAAACCTTCTCTTTCTTTTCTTCTTTTCTTTCTAAGGTTACCATTCATACAGCCCTTGGACAGTCCAAATTTCTCTCTAATTCATTTTCTTTTCTAATCCTAAAACCACCACAAACACACGTAAGCAAATTTCCTAAATTGTATTACATCAATAAGATAATATGATGTGAACTTACTAAAAATTACATTGTTTCATTTAATCTAGGTGATGAATCTTAGATCGGCTAATGATACCTCGATCCTGAAGTCTTTGGAGTATCTTTTTGATAGGTGCTCTATTTGTATGGGAATTAGCTGTTGATAAATCTCGACCAGTGTCCTCCTCCTTCCTCTGCTATCTTCTGACTCACGGGAGTATACAATGGCAACTTCCTAACACTCATGTGCTTTTTCAATATATATATAAAATAAAGATTGTTTTCTAAACAACCACATACTCACTTATCTCCCCAACCTCTTAGGATACTTAGGAAATAATAACATTAAAAAAAGTTAAAATATTAAAGGGAATGCAGAAAATCCTTATATTAAAAGATGTTATATCATAAGATTGATTTCTTAATTCTTTTAGTGCCTAGAAATTTATAGAAAGAAATGTTGTCTTTCTATCTTTTTTATATATAGTATCTATCACATAAGATTGTATTAACAAATATAAATATTATTGTTGAAAGTAATTAAAAAAGCATGGAAATAAAATAAGGCCAAAATTACTAACTTTTTATGTATGAAAATGTATACCACTATACCTCTCTTTTATGTTTATATAAGCTATACATTATAAACATAACATAAAAGAATCATATAAACATTAAAAATGTATAAACATATTATAAGCAAAATATATTCCAAAAAGATGTATATAAATAATATTCTAATTTTATGAGAAAAAATGAGTTATATTCTAATTAAAATGTTTAACTTTATTAATTATGTTATGTTAACATATGCCATTGAGATAATATATTTTTAAAACCTTTTCTAGAAGCTCATTTGAGTGATATTCTACTGTGACACATTTTCACAACTTTCTTAGACCAATGGGGAGAATGGTTAATTTTATTTAGGTGTGAGACCCACATGTTATTGAGACATAAATCTCATAAGAGCGTCTCATACTTGAATTTTCCATTATTCCCTCGTTACTCTTCTTTTAATTTTATTCTTTGAAAGTATTTTTCTACCCTAATTTAATAAGCTCAAGAGCACCTCTCCAAGGCAAACACAAAATTTTCTTTATTTTAGAGAGTTTAAACATAAAATAGTGCTCCGATAGCCTTTCTAAAATTCAAATTTTTTTAATGAACAGTTACTCTCTTGTATGTGCTACAGTTTATTAACAAAAGAATAAGATAGGAAAAAAAAAAAAAAAATAGCACAACCAATTAAAATATTCAACTATTATTTCAACGGATACAAGAAACTAAAGTAGCATCTACTCAATCACAATTTCTGATAACCTATTAGTTGTGTATTGCTCAGGCTTACCACAACATTGCTCCGCAAATTGCTTGCAACACCCTCTTATCACTCTATTGCCTGAAATCTTAGAAGCATTATTTACTATAGATTCCAGAAGGCCAACAGTGCTACAGCCACAGGCATTATTGATAGTTGCAGCCTGTGTTGTACCACATTTTTTGCTTTGAGATTGAGCTTCACATTTTTGTAGACAACAAACGCTACTACTACTACTACTACTTTGCGCTATGTTAGCAAAATTCTTGTCCTTGCAACTAGCTTCTGTACAATTAGAACAATCTTTACCACTTGGGGATTCCACTTCATGAATGAGTTTCTCACAGCATCCATCATTGCATTTTATTGCCTCATAGTCCCCGTAATCTCCATCATAACCACCTTGCCCATCAACAGGATTTATGCTTTTGCCTTTCCCATATAAAGAAGGCATGGAGAAAGTGCCATATCTTGATCTGGAATGTCCTCCTTGAAGTTTTGGTGTCTCTTGCAACAGTAACATGCTGTTCAAAATTACGACCAAGCATGTCCCAACATCTGCGACAACTGATGCCCAAATAAGCGGATAACCTGCGAAGGCCAATGCTAAGATGGCACCCTTAGTTGTGATGGATACAATGACATTCTCAATGAGTTTCCTTAACGTTCTTCTTGCAAGTTTGATGGCTAATGGTATCTTCTGAATGTTATTTGACATGAGAATCATATGCCCTGTCTCCATTGCAAGTGCTGATCCTGAAATTCCCATCGAGATACCAATATCAGCTGTGGCTAATGCAGGAGCATCGTTAATGCCATCCCCGATCATCACTGTTGGTCCTTCTTTCTTATATTCCTCAATTATTTGTGCCTTGTCTTCAGGTAGAAGCTCTGCGTGGACAACATCTAGAGCATGGCCTAACTGCAAAGAGAATTTTACACATCTTAAAACAGTGTGTTCAATTTATTTGTGGACTCGTACTGCAAAGAACATGGCATGAATGGTAATAATAATGAAGTGACAAGCATGACTATGCCGAAGATTGTTGAGGACTAAATAATTAAGCAATTAGGTGGAATTGGAAACTTTTGGTTAACGGTTAAACCACATTTATATGGCTGCAAACCCATCAAGATCACATTTATGCCAAAAACAGATGCAGAAGAAAAATATAAGGGAAAATTTCCATGTAAAACATGAAATCCCTTTGAGGTTTTGAGTATAATACTAAACACCTTGTGGTATTGTTTAATATCAAGACTATTAATTGTGTAATACTTAACCTCTAGAATCTTTTTAGTTTTGCTCAGAACTCCCATGTAATACTTTATTTATTTATCAATAGGCCAAGGGCAATTGGTGTTTGGTGTAAGTGAGATTCGAACTTAAGTCCTTTACTTGACAATGAAAGACTTTACTAATTTAGTTTATTATAACCTACAACAGGCACCCATGTGATATTGCTTTATGTGAAAATGTAGCTCTAAATATGAACACTTGTCATCACACAACCAACTCACTGTGATTTTCACAGATATTTAACAACTTACACATAAAACAACATAGCATGGTTTAAGTGTTACATTCAAAAGTTTAGTAGGTTCTATTTTTCTGGGAGAGAATTAAATTGGGGGTTTTATGTATTTTTTCCAAAAAAAGACAATACCCAATTATGGTTAGGTTGGGATGGTTGGTTCACATGACTACCAACTTGAGCTGCTATATTTGTACCTGATCTTGTGCAAGCATGGCTGCTGCATGATTATCACCTGTAAGCATGACACATTTGATCCCCAATGATTTAATCTCTTCAACTGCCTCCATGGCCCCTGATCGACAAGTATCAGAGAGGCTGAATGTTCCAACTAGAGTTGCTCCACAGTATATATATCCATTTGTTTTTCCTTCCATGTTTTGAAATTCTATTTCTAGTAACAAGCAACATATAAAACAAAGGCAAAATCATCAGTAACAACTGTAAGTTACTAGAAATTAATTTTTGAACCACGAAAGAAATTCACCTGCTGCACACCCAGCTCTCAAACGAATTCTCCGGTTTCCAATATAGATATCTTTCCTCAATCTGCCCAAAAACTCCTTCCCCAGGAAAATTTTGAAAGTCTTCCACATTTTCAGGCTTTGGTTCAATTGAATGTTGTCGTCCATACTCGACAAGTGCAGCTGCCATTGGATGACTTGATTTACTCTCAATGCTTGAAACCCTTCACAATTTTCATAAGTGTTTTTAGTTTTTAAAGTCACAAAATAGAAACTCTTTGAATTTCAAGAATCAATTTCCTTCCTGTCTTTTGAATATTCCTTCATATATACTCACTCTATGCGCAGTACAGTTGCAACTAATTATTTAGATACTATAGATCATATATCTAATGCAAGAAGTGGTATCATCAAAGAATAAAGTTTCAAGTTTACCAGTAGAGTAATGCGTTCAGGCTAACATCATCACTGATTACTTGAAAATTAATCACCGCAAATTCTCCTCTTGTTATTGTCCCAGTTTTGTCGAAAGCAACAGTCTTAACCTTTGCAAGAATCTCAAGATAATCTCCACCTTTGACTAGAAGTCCAGTTGTTGCAGCCTTTGAAAGTGCACAGAAATTGACAACGGGTGTAGAGAGGATAAGTGCACATGGACATGTGCTTACAAGCACTACTATTGCCAAATGAAACCAGTACTCTTCGTTAGGAAGTCTCAGTGCAGCCGGAATCACAGCAAAAGCAATTGCTATTAACATAACCACTGCAGAATTGAACATAGGAAAATGTGGATAAAAAATTAAAATGATAGTACAAAAACTCTAACACAAGCATATATGTTTGTCTACTTGAAAAACCTCCAAATTACAAGGGAAACAAATTGAAGATCTTTTAGCACAAGCATTTGAGGCTGTGTAGCTTTGTACGTACTACTATGACATCAACAAGCAGGTAACACCGAATTTCATAAAGATAAATGACTATTCTGTTTAATTAATTATGAAATCAATGAAGTAATGTTTTAAAATGAACATTTTGTCTTTCAAATAGAAAGAATAATAGCAATTTGCTTAGTGAGAGACGGGACTAACCAGGAATATAGTACTTTGCACAATTGTCAATGAATCTTTGAGCTCTGGACTTCTTGTTGTGCGACTCCTCTACTAGCTTTGCCATTCTTGAGACAAAAGAGTCTTTTGCTAAAGCTGTAGTTTTTACACTAATATAACCTGATAGGGAAAGAAGGAAAGAAGAGGAAACTTGAGAACTATAAGAAAAGTATTTCAATTTCACCATTAACTGAAATTATAAAAAAGAAAAGGTAGGATAATCAACCATTTAGGTTAATAGT
The DNA here is from genome assembly GCA_023055345.1 of Quercus wislizeni. NCBI lineage: Eukaryota > Viridiplantae > Streptophyta > Magnoliopsida > Fagales > Fagaceae > Quercus > Quercus wislizeni. The sequence goes on along the minus strand of JALGQJ010000005.1, from coordinate 3,305,750 downwards.
GCCTGCCCAAATAGTTGAGTCCAGTTCTTTGGTGACAGGAAATGATTCTCCTGTCAGCATTTTTTCATCAACTTCACATTTCCCTTCAACAACAATACCATCAATTGGAATAACATCGCCGGCTTTGACTGCAAGGACTGTGTTCATCTTAACAGCATTGACATCAACGTGTTCTCCAGTTTCAGCTATTATGGCTTTTTGAGGAGCCATGCTCGTTAAAGATGACATCGCAGCCATAGCCTGTGAAGTGAAATATTGCAAATAAAGGACAGAAACTTGTCAAACCAATGCTGAAATTGATACCATGATAAATAACCACTTGTCCCTAAAAAATTTAAGCATTTCGAAAAAGGTGAACTTAATCCTTTAATCATTATCCTAACTGTCAGGACCAAACGGTCATTCCAGAATCAAACAGTAGCTATCTACTGATAAACTATAACAATAAGCCCCCCCAGAATTCTGAAAGTGACAAAACATGCCTTGTTTCAAACTTCCTGCCATCAGTTTAATTTTTTTAAAGCTTAAAGATGCTTGTTTGTTTGCTTATAGTGATTATGTTTCTTCTTTGTTTAGAAAATTCTTTGTTTTTCATTAAATACTACTAATACAGTAACAAAGGTTTAAATCTGTACACATAACCAAAGTTGTAAATTCTTTGAGCTGTAGCTTTGCTTCAAAGTTTTTGTATAAATTGTTCCCTAGTAAATGGAAGAAAAAATAAATGTTGAAGTTCTGTTAGAGATATTATATAGATAGCCAAAATCATTGATGCTAAACCTTTTTGTCCACGTGATTGAATTACAGTAAGAATCTTCAGATTCAACTCCCAACAAGGAGAATGTTGTATCATAGCAACTAAGTATTGTATAGCTTTAAGTGGGTTATTTCGAAGGCAATAAGGGCTTAAGGGGACCTAATTTCCTCTTATCATGGGTTTTTATTTTAGTTTATTCATATTTTATTATAATTATATATTTTTTGACTGGATTGAACACTGTTTTGGTATGTAATCTATCCCATTATTTAAGATGTTAGTCTTATTTAATTCTAAGTGTTTTGATAGACCACCGCGTGCCTTTAATACAATGGTTACTCTACAAGTATAAGTGCTTATAGGGATGTGGGGAACAAATGCTAAGGTTCAAGTTTTTAGGAAGGAGCTTTACACACTTACACTTAGATTATTCTAGAATAGAATTTTATCTCAAATTAAAAAAAAAAAAAAGAAGTGTTTTAATAGGAATTGTGAGATTTCAATGTTAGGGTTAGGTCCTATGCTTAATTTGTTTTTTGGGTTTGAATTTTGGTTACAAATTCCTTAACTAGATCATACAAACATGTAATCAGGACTCGTAATTGATGATTTAAATTCTCACTTTATTGAGAGTATTATTTTTGGAGGATTTATTAAAAAATTAGAAATTTAGAATTAGGTTTTTATGAATAAATTGAGGTTTTTGTGTTCTAGATATTAAACAATGAAATTAAGGATTTTAATTAGAATTTAGAACTACCAACTAGGTTAGATTATGGTTAAGTTAGGGTAATATAACAAAATTGACTCTTTAGATATTATATTTATTATGTAAAATTCTGGAATTTTCAGTTTAGCGATGGTATAATCAAATGATTCAAATTGACCGGAGTGGACTACCATGTAAAAGAAAAAAAAAAAACCTATAGTTTTTTTTACTAATTTTTTTAATAACTTTAATTTATTGAAATTATAATAGATTTGAGAGTTATCAAACGATTGAAATCGCTAAGTTTAAGCCTTAGGCCAAATGTGGGACTTTTATGATTTGAGCCCTTTGATGTGAAATTCCAATTATAAGCCATGAATGTTTAATTTGGTGAGTGAAGAAATGATTATGATTAATTAATATTAAATTTGTGGTTAAAAGGAGATTTTCTTTTAAATTGCTTTTTTTTTTTTGGTATGTTTATCTAACCTGCTTTATTTTTCCAAACTACAACTTTCATAGGAATTGAAGTTCCTAATGGCTTGTGGGTTCCAGTTAGCTCAATTGGTAAAGTCTCTGATGGTTGTATAAGAGATCTGGGGTTCAATTCCGGCTTATATTAAAAACTGATTGGTGTCTTGATCTAATGATAAAGAGCTATAATCAGAAGCGAACGTCATAGATTGAAACTCTCTAAAAAAAAAGTTCTTAATGGCTTGGGACATGTTCAAATATGGCTAGCTAAATTTCTGTTAGGTTTATTTAAGAATATTTGAAGTGATAAAGATAAAATAAGGAAAATGCTAACGTATTATAAGTTTTATTACATAATACGTGATTGGTAAATTTCAATAATCACATAAATGAATATTTGAATTAGTGATCAAGAGATTAAATTCTATAAGGATGGAGTGTAAAATCCATATTTTACACTATCCAATAAGTGATTGCCATATCAACATTTTACTTAAAATTCAATACATCTTACCACACCTAATAACATCTTGATAGATTCCTAATTTGATTGGATTTATATATGGATATTATAATTGATTGAGTGTGACTGTATTTATTTTTAAACATGTGATAAGATGATATGACATGTTGGAATTGGAGGGGTAAAATATAGGTTTTACATCATGTCCTTATAAATTTAATCTCGTTGAATTATTACTTTGTGATTGATGGCATATTAGTATTAATTTGTAAGTTTAATGTTCTTCTCAAAATTTTTTTTTTTTTTGGGTAAGTTTAATGTAGCAAAATTTGTAATACTAATAGTACTACACATAAAATAATAAACTAGGGCAAATGCATTGGTTTGGTGAGTGTAATCTCAACATTTCAAATTTGGAAATCAAACAATTGATATAATTTCACAAATGTAAATTTATGTTGAGGAGTGAGTGGGTACAATTCACTATAATTATATTATACTATAAGAAAATAACTCTCTGATTCGATCTCATTGAAATTTTTTTTTATATTAAAATACAATCTAGATTCGAACACTAAGTGTCCTTTCATTTGATTGAAAAATGCATTAAAAGATATTTTGAAATGGAATTACAATGAATCTCTAGCTGGGAGCTTGTTAGAAATTCTTTGTTATTCACGTTCTCTGTGTGTTCTTTGAATGTTCTTAGTATGTTCTTTGTTTTCAAAGATTTGTAATTGAAGTTTTTCGGGGGTTTAGAAGCTCAAATCCATAAAACTTCACTAATTTAGAGTGGGCCTCTTGAGCTTATTTCAATGAACTTTGAGATTGAGGAGGATGATTCAAATGATTCCTCTTTGAATGTTCATTGGATTCAAAAGTTTAAGTTCTTGTAATTTTAGGAGGCTTTAGAGCTTGATTTCGACAGAATTTTGAGACTTTTGAATGTGCTTTTACAAGGCTGTTGACATCCTTTATTTATAGGAGTCTTAAAAAGGTTTAATGACATATGATTGACTCTAATTGGTGACGCGTGTCATAATTTAATGACAAAATATTGGCTTTATCTTACTTTTACAATATAGGTAAAGAACCATAATTATGTTATCCAAAAGCATCACTTATATGGTGGACTAGATGTTATATGGAATATTTTTCTTCCTATTTTTTTTTTTTTTATAAATAAAATGTGATATCGGTGGAAACTAAATAAAAACATCCATTTCATTCAACAACCTTATTTGAGCTAATCAAATATTGTGAGATACATATATGAAGAAATGTGTTACTATATAGCTCATTTTAGTTTCCAGAAAAATGCCTATAATGATTATTATGATAAAAAACTATTAGTTTTTTTTTTTTTCATGTAATAAACTTTTTTTGTATGAACATTTTATAATGTTTAATTTTGTTTTGTTTCTTTTTGTCAAGGGTGCCCTGACACTCCACGTGAATTGGTTGAAGAGTTTAATTTAATTAATTTATTTATAGCGTTATTTTGTATGTTACCATGTGTTTTCTTTTTATAAATTACATATTTTTTAATCATGCGATGAAACAAAGATTAGTGATATGCCAGCTAGTTAGAAATTCAATAATTAAATTGTTTGTGATATAGAAATAGCTAGTGTCAGACCTTGTAACTTGCTCTTGTTTCAAGCCACTGAGCAATGGAGAACAGAAAGACAACGGTACCAGCTTCCCAATAATCTTGTAAAGCAAGTGTCCCTACCACTGCAAAATGATACAATCATGTAAGACAAGTTACCTTGTAATTCTTTTCAACAGCTTTGTTTATTTTCTTCTTTACTCATTAATTGGCAAATGTCCCTGGTTAATTACACCATATAATTATGCAGTGTTAAGAAAGATGATACACATTAAAATTCTCTTAAACTAAGGCTGTAAGTCACATAAGTCATAATGGTATCTATTCCTCCTAGAAGTTGACATACTTTTGGCCATTCTAATGGCGTTTTGGTTGAGGTTGATTTCTGAATACTAGTCATCCTCATTTCTTTGCTAGAAGGGTAAACTTTATAATACCATGAAAACTAATTAATGTCAAGGTTGTGCTGGAGAATTGGCTTATTGGTGTAGGTTCATATATAACAATCACTTTCATTTTTTTGGAAACCATTGCTTAAATCTTACTTTCATAAAACTAATTGACTATTTTAGGAGAAAAGAAAAAAGGAAAAAGAAGAGAGGAGGGGGAAATCTATTACCTGCCATCAGAACGAGAATGTTGATATTAAGAGTAAGATTTCGGATGGATGCTATGCTTCTCAATATGATTGTAGGAAGACCAACAATAACCGCACCAAGAGCCAACCATTCCAATGGATGATAAACGTACTTCAAAAACGAGAGTGCAAGTAATAAGCCACTAAACATTGTACTTGGGGTTGGCCATTTGTTCTGGAAGTTGCTTTGTTCCTGTGGTCTGACAGTAGCTTCTAGCCTTACCTTATTGAGTGCCTCAACTAATACAAACCAAACTAACAGGATCATTATTCGCAATAGATAATAATGTCTTCCTAGGAGTCAAGTGATGATACAAAATATGGAAAATTATAAATCACTCACTTATGGTTTGAGTCATGTTCAAACTACTGACCAATGAATTTAAAATGTTGGAGTCCAATTGCATGTAATTTTAAAGAAATTGATGAGAAGTCAAGTGATGATACAAAATGTAGAAAATTATAAATTACTCACTTATGGTTTGAGTCATGTTCAAACTACTGACCAATGATTTAAAAATGTTGGAGTCCAATTGCATATAATTTTAAAGAAATTGGTGAGAAGAATATTGAAGGATATGGTAAAATGAAACTTTTAAAACTAGGGTTCTTCTATGGTACGTTCAAATTCAATATCTATGTGTGTGGGGGTAAAATAGTCGCTATTCAATGAGATGTGAGTGCTATGTGACAGAGTTATTGTTATGTGCAATTGACGGATGAGAATAAAAGTCTAAAGGACAAAAAAAAGTTCAATTAGTTCATTATTTTTTATTAAAAAATTATGTTATGTTCAATTTATTATTATTGCTTTAATATTTAAAAGTTATATATCTAGCATGTGACTTTTAATGAAGTTAGATGGTAATATGTAAGATGATGAATAAGGGTTATAGATTTTGGAATTTTAAAATTTCTTGTGTTTTTTTGAGCCTATAAATTGATATTAATTGTTATGTATCTTGTTTGTTGCTAGAATTTCTTCTTAACCTTCTTCTACGCTAAATGTAAGCTTTCCTAACAACATCAAGTTGTATCAGAGTAAAATATCTTAGATATCTATTAAAATTTAAGTCAAAGATTTAACTTTGAGCTCGTGCTTAATGTAGTTTTTGTAGAAGAAATTAAGGTAACATACAAAGATAATTGAGGAAGACATATGATTGAATATTTTTAAGTAATTGTACAAGTTTTTCAGCTATGGGACCGTATGGACATCTGGAAGGAGATTGCAAATCTTGGGACATATACAAAAAGGTGGTTTTGAAGATGAGAATGATGATATGAAAGAAGAAATCCTCTCTCATGACGTCGAATCAATAGAACATGTGGCAAAAGGAAGATTAGAGGAATGGTTGGTGTGTGCAATTAAATTCAAGTATTAAAGTTTTGGATAAAGAATATGCAATCTGACGATTATATTTTCAAAATTTATATTTAATAAAAAGATATAGGAAGAATTTGAAATGATTCTCTTCAAACCAATTTAAAGAGAAACATTTTCTTTCTTCACCAATCTATGATCTACATGTTTCACTTAGAAAGATATGATCGTATAGACATAATACTAAATGATGGGAATCTCTATATTTATGAAGATAAAGATACAAGATTTGATTGTGTTTGGGAAGAATTTATGAAATGAGACTCTCAAACAAAATTCAAGAGATGCAAGCACAATGTTGGGCCAATTTTCAAAACAAAGTTGTATGATTTTACATGACTTGTTCATGTTACAAATTGAAGAAAGACTTTCAAGCTTATTGTGTCCAAGTTCTTATTGGCATATTAATTCTAATGAGCTATTTTTTTGATGTAAGATGACATAATTAGAGGATGAGTGACTCCATACATTGTTTGTGGAAAATGTTGAAGCCAAACTTTTTTTTTTTTTTGGAGAAACTATTGAAGCCAACTTTTTTTCTCAAAAACTAGACAGAACTGAGATTTAGGAGGTTTTATGTGAAGGGCCAAAAAAAGAAAAAAGAAGAAGCTCTTTAGTCCTTTATCTTTTATTTCTTTATATTATGTATAATTTATTATTATATTTTTTTAGTATTTTAAAAAGTTATACGTGACTTTTAATAAAGTTGGACGGTTATGATATAATTGTTAAATGTAAGATTTCGTCTAACTAAAGATGATTATCAATAGTCTACTTTAAATGTTTCTAGGCCACATTTTTTATTTTTTATTTTTTTATGAATGTTCAGATTTGACTATTACTTGAGCTCTTTGAGCCTAAAAATTAATTAGTGATGACTCTAATTTCAATCCTTTTATCTTTTCCTTCGCTATAATCTTGTTTGTTTGCTAGATTTTCATCTTTTTATTTTTATTTTATTTTATTTCTCTGATGAGCGTTGCTAGATTTTCACCTTAAACCTTCCTTCAACATTAAAATCTATGTTTTTCTCAAATCATCAGTGACCTTACTACTTGTCAAAAATAAAAAATAAAACATAAACATGGATTGACATGTGAAAAAATAAACTAAAAAACTATGGAATTATCGTTTAATATGATGTGTGTTACCAACGGGATTAATTTTTAATTTTTTTAATTTTTTTTAATTTTTTAATTTTTTTTGGGGGTAGATAACAACAAATGCAACTAAGGTACTGTAATGGGTAACCTTATTACTAATAGAGATGCCATACCCAAAGAAAAATGCGAGAATTATAGAATTTCTCTTAAAATTATAAAGTTGACTAATTTATCAAACAACGATCAAAATCATATGTGTAATCAATTTTCAAGAATAATACTATATATAAGTTTGCATTCTTCCCCCATCATTTTTCACCTCTCAAACATGGGATTCAAAACACAGCTCCATATATATATATATATAGGATAGAGAACATCTTGTTAATTGATCGAACATTGAAATAACTTAGTAGCGTATGGGGGAAACGATCGTGGACGTACCAATGTTAACATCGGAGATGACATGAGTGTGGTGGACAACAATGACTGTTTTTGTGGGTAGGATTACAGAAATTTCTTGGACCCCATTGAGCGGCTTCAGAATCCTCTCAACCAATGTTACCTCTGATGCACAGCACAAACCCAGCACCTCAAAGTAGCTTTTCTTTAGTTCTTCAGCCATATTTAATGTGTCTGCCATTTTCAAATAAGAAGAAGAAGAAAACGATATGCATATATTATGGTGTTTAGTTACACAAATTAATGGGTAGTCATAGAATATTAGAAACTACAAATTAAAAGAATGGAATGAAGAAAAAAGAGAACCTGAACGAAAGAGTTGTCAAGCTCAAACAAGCGGAGAAGTAAAGCAAAGAAGAAAGGAATCGACTGAAGAAGCTCTCTTCTTTGGATGGTTGAACTTGCAGAAGACGAACGGCCTCGATCGGTTAAGGCTGACTTTTGTAATTGTATTCTATTTATTATTACGTAGTATCAGATAACGCCCTTCCCGGTCCTACATTAAAACTTCAACCGATCACAAAGGCTCTTGCTGAGGAAGGTCCAAATAAATCGGGTAATGCGAGGGATATATAATTTGCCATAACTGTATGTCATAACTTGGTACATGTAAGTTGTGATTAGTAAATGTGTGTCACCATATGACTTACCATCATATATTCATACCTTTACTAATCACAATTCAATACATGACAAGTTATAATACAAAATTATGGCAAATTTTGTGTCCCTAACATTCCTCAAATAAATAGACCGATTGTTCTGGACACGTACTCAAGACTCAAGAGATTTGAATACTTTGATTTGATCAAAAATAAATAAATTGATAAAAATTTGAATGCTAAGCCTGAGATTGATAATTAAACAGTGTTACCGGCCCCAAATTTTTTTTTTACACTTGAAGAATGTGGGCTCATATGCAAAGGAAATGCCCAACACATTTGGGTCCAAATTCCAAAACCAAAAAGGGCCAAAAATTACTAATAGAAAAGCCATGTAAAGGAAAACAAAACCAAGATTTTTTTTTTTTTTTGGGCAGAGTAATGAATAATTCTATATAAAAATACAATTATAATAAATGCTTGTTAATCACCTACTATTAGTCTATTATGGTTATGAAATTTCATATTTAGACAAAAATAGAAGAAATTAAAAATAATATTGTGCTAAACTTTCCCATTCAATGCACAGGTTACCAACAAGTAGAAATCTAAATAGAATGCAATTGAAGAAAGTTATAGAGAGATGAGTGTTTCTATTTATTTATTTTTATTATTTGATAGTTAAGGGAGGGAGGATTCGAATCCTAGAGTCTCTATTAGAAATGCTAAGAGATACTTGTTGAGTTATAAGGCTCTTGCAATGAGTTATGATTTAAAGTTTTTGTAGAAAATGAATTCTCTGAAAGTTGAAATAGCATTTTAGAGCACTATGCTTCATGGATGTTATTAACTTGGGAAAATTATACTTTTCTACCCTAAATTACGATTTTGATTACACTTAACCCTCTAGATTATTGAAACGCATGATTAATTGCCCAAAGTTATAACTTTATTTCAATGTCCCCTACAATTTAAATTTGAGTTAATTTTAATGGATAGAATATACATACGAGTTACACGTGACTTGGAGTCCACCATTAAAAAATAAAAAATAAATAAACGCCCCTTGTTGCTTTAGTAATCTCTCTTACATAGTTGTTTGCTTTATGAGAAAACTCAGGGAAAAAAAGAAAAGAGAAAAGAACGGTAATCAAACAATAAAATCACAAACCAAACATGGTTTGCTTTAAATCAAACCAAACGTACAAATCAGTAATGTGGCACAAATTCAATTGCAATCCATGGGTTAGAGCTTTAGGGCATCAATGGCTTGACTTCGACTAAAATTAATGGCTTTAACCAACACCAATCACCATCCTCTTATTCCTCTCCAAAATCCAAAATCTGTAAACTTTCTCTTTCTCTCGTTCTTCAACTAAACACCATCATCCCTAATCCTAATTGCTTATCCATTCCACCTAAATCATTTTTTTTTCTCCCCTTAAGGTTTCAACAATCTTCCTTGAGTAATGATAGGATTATAACTTTTGCCACAACTACAACTTGCACATGTGGAAAGTCGTGAGTTGTAGAGTTGTGGACCCACCACTTTTACTCCACTACTTACGACTTGTCACATGAGTAAGTTGTGACAAAAGTTATGACCCTAGAATTTTTTATCTTCGAATTTGAACTTTGAAGACTCGGTTAAGATTGGATTTGACTTCAGGGTTTTTTTGGAATTTGGACGAAGTTTCATAGGAAGGATGGGATTATGGTGCACGTGCAATACAACAAAATGTATTTTCAGTGACGAATTTTAGTGAGGAAAATATTTTCGTCACAAAAAGGTACCATATAGTGACGAAATTTATATTTCGTCACTATTTATAAAAAAATTAGTAACTTTTAGTGACGAAAATTAAATTTCGTCACTATATGTTATGTTGAACTAAAGGCGCCAAACTAAATTCATCTATAGTGACAAATTATTTCGTCGCTAAAAATTTAAGTTTTTTGTGACGAAAATTTTCGTCACTAAAGGTGTTGCTAAGAACACTATTAGTGACGAAACTCATTTCATCACTGGATGTGACAAATAGTGACAAACATAAGTCGTCACTAAAAAAAGAACATAAAATCAAATGGGAGTATCAGCGACGAATCCAAATTTTCGTCGCTAAAGGTAGCCTATAGTGACGACATACAAATCGTCACTAAAAGTTTAATACTTAATACTTAAAACACTTCAACCCCCTTTTTTCTCTGTTTTGTTCACTTTTCCTTCCCTTACCTGATTCTCTCTTTCCCTCACTCAATACCTCACAGCCGCTTCACCTGATCTCAGCTATCGCCGCTGATCAAGCTTGCCGTGCTGCCGTTGGCGTCGTCGGGATGCTTAAGCGACGCCGTTGGCGTCGATCGCGACGCTTTAGCATCGCCGTTGGCGATCGATGCCAATCGCGACGCTTAAGCGTCGCAATGTTGGCGCTGATCGCGATGCTTAAGCGTCGCCATCGGCGTCGATCGCCAATGGCGATGCTTGGTGATGCTTGCATTTTATGCCAAACATTATAGCAAAACAGGCGGCAAGGAAGTTAGGTGTAGACCTAGCAAGTGGGTTGAGTCTGGTTAATTGGTTTTTGAGTCAAAGTAGGTTATCCTAAACGGGTTGCGAGTGAGTCATATTAATCAAGTTGCGAGTCAAGTTTATTAGGTTATGGGTTGGACTGTATTTTTCCACATATAGAAATAATAAATGAATATGATCATATTGTATCTTTCTTCATTCCAATGCAAAAAAGAGAATAAAAAACTAGCAACTCAAAAATAAAATTTAAATGATAAATAAATTCTTAAACTTACACAATTTATATTGTTCATCATCACAATAATGAACGGGAAAATTTTTCTAAATTTGGTGGTCCATAAATTTTATTAAGGTATGGTATATGAATGTACTGTATTTTTCCTTCTAAATCTAATATGTGAAAAAAATCACTTAAAAAATCAACCTTAAGTACATCATGTACGACTCAGCCCCCTTTTTTCTTTCTCTAGCTATGTCAAAAAATCCTAGGTCAGGTTGGGTATTTTTTCGGGTTATTGGGTTTGGATCTAATTTATTTATTTTGGTACTAGTTAAGTGCAACGTAATTTTAAAAATGGAGGTCAATTGCGTGTTTCGATAATTTAGAAGATTAAGTGTAATTGAGAACATATTTAGGGTAGTCTAAAATTTTCCGAAAGAATTGGAGACATGATAGTTACGAAATTTTATTCATCTATCTTCTAATAAGATAGCATGATGTAAACTGTAAGGTTGAATTTATTCAATCATGTGTTGGCTTTATTCCGTGCCAAATTTGATTGTAATTTAGCAATTAGATACCTTGTATTTAGGTGGGAATAATGTAAGTGTTGTGTGTGAGAAAGTGTGAAGAAATTCAAGTGTGTTTGCATTGGAGGATTCTCGCGATTGGATTTCGCGAGTGACTCGTGACTGGTAACTCGCCAGAATGCTACACGTGTGAAGTATGCAGGAAGCTAAAGGGTTACGACAGCTGGAGCACTATAGGACAAAAGTGGTAGTCTGGCCAGTTAGTTATCTTGCGACTGGAACTCGTGACTAGTACGAGTCGCGAGACCAAGTCACCAGAATGCCCTGTTTTGCAGAAAACTGATTTTTCACATTCCTCACGTACACAACTATAAATACCCTTATATCCACGAAATGTAGAGAGCTTCTAGAGAGAATTTTGAGAGAGAAACCCTAAAGAAACCAAAATTGACTCATCCACAATTTTAGACATTTGATTCTCCAAATTCTTCTACACGTGTAAAGTATGTAGGAAGTTGAAGGGTTACGACAGCTGGAGCACTACATGACAAAAATGACAGTCTGGCTAGTTAGTTATCTCGCGACTGGAACTCGCGACTAATACGAGTCGCGAGACCAAGTCACCAGAATGCCCTGTTTTGCAGAAAACTGACTTTTCACATTCCTCACGTACACTACTATAAATACCCTTATATCCACGAAATGTAGAGAGCTTACAGAGAGAATTTTGAGAGAGAAACCTTAAAGAAATCAAGATTGACTCATCCACAGTTTTAGACATTTGATTCTCCAAATTGCTCTACTCTCACCCTCTCCATTGACATATCCTTGAGAGGTAAATTTGCTAAATCCTTATCTCACCTTACCCATATCAGTGAGGAGGCATTTGGTGTTTGGAAAGCAGTTCGGAGATGACTAATTCACTTGATTGATGCAATGGGCTTATTACGGGATCTGGGAAGCTAAAGAAGATACGGTTAGGTGTAATTTTGTTGGAGCAAGAAGCTTGGAGGGCTTAGGTGCATTGGGTAGATTAGGCTTAGAAGGTCTATTGCTATTCGTGTATTCCAACTTTATTCTTTAGTGGATCATTTCACCACTTGGAGGGCGGCGGAGAGGTTTTTTGCCGAGTTCTTTGGTTTCCTTTTCGATAACACGTGCTGATATTATCTTTGTGTTTGTATCTCTTTAACCTTTACTCTTACCTTTCAATTGCTGCAGTGTTGTGATTAATTATGGTGTAGAGTTGTTTGTTTTTTTGGGTTTCTGCTTGTACCTATTATTCCACACATATATTGTTTAAGTATATGCTTGTGTTGGTTTAATTTGAAATTGGAGGTCTAAACATTCATTAGTATTTTACACACTAATTGAACATTCATAAACTTACTAAAAACTATATTGTTTCATTTAATCTAGATGATGAATTTCAGATATCTTTTCCTTGCTTCAACCATGCGATCTTGAGAAACCAAGAAATATATAAAATTAATAAAGATAAAATAAAGACTGAATTCAAATTCTAAACAACCACATATTCACCCATCTCCCAGCCCCTTAGGAAACTTAGGAAAGAATGATATTAACAAAAGTTAAAATATTGGAGGGAATGCAGAAAATCCTTACAAAACCTTATTTATTTATATAAAGGATGTTATATTATAGGATTGATTTCTTAATTTTTTTAGTGCCTACAAATTTATAGCAAAAAGGTTTTGTCTTTCTATATTTTTAATATAGTATTTATCACATAAGATAATAAAAAAAAAATTTATTTTTGAAAATAATTAAAATAAAATGAAATAAAATAATACCAAAATTACTAATCTTTTATGTGTAATAAATGTATACCTCTCTTTTATGTTTATATAAGTATACGTTGTAAACATAACATAAAAGAATCTTATAAACATAACATAAAAGACTTTTATAAACATAACCAATTATGTAAACCTATTATAAGAAAAGTGTATTTTAAAAAAGAATATATATAAAAAGAATATTCTAATTTTATTTAAAAAATGTATTATATTCTAATTAAAATTTTTAACATTATCAGTTGTGTTGTGTTAATATATACCCTTGATATAGTATATTTTTTGTAATATATGTAATTTTTTTTAAAAAAACCTTTTCTAGGCTCATTTGAGTGATATTCTACTTTGACACATTTGCATATCCTGCTTAGACCAATGGCAAGAATGGTTAACGACATTGTGATAACACAATGCAAAATTCAAAGAGAAGGTTTAAATTAGTGATAGGAATGATTGGAAAAGAACATTGGTTTAAATTACTTATGTAAGTAGTAAAATTGTGTCACTGGTGGTTAGTATAAGAAAAGTATGAAAGTTATTGGCTATATAAGAATAAATATAAGAGATCAGTTATTATTGTTTAATTTTATTATTCTTGCTTTGTTTATATTTTGAATAATAATATTTATACGTTTATTTTTATGTTATTTGATAAATGGAATGTCAAAAATATTGAAAAATAAGATCATATTATTGATTGCTAGATTGGCGAACAACTTTTAGAGTTTCTAGTTTTCCATCCTACCTTTTAGCTTTTGTTACTTTTTTCTTTTTAAAACAAACACACTCACACACAGGGAGAGGGAAATGAATTCTAACTTTGATTTAAATAGTATTGCAAGTCCTTCACATGCTTTAATCTATATTTTCCTTGCTAGGAAGATAGCATTTTGAGGGAGTTTTTAATTGAGTAGTTAATTTAACATATAAGGACAACACCTAATCCAAAAAACTTAAACATTTAAGTTTGGCCTAACTATATTATATTAATTAATTACTCATATACAGACTGAAACTTTTGTGCAGCCAGCCATTCCATGCTTTGATAGTCACTATGACCATTGGAGCATGCTCATGGAGAACTTCTTGAGGTCCAAAAGAATATTAATTAGACGGTTGTTGTTTCTGTAATATAGTTAAGCATGTTCATATGGTTTTTACTTTGCACTTTCTTTGGCAAGCGTCCCAGTGTTGCTTCTTTTTTACTACAACAGTGTGATATTGCGTTGTAACTAGATGAGGCATTGCCCAAAATGGCAATCACAAACACACAGTAATTCTTGCGTTGTAAGGAACAAAATGGTATATATCATGAAACAGTAATGAAGGTGATCCAACAATTTTTCATATATTCACTTTTAAGTGTGTATTATCTAGTTTTAATTATATATATTTTTTGTTTCTCAGGATTGTATGGCTGAAGCCTTGGTAATGGTATCAAAGATTCATCATATTTAATAAATGAAATATTACCGTTATTGTGCTAATGTGTCTAAGTAATAATATCAATCAAATGAATTCCCGGAACAAAGTAAAAAAATATCATACATTATTTTAAAATATTTTTTTAAGGGCATAAGTTAACATAATATAAATTATACTGTTATAACATTTTAATAAAAATATATCACATTTTTAACATAAATTAGAATATTATTTTATAAATAAACATTTTTTTTGAGAATACTAATATAAATTATTTGAGAATATACTTTGCTTATAACATATGTTTACAATTCTTTTATGTTTATTTCATTTGTTTATATTATGTTTGTAACATAAAATTCATATAAACATAAAAGGATACATAAAAGACAAAATAAATCAACTTGGTTGCGATCTTGATATTCCTCTGCAAAAACTTGGACGGAAAAAATTCTCAAATATGCAAAGTTTATGTATACTAGAAATGCTTACTAAAGTTTATATATTCCTCTTACTAAAGTTCACTAAATATATATATATATATATATATATATATATATATATATATATATATATATATATATATATTCATTTTCTCACGGTTTCTTGGAAACCAAATGGCGGAGTAAGTTTCAAGGGATGGAGCTAGGATTTGAAGTAGGTGGCGGTTTTGTTACTAGCTGTGTGCGGTGACTCTGGCCTTTGGCTTTAGGGGGGGTTATTTATTATTTATTTTTATCTATTATTTTTTGTGTGCTTTTAATGTATGCGTAGCTACTAGATAATGACACATTTTTTTAAAGGGTAAGGTTTAGCGTGGTAAACGAGCCAAACTTTGCCGAATAGTGCGTGTTTGAGCTTGACTCGTTAATAAAAATCAAATGCTCTAGTTTGGCTCGAGCTTGAGGCAAGCTTAAAAATAATGGTTAAACTCAAGCTCATGAGAATGTCAAAAAACTTGAGCTCATCTTTGCTTGGTTTGATTAATTAGTCAAGTCAAGCTTGAGCTTAATATCAAACTCAAACTCAAGCTCAAGTCAAACTTTTTAGCTTGGGATCCCAAAAAATTGCATGATCAAATCCAAAAAAATTGCATTATGAAACCACCTAAACTCAAAGTATCCAAAATCCTAGTCTCTGTTAAATTACTAATTGTCTGAAAAACTTAAATTTTTAAATGTGAGGTAGTGCAAAGTCATGAATCCAACTCAAAAGATTGTTCTAGCCAACACACCATGTCTAAACCCAAGTCCAAGCCCATTGGAAATCCTAGACCCAAACCCAAGTTCAAGCCCATTTTTTATATTCCCTTGGCTAGCCAATAACCAAAGCCCAGAGCCTGAATAGGCCATAAAACTCTTACCTGAACTAAATAGCTCTCAAACTCCCAAATCAAATCCAAGCCCAAATCCAAATAGAATACCCGAACTACCCACTAATTAACCGAAGCCCCAATGGTGCATAATAAGCCAACACTAGAAATCAACCCAAACGTAAAGTAGAAAACCAGTTTTAGCCCTTAACAAAATCCCCATTATCCGGCTAGGTATAAATCTCGCTTCACAATTTGAATTTTCATAATTTAACTTTATACCAGTACTCCTTCATAATTTTTGCTTGGATATTGTAGTACTTAGTGTCCCTTTGGAAATAGTTTATCAAGCTTTCTGTTGAAAGTATGCTAAAGGCTAAAATATACTTGTACCTTGAAAAAATGAAAAAAAGAAGGTGAGAAAAAGTGAAGTTTTAAAAAACAGTATATAAAAATTAAAAGTTAAAAGCTGAAACTGATACCAAACAGACTCTTAAACAACTTATTTTTGTTTCTCAAAAAAAAGAAAAAAGAAAAAAAAAAGACTCTTTTTATTTTCATAATGTGGATGGAATATTGTCTGTAAATATATACATTTTTCTTATTAAAATAAAAGTTACCATATATTACAGTGTGTGTGTCTGACTATCCAGACGATAGACTATCAGTCTGTAATATTAGACACCAATCTTCCCACACGAGCTTCAGTGTGTTTTATATAGTGAGAATAACTAGTGAAAAAACCAAAAAAGAATAGAAAAGAATATGGTGAGGAAGCAAGCACATCAATACTGTCCCACACTACCTTCAGTGTGTTTTAATCAAAGTTGTCTTCTAAGTTCATTTGTGGATTTTCTTTCTATAAATCAAAACTCTATTTCTTACATTAAAACATATGGCACATTTGGTAGATTGTAACAGTAATTACATAAAAATAGGAATATATATTACAAGGAATACAAAATGTTGTAATGTAATGCTTATTACTATTCATTTATTTGGTAACAACACAATAATAGAGCTCTAAAGACAATTGAATGAAAGCATTTTAAATCAAATTTAAGATATATTTTAGGAAATATCTTACTCATATAATTATATTCTCTAAAAAATAATATTTTTTATAGAGCAAGACTTAGGTATAGTACTTAGGTGCTATTCCTTAGGTTCTTCTCTTAAGATTTTGTCACATGACAGAATCTTAAGAGGGAAACCTAAGGAATAGCATCTAAGATACTGTATATAAATTTTGTTATTTTAAAATTAAAAAGAGATTAGTTATTTTTTATGATTTTTTATTTTCATAATTGTTAAGTGCATATGAAATGTTTGTTTATTTAGAAATATATTAATTATAGAAATTAATACACCTATTAAGAAATAGCTATTACATCTCTTTTAGATATGAATAGTTATTTCTCATTTTAAAAAATAGCTATTCATAAGGAATGACTATTCCCTGTAATAGAGCCATTTCTTCACCTAGTTGTTGGATTCATAATTGAGCTCTCCTTGAATGAGTATGGGAGTGCTCCAATGATTTCCAAACTTCAATTAATGAACTATCAACACTCAGGGATAATGTAGATTGTGATGGAAATGATCTTCTCTCAATGATTTGGCTATGGTGATTAGAGTGAAAAAGTAAAGAGAATAGGTAAGTGTTTGGCTCTCACAATTAATGGGTATGATTCTCACTCTCAAATGGGAATTCTTAAGGTTAAGTTCATGGGAAATAATGTATAAATATATGATGGGCATAGGCTATAATAGTATGTGAAATCATAACAAAAAAGTCTTAGTGAAACAAACATTGAGAAGCATGATGAAATCCTATTCTAGGCATGCAAAGATAAATAAGAACTGAAATTGAAGAACATGGTAAATATGTGTGTGATGTGTGATAAACCCTAATCTAAGAGCATGTGAACGTTTTATTTGCATTCTTAGACCTAGAATTAAATTAGATTAAGATTAATTCATAGATCCAAATAGTTTTTGAAAACAATTTTTATTTTGAAAAAAGACCTTGAGATTTGCAAAGATTTTCAATTTTGAAAAGAAGTTTTAATTTTGAAACATATTTCATTCTTGAAAACAAGTTTGAGGATTTTAGATCAAAAGAATATTCTTGAAACTAAAACAAAAAATAATTTCTTCTATAGGTGCAGAAAATTATTTTGATGTAGAAGAATATTTAATGCAGAAAGTCATTAAAACAATGCATATTTTTAATGCAAAAGATACTGTAGATTTTTTAAATTAATGTAGAAAACAGTGTAGGTTTTTATGTAGAAAACAATGCAGAAAAATGGTGGAGTAGTGCAGAAAAATAGTTTTCTCTAAGATTTTTTTTTAACAAATTGGATCTATGAACCAAACTTTAACCAACAAAATAATCCTAGATCTAACATACTTGCATGCAAGAACATGTAATTCTAGTATTTTAACTTATAAGCATGGAAACAAATTTATAACTATGAAAAACCCTAATTCTAAACCTGTGAAAATAATATTTGAATTAAAAACCCTAGAAACATAAAAACTATGAAAAACTAAGCAAAACCTAGATCTAGGATGCTAACCAAATAAGAACTAACTAAGAATATGAAAATAAAGAATGTTTGAATCAATATGCTAGGCATAATTAAAAAGGAAGAGGTTTAAAAACATTACTTGCATGCACCAGCACTCCTGGGTAGTCCAAGCAAGAAAACTTTTCTAGACAGGCTTTGTGAATATGTTGTTGGTAGCCTAAGACCAAGGGGTCCAAACTATCCATTCTAGTGAATTAAGACTAGGAGGTCCAAGACACCAAAGACACATTTCTACTACTAACTCTAGAGAATAGGGACAAAGTTCTCTAGAGGATGATTCATGAATAGGAAGTTGGTAGCTTGAGACCATGAGCTCCAAGCTATCCCTTCTACTGAATTGAGACTTGGAGGTCTAAGACACCAAAGGCACCTTCCTAATACTAACGAGAGAGAGAGAGAGAGAGAGAGAGAGAGAGAGAGAGAGAGAGAGAGAGAGAGAGAGAGAGAGAGAGAGAGAGAGAGAGAGAGAGAGAGAGAGAGAGAGAGCTTATTTTACTAGAAAGTTCTAAGGAATTCTGGAGTGCATTGAATTGTTAATGGATGAGGGTATTTATGTAGGATGTTAGGGAGCTAGGGATGAGTCTTTGGGCAATGTAGGACTCAGGAAAATAGGGTTTTCTAAGTGAAAAAATGTAGGGGCAAAGTCAACTTGAGTAGGGAGCAAGCCAGGGTAAAAAAAGAAACAAATATGGGGATTCTGGTTTATGTGCCGATTGGCACTTGGATCTAGATTTCCCCCTATTTTTTCCTTTTTGGTTTGATTATTTCTTGATTCAATTGTGATTTGAATCATTTGATTCCCTCTAATTTATTTATTTTTTTTTTCAGACTTTCTTAATCCTTAAGCTTAGGAAATCAATTCCAAATATGTTCAACTAATTCATTATTACCAAATTTGCAATGAATTAATAAATGCATTTAGGGGTGTCCACCCATCCATCAGACTAGACCACCTATCGGAACCAACCCACTTGCAGCCGATTCAAGACCTCCGGCGGCCAGCGGCAGGTTTTAGACTTCAAAAACTGACTCCAGTGGGTTGGTTAACAGGTTCTCTTCTCTAAACCTTGATTCAATCGACCCAATTGTAACACCTAGAAATTTCGGCAACTCCAACAATTTTGCAGTGATTATTTGGTGAAATTCCATCAGATTGGCCTAGATTTCTACTAGATTTAGAGAGATCTCATTGAATCTAGTGAGATCTCTACCGGATTTGACAAGATTTTGCCGGATCTGGAGCGTTTTTGGTCCTCTGTTGATGGTTTCGACCAAACTAACTATCACCCGAAGATTATTTGATCACTCCAACCCGACTCCCTCACCAGTCAATGGCGGGTCTGAACATTCTCCACTCAACTTGGTCGGGTCAGTTATGGGTTAGGCACAAACCCGACATGGATCGACCCGTGGACACCCTTAAATGCATTGTCTCTAGATTAAATTGGATACATGCAACCTTATCATAAACTATATCCTCAACCAATAATGTTATGAAACATCATTTAATATAAATTGGACTAAAAATTATACCAATTAGAATTAAGAGTTAATAATCACATGTGGTCGAAACTTAATTCATGCAAGTGCATGTTACCATTAAAACTTGTTTTCTTGATATCTTTTAATCCGGTTGTCCGATTGAAACCCATGAACTTTCGTTTTGATCATTGTGATCTCAAGATTTATTTCATGAAATATACTTGTAGATCAATCAGTCGAAATTACAATTTTTTCCTTATGACATGATATGGTGGTGATACACAACGCAATGCAAGTGAGATGCAAATGTAGTTATATGGAAGTTACAAAATGGGGTGTCTACAAATATATGTAGTTATTAGTAGAATTTGAGATGATGAATTATTATTTTACATACTATATATTTATATTTTATAGTGGTAGGAGATTTGAGATATAGACGTTGCAATAGTAGAAGAGGTTTTGCAAACTTAAGCAAATAGATATTGCTTTCGAAGAATGCAATTCTTAATTACAGCCACCAATATAGTAGTATTTTGTTAATCAATGGGATAAAATTAGTTGCGTTTATCTCAAAATTGGGCCATATCATTATAGACTCAAAATTACCGTAATTGTGTATGTAGAAAAACAAATTATTAGAAAGGTTCATTCAGAATCAATTCAAGTAACTTTCGTACAAGGCACAATTTTATTGTTTTAAAGTTAATTTATGAAGTAAATTATTTTTTTGTAGTCATGGTTTTCTTTTTTTATTTAAAAGTTTTGTTATATATGGCTTGGTACCTGCGGAAAAATTTTCTGGCTTCGCCAGTGTGTGTGTCTTTATCTCATGGAATATTATGTTGCTCCCTTTGACGTCATAACGTTGCTTGCATTTTACCAGAGATATGTCATATAACTTGGTCTCTCTATAGTTCGATCCTCTATAGTTCCATAAATCTTTGAGGCAGATTTTATCAATAAATAAATAAGTCTTCACTCAATTTTTTTATAAAATTTTTATAGTCACTTCCAACTTTAGATTTTATGTTTTCCTGGAAGTGTATATAGTAGTTTAGTTTCACTTAAGATCTTGTTTTGGGTCCATTGTTCCAAATCTAGTAACAAACGAAAACAAAGTAATTATAGTTTATAAAAACATAAAAAGGGCACTTGATCAGTTGGTGTTTGGAAAAGTGCACTACGCATGGGTCCCTTTCCATTTCCACAGGCAATGGAACAAATATGAAGGTATATAATATAAGATGTTGGACGACAAACTTTTAGTGACTATGAAATGAGACACACACATTAGGTTGGTTGACTGGGAAACATTGAAGACACCAAAACTTTAGTAAAATATTAAAAAAATGAAAAATGTGAAGATTGTGTGTCCATATCTGCCAATTTCATGACAAAAACACACTTTTAAGATTCATTTTATACTGATTGAAGGGTGAGGTTTAGGTCTGGTGCATGTAGTGCACTGGACCTACTAAGATGGTTATATGTGTTTAAAAGTGGACACGTGTTATAATTTTAACGAGTTCAGAGCAATTAGACACTGGACTCAAACTTCACCCTTGATTTAAAACCATATATAATTTAAATAATTAAAATTGCAAGCTACTCCATAAGAATGCTACAGGCCTTACGTTTTTATTTTTAATGAATTATAAGTTATAACAAAAGGATTATGTTTGTACCAATAAAATAACAAAAGCTTTATACAAGGCTTTATTATTCTTTTATTGGATGTTTGATGTAGCACATAATCTGCAATCAAACTTATGTGTTATTTATTAATTATTAATTACTTTTAATTATTTTGTAATTTTTGTATTTTTAAGTTTATAGTTATTATATTTCCTCGATAAGCAAGACTTAGGTATAGTATTTAGGTGTTGTTCTTTAGGTTCTCATTTTAAAATTCTGTCATGTGAATTTTTTCTCATGAGATAAAAGTGTATTTTTTAGTTAAGTAGCCACATGGCTGAATCTTAAGTAGAGAATCTAAGGAACAACACCTAAGATATTGTATCTAAGTTTTATCATTCCTTGATTATAGATGCGTATGATGCTTTTTAATTCAAATTAGAGTCCTATTACGGTAGGGTATCAATTAGAATTTGTTTTATTATAATATATTTTCTTGTCAATCAAGTTTTACAAAGCCTTTAAATTGACCTCTAATCTTGTAAACAAAAATTAAGTTCAATTTTTAGATTAATAAAATTTCAATCTTTTGTCTTTCTTTCTCTAACGGATTCTAGCTTATAATTTCTTGTGGATTCAAGGAACCATCATGGATTTGACGTTTTTTTTTTTTTTTTTTGGAAGTAGATGAGTTATGCTTCCTATGGCATATGCTCGCATCAATATTTGGATGGAAGGTGAGAAGAAGGAAGTAGAGGGGAGGGGATGGGACTATTTACTTAACCTTATTTGGATTAAAAAACAAATATAGATTCCCTCTAAGAAGTGTTTAGTTGGCCTCATGGATGATCGAATAATTAAGTGGTAGCACGTAGCTATGTTGTTAGTAAGAATGAAGCCGATGTCTTTCAAAGCACTTTCTAGTGCGCCCTTTAGAAATATTCCAACTAGCACACTTTACTAATAACATAGAAATGCCTTTACTCGCTTGTTTAGCAGTCAAGTTTTTTTTCCTTACCTAATTGGTGACAATGACGTCGAGTTGGCAGTGGAGAAAGAATTAGCATTTAGGTGGCTAAAGAGAGTGGGGAGGAGTTTAAGGGGGTTCGCACTCCAAACCCTTATTTTTTATTTCCTAAAATTGGGGAATTTGGAGGGGGAGAGATTTTACTTATATTAAAAAAATTAAATTGTCAATTTTACCTAGGGGTGTCAATGTTCGACCCAACCCGCGAACACGACACGAACCCGACACGGGTTTTTTCGGGTTAGGGTTGGGCCTTAATGGGTTTGGGTCATAAACGGGTCGACCCGAAAGCAACACGATAAGAAACGTGTCATAAGCGGGTCAACCCGCGTAACCCGCAATAGACACGTTTGAGACGCCAATTTATTTGTGTCAACCTGAAATGACCCATTTATCACAACTCATTTAACTCGTATAACAAATAAATATTTATTTTATTTTAGATTTGCCTAATACCTTTTATATCCAACATATATTTTAAATTTAAAAAGAAAAGTGAGTAATTACAAAAATTTAAAAGGGATATAATTGGAAATTGAAACTTTACAGACCCTAAAACTACTAATACTTTTTTTTGGCATAGAACTTGCACAAATGAAATTGGATGAGCTTGTGGAAGATGTTATGAATTTGGACATCAACAAAGAATCTATGGATGATAATCGTGGTCATAGTCAGGATTAGTCTACTGTTTGCTCAAATTCTTTCAATATTGATACTTAGCAATTGGCGAGTTCCAAGTATTTTATTTTTGTTAAAATTGTTTATTTTGAATTTGGGTTGAAGTGTATGCACTTCTTTTGGAGTGTAAAGAAATTATTTTATAGATGAATGTTATATTTTTGTTAAACTATATTATTTTGAATGTGGGTTGAAGATTTGAAGTGTAAGCATTGCTTTTTGGAATGTAAAAAAAATTATTTCTAGATGGATGTTATATTTAATATTATACAGGTTGAAATGGGTTGTGTTACATTCGTGTCAAACCAACACGACTCGTTTATTAAGTGTGTCAAATGGGTTGTGTTAGGTCAACCCGCTTAATTAACAGGTCGGGTTAGGGTTGAAGGATCATGACACGATTATTAAATGGGTCGGGTTAGGGTTGAGCCATTTAGTCGAATACTCCTACCTCGACACGACACGAACCCGACACGCTAACCCGAATTGACACCCCTAATTTTACCCTTATTATATCATCAATTTATAATGTATTTCTTTAAATTAAATAAAAGAGAAGTATAATTATATTTAAATAATGTGTAATCATTTTCTTATGTTTTAATTTCTAAAATATTCAAAAACAAAGGGATTGTAAGGTCGGCTCTATCCTTATTAAATTGAAGCGACCCAACACTCATTTCCGCAAATTTGTTTTTAACTATATAATGATTGTGTGATTTGTGTGTATTTAATCATAGCAATTTTTTTTCTAATAATAAAAGAATATATTAGGGTGCTATCTATGAATAACTCACTGAGTAAATTAAAAAAAATTAAAATTAAAAAAGCGCATGAAACATATGCAATATATATTAAACAAAAATTGCAATTGCTGAGTCAACTTTCATCTTTTTCTCAATTTACTCCATTAGGTCAAAAGTGAAATTAGGGAGTATATGCGGCTATATTGCTTTTATCGCAATGGTCACTCCGCTTCCACTCTCAACTGAGTGGCAAACCTGCTTCAGGCATGTTTTGCATGTTTCCTTTCTAGTAATTCTGATTTGGATATTATCCAAGACTCCAAAGGCACCACTAACACTAAGGTGTTAAAGATAATAATTTTAATATTGATCAGGCATGCTAACATTTTATTCTCATAGTATATAGTATTAATGTTGTGAACAATCATCATGAATCGTGAGAGGTTTTCAATTTTCTAACTTCTATATTTTTCCAAAGTAATACATTAAATAAAAGCAGGAAAAGGAGAGCAATGAGATTTAAAAAGAGTTTTTTTTTTTTTTTTTGGGAATTGTAATCATATAACTACCAATTTAAACTCATTCAAGTTACAAATGTTAAGACCTTTAGATTCTCCAAAATTTATCTTTGGTTAAACATACTTATTTTATTTTATTTTTTATTTTTTTTTTAAATACGATAAAATTTATTAGTTGAGTTAACTAAAATTCACGTATGTTTTAGGTATGACATTCTAATAATTAGACATGTTACTAGGAAAAGACAAAAGAGGAACATTTTGTCCTTTGAAATGGAAATGCTTTAATTTCTAACATGCTACTCCACTAACAATCTTGAATGAAAAGACAGCATCTCAACCTTTTTGATAGAAATTGTGGTGTGAGTTCAAAATTAACTCTCAATCCAGCTTCTGTTTGGTTTCTATTAATTTGTAAGAGTAGTGTTACGAGTACAATAATTTCACAACAAAATTTAAGGAACAACCTATCATTTTATTTATCATTAACTACTTATCTCTTAAATTTTATTATGAATTTTTTTTTTAAATTTTTTATTATGAAATTTTATTATGAAACTGTTGTATGATGTATCATTAGCTTTATTCATTTTGTAAATACACTTCTACTACCACTTCTTCTTTCTTTCTCTTTTTGTTTTTTATTTTATTTTATTGATTTTGTAAACACTCTTGTAATAATCATTGTCTACCCCACCACCATTATATGTATCATGCATTATTGAGAATGGACAATGAAATATCAACTGCAGAGGCAGAGAATCCTTACTGTGGCAAGTCTCAATTGGGCAGATTTAAATTTGATGTTCACCTCTGTCACGTAATCATTTTCGGATGCATCCCTTGAGAAATGAGACACAAAAGATTTGTGGATTGCTGACCCATTTCCACTAACCATTTTTCATCATTCTTTAATCTTTATACATGCAGCAACCTTTTGTGACTGGACACGAGGCACAATATATCGCCACTATAATATATACAAGATCGCTTAATTAGTGCGTTCATTGTGGCACCATTTTGAATTGTATAGCTCATGATTTGCACCACTTTTTGAACTTGCTAAATCTTTGTGCTCAACTGATGCTCAATAATAATTCAAACATGGGCTCAGTTTCAGAGTGCCATGACACAATTTTTCCAAAAGGTTAGTTTTTCTTAACCACAAAAACATATCTGGATCCCACCAATATTCTATCATGCTAGAACTAAAGACATGCATCTTTGTGATCACTGGTGAACCACAACTCTTTTGAAGATATAATTTCCTGTTTACTAGTGTAGGCTTAGGCAATATGCGTATAATTATGTCTTCTGCCTATATATTTGCATTTCATCTTCTACATTCCCCTAATGATTATGATTGATATGTTTACTGTCATCTATCTTTCAGCACAGTTGTTGTTTGTCCTGAGCTTAGATAAAGCCTTTGATGAGCTTAGATAAAGCCTTGTTGGGGTGCCAATGCATGATCCAAATTCAATAGCTCGTCCAAACTTGTCCACTATAAATAAATAGTTTTAATCAAAGGAGTCAATTCAGTACCAGATGCTATTTCGATTTGGCTAAGGAAATAAAATATTTTGATATCAGCATACCGTTCTAAGGTTATTGCTAAAACCTTTAAAATGATCAAAATAAACCTGAAACCTTTAAAATGACATAATACTTCTTAAACCTCCAAAATTAGATTTTGGTGGTATTTTGGATGTTTTGGGGCTATTGTGGTAA
This sequence comes from Quercus wislizeni, assembly GCA_023055345.1. Classification (NCBI taxonomy): domain Eukaryota; kingdom Viridiplantae; phylum Streptophyta; class Magnoliopsida; order Fagales; family Fagaceae; genus Quercus; species Quercus wislizeni. The sequence goes on along the minus strand of JALGQJ010000005.1, from coordinate 3,279,293 downwards.
GTTTGGAGGTTTCAAGAGTTCATAATTATGTATGTGAATGTAGAAATCAAATAATTTCGCAAGTTGGGTCCTGTCTAGAATAAATGTGTTGGATGAGTAATGAGTATCAACTATTTATTTAAACAAATTATAAATGGACAAATGAGTAATTATATACTTAAACCTTTGTTTACCCAATTCACAACTTGCCCTTTTGCAACGTTTGATGTATAAAGTGAGAATGATTACTATTATTACTAGGGTTATCCATTGGTTAGAGTGAATTAGGTTTGTTGTTGATCCATCACATGACTTGATTGGATAAGGTGAATCTTGAATGGGCTTGGACATGCTGTCGATCGAATATAAGCATCGGACGGTGTCTTGGCTTATTGGCTAGGCAGGTTTAGGCTATAAATTTGCTAGCTTTCAAGTCTGCATGAAATTTTTTTTTTTTAAATTATGATTTATTAATAAAATTGAAAAAATAGGAACAAAATGAATCAAACAAATGAATAATAAAATAGAAATCAAATAAAAAAAAATTTATTAGGGTTAATTTTTTTTTAGTTAAGGTTTTAATTTTTTTAGTTAGGGTTTTGAGCTTGACAAATCAAACTTATGACCCAAAAAATCAAATCAATTAATGTATAAATCTTTGGGTTTTATTTGATTTGAATGGTGATAAACCCACATCTCAAAATAGAGGAAAGGATAAATGAAAAGAAATATACCTGAGACTCAACCCGTGTTGACTATATAGCAAAGTGGTGATGAGGCGAAGGTGGAAGCTAGGGTTTGGACTTTAGAGATGGGGTTGACTTTGTGAGTAGTGTTTGTGATCGTGAGAAATAGTACTAAGTGTGAGTTGTGAGGGTTTTTTTTTTTCTTGTCCGAGAGAGAGAGAGAGTTTTACAGTTGTGGGCAACTTTGCCTAGAAATCCAAAAATAAAATTAATCATTCTTAACAACCATGTGAATCATACACTAATAGCATAACACAATAATTTCTCTTCAAGTCACTAAGGAATGAGAGTAAAATCCTACATTCCTTCCTGCTACTGATCAAAGCTCTTATATCTCTGCAAAACAAGTAAATGTGAAATTAACAGTTAGTATATATAATAAAATTGTAGGACGTTACACAATTAGTGCCCCGGGTGAGCTCAAATATCAGTAAGCAAAACCACAAGCTAGTTAAGAATCTAGTGTAAAAGCATGGAATCAACAATTGAAAAGTACACGAGAGGCTGAAAGGCAAAAAACCTAAGAAAAGAAATGTCGAATAGAAAGAGAGAGGGCATCAATGAAAATCGATAACCAAGAAACTGAATGACAGAGAAAACTTTCATATTTATTACTTTCTTTTAGCATTACACCAGTCATATGATAAACCTACTTTTTATTTTTTTTCGAGAAAGATGAGAAACCAATGCTGATTAAGGAGTGTGTCAAAAGATTTAATGAGAATTAACCAAAAGCATTGTAATTCAAATAACACCTATTGTTTTTTATGATGGAGATATCTAAGATTCGAAATCTTCATTATTATAGTTATGGAATTTATTAAAAAAAAATCGTTTAAAAAAAATATTTGATGAATTAGAGAGGCTCAAGGAAGAAGAGTTGGAGTCTAAAAAGGATGAAAGTTTAGCCAAGAAAAAAGACAAGAGGACCAATATACTTATATACAAATTGGAACATAGCCATAAATGTTTGTTATTATTATTTTTTGATTGCACTGGAACCCTAACTTTCCTTAGACATTTGTTAGAACATCAAAATCAAATTTATAATGATGCATCATCTTATCTAAGATTGAAAGCTTGAAAATGTGTGAAAACACAAGAGCTGTATAGACCACCAAATTAAAATTACGGCTTGGTTGATTTTACTATAACTTAAACTAAGTGTGGAATAGAGTAAATGCGAGTAGATAAACAAATAAACTACTCTAACCCATAATCATTAAAACATAGCAGTAAAATGAAAGGTAAAAGAGTAGAGAAGAAGAATGCAAACACAAGATAAGACGCCAATGTGTTATCGAAAAGGATTGTGTAGAGAAATGTGGGTATAACAATCTCTAACTTTTAAGGGTTGTGGTTAGGGTTTTCTCTCAGAAGCACTCCTCAACATATGTGAGTAATGGGGGTATATATAGTGTGGGTAAAGAAAGTGTGTATTAGATATGACAGATTGACAAAACAAAATATTTCGCGAGTATCTCCTGGAAAGGCCTTACCCGCAAGACATTCGCGAAAACCAGCTGTCTTCATCCTGTCTTGACTCTTTGCATTCTAGTCATGTGCTGGGCACATGCTTCACTTCGCGGGAAGCCTACTCGCGAGCTACCCACGAAAATTGCTTTAGTCTTCAATTGCCTTAAGTCTTCACACTCTCTCTCTCATACACAACCCTTACAAATAAATCCCACATAAAATACAGGGTACATAAGATTGAACAATATTACAATCAAATTTGGCACGGAATTAAAGCCAACATAAACTAGTTGTAAATTACAACTTTACAATCTCCTCATTTGGCTATTCTGTGATAAAACCCCTAAAATAGACTCTAGATTTAAACATGAGTTTGGAAACAGTGGCAAAACTCACTCACACCTAATCTAGAAGCTATGAAGCACTTGCATATATATACCTGTAACCTGAAACACTCGCACACAAACAAAACTTTCATTAAGCTTATGACAAGTTGAATACATGGTACGTATATGAGCAAGTAAAGTGCGATCAAGTTAGTAAACACTATATAGACAGTTAAGCAAATCTTGATCAAATAAGGTCAGTCATTAAAGAATGACTACAATGAACATTTAGCTAGTAAATGCTTATTCGGACACGCAATGCAATAAAGACCAATCACAATGATCAATTGCATGTTCAACACACAACTAATGCAAAATACAAGAAGTATTTGCATCAAGGATACAAAATCCTACAAGGGTAGAAGAGTGTGGTACTTAAGATAGCTTAACAACATCTAAAAGTACAAAAAAAAAAAAAAAAAAAAGCTACAAAGCAATGAAATAAACACAAGTACTAAATATTAAACTGAAAAATAAAACCAAAGTACTTAAGCTTTAAAAGAAAGCAATAAACTATCCAAGAGTTGTAAAAACTAATAAAGTTTAAACCAAACAGAGAAATGCTAAACCTCCAACAATAAACCAATAACTATGACTATGCTTTGCTCCCCCTCAACTGTGTATACTCCCTCTAAAAATTTTCTCCCCCTTTTTGACCGGAATGACTAAAGAGACTAGAACTGCTCAGACTCTGAATTAGATCCCTGCTCCATCGACATATCCTTAATCTGTGAAGATAGTGCAGTAATCTGCCCCTAGATGTATGCAAACTGGTCTGCAGTGTGCTGCACATGGGAGTTGAGCATGCCATACATCTACTCTACCTTAGCAATGAGGCAATCAAGATGATCGAATCCTTATGCTTGTGCTTAAGAGGATGGCTGAGAAAAACTTTCTAGTGTTGAGGTGAATCTGTTAATCTTTTCCTCGATATCTCTACCCTCTTCCTGAGCATGATCCCTTGGTATTTGAGAGACGCCGGTTTTGGATTTGGTGATGTGAGCTTTGCTTCTAGTCACAGTGTTAGCACCAATGGGATAATCTCTGCATACAATTGTGAGACCACTCGGAAGTTTGAGCCTTGTCTTTGCAATGAGGCCCATGATGAGAGTGGGGAATAGCATGATTGTCCTTGTGTTCCTTTTGGTGATGCTCTTGGTCAGGAGGTGGAAAATGTGTCCACAAATGTCGATCTCTTTATGTGTGAAGAGATTATATAAGAAAATTGTCCTCGGAGCGGACAATGTTGTCAAGTTAGTGACCGGATACAAGTTGTGGATCATGACATATGCTAGAGTCCTCATCTCCAGGTTGAATGGAATGGTGTTCATTGACTTCTTATGTAGTGGGCCACCAAGAACCTCTACCATTGGCTCAACAGAGTCCAATCGATCATTGTATTGCAAAGGGAGGGAACTCAAGAGTGTTTTAAAATTCTATCACATCAGCCCTATAAAACTGAAAACACGCATTTTTCGCGGGTTAGATACTCACAAAATTACTCGTGAAAAACACATTTGAAGCACAAAACTTTTTGTGGGAAGACTTTAGTCGCGAAAGTCTCTGTCTGAAATTTTGTGTTTTCCGGTTTTTGCCTTAACCTCTGTTCGCAAGAAGAGCTTAGTTGCGAGCTTCTCGCGAAAATGCCTTTGAAGAGGTTTTTGAAGAACAACACAAAAATGCATTTTGAAACAAAAACTTAAAGCATGAAAGCATAAAAACACTTTCAAAAACATATAAAATACTTAAAAATATTTTTGGGTTTGATAAACAAGTAATTGAGCATACACATCACATTTGATCATGTACAATCACACAAATGAAATAAGCATTAATTGAATTAAAACTTGTGTATTGTGGGTGAGTATCAAATGTCGAATAATCCTTAGACCAGAGTGAAATTTCAATGATCAATTCAATCAAGTTATATCCAACTGGTACTAAGTCAAGTGGGTTATCTCAATTATAGAAATGAACATATATGACCTCCCACAAGAAAATGATTACACATCTTTGAAGCTTTTCATTTGGCTTCTTTACAGATCATAACATTTGATCATTTATGAACAATTAATAAATTTCATTTTGAGATTAGTGCTTGAAATTTTTGATATTTCAATATTGAGAATAAGCCTTTGGCTTTTTGAGCACCATATATTTCAATAAAAAGTCGCTTTTCCTTTTTCCTAGTCAAATACTAGTATGTGCGACGGCTTTTGCAGCTCATTATCTCTTTTCATTTTGAGATTTACATTTGTTGAGCTCTTTAAGCAAAAAACATAAAAAGTGTGGGAAGATATATAGGCACAAGTCTATGTATATATCAAAACCAACAAAACTATCGACCAATCATTCATGTCAAGCTTGAAGATTGATTTACAACAGTCACACAAGGATTTCAAGATTTTTCCCACACAGATAGATGTGCATACATAACAAGCTAAGCTTGTAAATGCACTACGCCATTAGTACGAAGGTACTAGGCTAAACTCTCATGTGATATACACAACACAAGCGATCAAACTTTTTGGAGATTTTTCAATTTTTATGGGTTTTTGAATTTTTTTAACACACTCAAAAACAGAACAAGTAAAGTAAGATCAACAAAAAAATACATAGCAAAACAAAACTTGTAAAAGAAACAAACAATAAACTAGAAGCAATGGCACAGGAGGATTATGTATGTCATGATGCATGAACCTATGACCCTAAACATCGGAAGAATTAATGCATGGACATAGGAAGTGATCATGTATAGGTACCCTTCTTCACCCACTCTTTACGAGTATTTTGGGTGAGAGCCTTAGATGGCGGGGTACGACCAACATAACTTTCAAACCTCGGAGTGAAGCTAACAAGGCATAGTGATATGTTCTTCAACATTTCCATAACGTCTCCAATGAGATGTCCCTCACTATCTCCCTAGGTCTTCTCTTTGAACTTTCTTGTCCATGCATAGAGGTTAGACTTCTTAAGTGCATGAAACTTGAAACAATTCGGCCTTGTGTGCCCTTGTATGCCACAATGATGACACACATGCTTTACTTGAGACCCCCTTTGATTTTTGGGTAATGACTTCTCTTTTTCCTTTGGTTTTGCACCAATGGTTCTTTTTACTACAACAGGGGTCTTAATCTCAGGCTTCACTTCTTTGAGTTTCTCCTCAATCTTGGCTGATACAAACCTTACTTCCTTCTTGGGTTCGCTACTAGAACTTCCATCTTCGGTATAGCCCAAACCGATTTTATCATGTGAAGATTTTTGAGAAGACAACACATTGTCAAGTTTCTTGGTGGAGATATGCTCAACCTTGACATTAGCTTGGATAATTTCAAGTTCAAGAAACTTGATCTTAGAGTAAGCTTCAACCAACTCTCCCTTGAGTCCTTCTACTTCATACTTTGCTTCCTTGAGTTGCACAAGTATACACAAATAGTAAGAGACTCTCCAAACCTAATCTACCCAATGCACCTAAGCCCTCCAAGCTCCTACTCCAACAAAGCTTTTCGGAACTGTGTCTTGTCTAGCTCTCCGGATCCCGTAATACGCCCGATTGTATCCGCCAAAACTTGGCTTCTTCCAATGCTTCCCAGCAACACCAAAACCTCACTTGACACTCTGAAAGGGTGCGGTAAGTATTTGGGCTATCAACCTCTCAAGGATATGGAAATGAAGAGGTAGGAGTTGAGGAAAAACCATAATGGATTGTGTAGAGAAATGTGGGTATAGCAATCTCTAACTCTTAAGGGTTATGGATAGGGTTTTCTCTTAGAAGCACTCATTAACATATGTGGGTAATGGAGGTATATATAGTGTGGGTAAAGAAAGTATGTATCAGATATGACAGATTGGCAAAATAGAATGTTTCACGGGTATCTTGTGGGAAGGCCTTACACGCGAGACATTCGCGAAAACCAGCTGTCTCCATCTTGTCTTGACTCTTCGCATTCTAGTCATGTGCTTGGCACATGCTTCACTTCATGAGAAGCCTACTCACGAGCTACTCGCGAAAACTGCTTTAGTCTTCAATTACCTTGAGTCTTCACACTTTCTCTCTTACACACAACCCTTACAAATAAATCACACATAAAATACAGGGTACATAAGATTGAACAATATTACAATCAAATTTGGCACTGAATCATGATATTACAACTTTACAAAGATAAAGTAAACCTCCCTAAAATAATAATAAAATTTTATATTTATTTTTGATTAAATTTTATACTTGGAATCATGATATTTGATCCTCTATATGAAGTTAACTTTGGTTTGATTAGTGTTAACTCATAAAATTATTTGTTTAATTCATCAAATTAACCTTGGTTTCATTATTAGCGTTAGAAAAACTTATTCAATTGATATTTAAATAAAAAATGACACTCTTAAACTTATTTACTTAAGCCCCCAACTATATTGAGCCAGCGCTGATTTGGACCAAATGTTGACAATAAATCTGATCGTCCCAAATTAAGATCCACATAAAACTCTTTTTAAGAAATCCTTGGAAAATTACCAAAATACGCAGAGATTTTTTTTTTTTTAACTTTTATTTTGAGAAAGTGGTCAAACAATGTTAGATTGACGTAAACAAGGTGTCATTGGAAAAATTCTTGAAGAAGCTTCAATTTAATTAGGGGGACTCTGGCATAGAAACTCCAAACGAACAAAAAGAACTCACGAAAAATTGGAATTTTTTTATCAAAAGTGAAACAATTAATGCTCAATCTCTAACACATTGTTCCTTGTTAATTAAATTGTAGGGAAACAAAACTCAATTTGTGTTGACACCATATATGATGGCCGATTGGGTTTTCCGAGCTTCAATATTGAATCAGATTAATGAACTAGGCAGCTACTGGATTATTTGATTTCTGAGGTCGAAACTCGAAATGTGCTCTTAGACCATTTCTTGTGTCCAAGTAAATTAGTTAAACGAATTTCCAAATCCAATTAATGCAAGCCGCCCCTGCATGGTCTTAGTCCCGTAAAGAAATTAAAAATAGATAAGTTAAAGTCAGGCATTGACTAACTTTTTACTTTTTGAAAATGAGGAGGTTGCATCAAAATCAAGATGAAAGTGAAAAGCAAAGAGATATCCTTTTGAAAAATGAGGCAAATCAAATGCGCACCCTCCAAATAAATGTGGTTTTCTTAGTGATCTGCGTGAAGAAAAAAAAGGAAAGTATTGCTTTTAGGTTTTCTTTCTTATACTAGTTAATTAACAAAGTTATCCTATATGCCTAGGCAAACTATTTTTTAAGATAGTTACTTTATGACATGGTGTTTCGCTAAAAAGAACAACTCATAACCGTGTTCCTTTATTTCCTTTTCCCATAAAATTACATAAACAAACAAATGATAAAGAGAAAGAAAGAGTATCTTTCATATTTAAGTGCAAATTAAGATGCAAAGGATGGAAATGAGATATTCGAGATTAAGCACGATTGATTAAAGGGGTCTATATAAAAAAAGTATGCAAAAGTTTTGTTGGTATATAAAGTAACACAATTAATAATAAATAAAATAAATGAGAGGATCTATGGACGTGTGAGTTTAGAACATGTACATACGCTTATGGTATGTGGTGAATTGTATGGCATCCTTGGCACTTGGCCATGTGAAATGTATGTGTGTGCCGATAGAAAAATGAGGGTTTTTTTTTTTTTCATTGGAATATGATGAGATTCAAAACTTGTGAGTGTTATTTTATAGAAATAACTAATTTTTAAAAGATAATTATTTTTTAAGGATTATGAATTATCTATTTTTAAAAACTGTCATTTCAAATGAAGTGTCATGCTGTTTCAATTGAAACTATACATTGTTGATTATCAAAAAATAAAAAATAAAAAATAAAATATTGAAACTGTACATTCTCTATAAATAAAGTACCTGAAAGACACTCAATTCACCTTTTGTTTTCCTTCATCATTTTAGTCAAATTCATAATTTCATAGAAATTCTCTTAGTGAATAAATTTAGAATTGTTATTTGCAATTGGTAACTTTGCCGTATATTGGTGGTAAATTTCTAATAACCTTGCAACAAAATCTTTCAAGTATTTTTACCTTCAAAATAGTGTTTTAGACATTGGTAAAGCCAAAAATTCTTGCTTAGGGGCAAATTATAGTATTAATAAATTGGTTGAGATAAACTCGAGAGAGAGAGAGAGAGAGAGAGAGAGAGAGAGAGAGATTATCATCTACCTATACTCTAATGAGAATAAAAGTTATCTAGTTTGCTTTGAACATGTACAAGAGTATCCAAAAAAGGAAAATAATTAACGCTTCTCTTTTTATAAAAAAAATTCAAATATAAAACATGATAAATGTGCACATAAATAAAACAAAAAGTATGACAAACGGAATAGTTAATGGTATATAGCTGTCTTTCGAAACAATTGTTTTTAGGAGATTACCTTAGCCAATTGTTTTATTTATTTATTTTTTTTTGGTGGGGGGGGGGGGGGGGTGGGAGGATGAACTCAAACTTTTTAATGTCAAAGAATAAGGATATTAAAAAAATTTAAAATTTTGGGTGGCTAATTCGCCAGTGGTTCCAGACATACAAATCACATTATTTTTTGGATAACTGTTTCCTACTCATTTTATTCCACATACACAAGTGCATGTACACACATATATAAGACTTGTTAAGTAAATTGTAATTTAAATGTTTCTAAATTGGTACACTTGCACATCTATAAAGACTTGAGAATATACCTGAAAGTTGGTTCATAGTTTGGGACCGGTACAAGAATAAAGTAGTTAATTAATGGACAAAATTGCCTTATGCCCCACCTTTTGAAATGCCCTTATTTTGAAATTTGACTTTTTCAAAATTAAGTTAAGTCCTATAGTGACATTTTTAAGGACCTATAATGGCGTTTTGTAACTCGAGCTCTATGAAATTGAGTCACAAAACGTTACTATAGGACTCCAGAATTTTTTATTTATTTTTTTAACTTGATTTTGAGAAAATTGAGTTACAAAAGAGGGACATTTCCCTAATTAGTTTGGGAAGAGAGGCATAAAGCTATATAATTTGGGTGAAAAGGGCATAAGGCAATTTTGTCCGTTAATTAATATATATATATATATATATATATATATATATTAATAGTTGCATGTATGACTGTAAACTAAATTCGGATTTAATGTTTGAATAATAGGATGATTTGTTAAGATGTAGAAATTTCATGTGTAGTTGTGGGAGAATCGAGATTTTCTAAGAAAACGATGTCGATATGGTAATACCGATTTTGGAATTAAAACATATTCTTGGTATGTTATAGCTTGCTGAACACTAGGAGAAATCAACATATGCATGAAATTTGAGAAATAGAAGTTTGCCAAAATTCTTGTAGCAAGTGGTGTTGGCATCTCTTGCTACAAGGAAGAAAGAGAGAAGATGCTAGGAACTTGTCTAGATATAGATCATAGAATCTATATGTATTATTAGACAATACTCAAGGTGATACTAGTCAAGATTTAAGAATATATAAGCTGGAGAAAGAAGAGTTCAGAAATTGCCTAGTTTGATCAATCAAAAAACATGTTTGATCGATTGAAACACGTATTTGCAGAATTCTATTTCAGCCCAAACTATACTTAAACGTATTGGGTTTCAAGTAAAACACTGCCAGTATATAAAGGAAACCCTAAGCACATTTTTAAAAGGCTTTTCAGAGAGAGAAGAGTGTGCCTCTTTTGTATCTAGGGTTTTGTTCCCAATAAGATCTCTCATGTCTTCTACCGATATTATTCCTTGAAGAATCTTAAGATCTGGTGTTGTAGAAGTTGCTGCATTTTCTAGTCATCAAAGGTGTTGATGATCTAAACCTTTAAGGTGGTCTTGGAGTCACAAACATGAGAGTTTGTATTTTTATCACAATTGTGGGTGCTTGTGTTGCAAAGGCCTAATAGAGAGGAGTTCGTGGATTTAGAGCTTACACGTGGTCGTGTCAGTAAGTTCTACATGTGGTGGCAATAGGATGTTAGTGGTCTAAGTCTTATTGTAAACTTTGATTCTCTATAGTGGATTTGCTTTTTACCTTGAAGATAGCTAGGTTAAATCCTCTCCAGGTTTTTTACCGGTTTGGTTTTCCTGAGTCATCATATCATTTTGTTATTTATTTTTCTGTTACTTTGCATAATATGATTGTTTTGTTTTAACCTAGATCTGAATAATAAACCTAAGTATTAACTTGGTTAATTAATTAGGTTCAACAATCTAGTTTACAGGGATTTAAAACCTAACAGAAGAGATCGAAGAATGCCAATATTTTGTTTTTGCCACTATATATAAGTTTAGAATTTGAAGCACTTTCTCATCAGTTCAGACATTTTGTTCCTGGGTATCAGATAAGAACCCTACGCCATATACAAAAAATGTTTCGACTTTGATTCAGAGCACGTGGAGAATAGTGTGAAAGAGAAATCAAGAAGTGAAAAATTAAAGGGAGGGCAGAGAGAAAAGGAAAATATAATGAAGATTAACATGATGGAAGTGTTTGCACATTTTAGTGAAATTTTGTTTTTGTGCTAGGCTGCTAGCCATTAGTGTCATTAGACATGAGTAAAAAAGCTATGGTTTACTTCATCAATGACCCACTTCTATTTTCAGTTATTGTTAGAGTACTATCATCTGGTGTGCTAAATGTTAAAATTTTAATATATAATACACCAAACACCAAAACAATGTCCCATAATATGTTGTAGATGCAATTTTTCAAAACATGCTACAGTGCTGTTCTACTATTAGAAAGGCATCATAGCATGTTCTACAAAAATTATTATTATTATTTTATTCACCCCGTACTTATTTAATTTGCCCCTTTAATATATTAGTTTTTTTTAATAAAAAAAATGTTATTTTAATGTGTTATATGTATTATTTTAATGTGTTGTAAAATGAAGATGTGATTTATAGTGTAATTTCAATATTAATATTAAAATAAAATAAAAAAGTAGCTATTAGATGTGCTAAATGTTAATTTAAAAAAAAAAGATTTGATGCTACTGCTCTTTGCTGTGCTAGATGTTAGATTATTTAGATATTCAAGATCTTCATAGTTATTATTGTTTTTATTTTTTATATATAGATATTACAATATAAATAAAAAGCGGCAAGAAGATCATTTTTCATCCTTCATTATTATAATACTTTCATCAATATTCTCCACATGCGAGCACAATATTCTGGTCCTAGTCCCAAAGTTGGGCCTTGTGAAGTTGGCTTAACATATGACTCGTTTGGCCCCACAATAAACGGATATGAATATTGTCTTTACTGGTGGTCTCACTGAAAATTGACACCGACTAATTTGTAATAACACCCTTAAAATTTAGGGAACTATTAATTTCTCTTTTAAAGTTCAAATTTTAGATTATTCTCAATCGATCTAGATAATTTTCGATCGATCGGAAGCTGTTGAATAGCTGAAAGAAAGCTATTGAGAATCCAGAGACTTCTCTCTTCGAGTTGAACTTGTGTATTTATTTTGGACTTGAAAATACACTTTGTAATTTAACAAAACTTAAAAGTTGTCATGGTTTATCAACACTAAACTTATTGAGCCTAATAATTGTTATAAATTTATTTAATCTAATGCTTACTTTATTTTTTTCTGGTTGTCATAGTTGTTTTTGTAGCAATCAGATGCGTGGTTTCTCTATATTATTTAGGTGGAAAATGTGAAGCTTCTAGATATTTCAGTGGCACAAGTTTACGCGATTATGGGTTCAGACTTTGGAGGCATATATATGAGGCATTGTGCTTTTAGAATTGTTCTTGCAACTCGTTAACCTTGAAATAGTTTTGCTTTACTTGATGAGTTTGATAATGATGTTAGGCAATGATTGTAAACTGGGATTCTTCTTACGATCTAAGATTCTTGCTTGTTTAGATGCGAAGAAAATCATGAAAAAATTATTTTATTTTATTTGAGTTTCTATTGTTTTATTTAAATTTTAGATAATTATTAATTTTGTGGGCTATTTAATTGACATGAAAAAATTAAATTGATGTGGCATAATTTTATTGGTATTTACCTGCCACCTTATTAATTAACAGATATGAACTATGCGAAATTGCGAATCAAAATATTATGAAACATTAACTCTATGAATAAAAAATTTTGAAACATAATTGGGTAAAATTGAATTCTTCACGAGCTAAAAATCATTTTGAGTTTATAGGGCATAGTACGAGTCTTAACTTACGTTTTAAATGTCAACTTCTAACATCTCGTATCCCCTCACGAGCTTACTATAGGGGTTTATGTGGGGTAGGGTTTTCTTCTTTTGTTTACCCTTTGCATGTGTTGTTGCTTTTATTTCAGTTTGAACGATGGATGATGAGTTAGAGGCACTGTGGAAGTGTCTAAAGCTAGTGTTTTCACAGCAATAAGCACAACTCAATCTTCTAGTTAAAGTATAAACAAAGAAATATTTCAATTTGGAAGCGTTTAAGTCTATGATGGTTTGAGAGAGTTGAGTGATAATCTCTTAAGTCCTTGGAACTTTAATGGTGGTTAATTTTCGACAATAAGGATTTGAATAACATTCTCTTGTAAGTCCTTGGAACTTTAATAAGTGTGTGATCCTTGTGAATTAAGTAGTATACTGAGGTAGATTCTTACGAATTCGAGTAAATGTGGAGTTGATGGATGTCAGCGTATCAGAAAATAGCATAGGATGAGGAATGATAAGCCAAGAATGTATTGACCTCTTAGGATAAATTTACCAATTAATTAGCCAAGTTACTTAATTAGGTTAATTAAAATGCAATATGCATCGTAGCACAAACATATCACCAACTAAGTTAAATACAGTGAAAAAATAAATTTGATATGGTGATTTTTTTACAAATGGGGAAAATCTTCAAGGTAAAAACCCCACCAAGTGAATTTAAGATCACCACTCCCGAGAATCCACTATTATCAAAACAAGCAGTTACAAGTAAAGAAATCTTAGTACTTTATAACAACCTACAGTTAAACCTTTATCCCAATACACAATTGGACTTGTAATGTAGTGACAATCTCTCCTTTTAATGCACGACTTCCAGTACTTGATTGACCAATCGATGCAAGGATCCAAGTACGTGACTAATACACTAACTTGAGAAGGATGTTGGCTACAAAGTTTTTCAGTTCATCCACATGATAAAGATTATGAAGATCAAGAAGCTTTTTGGTTACAAAACCCTACGGCATACAAACGCAATAGCTTCTTCAAGAGAAAGATGAACTAGGGCAAATTGTCTCCGGTCACAATATGCTTGCAACAACAAGTGCAACAACCTTATGACAGCCCTTAAAATAATCCGTATATATGTTTAGGGTTGTGAGAAAAGAAAATCTAAACACATAGTTTGGATATGTGTGAAAAAAAGTTCTAAAAAACTGATTTTCGTAATTCTCGATAGATACAGCTGTCGAGCTTACCTGTCAAGCTTCACATTTTAAATCTCGATAGATATATCTGTCGAGCTTTAAGACACAACACTTCTTCACTTGATTCTTGAACAGATTTGCATAGTTTCAATACTTGAACTTTAACTTTTGTTCCTTGAAATATTAAACACATCCTAGATCTACCTAATTACAAGTTAAGTGCATTTTGTTAAAGGATTAACCAATTCTAAATGACCTATGTTCTTAACATGATCTACATATGTCCTAACAAGGAAGATTCTTATGAATTTGAGTAAATGTGGATGTCTTAAAGCCTTTGCTAAGGGGTAAGAAACTTAGGTTTGAGAAAGGGAAGACACCTTTCTCAAAAAAAAAAAGAAAAAGAGAGAGAGAGAGAAAGGGAAGACATGAAGGTACATTTTCAGTATGAACGGCTGCCTATTATTTGATATCAATGTGGAATTTTGGATCATAATAATCAAGAATGCCCTGATAGACAGTTAGAATAGCGTCGATAAAATCATAAGGATTTTCAATATAGTGCTAGGATAGAAGGGTTGAGAGTTAAGTTGGGAATAGATGGAGCATTGGGTATCAATCAACTTGGCTAAGTGGCAGATTAGTGTTGATATGGAAAAAAAGGGATTAATCTTAAAGTTCAAAGTTATTCCTTAGCCATGTTGGTGCAATTATACACAATTGGATTGGAAATGAATGAGAAAAAGAAAGAAAGAAAATCTTTTAGTTGTAGGATTATACGTTTGTACAAAGTTAGCTATGTAGTTTGGAGGTGAGACACTCTAGGGTTTTCAAATTTGAATCCGCTTTAATATTTTAAATTAATTACAAGCTACTTGATATTTTGGTTGATAGAGTTTCATCTAAAGTCAATTATTTTAAAAATTAATAAAGCCGACCACCTGTCGTAGGAAAGAAAATAACTACTTGGTCTAGCCACGACTTCTATGACAAAACTTTTATATAGTATAGTATAGTATAGTGTATGATATTAGATTTGATATTGTGTTAGAGTAAAATTTCAATACAATTCTTATGTGTTGTACCTAATTAGGTTCCCCAATTAAATTAAACCACGTTGTTGCATCAACCAATTAATGAATTAAATGATTGAGTTTAAAACATTGTCATTTTTATAAAAATAAATAAATTTTTAATTTTTTTGGTATCAATCAATACTATGGCTGAATTAAATTGAGGAATTTAAGTACAGTGCCAAAGATATTGTAGCTAAGTTTTAGCTATTATTTTATATAACTTATTCATCCATTGTGTTGCAGTTTAAAATAAATGTTGTGTTAAGTAATTGATTTGAAAAGGAAGAAGTATAGATGAAGTCTATCAAAGAATATTCCTAGTCTAGTCACACTGAAAATCCAAACATCGGATTACTCCTGACATGCATAAGATTTTGTCTAGTGATTTTATTGTTGATAAGATTAAAGCGGCGTTGTTTCAAATGGGACCAACAAAGGCTCCTCGGCCTGATGGTATGAATGCTTTATTTTACAAAATTTTTTGGCATGTAGTGGGAGATAATGTTGTCTTTGTTGTGTTGGATTATCTGAATTATGGTGTCATGCTTCCTAATATTAATCACACTAATATTGTGTTAATTCCCTAAGTGAAAAATCCAGAGAAAATGTTTGATTTTCAGCCTATTAGCTTATGCAATGTTAGTTATAAAATTATTTCTAAGGTGTTGGCTAACAGGCTAAAACAGATTCTCCTAGCTATTATATCACCTATTCAGAGTGAATTTGTCCCAGGACGCCTCATCACTGATAATATTTTGGTGGCCTATGAGACTTTGCATACCATGCATTCTAGGAAAAAGGCAAAAAAGGCTTGCTTGCACTGGAGCTAGATATTAGCAAGGTGTATCATTTGACAAAATGCACTTTACTTGTATTTGGGTAGATTTAGAATGTGTTTAATACTTCAAGAAACCTTGTTTCAAGATTAAGTGTTGAAGCCATGCAAGTTTGTCCAAGATTCAAGTGCAGAAAGTGCTGTTCATTAAAGCTCGATAGCTAGCTATTTATTGAGACCTGTAGAGTTGTTGAAGCCCGTGGCTCGACAGCAGCTCGACAGATTGGGTATCTATCGAGGTTTATGAAAAACAAAGTTTCAGTTTTGTTTTGACTTCAATCTGTGATTATGTATTTGAGCTTTCTTTTCTCATAACCCTAGATATATAAAAGGATTATTTTAAGGGCCGTCAAAGGTGACACAAGTTGCACAAGTGTTGAGCAAAGTTTGTTCAAGCAAATTGTGATCAGAAACATAATTTTCCATAGTTCATCTTTCTTGTGAAGAAGCTGCTGTGTTTGTGCACTGTAGGATTTTGTAACCAAGCATTTTCTCGATCTTCATCATGTGATGAACTAAAGAACTTTGTAGCCAACAACCTTCTCTAGTTGGTAATTGAAGTCGCGTACTGGGATCCGCGTAATTGGTTAGTTACGTACTGGGAGCCATGCATTACAAGGAGAGATTGTCACTACAAAACAAGTCTAATTGGGTATTAAGGTAAGCGTTCAACTATAAGTTGGTATAAGGTACTGAGATTTCTTTACTTGTAACCGTTTGTTGTGATAATAGTAGATTCTCAGGAGTGGTGATCTTAAAATCACCTGGTGGGATTTTTGTTATGTAGGTTTTCCCCATTCGTAAACAAATCATCGTGTCAATTTATTTTTCGCTACATACTTAGTTTATATTGGTGATTTGCTACCGCGCGTTTGCTTGTTAATTTGATTAATTAATAAACTTGGCTAATTAATCAATTAATTTATTATAAGGGGTCAATACATTTTTGGCATAGCGAGTGGTATTAGAGCAGGCACACTCTGATTAGGTTTTAATCTTTGTTGTGTGATCCATTGACCCCTGTTTGTCATGGATAGAGGATAGTCTCTTATTATATCTCATTTATTTGATGGCACTAACTATGCATACTGAAAAGTATGTATGAGAGCTTTTTTGCAATCTTTAGATGAGAAAGTGTGGCAAGGTATGGAGATAGGCTGGACCAAGTCGAAGGAAACGTCGGCCGATTAGGATGATGCTAAGATTAAGGCGGTAAACTTCAATAGTAGGGCATTGAATGCCATGTTCAGTGCAGTCACTAATAAGGAATTCAAGAAGATATCCTCCATTGAAACTGCAAAGGAAGCATGGACCGTCCTCCAGACAACCTATGAGGGAACAAAGGCTGTCAAGGACTCAAAACTTCAAAGGCTCACTACTAGTTTCGAAGAGATAAAGATGAAGGAGGATGAGTCGTTTGATGAGTTCTATGCCAAGCTCAAGGACATAGTGAACTCAGTTTTTAATCTTAGGGAAAACATTTCTGAACCCAAGATTGTGAGAAAGGTGCTTAGATCTCTACCAGAGAGATTCCATGCCAAGATCACCGTAATCGAGGAATCAAAGGACATTGACAAGATTCCTTTGACAGAGCTGGTTGGTAATCTGCAGACTTATGAGTTAGGTTTAATAAGAATTGGTAAGTCGAGTAAGGGCAAGAGCATGGCATTGAAGGCCAAGAGTAGTGATACTAATGAGTCTTTAGACGATGAGGATTTTAAGATGAAGTCCTACATTACAAGGCAATTTAAGAAGTTCATGAAGAATGCCAATGGGAAGGGCTTTGACAAGGACCGTATGCAATCTAGTTCTTCTCAGTTCAAGAGCCAAGACAAAGTGAAGAAGGTTGCTAGGGATGGCGGTCAGTATGCTGTTCTTTCAGGACAAAAGTGCTTTGGGTGTCAAGGCTTTAGTCACATGAAACAAGAGTACCCCACATATCTCAAGACCATTGGGAAGAGCAAGGCACTTGCTGCTACATTGAGCGACACTGAGCCTAAAGATGATTCCGACAATGAGGATGATGGAATCTTGAAAGCCTTCACTGCCACTATCAATCCTACTGAGGGGATTGTTGAAGATGTTGATGAAGAAGAGCTATTGGTGGAGTCCAAGTTTGAGAAGATAGGTGAAGGAACATACATCAATATATATAAACCAAATATAAGTACAATGTATGTCAAAACGGCCACAAGACCAATATACAAGATATGATGTATCTGAAATAGAAAGAAAAGAAAAAAAAAATACATCAAGTCCTCACTATCCTGGATGAGCAAAAAGCAGAACTCCATCTCATTATCCACTGCAGAAGTTGAGTACATTGCTGTTGGTAGCTATTGCACCCAACTCCTATGAATGCAAAAACTCCTCCATGATTATGGTATTTGTCAAGAGTATCTTACCATCTACTGTAACAATACCAGTGCCATCAACATCTCTAAGAATCCGGTTCAACATTCTCGAACTAAACACATAAAGATTCGACATCACTTCATTAGGGAGCTTGTCGAAGATGGTACTCTCACTCTTAAGTTTATTCACACTGATGATCAGAAGGCTGATTTGTTTACCAAACCTCTTGACAGCAAATGTTTTGAATTCCTTCGTCAAAACATCAATGTCATCTCCATGGATTAATCTCTTTCTCTTCTCCTTCCTCCTCATGCATTTGCATCTAGTTTTTATGCTTTGCTTTGTTTAACATGTTTTTGTTTTTCTATCAAACTTTTCTATAAGGCATGATGTAGAAGATGGGATTTCCAGACAAATGGATTGGTTGGGTGATGGGTTGTGTCACCACACCCTCCTTTTCTATTCTCATTAATGGTAAACCTTATAGGAATATCAACCCATCTAGGAGTATTTGTCAGGATGATCCACTATCGCCATATCTTTTCCTTTTATGTGCGGAAGGGTTGACTTTAGTATTAACAAAGGTTGAGCATGAAAGGCGTATTAATGGGGTATCTATTTGTAGAAGGGCGCCTAAAATTTCAAATCTAATGTTTGCTAATGACTCCTTACTTTTTGTAGAGCTACACAAGGTGAGGTTGATGTGATTAATGTGGTTTTACATATTTATGCTCATGTTTCTGGCCAATGCATAAATATGGAAAAATCATCAGTATACTTTAGTAGTAATACCCCTAATTGACAGAGGGAGGAAATTGTGGCCGCTTTGGGGGTGAAACAGGTGGAGAGATTTGAAGCATATTTGGGGTTACCTACGTTGGTGGGAAGGGCCAAATATCAAACCTTTTCTTTACTAAAGGATAGGGTTTGGAAAAAATTACAAGGATGGAAGGGTATGATGCTATCAAGAGCCAGGAAGGAAATGCTTATAAAAGCAATTGCCTAATACATTCCAACATATACTATGGGGGTATTTCAATTACTGGTGAAACTATGTGATGAATTGAATACAATGTGTGCAAAATTTTGGTGGGGACAGGTTAGCAATGAGAGGAAAATACATTGAAAAAATTGGATTTTTTTTGTCTCGGCCAAAAAATGAAGGTGGGATGGGATTTAGGGACTTGAGATTCTTCAACCTTGTCATGCTAGCAAAACAGGGGTGGAGGTTGCTGCATGATTAAAATTCTCTTTTATTTCAATGCTTCAAGGCAAGGTACTTTTCTCGATGCAATTTTTTGGATATGGTTGAGTCACCAAACTGTTCGTATGCATGGAAGAGCATGGTTGTTGCATTACCTATTCTTAAGAGTGGGTGTTGTTGGTGAGTGGGGAATGGTGAATCCATTAAAGTATATTTAGATAAATGGATACCAAACTACCTAGCAAATAGAATTCTCCATTAGGGACACGATGTTGATAGGGAGAAGATGGTATCGGAGCTTATTGATGATGAGTTAGATTGGTGGATGCATGATGTGATTATGGAAAGATTTTGTAGAGAAGAAGTTGATGCCATATGCAAAATTCCTTTGAGCCGAAGGAATATATATGATTCAGTTGGGTGGTTGCATACAAAGAATGGGAAGTATGTTGTTAAGTCGAGGTACCATGTTGCAAGGAAAGTGTTGAGGAAAGTTGATGGGGTAGGTAGCTCTGGTGGTGCAGGTGGTCAGCAAGTTTGGAAGAAAATTTGCCAATTGCATGTGCCAAATAAAATAAAAATTTCGAGTGGAGAGCATGCCAAGAAATTTTACTAAGCCAAGTGAACCTGGTTTGAAGGAAAATAATTTCTGAGAGGGGCTGTCAATGCTACACTGGGGTACTCGAATTTGCATTACATGCAATTTGGGAGTGCGGGGTTGCACAGGAAGTGCGGGCTGGCTGTGCTATTAGTTTGCAGAAGTGTACCATTGTTTTCCATGACATTGTGGTTTTGTTTGAGCATTTATTGGATAGGATATCAACATCTGATTTTGAGGTTTTCCTTGTTCAAGTTTGGCTTATTTGGAATCAAAGAAATGTGATTGTACATAGAGGATATATAAGGGATCCAAAGTGGCTGAACCAGAGAGCAGTGGAGTACTTAGACGAGTGTAGGAAAGCACAAGACCGGATGAGTCTTCCAAACACGGCGGCACAGCCCAGACAGAGCTGGGAACCTCCTCCTTCATCGGTGTATAAGCTCAACTTCGACGCTGCTATATTTGATGGGATTCAGTGCTTGGGTTTTGGGGCAATAATCCGAAATTCATATGGTGAAGTAATGATTTAAATGTCTATCAAAGGGCCTTCGGTCAGTAGCTGTGAAGAGGCGGAGGCATTAGCTTGTCGAAAGGCTATTGAGTTTTCTATGGAAGCTGGTTTTTCAAAGTTGATAATTGAAGGTGACAACATTGCAGTCATGAAAGTAGTGGCAAGCTCATCAGGTGTTGCTGGGACATGTTTTTGAAGACATCCAATGCAGCCTTTGTGGGTTGCACTTAGTCTCTATAAGCTGTGTTAGAAGAGGGGGAAATAGGGTAGCACATATTTTGCCTCAATGTGCTAGAAATATTACTAATGACTTGTATTGGATAGAGGATTCTCCACCCCCTGTCCTAGAAGCCTTATACCATGATTGTTTAAATATTAATGAATGAATATTTGCATTGTCTTCAAAAAAAAAAATCCAACTTATTTGACTAATTGACTTATTTTATTTGTCCAATTAGGTATAGCCTTTTAAATTTTATTTAATTTTTTAAAATTAAAAATTTACTTTTACTCAAAATTGCTTATTTATCGTCAAATAAATTCTAGTTAGCTCAATTGATAAAATATTTTATCATCTAATAAGAGATTTTGGTTTAAATTATTATTCTGGACAATTATGAAAAGAGATTCAAATAAATAAAAAAAATATTAATATTTTATACGATGATAAAAAATGAAAGCTCGAAAATGTGTTGAAAACACAAGAGCTTGTTTAGACCCCCAATTTTAAAGTTACGGCTTGGTTAATTTTACACTAACTTAATACTAAGTGCGGAATAGTGTAAACACAAGCATACAAGCAAGAGAGCTACTCTAATCCATATTTAAAGCAACACATCAGTAAAATGAAATGAACAAGAGTAGGGAAGAGAGATGCAAACACATATAACACACTGATGTGTTATCGAAGAGGAAACCGAAGAACTCGGCGAAAAACCTCTCCCTCGCCCTTCAAGCGGAAATCGATTCATTAGACAATCAGTTGAGATACATGGGTTAGCAAGAGACTCTCCAAGCCTAATCTACCCTATGCACCTAAGCCTTCCAAGCTTCTACTCCAACAAGGCTTCTAGGAATCGTGTCTTGTCTAGTTCTCCAGATCCCGCAATAGGCTCCATGTTGCATCTGCCATCCTTGGCTTCTTCCAATGCTTTCCAGTAGCACCAAACAATCACTTGACACTTTGAAAGGGTGTGGTAAGTGTTTAGGCTATCAACCTCTCAATGGTATGGAAATGGAGAGGTAGGAGATGAGGAAATTCCACAAACAAATGTGTAGAGAATTGTTGGTATAACAATGTCTAACTCTCAAGTGTTTTTGCTAGGGTTTTCTCTCAGAAACTCTCCTTCTCATTTGTGGGTAATGTGGGTATAAATAGTGTAGGTGCAGAAAGTGTGTATCAGATGGTACAGTCTGGCAGAATAGAATGTCTCACGGGAAGGCCTTACCCGCGAGATACTCACCTTCCCGCGAGACACAATTGTCTCCATTTGTACTGACTCTTTGCATTCCAGTCATGTGCAGGGCACATGCATCTTTTTGTGGGATGCTTAGTTGCGAGATACCCGCGAAAACCCTCCTTGCTTTAATTGCTTGAGTCTTCACACTCTCTCTCACCATCACACAACCCTTACAATAAATTCCCACAACAAATACAGGGTACGTAAGATTGAATAAAATTACAATCAAATTTGGCACGGAATAAAAGCCAACAAAAATACATATTTGAAAATCACAACTTTATAATCTCCCCCTTTGGCTATTCCGTGAAAAAACCCTTAAAACAGACTCTAGACTTAAACATGAGTTTAGGAACAGTGGCAAAACTCACTCACACCTAATCTTGAAGCTGTGTAGCACTTGCACGTATATACCTGTAACCTGAAACACTTGCACACAGACAAAACTTTCATTAAGCTTATGACAAGTTGAGTACACGGTACGTACATGAGCAAGTAAAATGCGATCGAGTTTCTAAACACTATAAAACATGTAAGCATATCTTGATCATACAAGGGCAGTCATTAAAGAATGACTCCAATGAACATATAACAGGTAAATGTTCTTCCGGACATGTAAAAAAGAAGCAATCACTAAAGATTACTTGCATGTCCAATCACACGACCAATGCAAAATACACGAAGTATATGCATCTAAGAACAATCCTACTAAGGGCACAAGTGTGAAGTACTCAAGACATATTTGAAATATCTAAAAGTACAAAGAAAATGTTACAAAAGCATAGAAATAACCACAAATAAACTGAGTATAAATTAAAACATTTAAAAGCAAATTGTACTGAAGTTTTAAAGAAAAACAGTAAAAACAGCAATTATAGAAGCAAAAAAAATAAACCCAAATAAACCGATAACCAATAAACCAATATTTCTAAGTATGAACCTATGCTCCCCTAACATTGTGCAAGCTCCCCCTCAAGATTTTCTCTCCCTTTTTGACCGGAATGGCCAAAGGGCTAGAACTGGTCGGACTCGGAGTCTGAACCATGGTTGACGAATAAGTCATCGATTTGAGGTGATAAGGCTGTGATTTGACCCTAGACATAAGCAAACTGGTCCGCTGTGTGCCACATATGGGAATCTAACATAGTGTACATCTGCTCTACTCTATCAAGAAGACGGTTGAGTCTGTTTGGTCCTTGTGCTGGTGCTGAGGATAATGGCTGAGCTGATGGCTCTGTGACAGAAGTGAATCTATCAATCTCCTCCTCCGTATCTTCACCCTTATGTGCAACACGATCCTGTGGTATTGTATGCGCACCTATCTTGGAACCTTTGATGAGGGTTGTGCTCTTGGTGACTGTGTGTGCACCAATGTGATAGTCCCTCGGAACCACAGTGAGGCCACTTGGGAATTTGAGCTTTGTCTTCACAATTAAGCCCATAATCAGTGAGGGAAAAGGCATAACTGTTCTGGAATGTTGCTTCTCAATGCTTTTTTTCAACAGATGAAAGATGTGTCCACATATATCAATCTCCTGGTGAGTAAAGAGATCGTACAAAAAATTTGTCCTTCCAGCTGATAATGTGGTGAGGTTGGTGACAAGGTACAGGTTATGGATTATCACGTATGCCAAAGCCCTCATCTCTGGTGAAAAAGGGATTGTATTCATGGATGACTTCTTTGATGTTCCACCAAGAATTTCTACCATGTCTGCAGTAGATCCCAATCTGTCTTCATATTGGACTGAGATAGGCTGAGAGGGAGGATGAATCTCCAAATATTCTTGAATGCTGTCCCTTGTAATCACAAATTCCTTGTGTCTCACCCAGCACTCTATACGATCTCCGTTCACAACAGCATTGGAGAAAAACTCCTTTATGATCTCTAAATAGACAACCCCAATCGGGTTCAACAATTTGGTCCAAGTTCTTTCTTTGAACACCTCAGGGATGAAAGTGCCCTTAAGTGATTCCAGTTGCACGACCCTTTCCATGATGATCATTTTATCCTTATAGCAGTCATTGTACTTCATATCGGCTTCAGCAGACTTGAAATGATCAGAATCAGTGCGTGCACGTTTGGAAGAGGGTTTCTTGGTGGCTGTATGTTTAGTAGGAGCCATCTGTGCAAAGGAACACAAATAGAAAAGAACCAAGTGTGGACACACAAAATAGAACACAAAACTTGATTAGATTCAAGTTAGTTCAAAATATAGGTAAAACAACCAAAAACAGAGTAAAACTAACTCAAAAACAGAGTAAATAGACTCAAACAACATGCTAAAGGCATTAAACCAAGTAAGCATAATCACAATGCATAAAATAAGTACATGTGCATGTGTGTGTTTGTGCTGAGCATGTGCTAATGCATATGTGTGCAGCAAGTGATGCATGAGGTGTGCCTAGAAAGCCCTATTGTGTGCCTAGAGTGAGTGCAACATGGGCAAAGTGTGTGAAACATAAAGACAAAGACCAAAACATGGTAAGTATGATTAGTCAAGAAAAAATCCTATTATTGGAACTCACTTGAGTCCAATTCAGCACAAGAATGTCTGTTGGACATTTTGACAAACACATATCATGCAACAGAGTTCACAGATGATGAAAAATGCATGAACATAATGAAATATGCCTCAATACATGCTCAAACTGCCACAAGGGGCCAACACAGATACACAAATAGCAAATGGGACTCAGCCCAATCAAGAATTTGGAAAGAGTTTCACAAAAATTAAGAACCCTAATCCATTTTTGAAAAATCCCCAATTTTGAGAACCCTAACTAATTTTCTGCATAATCTATGACAAACAAAAGGAAAAATGTTGTAGAAAACATACCTTAAAGATAAGATTGCAGAAAACAAGCTTGGAATTGATGGGGTTTGAGAGAAAAATGATTTTGGGTTGAGAGAGGTTCGAGTGAGGCAATGCGAGGGAAGTTATGAGTTTTGAAAAGATGTCACATCTGCTACATAAAAGCTGAAGACACGCGTTTTTCGTGGGTTAGACAGTCACGATATAAGTCGCAAGACATACTAAAGCTTTTGCGAGAAGCTCTTAGTCGCGAAATAGTAGTGATATAGTCGCGATAGCCTCTATATGAACTTTAAAAAATTTCAGTTTTGCCTAAAAACATTTCACAAGAAGAGTCGCGAAGTACTCGCGAGGCAGTAGCAAGAGTTTCTATATGAAAATGTGACTTTTTAAATTACCCTCAAGCAAATTTCGCGGGAAGCTCTAAGTTACGAGCTACTCGCGAAAATACCTCTGAACTAGTTTTTTGAAGAAAAACAAAAAATTGCATTTTGAACAAAAACTAAAGACAAAAGTATCATAATCACTTTCAAAAACTTATAAAACACTCAAAAATTTTTTTGGGTTTGATCGACAAGAGATTGAGCATACACATCATATTTGAATATGTACAATCACACAAATGAGATAAGTATTATCTAAACAAAGTCTTGTGTGTTGTATGTGAGTATCAAATCTGGAATAGTTCATAGACCAGAGTGAAGCTTCGATGATCAATTCAATCAAGTCATACACAACTAGTGCAAAATTAAGTGGACTATCTCAATTATAGAAATGAACATATATGACCTCCCACAAGAGAATGATTACAAAACTTAGAAGCTTTTCAATTTTCTTCTGCATAAATCATAACATTTAATCCTTTTTGGATAATATATCTCCTTTTGAGAACGGTACTTCAAATTTTTGATATTTCAACATTGAGAGTTAGCCCTTGGCTTTTTGAGCACCATACGTTTCAATACAAAAATCACTTTCCCTTTTTCCTAGTCAAATACTAGTATGTGCGACAGACTTTTGCAGCTCATAATCACTTTTTCATTTTGAGATTTATATTTGGTGAGCTCTAATGCAAAAACATAAAATAAAGGTGGGAAGATATATAGGCATAAATCTATACATGTATCAAGACCATTAAGACTATTAACCAATCATTCATGACAAGTTTGAAGATCTATTTACAACAATCACCCATAGTTTTCAAGATTTCTCCCACAAAGATATATGTGCATACAAAACAAGCTAAGCTTGTAAATGCACTATGCCATAAGTAGGAAGGTACTAGGCCAAACTCTCATGTGATATACACAACACAAGCGATCAAACTTTTTGAAAAATTTTCAAATTTTTATGGGTTTTTGAATTTTTGAACACACTCAAAAACAGAACAAATAAAGTAAGATCAACAAACACAAGTACAAAACAAAACTTGTAAAAGAAACATGCTATAAACCGGAAGCAATGCATGACATGTTGCATGAACAAATGTCCCTAAACATTGGAAGTATTAATGCATGGACATATGAGGTGATCATGCATGAGTACCCTTCTTCACCCACACGTCACATGCGTTTGGGGTGATATCCCTATAGGATTGGGTACGAGAGTTAGGACTTTCAAACTTTCTAGTGAAGCTTTCTAAGCAGTTGGTGAATGCACCAATCATCTTCATCACATCCATCATTCCGAGATCACCATTTCGACCTCTTGATGGTTCAACAACCCAAGTCCTCTTGTCAGTTCTTGGTCCTCTTGACCTTTGATCGCTAGCATTCCTTAGTGCTCTCAGCTTATGACAATTTGGTCGGGTGTGCCCTTGAAGTCCGCAGTGATGACACACATGATTTGTTCTAGGACCTCTTTGCGATTGTGGAAGAGATTTTGCTTTGGCTTTAAATCTGACCACAGATTGATTACGGGGCTTATTCAACACCCGCTGGTCAGCCACATTCTTCTTCTTTTCAACTTTTGCCTTCTCCACAGTAGGGGTAACTACAATTGGCTCTTTGGCCTTCACAAATTTCACTTCTTTGGAGATATTCACAACTGAACTACTTTCTTCGGTGTATCCTAATCCGATTTTATCGGAGAAGGATTTTTGATGAGAAAGGACATCGTCAAGCTTCTTTGTGGATACTCGCTCTACCTTGGCATTTGCTTGAACTATCTCAAGCTCAAGAAATTTTATCTTTGAGTAGGCTTCGGTCAGTTCTCCATTCAACATCTCTATTTCACATTTGGCTACCTAATAGCGCACTAGAAGACTCTTATAGTCCTCCTCTGCCTTCTTCATCTTTTTCACGGCTGCCTTGGCCACCCTTGCATATTCTCTAGACTTTTCAAGAAGTGAATTGTAGTTCTCTTGAAGACCAGCTGTATCTTCATCTTCTTTAGCATCCGATTCTTCTACAATTCCCATAGATTCCTCATCACTATGTTCTCCAAGTTCTTGCACAAGCTAATTCAAGTCCTCCAAAGACTCAACATGAGCAATAGTCATAAATGTTGAGAAATTCCCTTTTTCATCACAGCTCGCTTCCAAATCGGAATTGGAAGAATCTGAATCACTAAGGGCTGTGGCATATGCCTTGCCCTTTCCTCTCAAATAGTTAAGACACTCCTTCTTAAGATGCCCATGGCCATTGCATTCGAAACACACAATTCCTTGAGGGGATTGAGACTCTTTCTCATCTTTCTTCTTGAACTCCTTCCTATCACCCTTGGAGGAAGAGAACTTTCCTTTGTTGTAGAGCTTCCCACTATTTTTTATCTTTAGAAATTTTCGGAAGTTCTTTGCAAGGAATGCTACGTCCTTCTCCACATCATCCTCTTCGTTAGAGTTGTCCATTCTCTCGATGATGGTTTGAAGAGCAAGAGATTTGCTTGGTTTATGAGAAGGCAATCCCAACTTGTATGTTTGGAGAGATCCAATTAACTCTTGGATTTTGATCTCATCCAAGTCTTTACTTTCCTCTATAGCTGTGACTTTTGCTCAGAAGCTCTCCAGCAATGATCGGAGGATTTTCCTTACTACCTTTGAGTCCTCCATTTTCTTACCCAAGTTGAACTTGCCAATAACCACTTCATTCAGCTTAATGTAGAAAGAGTCAAATGACTCATCCTCACTCATTTTCAGCTCCTCAAATTTGGTGGTTAGCATCTGCAACTTTGTATCCTTTACTTTCTTTGTTCCTTCATATGTGGTTTCTAATATCTCCCAAGCTTCCTTAGCTATTGTTATATGAGAAATCCTGTGAAATTCATCTGGAGAGACACCACAAAAAATTACATTTAAAGCTTTACTGTTAGCGTTAGTTGCCGCAAGTGCTGCCTTATCCGAAGTGCATTTAGCAGCCTCCGGCCTAGTCCATCATACTTCTACTGCATCCCAAACAGTATCATCAATTGAACACAATAATGCCCTCATTCGGACTTTCCAAAAGGCATAGTTACTACCATTAAAATATGGTGGAACGTTCAAATTAAGATTGAGATCGATTCATCTCAAACGGGGTCAAGGATCACACTCAGATATTTAAACCACAGCGAGTGTACCTACTCTGATACTAATTAAAAGCTCGAAAATGTGTTGAAAACATAAGAACTTGTTTAGACCCCCAATTTTAAAGTTACAGCTTCGTTGATTTTACACTAACTTAATACTAAGTGCGGAATAGTGTAAACACAAGCATACAAGCAAGAGAGCTACTCTAATCCATATTTAAAGCAACACAGCAGTAAAATGAAATGAACAAGAGTAGGGAAGAGAGATGCAAACACAGATAACACGCCGATGTGTTATCGAAGAGGAAATTGAAGAACTCGGCGAAAAATCTCTCCGCCGCCCTCCAAGCGGAAATCGATTCACTAGACAATCAGTTAGGATATATGGGTTAGCAAGAGACCCTCCAAGCCTAATCTACCCGATGTACTAAAGCCCTTCAAGCTCCTAGGTTAGCAAGAAACTCTCCAAGCCTAATCTACCCGATGTACTAAAGCCCTTCAAGCTCCTACTCCAACAAGGCTTCTCAGAACCGTGTCTTGTCTAGTTCTCCGCATCCTGCAACAAGCTCCATGTTGTACCTGCCATCCTTGACTTCTTCCAATGCTTCCCAGCAATACCAAACGATCACTTGACACTCTGAAAGAGTGTGGTAAGTGTTTGGGCTATCAACCTCTCAATGGTATGGAAATGGAGAGGTAGGAAATGAGGAAATTCCACAAACAAAATGTGTAGAGAATTGTTGGTATAACAATTTCTAACTCTCAAGTGTTTTTGCTAAGGTTTTCTCTTAGAAGCTCTCATTCTCATTTGTGGGTAACGTGGGTATAAATAGTGTAGGTGCAGAAAGTGTGTATCAGATAGTACAGTCTGGCAGAATAGAATGTCTCGCGGGTGTCTCGCGGGAAGGCCTTACCCGCGAGATACTCGCGAGACACAGTTGTCTCCATCTGTACTGACTCTTCGCATTCCAGTCATGTGCAGGACACATGCATCTTTTCGCGGGATGCTTAGTCACGAGATACCCGCGAAAACCCTTTTTGCTTTAATTGCTTGAGTCTTCACACTCTCTCTCACTATCACACAACCCTTACAATAAATTCCCACAACAAATACATGGTACATAAGATTGAATAAAATTACAATCAAATTTGGTACGGAATAAAAGTCAACAAAAATACATATTTTGTTAGTTTTTAGACCCCTTAAAACACAATTGGATTAACCTAGGAATTTAGCCAAGTTATTACTTAGTCAAATTAATTAAATCTAGGTTAACACAATCAAATAATCATATCAAATATAGCAACGAAAATATAAAGAACACAAAGATATGATCACCCAGGAAACCAAACTGGTAAAAACCTGGGGAGGATTTAACCTAGCTATCCACAAGGTAAACTTGAATCCACTATCTTGAAAGAATCGAAGTTCATACAATAAGACT
This sequence comes from Quercus wislizeni, assembly GCA_023055345.1. NCBI lineage: Eukaryota > Viridiplantae > Streptophyta > Magnoliopsida > Fagales > Fagaceae > Quercus > Quercus wislizeni. Next base: position 3,249,501 of record JALGQJ010000005.1, on the reverse strand, counting down.
TACAAGCCCCCACGCTCGACTTCTTATTGCTACCCACCAGTAGAACTTACTGACACGACCACGTGCAAACTCCGAATCCACATACTCCTTTCTTGGATTCTCCACCAAATACAAGCACACCCGCTTGTGTTTTCTTTAAACTTCAATGACAGCAGCTGAATTGATCATCAAGGTGTAGAAAAATATTCTCCTTGAAAATCCTAAGTTTATGTGAAGGAAAGCTCCTCAAAGATCTCACAAGAGATTCACATAAACCGCAATATGAGCAACAAAAAACATGGCTAGGGTTTCCCTTATATACCTAGGGTAAATTAGAAACCTAAACCAATTAAAACACTTTAGGGCTGAGTTGGAAAATCTAATTAAAAAAACGTCAGGTAAGATTTTCGATTGATCGAGCCTAAGCTTCGATCGATTGAAATGTACTAAAACAGTTTTTTTTTAATTAGCTCAGTTGTTTATTCCAACTTTACAACAAAGAACCAACTTTGAGCACTTCTAAAACAATTTAAATACATTGTTTTGATCATGGTTTGCCAACAATACAAATTAGGATTCTAAATACATAAAACCTAAGTCTTTAGAACCTAACATATTTGAAAATTACAACTTTACAAAGAATAATCGAACAAAAAGAATATTTTAAAAATAATTAAAAAGTAATGAAAACAGCCACTTTTCAATTAAAATAATAATAGAAAAAAAGAAAAAAGAAAAAAAAGTCTAAGTGGTGTTAGCAAAAGTGCCAAGGCAGGCCATGAGTGATGGGTCACTTTCGTGCAGGCGGTAGACCAAAGATGAACTTTTCCATTAAACGATTTGGATAACAAACTTTACAAGAAAGATCAACTTTCTTTGCATGCCATATTTTTTAATTTAGAATTCAAAGATTGTCCAACGTAGCTAAATTTCATGACGAATGTTTAATAGCAACGTAATTGACTGAGTACGCTGGCGGAATCTCTCACATTTTGGATATTCTATCCACTCGATAAAATCTAAAAAAACATACAAAATTGAAACAAAGACTTCATTAACAAAGTCCAAAATATTGTTATCAACACTAGGAGGCAACACTTGTCTTTGTATTGGCGATCAAAATGGGCATTTGCCCCTTTCGTCCAAAACAAGTAACAAAATCCCCCTGTTTTGAAACTACTTAGTCATATGCCCTTGTTTTAAAACTCGATTTTTTAAAAATCGAGTTTCAATGAAAAACTTGATTTTTAGAAAATCGAGTTATAGGCAAAAAATTAAAAAAAAAAAAAAAATACATGGAGCTTGAGTTCCATGTAACATTTTGCAAGTAACTCGATTTTTATTAAATTTAGTTTTTTATTTAAACTCGATTTTTAAAAAAATTGAGTTTCAAAATAGGAGTATTTTGTTAGATAGTTTTAGAACACGAGCATTTTGCTACTTGTTTTGGGTGAAAGGGATAAATGCCCATTTTGGCCTCGTATGGCATTTTAGTTGCTACTCGTGGATGAAAAAAAAAAAAAAAAAACCACAACATTATTTTCACAACAAATATTAGGTAATAAGTTGTAATTAGTTCTAATCTGAGCCCAGTATGGGCATAACTTTTTCAACCATAAATAACAACTTCCCACTTAAGATTTATTGTAAAATTATTGTGAAAATGTTGTGAATATAATATTTATTTTTATTATTAGAGTGATGTTAAAGATGTTATAAATTTTATTACGTAAACTTTATATATGATCAATGACAAAAAATGTTATTCAAATTCTTAAGGATGTTATAAATCTCTGCACCGATTGGTCATCTACACCGATTGCGTTCAATTTTTATTTATTGTACTTGAAAAAAAAAATGTTATTCAAATAATTGTTTGTTTATTATGTAATTATTATAGTAATATATTATTTTTTAAATTCTTTATCAATTCCCAAACGCTTTTTAAATATGTAAACTCGGTTGTAAAATTTCAAAGTTCAAGTATTCAAGAATTTATAGTGGGGTGTACCGTGTAGATGACCACTTTGGCTTTGGAGAATTGCGAATTTTCATTAAATACTAAGAATTATTTAATTCAATAATGTAATACCTCCCGGATGGTATAGGATGTTATGTAGTGGTAGTTAAGGACCGCTTTCTTTCCTTTCCTTGAATTCAAGAGGTAGTTTTAGATTCTCCAATTTGCATTTAAAAAAGAAAAAAGAGAAAATAAAAGAGAGAGGTAGTTTGTCCTAATTTCACTATCTAACCAAGAGTTTTGTAGTTCAATTGATTATCACTTTCTGCTATTTTGAAAAGAAACATTCATAGTTTAAATGTCAATAGTTAATAGTTAATTAGTTACAAGGGTGAGATTTGGATAGATCAAGTTAGTTAAGGCTCTTGGCACACATGTAACACATTAATCACATGAGGTTTATTTTTATTTTTATTGGCACTAGGTGTTCAGGACTTTGTCCTGACTAATCTTGGGGTTCACAGGCCCTCGGCAAGGAGTTTTTTGCAAGTGCACCTTGGGTAATTCAAGGGGCAAATAAATTCCCCCAGTCCAATGGTCCCAAGGAAGTGAATGCACATATGGCTGCTGGAACCCAAAACGTCAGAGTTTTAATGCTCATCTTAGAGTTTGCCTGACCAATACGCCACACCCCTTGGGGTTCATTAATTACATGAGTTAATTGAAGAAAGTACATGTTTAATTAATTAGTAAGCTAATATAATTAAGTCATGTGTGGCCAATGGGATGAGAGTTTGAAATATCTTGACGAATTGTATAAGTAGTTTCTTCTCAAAAAGAAAAAAGAAAAAAGAAAAAAGAAGAATTGTGTAAATAGTTGCATGTAACCATCATTTGGAATATCATGAAAAATAAACAAATTCTTTACTTAATTAGTGCATTTTCTTTTTCTCTTAATATTTTTCTATAAATTGTGACTACTTCTAATTATGTCAGTTCCCATTCATTTCTATAGACTTCCCCCCTGCCCCCATCCCCTTAAGAACTTCCTTAACATATTTGTTTATTTTTTTTTTACTGGGTTTGGTCCAATGATTTGTTCAATTTAATAAGCGAACTAATCTCGAATAACTTCTCTTTTAATCTATATTAAAAAAAAAAAAAAAAACTTATGGCTCTCATTAAAAAAAAGTACTAACATTATATATTATATTACAGTGTTACTCGATTCTTAAAAAAAAAGTAAAAATAAAATAAATTACAGTGTTAATAAATCAATTATTCAGATTTATAATATATATAAAACCACGTGCTTTGTTTTTTGTCGAGATCATAATATTTTGCCATATAAGCTTTTGAGGTCTCACGATTTTATATCATTATTCTGATATATATATATATATATATATTAAGTGAATTCAAATTTCATTCTATATTTAAACCATTAGAATCTTGACACATTATTTTTTTTATGGTAGAATATATAGTTCCATATACAAATACAATCATAATAAAAATGTCTAAAGGTAGAATATTCATTTCCATATACAAACACAATGATAATAAATGCATATTAGTAATTATTATAATCATCAAATTATATATTTAGACAAGAAAAGAGAGAGAAAATTATATTATATTATATAAAAACTTCTCTTACATTGCACAGTTTACTGACTAGTTAGATTATAATTGCATTTCAATTTTATGCGAAGTGTTATTCTAATTACATTGCCATTTTTTAGATATTAAATGCTCTTCAACTACTTGAGACAAGTATCATTCCATCTCTAATTTTGAATAAATGCTTTAATATGTAAATTCATATATCGATCTAGGCTTAAAAAACATTTAAAAAAAAACTCAATTATAAATTACAATGCTTCTATGCATCACTTTGAATGAAAACTTCTTACGTATTTAAACCTATTTTAAGCCTTTCTAAAACTAATTTTACTCCTAATTAAATGTCATTTGAAACTAATTTAGAATTTCTTACAAAAAGATTATTATTAGTTCGAATATAACTTCAATGAAAAACTTTACATACTAGTTGGTTATTAATTTTCCAAAATATTTTGTAATAACATAATTTTCACAGCTTATTTGAAAACAAATGTAAACATGAAATGAAGTTATTGTATCACCATGACAAAATTTAAGTTAAGAAGTAACAGCTATCCTTTTTTTACCTCCTATAAACAACCAATTATAAAAAAATTTGTATATTCGACCCAATAATATCTTTACAATGATTTTCAAGAGTAGTTGATAAAAATATAGAAATGATTAACGGTAGTATTGAACTTAGAAGGAATTTTAATAAGCATCTAATTATGTTTATTATTAGAATTTTCCATGTGTATGCATGGGTTACAAGTTTAAGTCTACTAATAAGAATACATACTAGTGAATAAAATATAAACAAATTAAATAAAAAAAAGACATAATAATTATGTCTCAATACATTTCAAAACAATTATTTGCCAAAATGAAATCTAACATTATTTGAAATCCCGCAAATAATTTAGGATTGATTATTTACTATATTTTGAAATAATTTTCCTTTTAATATACAAAATTAAAAAGTCCTTTAGAAAATCATATTCCTTTTTGCCGCAAAATTTAGTTTTGATAATAATCATGGATGAAAATGCTCGTTTCACAATTGAAATAGAAACTAGAAGATTGAACATAGTACAATTGCTCTATAAACAAGTTGGTAAATGGTTGATCTTCTAATCCTTTCTAATCATTTGATACATTTCAAAAAAATAAAAATAGAATGATGATACAAATACACACACAAGTTGTTGATTTTCTAATCCTTTCTAATCATTTGGCACAATTCAAAATACCATAGAACACAAAGAAAAGAGTGATTTTTCTTGAAGGCCCTTAAACTCTTATATCTTGACTTGCCCTTAATGTTTAACTGATCAGGAAAAAAACATTTTCTTCACTAAAGGATATTAGCTACTTTAAAACACTAAAAGCGTACGTAGGAAACAATTTTCAAAAAATGTTTTATGTTGACAATTATTTTTAGAGGTAAGCGAGGTGGCCAAGATTTTAACTTAGGTTTATCTTTGTATTTAATTATACCTTATTATTAATAATTTCGAGCATAAAACATTCTTGATACTCAGTAACCTTTAAGTGATGTTTGGAATTATTCATGCTTGTTTATTTTTTAATGAGTTGAACTCATGGTGCTCGTCAGAACCTTGACTCGTTTATGATTCTAAATAACAAATGGAATAATGCATTTAAAAAATCAAATTATATATATTTACAATTGGTGAAGTTTTAAGTAATATTATACAATTTACTATTTTTCTATTAGATGCAAATTTCGACAATTCCTTTTTTTTTTTTTTTTTTCCGAAAAGAATAAGAGTTGGATTACATTTTCTTTTTAAATCCTATATGCTTGCAAAATTTCAAGATGATTAGAAATAAAAAACTAAGCCATCTATCAAGTGTTTAAATTTCATGTTTTGTTATTTTAAAAACCACCAAAAGGTACAAAACACAAAAGCAAATGTAATAATTCACGCAATAAGAAATATAGAAAAATAATTATTAGTTTGAGTTGGTCAAAATGCTTAAATGTTTGTGAGTTCATTCATACCATTTTTTGATAAATTGAATTGTATTAATCCTAATAATTCAATTTTATTCTCTTCTTAATGGTATGTAAGATAAATAATTCTCAAATATATTACTACCTATAAGTACTTTTTGTTTTAATGAACAAAAAATGGATAGCGGGCGACCAACGTGTCATTCCTACATGAGTGTGATCATAGTAGCACCTTACCCATTGGATCTGGGGCCCTGCTGGGGTGCAGGGGGACCGCGGTGAGCTATAGCTTTCCAACCTCATGAGGGACACTAGAGATCTTGGGTTGTTGAGGGAGGTATCCCCAAGCGCATCCATATTTGGACTCGAACTTGGGATCCCACACAATGCATTTTTGTGCCTCACCCAACACCACTAGACCACAACACCTCGGTGGTTATTGCCTATAAGTACTACACATGAACAATATAGATAATATTATTACCAGATATTTTTATGTGACACAATAATATATTGCATGAGATATCAACTAATTATACAAAAAGTGGAATAATATTTCCAATTAATAATGGTAAGACCTAAAATAGATAAGAGGGGAAATCTTAAATTTATATAATTATTCCCACAAATGCATATATAATAACAGACTAGAAACAAGAAGCACAAATGTGGATTCATATCTGGATTCCATTTAGGCCAAGATTCTCCACTAGTGTATGTGTTTGTGTATGATCTCATTCACATGAGAGTTGAGATTCTAGTGTCACACCCACGTGAGAAAGCTAAAGCTAAAACCCCACTTATTGTTCCCACATTTATACTTTGGGAATTCCTCATTTCCAATATTCTTTCGGTAATTGTCATTTCAATCACACCGCTCTACTCTATATATATAATTGCCTTCTTTGCCCCATCTTTCTTCTACTTAAGCTGGTCACAATTTACTTGCTCCTCCACGCTAAAAACCTGAAAGCCTTCAGTTATTTAGAAGGTGGTTTTTCTCTAAATCTCTTTCTGGGTCTTGTTTTAGATTCTGTTTCCTAGAGATACACAAACAAGCATGTGTGATGTGTCTTTATTGTTCTTCATAGGCGTTATCATTTTTGTTTTTTGGTCATAACTTTCTTTCTTTCTTTCTCTCTTGGGCTTTGTGAATTCCTTGGCTTTGAGGACCTTTTTCTCAAACACGCGCAGGCACACATACAAACACGTGGAACTATAACTCTTTTAAGTTACATACTGTGTCCATATTCTTCTGGTTTTCCTTCTCATTTTGGAACTTTTAAGACACAAACTATCGACCCCATTTTAAAGTTTGGATTTTCAATCCCAAAATATGTGATTATTGGACTTTAATTTGCAGAATTTTAGACAAAGTATGGGTTCCCAGGAAGGAATAAAGACAGTGAAAAGTTTGCAGAGAAGCTACTTTGATGTGCTGGGTCTATGCTGTTCTTCAGAGGTGCCTTTGATTGAGAACATCCTCAAGCCTCTTGAAGGTGTCAAGGAGGTGTCGGTGATTGTCACCACAAGAACAGTTATTGTTGTTCATGACAACCTCCTCATTTCTCAGATTCAAATAGGTAACAAATCACTAATTTTTCCTCTTTAATACCAACTTTCTGTTCAATTTATGAAATACCCTTTTTTCTATATATATATATATATTTATATTAATTTTATATATACAATATGATTTGATTCAAGACACCAATTTATTTTAGCGTAAACAATCTTCTCGTTTCTCAGATTCAAATTGATAACAAATCACAAACTTTTCCTCTTAACACCAACTTTCTGTTCAATATATGAAATACCCATTTTTCTATTATTATTATTATTATTTTTATACAAATTTTATAAATACAATATGATTTGAATCGAGACACCAATTAATTTTAGGTAGCGGTCTTCAAAGATGAAAGTTCGTAAATTGAGTAAATTGGAATCCATTAAAATAGACTCACTTCTTTTGATTTTATTTTTGTTACAAACAGCTAACTAGACTTGTTGATGGGTTCTAAGGTCTGCCATGTTGTTAATGGCAGACAGGCTTGTAGAAATATTGATTCGGACCTTTGGTCATTTGCCATAACTGAGTCATGATTTCAAAAGTTGACACTCAACTACACCTATGCTACAATAATTCTTCATCTTCTTTGTGATATGCTAGAAAGAAAACAAAAGTTTTTTTAAGTAGGATTGCACTAATACTTGGACACCTTTAAAGGTCTTTTTTTTTTTTAAGGGTTGCACTAATACTTGGACACCTTTAAGGTCACATTTTACGGCCAAAGATGGATCAAACAGGTGGTGGGGGAGTCATTAGGTGGACCAGTCTGTTTGGTGGTGATGATAAATATTGAAAGGGTAGTGCAATTCCTTTATGCAAAAAGCCAAAAGATCTCATTCTCCTCCTCCTTCCTTTTTTATTTTATTTTATTTTATTTTATTTTTTTTATTTTTAAAATTTTTTTTGCTAAGGTAGAAAAATCTTGGATGCCTATATATGTTGAAAACATTGTAGAATATGATTTGATTTACAAGTCATTTTTCTTTTGTGTTATTTTATATATTTCAAAAGATATAGCAATGCATGGTTAAAATTATCCACCTCTATTACCGTGAGTCTAAAATTATTAAAATATATTGAAAAAGAAAAGATAGATAAAGTTGTAAAGAACAAATGACTTTCATGTTGCGAATACTACTCAACAAGTTGAATATTTGCTTCACTTCAACTTTCATTATGTTCCTGTATTTCATTCGCAAGTAGACACCCCTTGTCTTTCATGTGATGACAAAAATACACTAGTTAATTTAGTATCACAAATAAACGTGATGAATTGCTTGTCACTTTCATATCACAATCAATCACATAGAAGAGTTATAGCAAGAATTGTGATTTTTTGAAAGTACAAAGAGAATGAAAATTTTTTGTTATTTAAAAAAAAAAAGTAAATTGGATTAACAAAGCCTTGATATTATTATCTTAATTAAAGAACTAACACTTCGGAGTGTGAACTAATATGATAGTGACCGGCACATTGTGCATGCCTTACTAAGTTTGGTAGAGCAGCACAAAAGGTTCCTTCTTTTTTTAAAATTTTATTTATTTTTTAATAACCAAAATGCCCTTGTTCTTTACAGATAATTAATTAATGTTATGTTATATTTTTTCTTTTAATATATATTATGTTTACCTGAAAAAAAAATCAGATTAAGTTTTGTAATTGTAATTAACTTTTTATGGGTGTTAAATTTCATGACAGTTAAGGCTTTAAATCAAGCAAGGCTAGAGGCAAACGTTAGAGTATATGGGGAGGAGAATTACAAGAAAAAATGGCCAAGTCCATATGCAATTGCTTGTGGATTATTGCTTTCGCTATCATTTTTGAAATATGTGTATCATCCACTGCAATGGTTGGCTGTTGGAGCAGTTGCCATTGGTATTTTTCCAATTACTCTGAAAGTAATGGTGTCTATTCGGAATCTTAGGATTGATATCAACATTCTTATGATGATTGCAGGTATGTGATTTTATTTATTTATTTATTTGCTGAATTTATGTGATTTATTTATTTTCCCTTATAAATATCTCATAGGGGACATGGGCACAACTTGAACGTTGGGTCGAAAATAAACTTAAAATATTCATGTTTGTTTGAGCCTAACTAAATTAATTATTAAAAAATGTATATAAAGCTTTCTTGAAGTTGAAGATGGCTTGTTTTCTTTTTTATCATTTGGGAGAATCTATAAGTTGAAGTTAGCTGATGTAAGACCTAATTGTGTTGCGGGATTCATGCCCCTTCGTTCTTTGTTGGGGACCAAGTGTATTCCTCATGACCCTATGACATTAAAGCAAGGATGTTAATTCCGTACCGTACCGGCCGGTACGGCCGGAATTTTTCGTGCCGGTGCCTGGACCGGTACAGAAACTGGGTTGATTCGTACCGTCTTAAATACCGGTGTGTTTCGGCTTGTTTCGGCCATTTCGGCGGATTCCGGTGCTTTTCGGGCGGTATCTTCGTTCCGGACCGGTACAAACTGAAATGGGTTTTCTTAAAAAAAATTGCTACTTACAGCTCCTCTTCACCATTGTTGAACCTTCATCCACCAGTGAAATATTGTTAGATCTTGAGGCTTGAGCTCGCTGCCATCGCATAGTAGCTTCTTGAGTTTTCTTCTCTTCCTCGTTGTCACTCTCTTTCTTTTGGCATTTCTGGTCTGGGTTTCTAAACAAAATGTTAGCAGAGAAACCCAGAGGACAGAGTTCAAGATGAGATGACTTCCACTTTTTTTACGCCTACCCACTTTCTGCTTCTTACTAAAAGGTTTTTTTTTTTTTTTTTTTTTTAAATTATTATTTAACAAAAGTTATTAAGGGGCAGACAAACCAACGTGGTTTATCTGCCCCTCATTTACAGTTTACTCCTCTTTTCTTTTTGACCACTCAGAAGTCTTATTAAGGTTTTTAATTTTTTTTTAATTATTATTGAGTAGTGAAATGGGCTAGGCATTAACTTAAAATAATTTGAACAAAAGAGGTAAAAAATTGAAATGTAAATAAATATATTAATTTATATAGAATTTGTCACTTTAAAATTTTATATATATATATATATATATATTAGCGGTAATCCCGAAACGGTACACCGGTATTGACCGGTACCCAAAATATATCGTACCGCTGGCTAAACCGGTACAGCCTCCGGTACGGTATTGACACCCTTGCATTAAAGATCTTTTTTTTTTGGCATTATTTGTATCTAACAATAATGAAATCCATTGCCCTTTGGCTTTGAGTGGTACACTTGCCTCTACCCATTCTCCTTTAAAAAAAAGTTTTTTTTTTTTATGGTTGGGAAATAAAGTTATGTGGAGATTCAGTTAGCTCTACTAGTAAAGTTTGAGAGATTTGTGATTCAATCTCCATCATAGCATTTATTATACACACCTCTTAATAAAAGAGGTATGCTTAAGAGTATTTATCCTTTCATATGTTTGTTGTCATTTTCATCAATTTTACTTCTCTTTGGCAAAAGAAAAATTATTAGGTTCACCAAGAAGACTGTTGATGTGGTCCTCCCAACCAATGAGATAATGTCATTTATGCAAATATGTGAGTGAACTTTCTAATCAGCATAAGGAATAAAAGATAAAAATTACTAGGTAATGTCACATTTACATAAATAAAAGTATTTTATTAATTGGGAGGTTAAGGAGGACTACGTCAGCATTCTTCTTAATGGATCTAATAATTTCTCCCAAAGAGAAATTTGGCTTGTTTTGCTGTCACTTTTTCTAGGTGGATGCCACCTTTCAAACTCTTCGACTTTTCTTTTTTATTTTTTCCCTAACTTTAAAAAAAGAAAAATAGACCCCCCACCCCCCCCCCCCCTCCCCCAATTTTTATTTTTTTATTTTTTCTACCTAACACAAAGGATATCAATTTTGGATACATAATTTATTAAACAGTTAGTTTTTGTTTTTTTATTCTTTCTAGATATTGGTATAATTATTGTTGCTTGTTGTTCTTGGCAGCCATCACTTGTCTCTATTAAATTAAAAGGTTTTCATTTCCCTTAGGTGGATGCCTTCTATGAAAAGCATACCCTACAAACTACTTCACTTCCTTTTGGAGAAAAATTTCTTAAGTCTTGTAGAAGCCATTAACTTTTTTTTCACCAAACTTAATTATTGGTTGGTCTTTTTGTACATATGTTCCTAAATCAGCAAATTTCTTAGCATTTTTAATACTTCTAACTATGCTTTTTTCCCCCCTTCCCCCCCCCCCCCCCCACCCTCTTTTTGCCTAAGTGTTGGAGATGGTCCATGGTCCATATCTTTTTTTTTTTTGGTAATATTGTGCCCTTTCTTATTTAGCAAAAAATAAATTAAAAAAATGAAAAATAAAAAACCTTTGCTACTTCCCCCAATCAGGTTAAATGGGTTACTTTTCTTAGACGTGATTGCAACAATTTTTCTTTTTTAGGAAGGGGATGTCTTAAAATGGTAATTGATAGAAATTTTAGGGCTCCTTACTTCCTAACTTTTGCTTTTCCGTGTCCTTTCAAAATTTTAGTTTAATGAATAATGACTCAATGTTTTAAGTGTAAAGTACTAAGATGATTCGAGAACTGAACCCCATATAAGAGGGGTTTTTATTTTTATATATTCTTATTTTGAGGGTTACCCCATATAAGAGGTTAGCTAAAACTTTGACGATTTTTTCATTTGTTAAGGAGAGGTCAAATCACCAATTAAAATTCTAGTCTAAAACTCAACCATTTTCATCAAGTGCTCTACAAATTCACTATGGTGAAGATTTGATTATTTTATTTATTTTTTTACGGTCTTCTAATAATATATATATATATATATATATATATAATGGAGGATTTTCCATAAAAATATTATATTTATCCAATATTAAGGGAATCGTTATGGTTAATTTCAAATCGCTATTATCCAAAATCACTAAAGATTGTCTGGCTTTATAGTTGCATTTAATCACAAGAGGGGAAAAAATTTAAACGAGTTAATTTCTAGAATATATATATGTTCTGTCAAAATAAATGGCCCATTTATAAATAGTTAACATATTTGGTTAATATATATATTGACCAATGTCTGCTTTTTTTTTTGGGGGGGGGGGGGGGGGGTTAATTTCTGTTAATTTTATTTATTTATTTGCGGCTACAAATAAAATTGGAAGAGTGCACGAATGAGTTACTTTAAGATTTTTTATTTTGTATTTTATTTATTTTGTATATATGTTATCGGTTATCTTAAACTAACACCTTTCTCCAAATATATATATATATATATATCTTAAACTAACACCTTTCTCCAAATATATATATATATATATATATTTGGAGAAAGGTGTTAGTTTAAGATAACCGAACCTAGGACGCTAGGACGAGTATTAAAAAAAAAAAAAATCACTTTGGTGCTCCTCGTTATGGTGGTACTAACACTTAGTGTTTATTTTTGACAGTGATAGGGACACTTGCTATGAATGATTATTTGGAAGCTGGCACTATTGTCTTCTTGTTCATCATTGCAGAATGGCTTGAGTCAAGGGCAAGCCACAAGGTTCCCTTTTCTCTTTGTCTAACACGTCCCTATAATTTATATGATGAACAAAGACTGCAATAGGATAGGATTTAAAATCTATAATATCAATTCCATGATAATTGTTATTTACCGCTGGACCAAAGTCACTAAATGATTTATTAATTAGAATCCACACATAAGCAAAACTTGTTCAAAACAAAACTGTTGCCCAGTTGTAGTGATGAAAATATTTGTAATTATATTTATACGAAAATATCATTGGTTTAGAATGTGACATAAACTCGAAGACCCTATTGGGTTAGTGTTGGTGAGCCTGTTAAACAATACAAATATCAAATGGAGCTCCTACAATCCTGGCCCATTACTCTGGGAGATTTATTTCTGCTTCTGCAATGTAGGAGTGGTTCCTGCTAAGAAGTAAGAAGCTATAAAAACCATTATTGAGTTCTGAATTTTGAAATGCATATGCATTCAGGCACATGCAGTGATGTCCTCATTGATAAATATAGCCCCTCAGAAAGCTGTTATGGCTGAAACTGGAGAAGTTGTAGACGCTGATGAGGTGAAATTGAATGCTGTTCTAGCCATTAAGGCTGGTGAAGTTATACCCATTGATGGAGTTGTAGTGGAAGGCCAATGTGAAGTTGATGAAAAAGCTCTAACTGGAGAATCATTCCCTGTTGCCAAAGAAAAGGACTCAACTGTTTGGGCTGGTACCATCAATTTAAATGGTAACAACTCTCAAACTTTTTACTTTGTTTCAAAATCATCTTTAAATGGGGTTTAAGTGATAGTTCAGTGTAGTAACATCCTTTGTGGTGCCTGATGTCTATAGTTCGAACTTAAGCTCCATGTCTCCATCTAAAAAATATACCTTAATTTTATACTTCCAAATTATTTATTTATTTTTTCAAAAGAGACATTTTCATTATCTAATAGAAAAATCTCACACGGTAAATGATATTCATGTCACATCATTGACTCTACGACATAAAAGTGATTAATTTCATGAATTCACATTAGCATTTTTCATACGTAAGATAACTGTAAAGACCTTTATAAAATTTTTAAAAAAATTATGTATGATTTTTATATAAAACTCAATGGATGATGATCAAAATACATAGTATAACATTAATATTAATTATTTACATAAAATATATCTTGGTTTTTATTTGCTAAATGGATTTGGCTCTTTTCAGGGTATGTTTGTGTAAAAACCACTGCTCTAGCTGAAGACTGTGTTGTGGCTAAAATGGCAAAGCTTGTAGAAGAGGCTCAAAACAGCAAAACCGCAACTCAGAGACTAATTGACAAATGTGCCAAGTTTTATACCCCAGGTTAGACAAGATGTCCGTATGTCATTAGCTTACTTAGCTCTTTGCGCTTTTGGTTAAAAGTGGGTTAAAGTATACTTGTATAGTTGTACCTAAAAATAGTGAATTAGCTTTAAAAAGCTATACATAAGAAAAATAAAGTAAAAGCTAAATAAAAATCTCATGTCAATGCACTCTAACGTACGCAACTTCACGGAATATAAAACACATGAAATAGAGAGCATGTTTTGAGTGACTACTTAAGCTGTTGTTGATTATGTTTTGCAGCTGTTCTAATCATATCAGCTGGTTTTGCGATGATACCACTTGCGTTGAAAGTACATAATCTCAACCATTGGTTTCACTTAGCATTGGTTGTTCTGGTAAGTGCATGTCCTTGTGCACTTATCCTGTCTACACCTGTTGCAACTTTCTGTGCGCTTACAAAGGCAGCCACATCTGGTCTTCTAATCAAAGGGGGTGACTATCTTGAAACTCTTGCCAAAATAAAGGTAGCAGCATTTGACAAAACTGGGACAATAACAAAAGGTGAATTTGTAGTGACTGATTTTCGTTCCCTCCGTGATGATATTAGCTTGAACACATTGATTTACTGGTAAGGATTACTTTATCTACTTCCCCCACCTTCTCTCTTTTCATAACCTTTTGGTCTATTTGAATGCAAGTAATATTGAATTAAATTTTTTTAAGCCTACTTGAAGTCATATGAAATTTGAACTAATATGTTTTTTTTTTTGGTCCTACATGAAATGTAGAACAATGATACTTTTAGGAGTATTAACGGTAATTTATATTAAAGAAAATAGGAAATTAAAATGATGTCATCCCTAAACTATCATTTGCCTTAATCTTGTCCTTGTTGATTTGAGAATGGTTAAATGATATTGTTGTCCCCAACATTTTTTTCCTTAAATATACTGATATTCTTGAAAATTATTTACTGTTAAAGTGATTCAATGTAGTTAGCTTTGATCTTACTACTAAGAGACCAAAATTACAGGTTTGAATAAGACATGATTTTTAGTTTATGGTATTTAACTTTGAGGGCAAACAGGGAACAAGATTAACAACAAATGGTATCTAAACTTTGTACTTAAGATACAAACAATACTTAAAAAAACAGAATTTAACTTTGGCATGCAATTTACTCAAAATAATAATTTTGTAATTTTGGTATTATGGAAATCCTGAAGTACTCATATTTCAACAAGTTTACAAAAATGTAGTGAACGAATGTCTAAGCAGAAAGTTTGCGATTGAATCCTTTTTAGTGCAAGTTGCTACAGGGGACAATGTATTTATTCAATTCTGAAAGGCCTCCAAATTCTTCATTAGAAAATCTGCCATTGTTTATGAAAATTTTCACTTCAATGGAAATTTATACAAGTTATTGTATCTTCCTTCAGGGTTTCCAGCATTGAGAGCAAGTCAAGTCATCCAATGGCTGCTGCACTCGTGGACCATGCTAGGTCACTTAAGATTGAGCCAAAGCCTGAAATTGTGGGCGAATTCCAAAATTTTCCTGGAGAAGGAATTCACGGCAACATTGATGGTCATGATGTTTACATTGGAAACAGAAAAATTGCTTTGAGAGCTGGGTGCAGGACAGGTGAGAGCCTTCACTTTTAAAGAATTTTTGAAAGTTTTAGCTGTATGTTTCCAAATTTTAATTTCATTTTTCTCTAGCAATAAAATTGGCTTTGCACTATGGTTCTAATCCTATAATATTCAACTTTTTTAGTTCCTGCCTTAGAGGGTGATAAGTTGGAAGGAAAGACCATTGGTTACATATACTGTGGAGCAACCCCAGCTGGAATTTTCAGTCTCTCTGATGCTTGTCGAATTGGGGTTCTAGATGCAATCAGGGAGCTGAAGTTAATGGGTATTAAAACTGCTATGCTTACTGGAGACAGTCATGCAGCAGCAACTCATACACAAGAACAGGTACACTTTCTAGCTCTAATCTGTAACATTCCCTCTGTTTGCATGCATTTACTATTGATTCAGGTATCCAGTCCTTTAATAATATCATGGAAAATTTAATGAAAAAGAGGTATTAATAATGGCAAAAATGCTTTTTATGAACAGCTGGATCATGCACTAGAGATAGTTCATGCAGAACTTCTGCCTGAAGACAAGGCAAGAACCATCGGAGAATTTAAAAAGGAAGGACCAACAGCCATGATTGGAGATGGTGTAAATGACGCCCCTGCATTGGCCACAGCTGATATTGGTATCTCTATGGGCATTTCGGGCTCAGCTCTGGCAACCGAAACTGGACAAGTGATTCTTATGTCAAATGACCTTAGAAAGATACCAGAAGCCATCCAATTGGCAAAAAAGGCTCACAGGAAAGTCATTATGAACATTTTTTTGTCAATCACTACTAAGTCTGCTATCCTTGCTTTGGCCTTTGCTGGTCATCCGCTTGTTTGGGCAGCAGTTCTTGCTGATGTTGGCACATGTTTGCTAGTCATACTTAACAGCATGCTGCTTCTGCGAGGTTCCCAAAAACATAGGGGAACTTGCAACAAATCTTCTGCTGCAAAGCATACACATAAACATGGATGCAATGCCACTCATAGTAGCTCCTCTCATCACCATCATTCACAAGAGAAACATCACAATTGCTGCTCTGACAACAAAGCTCAAACAGTGTCTCAACCTCAGAAGTGTTCTTCTATGGAATGTGCTGCAAAGTGTAAGTCTATCCCTTTGAATTCAAACTCATGTGGGACCAACAAGTGCATGGATTCAGCTGCGAGCCATGATGAATGTGTAAGAAGTGAACATCACGAGGCAAATCATTGTCTGGAGTCGCATGAAGGGCATAACCAATGTTGTTCAGTCCCTCAAAACTTGGGCTCTTGTACAAAAGACGAATGTAAAAATTTGATAGAAAGTCAAGGTGATTGTGTAAAAGGAGATCGGCTCCATGTTGCCCAACATTGCAACCATTCTACTCCTTCAGAAGGAAGACAAAACATTACAAATGATGGTCACTGCCACTCAAACCATAGTGGAAAGAACCATACTGACAATGAAGCATCAGGAAAAACGGTAGTGTCATGTTGCCACCATCCACAACAAATGCAGGAGATTCATCATGAATTGCATGAGTGTTGTAAAAATCAAAATGCACCACTTCAAACCACCGTTGCTATTGACTATGTGAAATCAACATCTAGGGATGCTATGGAAAAGAGAGAGGCGGATGACTGTTGCAAAGGCCATAGGAAGCATCAGGAAAGACAAAACATTCCAAATGGACACTGCCACTCAAACCAGTGTGGAAAGAATCATACTGACAATGGAGCATCAGGAAAGATGGCAGTGTCAAGTTGCCACCATCAGCAACAAATGCCAGAGATTCATCCTGACTTGCACGAGTGTTGTAAAGATAACAATGCACCACTTCACACCACTATTGATATTCACCATGTGGAATCAACCACTATGAATGCTATGGAAAAGAGAGAAATGCGTGGTTGTTGCAATGGCCATAGGAAGGAACATGAGGAGTCGGCTGCTATGCATGCTTGTATGAGTCTGGAGAAGAGAGAAATTGGTGGGTGTTGCAAGAGCTATATGGAGGAATGTTGTGGCAAGCATGGACATATTGCAGCCAACTTTGGAGGAGGCTTATCAGAAATTGTTACTGAATAAGGCGGCTTACTTACAATAAGGCTAAATACTTAGATTGCTACATGCTTTTTTCTTCTGCAATATTATGATTGATGAAAAGGGCATTGGCATTTGTAAGAAACTCAATTAACGAATGAAATGAAAAGGTTTATATTAGTACAAAGGGTCGCATCTATTTTGTGAAAATGCAGTGGTAAATAGAAGAACAATGTGTGTTACAACTATTATAAAAGGCAAACTTGTTGAAAAGGAAGAAGAAAGTTCAGAACATGAAACGGGGTCGTTTTGTGTAAGTAAGGAATTGATGACTCTGATTGAAGCGGTGCTGTTTTATAATTACTTCATCAACAGCTTTGAAGAAACGATGCTGTATCACTTATATCTGGAGCCAGTTTCTGTTGCTAGTTAGTTCCACATGTTTGAATGTGATTAGTAGTTAGCTTTAACTGTTTTTCCTGCTAATTCAGGGGAGGCAGTTATTCTATTTTCTTCCTTTTCCTTCTTTTGATTCTTGTATATAAGGGTGTAGATATTTTATCTATTCACTCAGTTGCTTGTATTTCCATTCTTCAATCAATAAAATCTGAGTTCTATTTAGAGAGCGAGAGTTCTAGAAGATTTTACATGGTATCAGAGCATCAAAGCTCATCAATGGCGTCCACTGAAGCAAGCAACCACTCTAATCCTTCCAATAATTAATCCACACAACCAGGTTCGAGTTCTGGAGATGAGCCTAGTCCTAATCCCTATTTTCTCAATTCTAGTGAGAGTCCAGGTAGGTTACTCAACCTCTGCTTGGAACAAAGAACTATCATTCTTGGTCTAGAGCTATGGTTTTGGCCCTTACTGCAAAGAAGAAGATTGGCTTTGTGAATGGTAAAATTCCAATGCCTGATCTTGATTCACCTTTGTATGAAGATTGACTAAGCTGCAATACCATAGTTCTTTCTTGGATGATCAATTCCATGCACATAGATGTTTCTTGTAGCATCATGTATTGTGAAACTGCAAGGGAGATGTGGATTGAGTTGAAGAATCGCTTTTCACAGGGCAATGCTCCTAAAATCTACAACCTTCAAAGGGAGATTTCTCATATCTCTCAGAATCAAACGCCTGCAACAAACTATGTCACAAAATTCAAGTGCTTGTGGGATCAATTACTCAATTATGATCCATATCCAGAATGTTCTTGTGGAGCTATGAAGTCTTTGAGTGCTTCACACGACAAAGCTTATGTGATGAGGTTCCTAATGGTTCTAAACAAGAGTTTTGACACTTTTTGTAGTCAGGTTCTCATGTCTGATCATTTTCCCCCAATTAGCAAGGTTTATTCACTTGTTCTTCATGAGGAATCACCCAAGAGCATTGGTCGTGGAGGTTCTTTTTCACCACAGCCTGAAACAGTTGCAATGTATGCCAATTCAAAAAGAAATTCTAGGAATTCCAATTGGAACAAGGGAGGTAACAAGAAAGAGAGGCCTTTTTGCACTCACTACAACATGCCTGGTCACACTGTGGATAAATGCTTTAAGCTACATGGCTATCCACCTGGGTACAAACCTAAGGGCAAGTCTAATGCTAATGCAAATGCAAATCAAGTTTCCTCCATTTATATTCTTGCTTCAGAAATTTGTCAAGTTTAATCTAATCAGTGCCCTACTTCTGAGACTCAGTGTGAGCAATTGCTTGCCTTCTTGAACATTGGCACTAGTTTTAGTGATGCTCATCGTGCAGCTAATGTGAGTACTTCTGGTGTGATTGCTAGGATGGATGGAGTTTTTGGTAGGGCTTCTACTTCTTCACAGCCACAAGCCAATATTGCATTTCATTCCAATATCATTCCAAATATGTCAGGTATTCCACCTAATTTTCATTTTACACCTACCTTAGAACATTTAATCTTTTCTGCTAAAACAGTTAATAGGGAATCTTTTAAAACCACTGATTGGATTATAGATACTGAAGCAACAGATCATGTGGTTCATTCAGTGTCTTGTTTCACTTCCATTACTACTACCTTAAGTAGTCATGTTAAGCTTCCTGATTGTGAAACAACTTTGGTTACTCATATTGGGACGGTCTAACTCTCTGAAAAACTCATTCTTTACAATTTTCTTTATGTCCCTTCTTTCAGTTTCAATCTTATTTCTATTAGTCAATTAGCCAATTCCATTTTTTGTTGTCTCATATTCTTTGGGAATTTGTGCTTTATCCAGGACCTTGCTCTCTGGAGCACAATTGGTCTAGGTAGGGAGATCAATGGCCTTTACTTGCTGGATGAGAACAACTCAGCTTCACTTTCTCTTCCTGTAGTTTTTTTTGTCATTGAAGTTCAGCCACATGTATGGCATTCTCGTTTGGGGCACTTGTCAAATGCCAAATTGGCTTTGATAAATAACAATAATGTACCTCTTTTCAATTCTAATGAGAATTTTCATTGTGATGTTTGTCTTTTGGCTAAACAAAAAAGTTGCTTTTTAATACTAGCACTCATGTTTCTAATGAATGTTTTGATCTCACACATTGTGATCTTTGGGGTCCCTTTTCAGTTTCTACAATTGATGGTTGTAAATACCTTTTGACAATTGTAGATGATTGTTCTAGGCGTACCTAGGTCTATTTGCTCAAACACAAGTCTCAAACGTAATCCATTTTAGAATAGTTTTGTACAATGACTGAAACACAATTCATTAGAAAAGTGAAGTGTATCAAGACTGATAATGGCACAGAGTTCATAATGAAAGATTTTTTTTGCAAAAATGGGCATTTTGCATCTACTCAGTTGTGTTGAAACTCCTCAACAGAATGTTATTGTAGAAAGAAAACATCAGCATATCTTGAATGTTGCAAGAGCCCTCAAATTTCAATCACACTTGCCATTACAATTCTGGAGTCATTGTGTACTAACTGCCGTCTATTTGATTAATATAGTGCCTTCTTTTGCTTTGTCTCACAAAAAACCTTTTGAAATTATTTTTGGTCATCTTGCTACCTGTTCTCATCTAAGGATTTTTTGTTGTCTCTGCTATGCTTCCACTCTTTCCCATAATAGGTCAAAATTTGCTCCTAGAGCAAAGAAGTGTGTTTTTCTAGGATACCCTTTTGGGGTAAAAGGTTATAAGGTCTTGGACTTATCCACCAATACAGTTTTTGTCTCAAAGGATGTCATTTTCCATGAAGATATCTTTCCCTTTGCCAATGCTAAGTCTGATTTTTATGATCCTTTTGTTCCTGTCTCTGATGTTTATACTTTACCTGTTGTTGCTCCTTTTAAGGACACATTTGTCACTCCCATTAATATCCTTGATAATTCTGATTTTGTTTCTACTACTCCACCTTCCAAATCACCATATTTTATTACTGGTTCAGATATATCTCTTTCCTTGTTGCCTGACTCATCATATCCATTACTTGACATACCACTTTCCTCATTACCTGAATCTTCCCCCTCTCACCCTGTCTCACCATCGCCTATCATTCCTTCCTCTCCTTTGCCGCCACCAACACCTACTAGGAAATCCACCAGGTCTCATAGAGCACCAACTTACTTGCAAGACTACTCTTGTAATGTTGCTGCTCATACTTCAGGTTCCCTTTATGACATTGCTACTTCTCTCACTTACTCTCATTTGGATCCTAATTATCAGTTTTATCTCATGACTATTAGTTCTTGTGATCAAGAGCCTAAACATTTCTTCCAAGCAATGAAGGATCTAGCTTGGAGAGAAGCCATGGATAAAGAGAATACTGCTCTTGAAAAGAACCACACTTGGGAAGTTACTACATTACCACCTGGTAAATCCCCCATTAATTGGTTGCAAATGGGTTTACAAAATCAAGTTGAATCCTGATGGTATAGTGTAAAGGTATAAAAGCTAGGTTACAGTGGAAAGGTATAAAAGCTAGGTTAGTGGCTAAGGGCTATACTTAAAGAGAAGGCCTAGATTAGATGGAAACCTTTTCTCCTATGGCTAAAACTGTCTCAATCAAAGTGTTGCTATCTATTGCAGCTGCCAAAGGTTGGCCATTGTATTAGCTAGACATTAACAATGCCTTTCTTCATGGGGATCTTAAGGAAGAAGTTTATATGAGCTTGCCACTTGGTTTTCATAGTAAGGGGAAGTCCTCATCTTCCTCTCCTTTGGTTTGTAGGTTGATAAAATCACTATATAGTTTGAAGCAAGTTTCTAAGCAGTGGTATGCCAAGCTCTCAACCACCATCCTCAATCTTGGTTTCATACAATCACTAGCAAATTACTCCATTTTTGTTCATACTAAGGAATCTTCTTTCACTGCGTTACTTGTATATGTCGATGACATGCTTATTACAGGTAATGATCCTAACTATGTTGCTACCTTGAAGTCCTTACTAGATCAAAAATTTGGGATCAAAGACCTTGGTTCCTTCAAATATTTCTTGGGGTTGGAAATTGCAAGGAATGATAAGGGGATTAGTTTAAACCAGAGGAAGTATGCCTTGGAAGTTCTTAAAGATACAGGTATGACTAGATGTAAACTTGTAAAATCTCCTATGGAACAACAATTGAGGTTATCTAAGGAGGAAGGAGAACTACTTAAAGATTCTGGTCAATATAGGAGGCTTATTGGGAAGTTGTTGTATTTGACACTTAGTAGGCCAGATATTACTTATGTTGTACACAGACTTAGCCAATTTCTGTCATAGCCTTGAGAACCACACATGAAGGCATCAACAAGAGTGCTTCAATCTATCAAAGGGACACCAGGACAAGAGGTTTACTTCCATATGGATTCAGATTTGCAACTTAAGGCATTTTGCGATGCAAATTGGGCAGGATGCCTTGATACTAGAAAGTCCCTCATAGGTTATTGTGTATTTTTTGGGGAATGCTCTAGTGTCTTGGAGGTCTAAGAAGCAATGCATAGTTTCAAGATTTTCTACTGAGGCAGAATACAGGTCAATGGCTACAACAACATGCAGAATCATTTAGTTACTCTATTTGCTAAAGGATTTACATGTTTTACATGATAAGCCAGCTTTGATATACTGTGATAACCAAGCAGCATTGCACATAGCTGTGAACAAAGTGTATCATGAGAGAACGAAACACATTGAAGTAGATTGTCATATAGTTAGGAGCAAAATTCAAGATGGTACAATCACGACCTATGTATCCACCTAGAACCAATTACCAGATATGTTCACTAAAGCACTTGGAGTAGAGAACTTCTTGAGATTGCTGAGAAAATTGGGAGTAATCAACATCTTTGCTCATAATGTTGTGTATCCTGAAGTTATCACACATAAAGTAGAAACAAGAGCTTGCTCTTGATGAACCGGGGTCGTTTTGTGTTAGTAAGGAATTGATGACTCTGATCGAAGTGGTGCCGTTTTGTAATTACTTCTTCATTAACAGCTTTGAAGAAACGATGCCGTATCACTTAGAGTATTTGGAGCCAGTTTCTGTTGCTAGTTAGTTCCACGTGTTTGAATGTGATTAGTAGTTAGCTTTAACTGTTTTTCCCTCTAATTCAAGGGAGGCAGTTATTCTATTTTCTTCCTTTTCCTTCTTTTGATCCTTGTATATAAGGGTGTAGATATTTTATCTATTCACTCAGTTGCTTGTATTTCCATTCTTCAACCAATAAAATTTGAGTTCTATTTAGAAAGCGAGAGTTCTATAAGATTTTACAAAACTAGTTTATTACATGACAGTCTTGTATATATAAAATACTACCTTTGTTGATCACAGAAAGGTAGGACAATTGGAAAAGAAAAAACACAAAAAGATTAAATTACACTAGCATATCTCTCTCTCTCTCCCTCCATTATTGTCTTCCTCTCAACTAGGGGTGGCAAATAGGTGGGTTGGGTCATAAATGGATTGGGTGTATAATTATCCATTTATCCATTTATGACCCGCTTATATATAAATTAATTATCCATTACCTGTTCAACCCATTTAATTAGTAATCCACCCATTTAACCTAATATGACCCAAATAAATAAATAACTTGTTAAAAACTTTAAAAACAAAAATTAAAAAGTTCAAAAATCAATTTTCCTATCCTTTCCTTTCATTTTCATTCACAAAATTCATTTCTCAGCAACCAAACAAAGCCACACAGATAAAAAAAAAAAAAAAAAAAAAAAAGACTTTTTTCTTCTCTGTGCTGCTTCATCTCCTTCAACATCACTCTTCCACTCTCCCTAAAACTCTCTGAAACTCACCACGTTCCTCTTCCTAACCCTATCAAAATCAACAACTCCATCCCCATCCTCCACCTCCGCCACAATCGCATTCCTTATCGCCGACAAATCGATCAGAAGCCGCGACCTCAGAGTCCACTTTTCCAGAACATTCTTACTGAAATCCGGCGATGAGTATGCCCGTTGGAACTCTGAAAGCTTCAGCTGGAGCCTCTTCACGAAATCGATCTCCAGCAGAGAAAACGAAGTTGTAGCCGAGTTGAAGAAATTATTGAGCTCTCGGTTGAACGACGTTGCTAAGTTCTTGAACGAGTTGGCTCGGTGGCGCATGAGTTGGATATCCGTGTCCGTCGAGTCACGAATCTCTCGCCAACCTTTGGAGGAGAACGCACTCGAATTCGACGAAGAAGAAGACGATGTCATTGCTCGATTCTCGTTGTCCATGGCTGACTCTAAAAAAGCTGATTTTTCTCTTCGTTCTTTGAAAATTTTTAGGACTTGAAAGAATTGAATTCTCTCTCTCTCTCTCTCTCTCTCTCTCTTTGTGGGAAAATATTTAGAAATATGAGGGAAGTGTTTGTGTGTCCACATCATCATCTCCACATAGTGAGAAAATCTGAGGTGCTAAACAACTGGTGCTAAATGGTCCAGGAGGACCATGACACTTAGTGCCCGTTTGGTACATGTGTTTAAAAACTGAAAATTGTTGTTTAAAAACATTTGTGGAAATACGTGTGGGTGAAAAAGTGTGTTGAAATGCGTGAAATGTTGTTTAAAAACTGAAAATTGTTGTTTAAAAACACAAACCAAACACCCCCTTATTGTTTGGGAAAGTGTTTGGTTTATCAGAAAATGTGAGGGAGAGTGAGATTTATTTAAGTTTTAAATTTTAGAAGGGTTTAGTGGGTTTATTTAATTTTAAATTTTAGATGAGTTTAGTGGGTATTAGTGGATTTATCCATTTAGACCCAGCTAATTAATTAACCAAATGGGTCTTTATCCATTTAACTCAAATACTCAAATGAGTTAGGTTAAGACTTATCCAAATAAGGTGGGTAATGGGCGGGTTCATGGATATGGGTAAAAATTGCCACCCCTACTCTCAACAAAGGCCGAATAAAAAGAGGCAAGAAAAGGGTTATGTTCCCATGTTCATTGCGCCAAATCACACTACTGAGCAAAATAGTAGGGATGAAACCAATAAATTGTACGTTGGGGTCAAGAAAATTTAAAACTAAATTAATACATGAAAAATAATACCAGTTTCATTTTTTAAAATAGAAACACTAATATCGATTAAATATTTAACAAAACATAAACAAAATAAAAGATATAAATGATGTCTATCATTTTAGTAAAAAAAAAAAAAAATCAACTTAAACATGATGATATATCAAATGGAAAAATACATTCCTTTTTAAGTCCTATAAATAACTGAAAGCTTAAATTTGTGTGAAAACACAAGAGCAGTTTAAACCCTCAAATTAAAAATTACGGCTTCGTTGATTTTACTTTAATTTAAACTAAGTGCGGAATAGAGTAAATGTGAGCAAACAAAAAATATAACTACTCTAAGCCATATTCATCAAATATCAGCAATAAAATGAAAAATAAAAGAGTAGGGAAGAAGAATGCAAACACAAGATAACATGTCGATGTGTTATTGAAGAGGAAACCGAAGGACTTGGCTAAAAATCTCTCCGTAGCCCTCCAAGCGGTAAATCGATCTACTAGAAAATGAGTTGGAGTATACGAATAACAAAAGACCCTCAAAGCCTAGTCTACCCCTTGTACTTGAGCCCTCCAAGCGATCTTGCTACCAACTGACTTGATGAATCTTTGTCTTCTCTAGCTCTCTGGATCACGCAATTCAGCCCAATTGTATCCACCAAACAAATGGCTTCTTCCAATGCTTCCTAGAGGGACCAAAACCTCACTTTACACTCAGGATGAGTGTAGCAAGTGTTTGAGCTATCAACCTCTCAAGGATTTGGATATGGCGAGGTAGGAGTTGAGGAAAACCACAATGGATTGTGTAAAGGATTGTGGGTATGACAATCTCTAACTCTCAAGGGTTGTGGCTAGAATTTTGTCTCTGAAAGCACTTCTCTCAATATGTGGGCAATGTGGGTATATATAGTGTGGGTAGAGACATGTTGTATCAGATATGACAAAATAACAAAACAAAATGTTTTGCGGGTATCTCGTGGGAAGGCCTTACTCACGAAATACTCGCAAAAACTAGATGTCACCATTTGTCATGACTCTTCGTATTCCAGTCACGTGTTGAGCACATGGCTTCACTTTGCAGGAAGTCTTCTCACGAGCTACCCGCGAAAACTCCTTTGATCTTCAATGATATTTTGAGTCTTCACACTCTCTCTCATACACAACCCATACAAAAAAATCCCACATAAAATACAAGGTACATAAAATTGAACAAAATTACAATCAACTTTGGTACGGAATAAAAGCCAACATAAAATAGTTTTAAATCACAACTTTACAATAACATATAATTAATTTTGTTCTAAATGTTGTAACAATTTTCCTTTTGTTGTACAAAATCAAAGAATCTATTATAAAAACATTTTTCATTTTGTTGCAAAACCTAATTCGATAATATTTGTGACTGAAAATACTTGTTTTGTAATTGAGAAAATTGAAAAACAAATTGGGAGTAGCTGAAATTAATAGAACTTGGTTTTGAAATTGCTCGTAGTCCTTTCTAGTCATTGGCATAATTCAAAAGTGTTAAGTTCTAAAAGTTTAGAATAATTGGCAAACTGTGAGCACAAACTTGTCTAAATATAGATTCCTAGATCTATAGGTTTGATTAGACAATGCTCAAGATGTTATAAGTCAAAATACAAGAATATACAAGTTGCAGAAAGAAGAATTCGAAACTTGCTAGGTTGGACCGATTGAAAATCAAGCTTGACCGATTGAAAATTGTAGACAAGATTTTTCTACAGAATTTTAAATCAGACCCAAGCCCACGAAAATGTTTAGGATTTCAATCCAACTCTCCTAAGTATAAAAGGAAAACCTTAATTACGTTTTCATAAATCTGAGAAGACTTTGGAGGTGCTCTTGTGAGATCTAAAAGGTATTGTGCATTCCTCTTTGAAAGTCACTACCGAAAATCATTCTCATATCATTAGATTTGGTAGATCTAAAGTTGTTGCTACAAAGATCAACAACTGAAGGTGATCTGAAATCTTTGAGTTGGGATCTCAAAGTCACAAGCGTGGGTTCTTGTGTTGTAGTAAATCCAAGAAGAGAAGGAGTCTATGGATTCGGAGCTTGCACATTGTTGTGTCAGTAAGTTACTACTTGAGATAGCAATAGATTTAGGATTAAATCTGATTGTAAAAACTTCAATTATCTTATAGTGGATTTGCTTTACCTTGAGAATAGTTAAGTCAAATCCTCTCTAGGTTTTTACCTTGAAACGGTTCGTTTCATTGGTTTTCCTGTGTTATTATATCGTGGTGTTATTTACTTTTCCGCTGCTCCACATGATATGATTTATTATTATTTAACCTAGATTTGAATAATTAAGTTAAGTAATTACTTGGCTAATATATTAGGTTAAACAATCTGGTTTAAGGAGTCTAAACAGAACAAACAAAAAGATTTAACAAATTTTGAACTCCAAATATCTAACTATATCATGCTAATAATGATGAAATTTCATTTTGAACATTAGTATTTCATGATTTGTGAATTTTTACAAATAAAATTTGTTTAATCAAACAAATATTAAAAATTATGAAAAGATTTACGTACCTCTCCAAAATCTAAAGCTAAATTAAGTATAAGGAACTCCATTTTATGTTCACAAAACAAGTTATTGAAAATTTATTGCAGCTTACCGGTAGGGGAAAAAAACCCTCCAAATAATCCCTTACGTAGAGATAGTCAACATAGTAGAACCCAAATTATTTCCAAAATCCCAAACTTTTAATTTTTGATGCCAAATAAGCCAACCACCAAAATGTCGTACGAGCATATATAGTTATAATGTATAATTTATTTGCATTTTTTTTTCTTAAAGGGAAATAGTTTATTTATTTATTGTTTTGTGTTTTTACAATTAAGGGATTTGTTTTTGTTTTGTTAGTAACAATTGACTGGTCATATATACATGAGCTAGATGCATTTTAATTTGTAGCTTTTTAGGGCTCATTTTCAAGTTTTAGAGCTGAGGTAAGAATGAATCTTTTGAACCAAAAAAATATTTAAATATTATTATTAAACTGTGATACTTCAAATTAATTGGATATTGAATAAGTGTGAATTGTGGGAAACGTATTGAGTTTCACATCATACATTTAATGGTATGATAGGAACTTTATTAAAAATAACATAGAGCCTCCTCAATTAATGGTTTGTAGTGGATTCCAATTAGTTCAACTAATAAAGTTTTTAATGATAAAGAATTATCATTAAAAGCGGACACTATAGATTGAAGCTTTCTTTAAAATAAATAAATTAATTAATTAAAAAAAAAAATACATAGAGCCTCTTCAATTATGACTCGACTAGTGCTTTGGGGCTATAACC
The DNA here is from genome assembly GCA_023055345.1 of Quercus wislizeni. NCBI lineage: Eukaryota > Viridiplantae > Streptophyta > Magnoliopsida > Fagales > Fagaceae > Quercus > Quercus wislizeni. The sequence goes on along the minus strand of JALGQJ010000005.1, from coordinate 3,221,149 downwards.
CACATACATACTAATGTTTAAATAATATAAGAACCAAACCTCTAACACACGTACGGTGTGGTCGCCTACTCACAAAATTCCATCCATTTGACATGAGCACTTTTGCATTCACTAGGGGAGGACATGGAAGAAAAAAGAGAAGAAAAAGAAAAGCAGATTCTAATTTCTAATTTCTAAGATTCTCAAAAAGATTCTAATTTCTAAGGCTGCTACTATCAACTGGGGTTGCTGGTGGTATCCTTGCAGATTCTTGAACCTGAGATCATAACCTTATATCACGATTCTCACAATTAAATTCTAAGAATAAATTCCCATTATCATAAATTTCGTTTCCCAAAATTCTATCACATTTCACTATAATTTTAGATTCTATTCTCACAGCCACCAATCCAAATGTTAAATGAAAAGTGTATACATGAAAGGCTAGAAGCTTTTGTGAAATTCTTTTAAGTTTGGCTATAAATACCTCAACCACATTGCGTAATTCAAATATCAAATAGTCAGTGCTGGTTATTTAAGCTTCATGCATGAAGAGACAGTGAGTGAATTTGAGCCAAGGATGACTTGCTCATATATGGAGTAAGCAATATGCTTTCTTTTTGTCTTCTGAGCAAGTTCTCCTTGGCTCTACTTCACCCTCTTTTGTCTCAAGAGACACTATCGATTGTAGCCAATCCTAAGCGCACACACACAGTGGTTGTTATTCTAATAGCCATTATGCAGAGTTTTCTAATCTTATGGAGCATATAAAGTCTGGTTTAGATAGGTTTTACCTTGGCTGATAATTAAATAGAGACGCACTAGCGTTGGTTGATATGATTGATGTATTGCAAAAAAAAAGGTTCTAAAAAACACGATCTATAATGAATTTATATGTTAATTAAATTTAAAAATAAAAAATAAATAAGAAGAAGAGGAGAGAAAGCCCACGAAATTTATTGGTTCTTTTGTGGAGAAATTTTCTTTCATATTATTTGCGAAGGAAAATTAAAAGGGCATTGCAAAAAGTGCATTATTTTTAAGGAGTGGAAAAAAAATTTCCCCCCTAAATTAATATTAAACTATTTCGGATGGCCAACGTAAGCATTATTAATTAAGTACAAAACTATTTCTAGGGAAACTTTTCCACCATTTTATTTACAGAGTCCAACGAGGGCTTGGCTCAGCTGGTAAGGTTCGAACACTTCGTCTAACTCACCTAGGTTCGAGTCCCGCTGCCAGCAGGCTTTTGTTTGGTGGGCATCCTTAGTGGGGTTGACCCCCCACACAGGCTGGTAAAGGTAGTTTCGGGTACGAAAGGCTCCATATTCTATCGGCTGCCACCTGGCGTCCTGCCCAGGGGTTAAATATAACCATAAACACCTCCATTTTACTTTCTCAAAAAAAAAAAAAAAAAATTTATTTACAGAAAATAACTCTTACACGCCATATAAAGTATGTAATAGCCGAATTTTTTTATTTTTTTATTTGAGAAACTGGTAAGGGAATTTTAATAAAGTAAATCAAACTAAAAAAAGTCATCCAAATCACGTGGTAGATCTTCCAATCACACTTTAGTATCAATAGATAAAACTACTTTATGAGTTAGGACATGAGCTAACTTATTACCCTCACATCTAACATGAACAATACTACAGCAAGGTAAAGAAGAAGTTCTTTATTTACTATGGATAATAAAAAACTTACTACCGACAATAATAACCATACAGTAACTTTTTCAAGGGAATTAATGGCACCAAATATTTCTGTAACTATAAATAGAAGTTCTCACTATTAAAGTTGAAGTATTTTTGGGGGCCTTATTTGTCAATCTCAGGTATTTAGTAAAAATATCAAATTAATAATGATTTGTGAGGGCCATATTTGTCAATCTCACTACAAATTTAATAATGAATTTTTTTTTTTTTGGGTGTTTTTTGGGGGCATGGATAGACCATAGGTCCCTGCCAAAAATCTGCAAAATCTGAAACCTTTTGGTATGATTTATTGGTGTCATATTTTTACAAGCTACATTCATATATAACCCTTGAAAAAAAAATGATATTTTCTGATATTATTTATTTGTATGAGTTAAATTCATAACTCTAGAAAAAAGTGCATTTTTTGTTGTTATTTTTTTAGAAGAAAGAAAATAAAGCATCTTATTCATCATTGATACAACTAGTCAAGGAAAATGTCATTTACCTATAATGATGCCTACTCAAATTCTCCTTTATAATTCTCCAAACTTAACCTAAAATCTATTATACATAAAGTCCATTACTTAATTAAGGGTGCCCAAAATAATATGCTTGGCTATTCTAAGGTATTTTCAGTGATATATGATCATTTCCAAAGATCCTCAAAATAAAGGATTCCTAATGTGAAGAACTACTAAAGTCTACTAAAAATTAATCCTCATATCATAAATAATTAAAAATTCATATAATAACCAATTAATGTTTAGATCTACAACAATTCAATTAAAAATCCCTACTAAATTGTCGTATATCATGTGAAAATTTCCAACAAAAAAAAAATAAAGAAAAAAGCAAAAAAAATCAGTTTAATGGATTAACTATTTTAAACCTTTAGATCAACATGCTTACCTCAAGAATCTCCAAGCCTCATTTCTTGAAAATTGTTAGGTGGTTTCTCTCTAGGCTTATCTGAGTTGGAAACAACTAATGAGTTTAAGATCTTACTCCAATATACATAAACACTTCACATTTAAGTTCACACCCTCTCTAAATTGAGAGTTAATGTGTTTAGTAGCATGGTTTTGAAATCCAGACCATTCAATGTACCGTAAAAAGAAGAGGTTAAAGGTTTTTGAGGTTGGACTAGGGTTGAACCAAGATCGAACCGTGATGACGTCATAATTAATTTAATAATTATTTAAAAAATAATCAAATATATTAAATTAGTAGAAATTGAAATTTTGACTAAAATAAATATAAATAATTTTATATGTGTATACACTTAACATTTTTGTTGGAGCTAGCTCTTAAGTCATTAAAAATTTCATTTGAGTACCCAATAATTTTTACTTTTAATTTTATGAGACCCATAAAATAGTTAAGAGAGAAATTGGTCTGTCTGCCCTGGGCCAAGCCTATTTGACAACCCAATCAAAAAAAATTTTATGCCCAAGCCCATTTGAATAGTCCACCACTTATGAATTAAAAAAAATATATATATATATAGGAATCCTATAGGATGCTTGCCTATTTAAAAATGGGTTAAATACAAAAGCTAAAGTGCTTGATAGTAAAGTATTGGTGGTTGACAGTAAAGCAAATATTAGTGGCTAAGTTGAAGTAGTAAAGAAGGAGACTCCATTTACCAAAAAAGAAGAAGACTCTAGCGGGAAAATTGTAGAAACATTATCGTCAAAAACACAGAGGGAGAGAGTAGAAAGAGTGCGAGCGAGACAGAGAAGAAGAATAGGAAGATGGGGGTGCAATCTCAAGTCTGATAGCATGTCACGGTGGTTGAAGTTTCAGCCTTCAACAGTGGCAGTAAGCCTGTAAGTACCAAAAATTTTTCAGAAAAAAAAAAACCTTTAACGGTCTGACCTGTAAGAACCGTTTATGGTTTGAAACCCGAAAGGTTGAACTACGGTTGGCATGGTTCACTGACTTTCTTGCGTAGGCCGGTTCTTGGAGTTTAAAGAACCCTTTTGATGAACGGTTTTCGGTTAATCCGGTCGGATCGTACAGTTCGGTCCAGGTTTAACAACCTTGTTTAGTAGTCGTGAGATAGTTTGTCGAAGTGACAGAAGTTTATAGAACAACGATTCGCAATGGCCTAGTATCAACTAGAAGTCTACATTTCCATGATCAAGATTGTTAGGTTCTAAAAGTTTAAAACAATTGGTAAACCGTGAACACAAACTTGTCTAGGTATAGATCTTAGAGTCTATAGGATTTATTAGACATTACTCAAGGTGTTACAATTTAGAACACAAGAACATACAAGCTGCAGAAAGAAGAATTTGAAATATGCCAGGTTCGACTAATTGAGACTATGGTTCGACCGATTGAGATGCGAATTCTGTAGATTTTAATTTTGGCCCAAGAGTCCATAAGCCCAGTAAGTGATTAGGGTTTCAGATCTATTTCACATAATATTTAAAGAAAACTCTAAGACACATTTTGTTATGATTTTTGGAGATGCTCTTGTGAAATTTAAAAGGTGTTGTGCCTTTTCCTTTCAAAGTCATTTCCAGAAATCATTCTCATACCATTAGAATTGGTAGATCTAAAGTTGTTGCTACAAGATCAACAACTGCTGATGATCTAAACCTTTGAGTGTGATCTCAAAGTCACAAACAGGGAGTTTGTGTTAAGCAAATCCAAGATAGAAGAGTCAGTGGAGTCGGAGTTACACGTGGTCGTGTTAGTAAGTTCTACTTGAGGTGCTTTAGATATAGAGTTTAAATCTATTGTAATCTTCCATTCTATCATACTTGATTTATTTACCTTGAGGATAGTTAGGTTAAATCCTCCCCAAGTTTTTACCTTGAAACGGTTTGTTTCATTAGTTTTTCTAGGTCATCATATTACTGTCTTCTCTACTTTTCTGCACCAAGTAATACGTTTGCATGTGTTTGACCTAGATCTCATAATTAACCTAAGTATAAATACTTGGCTAATTCATTAGGTTAAACTAATTTGTTTTTTAATGGATCTAAACAAACAAACAAAGACAAATCACCATGATTGATAAGCTCAACCATTAAGTTTATATATGTTAATGTCTAATTATATTAAATCCTCTCAAGGTTTTTACCTTGAAACGGTTTGTTTCATTAGTTTTCTTGGGTCATCATATTACTGTCTTCTCTACTTTTTTGCACCAAGTAATATGTTTGCATGTGTTTGACCTAGATCTCATAATTAACCTAAGTAAATACTTGACTAATTCATTAGGTTAAACTAATTTGTTTTTTAATGGATCTAAACAAACAAACAAAGACAAATCACCATGATTGATAAGCTCAACCATTAAGTCTATATACGTTAATGTCTAATTAGGTGAACAACTCGCGATTTCATCATTGACTACGAACTAGCATTTATTAGTTAACAAAGAACTTTTTATGTAGATATTCTATATATGAATCTCATTCCCATATCTGAATCAAATATGGATCATATATAATGTCCAATATTCATATAATAAAACATTTTATAAATTTGACACAACTATAATGCAAAAACTAAGTTTAGCAAATAAATAAATTTGACAAAAATGATATGGTTACAATGGTAAACCCTGATAAGGAAAACAAGAACAGGTGGTTTGAAGGTACCACCAACTTGAAGAATTCCATAATAGAATGGAAGTTTATGATACAATAATATAAACTCGATTATCCTAGTATTGCTACCTACAATAAAACTTACGTTACGCAACAGCTCCAATCCAGTTGGTCTCTTCTACCCCGTGAATCTTTTTGGTGCACAAATACACAATTTGTGTCTAACACCACAACAACACTTTTGTTTGTAGTAGTTCTTGTCTTCTTGATCACACAATCTTCTTTGAAACATTCAATAGAGACCAAAGACGTTGCTTGCTACAAAACCCTTGGAGCACAGATGTCACGGTAGCTTCTCTAACTTGACAACGTTCTCTCTATTGTTATGATGACTTTATGAGACTTTAAATATGTCCTAAAACCCAAGTGCATGAACCACCAAGTGCAAGGCTAGCTCCATGCCTAAGATGAGAACAAAATTAAGGCCTTTTATATATATCTAAATATCAATTAATTCTACTTGCTTGTTTAGATGCAAAACTACTAATTATATTTTTGTTTCCAAGTTATCGAATGTCTTTTTTTAAAATTGATGATATAGTCAATTCACTTAATCTTTTGTTAAGATGTTATATTTATTAACTAGTAATTAGATACACATTTTTTTTTTTCAATTTTTTTTCACAAAATTTACTTTTCAATTTGTTCACAACTAGTGTGTGTGTCTATATATATATATATATAAAGCAACACTTATATTAGTATCAATAGAAAAGGTGAAGTTATATCTAATTTTTTTTAAAAAATTGTAAATATGATCACCTATATTGTAATTTTTTTTCTTCTTCATAAAACCTATGCTACCCTACCAGAAATTATGAATAACAGAATGAGGTATATCAAAAACAATGAATGACAATAAAAATAATGAATATGGACTTAAAGCTAAGTTAAACGAGGGTGATTAAATAACTCCATTTTATTATAAAACACTAGTTTCTTTCTTTGTCTCCATTTTACATAAAATGAAGATAAATTTTTTTTTTAATGTATTTTTATAATAGTGATATGTGTCACCAATTAAAAAAAAAAAAAACATTTATTAGGGGTACCAATCACATTCATTGCTAAATCACTTATTAGGTGGTTGATAAAAGTTATAGTAGTTTTAGAATTTTTTAATCTTTTAACCCATTGAGGCTTAAATAATACTCTTACAGGTAAAAATACATCTGTATTGATTAACAGTACTTAGGGGCCTTTTTACATTTGTGGGCTTAAGACAATTGCTTCACTGGCCTATAAAGTAGACTTGACCATGCCCAGTTGATTATGTTATCATGGGTCGTAGACTAAAAGGCCTGTAAAAATGAATCTTGACCGCTCCACTGGAATCAAGGTTCACTAAACCTCAATAAATTGAGCAACAGTTGTGGTAGTAGAAAATTGAGTTCTTGAGCTGATTTCTTGTGTCTCTAATATGGATTTCAACACATATCACTTGCCTATAGAGTAGAGCTGACCCTGCCCAGTTGATTTAGTTATCACGGGTCATAGACTAAAAGGCCTGTAAAAACAAATCTTGACTGCTCCACTGGATTCGAGGTTCACAAAACCTCGATAAACCGAGCAGCAGTTGAGGCAGTAGAAAACTGACTTCTTGAGTAGATCTTGACTTGAACTGATTCCTTGTGTCTTCAATATGAATTTCAATACACACATCACTTGCCTATATAGTAGAGCTGACCTTGCCCAGTTGATTTAGTTATCATAGGTCATAGACTAAAAGGCCTGTAAAAACGAATTTCTACTGCTCCACTGGAATTGAGGTTCACTAACGTCGATAAATCGAGCAGCAGTCGAGGCAATAGAAAATTGACTTCTTGAGCAAATCTTGAGCTAATTTCTCGTGTCTTCAATATGGATTTCAAAACACACATCTATACACTAAAATTTACAACTCAATTACATGAATAAGGTTTTTGAATATGGGTTTACCATCACTCAAAATGAATTTGACCCGAACAAAGTCATGTGACAAGTTGATGCCAACCTTGAGCTCGAGCATCTCGTAAGCAATCCTAGTAATAATATTCCATGCATTGGAACGAGACTTGCATTCATTGGGGGAGAGTTGACCAAAAAAAAAAATAGATTCTACTTTTTATGGCTTTTACTATCAACTAGGGTTACTGGGCATCAATAATTACAAGTAAAATGCCTTATCATGAACTGGGATGGGAAAACAATCTTGGTGTCCTTGCAAATTCTTGAATTTGAGTCATAGCCTTATCATGATTCTCAGAATTAAAATTTTAAGAATAAATTCCCATTAAAGTAAACTTCTTATCCCAAGAATGCTATCACGTTTACTATAATTTTAAATTCTATTCTCACTACTACTGTACCACCTAATCCAAATATCGAATGAGAAGACCATGTGGAAGGATAGAAGCTTTTGTGATATTCTTTTAAGTTTGCCTACAAATACCTCAATTGCATTGCATAATTCAAATATCAAATAGTCAATGCTGCTTATCTAAGCATCATGCATGAACAGGGGTGTAACCAGAAAATTGTACTTGGAGGGCCGAATTGTAGTATCAATATATTAACCATAGTTCATATTGAATACAAAATTATTTACTTTGATATATTGTTATATTTTTAAATATTAATGAACATACAAAAATTATATAGTTTATTATAGAAAAAAAAATCCAATAAAAGAACAGTTCACATCAAAATTATGCCCAACAATCTTTAATGGAATAAAGATAGCAATACAAAAATGTGAACAAAAAAAAAAATCTTAAATACCCTTATGCATATCACAACACACATAGTGGCAAAAGAAAGAAAGAAAGTTATACTAATGGTAAAATAACAATAATCATTGATAAAAGAGAGAGAAAAGAAAATGTACTTGCATATTCACTTCTTTAAAGAGTCAAAAAGATGATGTTGCACTAGGAAAAAAAAATGGATTAATAATTTTGGTTGAGATAGGAATTTTTGTGTTGAGAAGAAAGAAAATGGGGCAATGGGCTGGCACTAACAGCTACAACAAAGTCCCATAGGTACCTAAAGATGAAAAAATTTTGAAATTATGTTGGGAAATGGGTTGTCAATGGTGCTGGAGAGTGAGTTATTATCCATTGGATTAATTATAAATTTTTTGGACAATGGAGAAGATCAATTATTAGTCATTATCTTTTGGACTAACTATAAATCTTAGGAATAATTGGGGTGGACTGGTAATAAAGGTTGGAACAATTGAGGAGGCCAATTAAAAATCCATTGAACTAACTAGAAATCTTAGAAATAATTGGAGGGGCCGGTTCTAATTTTTTGAGAGGGCTATATCCTATTACTAGTATAGTTGTAGGAGAAAAAAAAATTTTTGGCCCCCCCAAGGAGCAATGTAGCTCCGCCCCTGCATGAAGATTGAAGAGACAATGAGTGAATTTGAGCCAAGGATGGCTTCCTCTGTTACTCATATTAATTTGTAGCAAGCAATTTGCTTTCTGTTGGCTTCGGAGCAAGTTCTCCTGGGCTCTACTTCACTCTCTTTTGTCTCAAGACACTCTCGATTGTGAGCCAAACTTTTTTTTTTTTTTTTTTGAAACCCAACTACACCAAAGAACCTCAGGACACACTAGACACTCTCGATTAATACAACTAGTCAAGGAAAATGATACTTATCTCTTATGATAATTTTTATGAAATTTGTTGAATGAGTTACAAATCTGAATGATTAAAGATTTTTATATATAATTTTTTAATGGACTTTTTGTTGAATATTTTGTTCATATGTTGTTGTTTGGCGTAATATTGTTGTTTGTGATATTTTTGCTGTTATTTGGACTAATTTTTATTGTTGTTATTTGGAAATTTTTTAAGGAGTCAAAGATTATATATATTTGAGGGGTCAAGATATATTTGTTGAACCAAATTCATGGAATTTTCAAGTCAAAGTGTCTAATGTTTTTTAGGGTAGACAAAACAAGTAATGTAAAAAGAAATTACGTATATATTTTTATTTTCAAGTCAAGCACTAAAGGTGTTCATAAGAACACCCTGACATCAATGTGGAGCTGCCTCTGGTCCTAAGGCCTAGAGTAGTCCTTCAAATATGCTAGAGTTAAAAACTGCTTAAGAGGAAATTACGGTTAAGCTTCAATTTGCTGGCCAAATCACGAGGAATATAGTCTAAAAACGGCATTTCTACTGTTTGACATCAATTGTCAACGACGTTTTCAATTTGGCATGTTTAATTAGTGGGTGTGTTGACATTTCTACAGTTTTGCTTGAGATAAGTAGGTAACTCTAAGTTAGGGTAATAATATTTCTTATCTCTTACATAACATGCAGGAGTAGGAGGCTACGGGTTCGATTTACTATGGATAATGGATGCATAAAATTTATTTTCCTATTAGAAAAACAGATATAACGGTGATTTGAACATGATTTATAGTAGCCTAAAATTTTCTTTGTAATGAAACAATTTTCTCTGTATAGAAAAGGATATCAATTTGGTTCTAAGTGGCAACTGTTGTGTATCGGAACAAAGAAAAAGAAAAAAAACAAAATTATAATGATTTGAATGTCATCTAACAAATAGAATTCCATTTTTCAGCTCAAGGTTTGTAATTAGCATCGTGCTTTAAATCTCACCGAATCGTCTGATCTATGTGATACATAGTGCCCTCAAACTATAGCTTGGTTGTTATTCAAATGTGTAGTAAGCTTTCCAGGCAAGAGAATCAATTTTGTACCAAAGATTGTTTTGATTTGGTTAGGGAAATGAAATATTTCGATACCATTGTACTGTTTTAGGATTATCATTATTTATATATTTCTATGGGTTTAGCTTACGTTCAATACTTTTTTAATAGGATGTGTCTTTTTATGTTAAATACACAATATCAAGTGGTAGTGAGTTTTAATCTCTACATTTTATTTAGTTAGTGAGTGATGTGACAGTTTCTTATTAAAACTAAAAGGAGATTTTAGTTAAAAAGATACTAGAGGTAAGCCAAACCCTATTTCTATACATTGTATTTATTTATGTAGGTATGAATTTATTAATTTTTATGTTCACTAACATAAAATTTAAAATTTACACATTTTACAAGCCTAAATAACCAATATATTAGCTTAAATAATATGTTTTTTAATATTTTTACACAATTTTTTAAAATTTTTATTTTTTTATTGTACCGACCGAAACCCAATATCGTGAACATCTGAAATATCTTAGATATAGCTGGTACAGGTGGTACAACCCGATATATTTATATTTTTGGGTACATTTTGGAGGAGTATCAGTATTGGTTGAATGACTGGTACAATATATTTCTTTGGTATGATATTGGCTCTCTTGATTCCAGTTCTCTAGTGACCCTAGGCCAAGATGTATTTCCTAAGGAGATCAGTGTAGCTGAGGTAGAATAGGCATCTTAGTTGTGCTACAACATTGATGTGGCCAAGATCTCTCTTTACTTTCCAAATATCCTTCTTCCTTCTTCTATTTTAAGTAAAAATATATAAATTTAAATAATAAACACCTTAGATTTGACTAATACATCATTTTTATTTTTAAAAATTCCCGTTAAACCATACATAACTTTTTTTTTTTTTAAAAGAAAGTTATACCATACATAACTTGTTAATTCAAAGTGGCAATTTTCTCTATAGAGAAAAGGATATCAATTTGGTTCTAAGTGGCAAATGTTATGTATAGGAAAAAAAATATTAATATGAATTGAATGTCATCTAACAATTAGAATTCTATTTTTCAGCTCAAGGTTTGAAATTAGAATCGGGCTTTAAATCTCACTGAATTTTCTGATCTATGTGACACACAGTGCTCTACAAACTATAGCTTAGTTTTTATTCAAACGTGTAGTAAGCTTTTCAGTCAAGGGAATCAATTTTGTACCAAAGACTATTTTGATTTGGTTAGGGAAGTGAAATATTTCAGAACCGGTGTACCATTTTAGGATTACCACTATTTATATATTTCTATACATTGTATTTATTTATGTAGGTATGAATTTATGAATTTTTATGTTTACTAACATAAAATTTGAAATTTACATATTTTACAAACCTAAGTAAATAATCAATATATTAGCTTAAACAATATGTTTTTTAATATGATTTTTTACAATATTTTTAACATTTTTTATTTTTTTATTGTACCAACTGAAACCCAATATTGTGAACCTCTTAAATATCTTTGATATAGCTAGTACAGGTGGTACAAACTGATATATTTTTTGGTACATTTTGGAGGAGTATTAGTATTGGTTGAATGATTGGCACAATATATTTCTTTCGTATGGTATTGGCTTCCTTGATTCCAGTTCTCTAGTGACCTTATGCCAAGATGTATTTCCTATGGAGATTAGTGTAGCTGAAGTAGAATAGGCATCATGGTTATGCTACAACATTGATGTGGCCATTATCTCTCTTTACTTTCCAAAAATCCTTCTGCCTTCTTCTATTTTAAGTAAAAATATAAAAATTTATGTATAAATTTAAATAATGAACACCTTAGATTTTCTTTTTTGAAAGTGAACTCAGATTTCATTCATTCATTAAAACAGCACGAATCAAAATACAAAGCTTCTTGAGCAGGTGGTAGGGACTTTTCCAACCAAACCTGTTCATCGACTACTTGTCTAGCATATTTGGCCAACGAATGGGCAATAGAATTAGCGGTACGTTTAACATAACTAACAGACCAAACTCTAAAGCTTGCTACCAGGCAGTGGATATCTCCATAGATGTGACCCAGACATGAATTATTCGCCCCGTTCGACTGGATGGACCGCATGACTCCAATGTTATCTCCTTCCAAAACCACCTCCGTGAAGCCCGAATCTAAAGCAAACTCCAATGCCTTACACCCTGCCAATACCTCGGCCTCCTTATTGTCGATCACCGGTAGCCCCTTAGCAGACAAAGCCGCCATGACTTTTCCCTTGTCATTCCAGATGACCACTCCAAAACCCGAGGCCTTAATATCAACAAACACCGTCGCATCGAAGTTTATTTTGTATTGGAACCCAGTAGGTCGCGTCCATGTCTGCACTGCCACAGACCGACTCGGTATAGCAAGCTACACCTGAGCATCTTGAAATTCCTCCAACAAGTCAGTAGCTTGTTGCACCAGCTTGTTTGGGTCCTGTAAGGTTCCTCCATGAACAATGGTGTTCCGTTGGTTCTATATAACCCAGCACAACACCAGAAATAGTTCCATCTCTTCGTTCATCAACTTGAGCATCATCTCTTCCATCAAATTGAGAAAACTGACCTGACCACTCCCACTCTTCTGTAACTGAGTCTGACTTCCAGCCCAAACATCACTGGCCACAGCACACTCCCATAATACATGCAACACCGACTTCGATCCTTGCTTACATAGCTGACAAGTTTCTTCCTTCAAAATTTGGCATTTTGCCAGATTTTCTCCTGTTGGTAGTATCTCATGACCTACCCTCCACCCAAAAATTTTAACTTTGTTGGGTATACGAAGCTTCCATAACCTTGACCAAATCGGGCTGTTGGTGTTCGACTCCGAGCATTCTTCACAATCAGGCATTTCCTTTTGCACCAACCTAGCAATGTGGTAGCCTAACCTTACCGAGTATTCCCCATCCTTTTTAGGCATCCACAATATGGAATCTGATAGATGCCGTTTGCTCAAGGGAATGAAGTATATAGCTTTTGCTTCCTCCCTATGAAACATGCTTCCAATTCTCTCCCTATCCCAGTCATGGCATGTCCAGTTTGTAAGATCACAAACCCATAGCTCCCTATCCACCTTAGATGGCATATGTAATATCCTATTCGTAGTATAATTTGGAATCCATTTATCCTGCAATGCCCATATAGAAGATCCATCCCCCACCCTCCAACAACAACCCTTCTTCAAGATTAGTTGGGTTACCATGAGACTCTTCCAAACAAAAGAGCTGTTTGGTACATCCTTAGCCTCCAAAAAACTGCAATGTGGGAAGTACTTCGCTTTGAAACATCCATATAACAGTGAATCTTTTTCCTGCAATAGACGTCACCCTTGTTTGGCCAACATAGCTAAGTTGAACAACCTTATGTCACAAAAACCCATTCCTCCTTCCTTTTTGGGTCGACATAATGCACTCCAACTCTTCCAATGGATTTTTCTCTGGTTACCCACTTGCCCCCACCAAAACCTTGCTCACATAGCATTAAGATAATTACATAACTTTACCGATAACTGGAAGACCCATAGTATATGTAGGAATGGATTGTGCCACCACCTTTATTAGAACTTCCTTCCCCGCTTTAGATAAAAGTTGTCCTTTCCAACCCTGAGTCTTCTTCCATACTCGGTCCTTCAACAAGGAAAATGTTTGATACTTAGATCTCCCAACCAAAGTAGGTAGCCCCAAATAAGTATCAAACCTGTCCACCTCCCTCACTCCCAAAACCATCTTCATGTTATCCCTCTGCTCCCTTGTTATGTTGCTGCTAAAATAAACTGATGATTTTTCAAAGTTGATACATTGTCCAGATGCATCAGCATAAGTCTGTAACACCTCTGAAACAAACTGCACTTCTTCTTGATTAGCCCTACAAAATAAGAGGGAATCATCTGCAAATAACAAATGTGAAATGGTAGGTGCTCTACTGCAAATGGACACTCCATGAAGCCTTCCTTCCTCCTGTGCTTTGGCTAGCAAAGATGAGAACCCTTCTGCACATAAAAAAAAATAAATAAGGAGATAAAGGATCTCCTTGGTGGAGACCTCTTAAGGGACAAATGTTCCCATAAGCCTTTCCATTAATTCGAATAGAGAAAGAGGAGGAAGTCACATAGCTCATCACCCTATCAACCCACATATCAGAAAGTCCCAGTTTAAGCATAATACCCTTAAGAAAATCCCACTCCAGTCGATCATAAGTTTTGCTAATATCCAGTTTTAAGGCTAGAGAACCTCTTTTACCAGATCTTTTATTATGCATAGAATGCAAGGACTCATAGGCCACCAACACATTATCAGTAATCAGGTGTCCAGGGACAAAGGCACTCTATGATGGAGATATTAGATGGGGGAGAATAGTCTTCAATCTATTAGCCAAAACTTTTGAAATAACTTTGTAAATCACATTACAGAGACTAATAGGCCTATAGTCTGATATTTTCTTGGGCTCTTTCATCTTTAGAATGAGCACAATATGAGTGTAATTTATATCAAGCGACATTAAACTAGAATTTAAAAAATCTAACACAGCAGCAGTCACATTATCACCCACTATATGCCAAAATTTTTGGTAAAAAAGAGTATTCATATCATCTGGTCTAGGCGCCTTTGTTGGTCCCATCTGGAACAACGCCGCTTTGATTTCATTAGCACTGTACTCTCTGGACAAATACTCCTACATCTCTGAGGTTAGTTTAAGAGGCACTATGTTAAGACATTCCTCCATCCGGTTACACCCACCTGACCTGAACATATTCTCAAAATATGAAATTGCCACCCTTGTTATATCCTCAGTTTCCTCCACCCAATTTTGTTGCTGATCTCTAATACCTTTTATAAAATTCTTTCGGCATCTTTGGGAGGCTTTGGAATGAAAAAACTTGGTGTTTTTATCACCATATTTAAGCCACGGAATGCGAGAACGTTGGTGCCTATAAATTTCTTGCTTGAGAAGGAGTTCATCTAACTGCTTACTAACCTCCAAAAATTCGGCCCTGCTTTCTCAGTGGTTTCCCTTATATTCAGATATTCAACCTGCTTTTGTAACTTTATTTTCTCCACATCCGAATGTGTTTTTATTGCACCCCACGCCTGAAGGTCAGCACCACAGTATGCTATTTTCTCATGAACAATAGATAAGGCTAAACCTGAACCACCCCTAGCTGTCCATGCCTCATCAACCTGTCTTTCATAATCTTCCCAAAGTAACCAAGCCTCCTTAAACTTGAAACCACGTGCTCCTTGAGACCTGAATCTTTGATCTATTCGGGTTTGCAAGACAAGCAGAAGATGGTCTGAAGCGTGAGAATGGAGATGAGTTATTGTACTAACTGGGAATCTATCCCTCTAACCCGTATTTGCCACTACCCTATCCAGTCTTTCTTTTGTGTTGGACTCTCCTAGCCTTTTGTTATTCCAAGTGAACTGATAACCACTAAATCCAATATCAATTAACTTACATATCTCCAATGTTGAACCAAACCCCTCCATCTACTTGTATAGAGGTGGGTGCTTGCTCTTTTTCTCAGATGCAAATAGAATTGCATTGAAGTCGCCCATGCAAAGCTAGGGACCCTGAACCAACATGGCAAGATGTGATAAAAGGGCCCAAGACTTACATTTTTTACTAGCTTCAGGCCAGCCATAAAAAGCAGGTTAAGTGCCACTCAAAACCATCCTCCTCCACCACCTTAGCCAAAATATGATTCTTAGTATAGTTTATCACATCCAGTTTAATATCTGATTTCCACAGTAGAGCTAGACCTCCCCTTGAATTCAGCTTCTTCACTATCAATGCTTACCAAACCCTTTCTTGTCCAGTCGTGTCTCCATTAAAAAACACACTGTGGGAGCTTGATCCTTCAATAATTTTCGAAGGCTTCGAATTGTCCAAGGGTTCCCAAGCCCTTGGCAATTCCAGCTTAGCAACCTTATTATGATCAGTAAGGGTGCTCAAGCACCCCCGCCGTTTCTTTTAGATCAACCTGAATCTTCTCCCGTTTCCTCAAGTGAAGCTCTGACTCTGAAGCCACATCCATACCTTCCTGATACAAGCCTCTCTTCCCTAGCACCTGGGCTTGAATTCCCTTCCTTATAGACCATTCAGGCTAATCTTGTCCAAGTGGGCCTTGTTTTAGAAGTCTTTGGCCCATTTAATTCCATCCTCTCCACGTGCACAGACCCATGCAAAGAAACGTTACCCTCATCTTTTGAATTTAAACCCATGTGCACTTCCTCATGTATTGGCATTATCTCCCTTGAACCGTCCATCAAATCAGTTGGAGTTAATTCCATATACATTTCTGTCCTTCCCATAAAAACTAGAGCATAATCCCCATCTTCTCGAGCGTTACCGGAATTATCGCTCTTTCCTTTCTCACATATCTCCGTTGCACTAGGGTTTGCATGATCAACTTCTTCAGCCGTCGCCATACCTAACCCCTCGGACTGAATGTTTTCTTTCTCTGGCACCGTGTCGCCCCGACCAGACTTGGTTCGTTCCATTCGTTGTCTTCCCCTACTAGCCTTCAACCATTCTCCATACTGAAGTCGCACTTCCTTCCTCGATTTCATCAACCTAAAATAAATGGCATAGTGCTTGATATCATGGCCTAACAAACCACAATAATGGCAAAACATTGGCAATCTCTCATACCTGAAAGTAGTCCACGTCTTTTGGCTGTTTGAGCCAGCCAGGAATCCCCCTCGATGAATCGGTTTGGCTATAGGAATGGCCACTTTAACCCTCATGAACAAATTATGCCCATCCTTGTTATGCCTCTTCTCCACCTCTTCTACCACCCCCATACGTTTGCCAATCTCTGTCGCAACAATGGGACTGACCATATCAAATGGCGCATCCCAAATCTACACCCATAAGGATACCGATTTATACCGGACATTCTTTGCCGCCATACCTAGTTGCCATTTGTGTAACATTAGAACCCGGTTATCGAAAGTCCATGGGCCTTCCTTGAACACTCGCTCCATATCAAACACTGTCTTGAATTTGAATTGAAATAGGTTTGACCCTACTTCAACAATGTGGATCCCTTCATCCATTCCCCAAGCTCTTTGTAAAGTGTCTTGCGCTGCCTCTTATTAAATGGCTTACAAGTAAGAAACTTTCCAATCAAACTCAAAACACAGCTCTCAATTTCTTCCTTACGCCCCTCGTTTGGGAGCGTAATAATTTCTTCTTCCTCCAATGTCAGCTTCATATTCTCCAAACTATCTATAACGTCCTCAACCATGGTGAACTAAATCTAAAGGAAAGAAAAAATAGAGGCAGACCCTTAGGAAATCTAAGGGAGGGAAGAGTCTCGTATTAGAACGAGAGAGAGAGCTCCTAGGACAGGAGAGAGAATTTATTGTTTATTTTTTGTAAATAACTTCCTGCACAAAAATTAAAACCACCTTAGATTTTACTAATATACATCATTTTAAAAAAAAAAAAAAAAATTTCTGTTAAACCATACATAACTTTTTTTAAAGAAAATTATACCATACATAACTTATTAATTCAAAGTGGCAATTTTCTCTGTAGAGAAAAGGATATCAATTTGGTTCTAAGTGGCAACTGTTGTGTATTGGAACAATATATATATATATATATATATATATATATATATATATATATATAATGATTTGAATGTCATCTAACAAATAGAATTCCATTTTTTAGCTCAAGGTTTGTAATTTGCATCGGGCTTTAAATCTCACCAAATCGTCTAATCTATGTGATACATAGTGCCCTACAAAATATAGCTCAGTTGTTATTCAAACGTGTAGTAAGCTTTCCAGTCAAGGGAATCAATTTTGTACCAAAGATTGTTTCGATTTGGTTAGAGAAGCGAAATATTTCGGTACTGGTGTATCGTTTTAGGATTACTACTATTTATATATTTCTATACATTGTATTTATTTATGTAGGTATGAATTTATTAATTTTTATGTTTACTAACATAAAATTTAAAATTTACATATTTTACAAGCCTTAATATTAGCCTAACTATATCAACCAATATATTAGCTTAAACAATATGTTTTTTAATTATTTTTTTTCAAATTTTTAACATTTTTTATTTTTATTTTTTTTTATTGTACCAACTGAAACCCAATACCGTGAAACATCTAAAATATCTCTAATATAGCTGGTATAGGTGCTATAAACCAATATATATTTTGGTACATTTTGGAGGAGTATTAGTATTGGTTGAATGACTGGCACAATATATTTCTTGGGTATGATATTGGCTTCCTTGGTTCCAATTCTCTAGTGACCTTAGGCCAAGATTTATTTCCTAAGGAGATCAGTGTAGCTGAGTTAGAATAGGCATCTTAGTTCTGCTACAACTTTGATGTGGCCATGATCTCTCTTTATTTTCCAAAAATCCTTCTTCCTTCTTCTATTTTAAGTAAAAATATAAAAATTTATGTATAAATTTAAATAATGAACACCTTAAATTTGACGAATACATCACTTCTATTTTTAAAAATTGCTGTTAAACCATACATAACTTTTTTTAAAGAAAATTATACCATACATAACTTATTAATTCAAAGTGTATCTAATGTGTTTCATAAAAGCTACCTGTGGTTGGTCTATATATAGTTTCATTTGTAATTCATTCATTTCATCTCAATATCTCAATCAAAGTCCTTTACTCGTTTTGGTTTTCAATGGCATGTCAAATGAAGAAAAAACTGTTGCTTCTGCTACTTGTGTTGCTGGTATCGAACTTGCAACATTGTGTTAATGGAACGCAACAAGTGCCTTGTTTCTTCATTTTTGGGGACTCATTGTCTGATAATGGGAACAATAACAACCTTGTGACTAAGGCAAAAGCCAATTATCAGCCATATGGGATAGATTTTCCTGGGGGACCCACCAGAAGGTTTACTAATGGTCGCAATCTTGTCGACATCATTGGTCAGTATTTACCTTTTTTTTTTTTTTTTTTTATATATATATATATATATATTATTATAAAATTTATACTCGTTACAGTTTTTATAATTTTTCCTTTTGAGCCGTTTTGAAGTATTTGAATTGGGAAAATTTGATTTTGATTCAAGGAGAGTTTTTATATTTTGGAACAAAATTGATTTTGATTCCAAGAGCTAGCTAGTCTATAGGTTTGCAAAGTTGAATACAAACTTTTTATTTTTATTTTTTTAGCTATCAAGTTGAATACGAACCTGCCTATATATCTACTCCCACTTTTTCTTTCTTTCTTTATTTTTTTTTTTATGAAGATATTTATAACCCACTTAATTTCCAAGAAATTAAAAGAAAAAGTAGTTACAACAAAATGGAAGTAAGAAATTTTATATATAAATTTCTCCATTAAAAATACTAAAAAGTATCAGATAAATTATAACTTACAAGACTCTAGGCATTAATTAATCAAATATTAGCTACATGTTTAAAAATGACACAATCTCAAATTATTTGAAATGGAGTTTTATTTTTTATTTTTTTATAATATGATATTGTATAAAATACCACATCATTTAAAATTTTAAATGAGATAACACTAGTAGCTAAGCAAAATTTAACTTTAAGTGAGGAAATTTATAATTTACTTACATATATCTTTTTACATGCACACATACATAGTTTTATACACATTTTGGATGAGCACACCGTACAAACATAATACATATAATACTTAAGACCAATCTGTACAATAAAGTATCACACACACATGAATACTAAAGTGGTATTTTAATGGTGGATTCCAGTTAGTTTAATTGGTAAAATTTTTTATGGTTGTATAAGAGATTTGAGGTTTAATCGCTGTCTACACCAAAAACTGATAAAGAACTATCATTATGAATGGACGCCATAGATTGAAACTTAAAAAAAAAAAAAAAAAAAGCGGTATTTTAATGTAAAAAAATCCTTAAAAAGATAACATATATTATATTGTATTTATTTGTAAGGTTTTTTTTAATAATCTAAATAAGTTGTGTTACAATTTTTCCATAGTCAAATTAACTTATAAATCTCGTATAATAGGTTTTAAAGATTAAATTAACCTCGAGTACAACTTATATCGATTTTGTTAAAGTGATAAAATAGTTAAACTATATAACAATTTTAAACCGATAGTAATCATATATTTTGCGCCTATAATTTTAGATTTAACTTGAAACAATATCAATTTATGTATTTTGCTATGTAACTATTTACAGATTTTTATTAAAAAAAAAAAAAAAAGTTACTGCATAAGGAGTTTTAACTCATATAACATTTTTGGAAGGTAACAATACGATCTTTTTTTCTTTTCTTCTTTTTGGTATTTTTTTTTTCAATTGAATTAAAACTTTTACTTCTTGGTTCAACCCACCCCTCCCCCCCAGCCCCACCTTTTTTTTTTTTTACTATCCTTCATTTTCTTTTATAATTTTTTTTTTTGACAAATAAGAGTATCCAGATCTCTTTGAGTATCTGACTATTCCCTTAGGTATATGCAGTTCTCTTGTCCTACACAAATCGGGTTATTAGTAAGAATCCCTTGAGGTGGCTCTAAAATGATACCAACACAAACTGGGTTATTATAGGGAGGAATCCCTTGAGATGGCTCTAAAATGCTGCCAAGATGTTTTAAATCGAGGATCTTATAGATATCATGAGACCTTAAAAACCATTAAACCAATTCCTTGAGATTAACTTAACAAACATAGATATAATAAAAATTGAGAAAACATTTTGTCAGGCTGTGGTGTAAAACCTGTGTTTTACGCCAGCCAATAGACTCATGCCACGTTGACAATCCACATAAATCCCTCTCCAAGACTGAAAACAGAGAACGAAACAATCCCTCAGAGAACGAAACAGAGAACGAAGAAAGAACTCAGACAAAAGCTCACTGTCATAGCCCTCTCTCTTCCATCTTTGCTTGCCCAATCCTCCACCACACCACACACCGGAGCTCACCGCCACAGAGTTCGCTGGAGCTGTGCGTGAGAACGAATTAAGAAAACCCATCTTCCATCTTTGCTTGCCCAAACCTCCACCACACCACACACCGAAGCTCACCGCCACAGAGGTCGTCGAAGCTGTGCTTGGAGCTTGGAAACATACCGGAGCCGCCGTGAGCCACGATCCAAAGGTTTTTTTTTTTTTTTTTTATGATTTTCCCTTTTCCCCAATTTGGATTTCGAATTATTGATGGGTTTTTCTGGGTTTATGGGTTTTTTTGGGTTGCTGGATTTGGTTTGCTGAATTATTTGCTGAACGTTTTAGGTATCAATGTGATTTCTTGATTTCGAATTATTTTGGTTTTTCTGTTTTCTAATTGCTTTTTGATTGCTGTACGTAGAGGGTACTATTTGTTACAATCTTTGTCATCTAATCAGTTTCTTGGCATGTCCATAGTGCAAGAAATTAGGTTTTAGCCTTCTGTTACATTTGTATTTTCTTTTCTTTAATTGTTTTTGGTTAAGTTAAAAAAACTTTCTAATATGTTAACACATCTTATTCTTACTATGAATTCCTTAAACTGGTTTAAGGTCTCTGTGTGTGTGTGGTGAGGGGTCAGAATTGAAACTCCAAATTGATAACTTTAGAGGACATATGTTGATAAGGAAGAGTCAGTTGGATTGTGAATTTAGAAGATAATATGAATAAAGCTTATATGCTTGGTTGGGGGTAGTCAAATGCCATCACAATTGTAATAACTAATCTTCTTTTAAATGCTTGACTGATAATGCTTTGAGCAACACTCTCTCTAATGTCTTTTTATTGGATTTGCCAAAGTTTTTGTTGGTTGGGTTGTTGGGGGTTTTTGTTGCTAGATGCACAAAATGATTGGGGCGTTTTGTTGATCTGGTTTGCTTGATTCTTGTTAAATCATAATGGAGTAGAATGGATTTAAGTAATGGAAAGGAAAAAGGAAGAAAGGAATGGAAATGGGCTTCTGTGTTTTACATAGAAACCACATGGGGTTTATGTAATTTTCCCTTATTTTGTTATGCTATTACTATTAGTATTATGCCATTTTTGGATAAGTAATGGAACTTTATTGATACCAAAAAAATAGTTACCCAAGCATATAGGATGTATACAATTGGGGACATTACCCATGTTTCTAAAGGAAATTGTGATATCAAATTTATGGTTTTTGCTTTTGTTTCTTTTCTTGTTGTCTTTGCCATGATCATCATTTTCTTTCATTTATAGCACAAAATATTATGCTTTAATTTAATTTAATGTGTTAACTATAATTGGTGTTAAGGGTCCCTCTGTTATTTTTTTTCTTTAATTTTTATTTTTGTGTACCAAACCCTTGGATCTCATTTTGTTTCAATTTTGATCGGTCTGATGACTAAGTTTTATTGTTAAGTATAAAGCTTGCTAATTTTGCTTGGGTTTTAAAATTGGGATATTGGCTATGGCCGAATGTGCAGTGATTGAACTGAAAGTGAATTGCTTGTAGTTGGTGTGTGTATATAGGTCTCTTGGCTTTGGCATTAACCAAGAGTAAGTTCCAAATTTCAAAACATTGGCTGATTTGAATGCCTAATGTGAGTTTGGTAATCATCAGGATCATAGTTGCAACTTGAATGAGCTTTCATATGTAATTGTTTCTTATTAGGATACCCCTTTGCTTATATGGACAATAACGATAGAGATAAGTAACCACACATTTAATTGCTTTGAGTTATCAATTCTTGAGCTAAAATATTTATTTTTGTTGTAACTGTAGAAGTATTCTACTAGATTTTGTGGTGTTTATATCCCTTCCTTTGTAGACTTTGTTAATAATTTGAATTTTAGCTTGTAATTATTTAGAGGGAGTCTATGTATGCTGCTTGTATATACTTATCCAAAAAAAAAAAAATGTATGTTGCTTTTATATAGATTTTCTTGTTACTAATACATTTTGTATCACTTGTCAAATAATAAGTTTACTAATATAGTTTGTTGCTGACCTGAGTTTGTATGATCTCATGCTTGAAGGTGACTACTGATCTATTCCTAGCTCTAAAAGCCAGAGAAATGTCTTTTCCCCTTTTGGAACATTGGTTGAAGACATCCAGTGGAGATCATCACACTTCAGAAAAGTTTTTAGTTTTACAAATTCTTTAAGTAATCAAGCAACTCATGTAATAGCAAAGGAAGCTCTCGAGAGAAATTCTAAGGGAATTTGGGTGGAGGAATGCCCCCTTTCCTTCTTAATTTTGTATAGATAGACAAATATATGGTAGGCTAGGAAGATATTGTATATGCTCTAGAACATGTCTTGTATGCTAGAGATTTGATATTGTTTCAAAAGTCTTTCAGTCAGAGGTGTCTTATATTGTATTGAGCAAGTTTGCTCCTAGTGTATAGTTGCTTTGTTTAGAATTTTTTTTTTTTTTTTTTTTTTTTTTGTAATCTTTGACATAGGTTGTGGACAAATGCTCTAATGATTATTTATATATATTTTGGTTTGGTAATGGTGTACTAATGTTTTGAGTATACTTTGTACATTTGAATATATGGAATTAGGATACATTTCAAGTTCATAGGTTGTTTTGAAGCAAAAGATCATAAAAAGAAAAATCTCAATGCAAATCATGAATGGAAACAACAGAAGTTTTTTTTTTTTTTTTTTTGAGGTATGATTGAAATTCATTTAGCAGCAAAGAAACAGTACAAAACTAGTCAACACAGCAGATTCAGAAGCAAGGAAAAACAAAAGGACTAGCACCAATCTAGACCACAGCTAGCCTTAATTACAAAGAGACCTTAGAGCTTACAAAAGTTACTACCAAAAATCTCATTTGTTAAATTCATAAGAACCTCTTATCACTTATACAAAAATTGCAAATGAAATTTAACATGAGATCATTCACTTGTTAAATATGTATCACTAATTGTGCACTTACTGTAACCAAAATTTGTTAAAATAAGCAAAATAAAAGACATTTTAACAATTCTTTTATACAATCAAAATTACATGGATACTTGTTTAAATTCATAGATAGGTCATGAATTTTGAAATAATACAAGCCAACTAATACTTCTATACCATACAAACTAAAGTTGACAGCGGAGAATTCAATAACCACAGTACGTAAACTTGTCGGAAAGGCACCTATAAGAAGCAAAATTGAAAGAAATACAGATCCAGAAAAAAATAAAAAAGGAAACAATTGAGTCAAGGTTATAGTCAAGGTTTTTTATAAAAAAAAAAAAAAAAAAGGAAACACAAATTGAAAGAAATATATATAGGAAACAATTCAGCAATCCTATCATACAATAAGTAAGATTCTTTTGAATCTTCTAAAATTGGGTTAGGTAACTACCAACCCAAAAAAAAAAAAAAAAAAAAAAATACACAACAAACAGGACTGCATAAAGATATAATGATTTGCATAAAAAAATAATCAAATAGGATAGCATAAAGATATTTGAGCAAACATACAAATTGTATTTATTAGCAGATAATAGAAACTATGGTCAAAATTTTCCCTGCAAAATTTTCATTGGCAAATAATACTCTCCTAGGTATCAAATCAACTATTACACTTCATTTTTATCAATGTTCTGTATCTGCAGAACCTTTTTTTAGTGGACAGTTTGAAATATGCATTTATAAAGACAAAATTTATCACTATCTCAAATAAAGAGTGCAAGATTGTTAAACTACCTTGAATCAGCACAAAAAGAGGTTTTATCCAGCTGTGGAACAATAAGTGTCGCATTTAAGTATCTGGCAATTGTAACCATGTCGCATATCTGCAGAGAAGATCTAGAAATGAGATACAAACAAAGCTAGACATAGTAATTGCCTATAAGATACAACTCAGAGAACAATTCACATTGAAACTGATTGCAATCAAAGTGGCAAATAACTCATTGCTGCTCGCATTTGGTTTAGTCAACCATTGTAGGAAACCATAAGAAAACCATTGTTCTTATAAAAGCATTGCTCTTGTTTTTTTATGTAAATTAACATTACCAAGATTTTCCATTGATACAAGATTTTCCCCCACTAGTTCTCAGAATTTCCTTGAATGTATCCCAATTCTTCACAAATCCAACAAGCAATAATTAATAGACACAACATATATAATCAATACAATTTTTGAACCAATAAGATGACCACTAGTTGAACTGTTGCAACATTTGGACCAGAGTCTTGGGTAAGGTATTTGAATCGACACAATAGGTCTTGACAGGTCCAGGACCAATTGAAAACTGAAGAAATAAAAAAGCTAACTCTGGAGAGGATTACCTGTACATCTCCAGCAGCAAATAAACCTTCAACTGAAGTTTTTACGGTACCCTCTACGTACAGCAATCAAAAAGCAATCAGAAAATAGAAAAACCAAAATAATTCGAAATCAAGAAATCACATTGATACCTAAAACGTTCAGCAAATAATTTAGCAGAAAAACCCATCAATAATTCGAAATCCAAATTGAGGAAAAGGGAAAATCATGAAAAAAAACCTTTGGATCGTGGCTCACGGCGGCTCCAGTATGTTTCCAAGCTCCAAGCATAGCTTCGGCGACCTCTGTGGCCGTGAGCTTCGGTGTGTGGTGTGGTGGAGGTTTGGGCAAGCAAAGATGGAAGATGGGTTTTCTTAATTTGTTCTCACGCACAGCTCCGGCGAACTCTGTGGTGGTGAGCTTCGGTGTGTGGTGTGGTGGAGGATTAGGCAAGCAAAGATGGAAGAGGGAGGGCTGTGGCGGTGAGCTTTTGTCTGAGTTCTTTCTTCGTTCTCTGTTTCGTTCTCTAAGGAATTGTTTCGTTCTCTGTTTTCAGTCTTGGAGAGGGATTTAAGTGGATTGTCAACGTGGCATGAGTCTATTGGCTGGCGTAAAACACAGATTTTACACCACAACCTGACAGAACATTTTCTCATAAAAATTATATATATATATATATATATATATATATATATATCTATATAAAACTTTTTTCAATGAAACTTATTAGAAAGAGATATTTGAAACAACATAAAATAAAAGAGAAAAATAGGGTGGGTTGGGGGGGGGGGGGGTGGGGAAGTATATAGGGAGAGTTTTGGTGGGGCTAGGGGGCAGATGCCCTTTCGACCCTTACTCCCATATACATGTAGATTTGTAATATTTAATCTCATGTATATGTTTCCTAATACAACTGACTCAATCGAGTGCATCTCTTTGTTACAACCTTGGGAACTTGACTACTTAACAAGTATTTCAACACTTTTTCCTTGCAGCTGAACATCTGGGTTTTAACAATTCCATCCCACCTTTCGCTACAGCTAGTGGTCAAGAAATACTTAAAAGGGGTCAATTATGCATCTGGTGCAGCGGGTATTCGTGAGGAAACAGGACAACAACTGGTAATTAGTCAATAAGGAAAATGTTAATACAACAACTTGGTGTAGGAATTTTTAATACAATAAACTAAATGCCATGAAAATTGAACTATAGCCAAGAGATTTGTTGTTCAACTAACATATCTTAGTGTTTTTATTAGAAATGTCCAGGGTTTAAATATCCTCCCACTTTCATTATTGTAATTTGAGAATGGAAAGGCACGATCAAGTTAATATAATTTGGTGCATCATATTGCAGGGTGATCAGATAAGCTTGGATAGGCAGTTGCTAAATCACCAAGTTACAGTCTCAAACATGAAAGCTTTCCGGCATGAAAGCTTTCCGGCAATGACTTGAGGATCTTCCTTACTATTTTAGAATCCTCTGTTTTCTCTCCCAAATTGAATTTGCTGACAACTACTTCATTCAGCTTGCTATAGAAAGAGTCAAAGGACTTGTCCTCACTCATTTTGAGCTCCTCAAACCGAGTGGTTAGCATTTGCAACTTGGTGTCTTTCACTTTCTTCGTTCCTTCATAGGTGGTTTCCAATATCTCTCATGCTTCTTCGGCAACCATAATGTGTGAAATCTTGTGAAATTCATCTAGAGAAACACAGAAAATTGCATTCAAGGCTTTACTGTTAGCATTAGCTGCCCCAAAGGCTGCTTTATCCCAAGTGGATTTAAGCCTTCGGCCTAGTCCAACTTGCTTCCACGGCATCCCAAACAGTATCATCAATTGAACACAAGAATGCCCTCATCCGGACTTTCCAAAAGGCATAATTGTTTCCATCAAAAAATGGTGGAACATTCAAAGATTGAGACCGGTCCATCTCAATACGGGGTCAAGGATCGCACTAAGGTGTTTAAACCACAAAGAGTGCACCCGCTCTGATACCAATTGAAAGTTCAAATAGTGTGAAATACATTATGAACGTTTAGACTCCCAAATTAAAAATTACCAATTCAAGCTATATGACAAACATAAAGTGTGAGGAAAATGAACACAAGCTATAAACAGAATTGATAAACAATCTAAACCAATTTAAAATCACATCCACAGCAGAAAATAAAAGGCAAAGATAAGAGAAGAGAGATGCAAACACAATGACAACACAGCGATGTGTTATTGAAGAGGAAATCGAAGCCCTCGGCGTAAAACCTCTCCGCCGCCCTCCAAGCGGTAAGTAATCCACTAGAAAATGTAGTTGGGATACATGAACATCAATAGACCCTCCAAGCCTAATCTACCTAATGTATCTAAGCCCTCCAAGCTTCTTCCTCCAACGAGGTTACGTTGAACCTATTTCTTTTCTAGCTTCCCGGATTCCGCTACTTGACCATAGCATCAACCAATGTGAAATTAGTTCCTTCCTAACTGCTTCCTAAAGCATAAATAGCCTTCTCACAGAAATGGATATGGTGAGAAAAGGTTTTGGTAAAGAGCCTCTCAAGGATTTGACAATGGAGAGGAAGAGAGTAGAGGAATTTGAAGAGTCTCTTAGGTAAAAATTGTGAATGAGTCAATCTTATTTTCTCTAGGATTTCTCTCTCAAAATTCTCTCTGGAAGCTCTCTTTGAATCGTGGGTATAAGGGTATATATAGAGTAGGGTGAGAAGGAATGTGAAAAGTCATATTTTGCCAAACAGGGTGTTTTAGCGGCTTGACCTCGCGACTAGGTTGAGTCGCGAGTTCAAGTCGCGAGCAAACGGCCTGGCTAGCCTGGGACTTTTGTCCTGTAGTGAACAGCTGGCGCGACGCTTCAGCTTTTGGCATGCTTGGCACGTGTGCTTCAATCTGGCGGCTTGCAGTTGTGAGCCACCCGCGAAATCTAGCCGTGAGTCCCTGCTTCTTTGCACACACTTGAGCAATTCTTCACACTCTCTCACACACTACCCTTACATGATTCCCACTTAAATACAGGGTTTCTAATGACTAAAATAAAAGCAAATTTGGCACGGAATAAAGCCAACAAGATGGTTGATTAAATTCAACCTTACAATAATTAATTTTCATCACCTTACCTAATCAACTCCATCTATGTCAATGTTATCATTATATTTATCAACTTGCAAAATTATTTTTTAAATTGAAATTTTCTTCATCATTATTAACATATTTACTATCTATTTTCTTGTTCTTTAATTCTAGTAATTCTTTATTTATATTTCTTCTTGACATTCTAACTTCTTAGACTTATAATAATAATGAAAAAAAAAAAAAAAATTTCATCTAATACATTATTCATAGTATAGAAAAACAATTTGCAAATATGAGAGTGAAGTATCTATAGTCCAAATTTTGTAGAAGAAATAGTCAAGGGAAAAAAAAACTCATTGACATGTTATCTTTTTAGACTCAATTAAGTATCCCAATAATTTTGTCTTAAAAAAAGTCTAAAAACTTGTTTAAATCAAATGAAAACACAAATTTTAATCCCCCCCCCCCCCAAAAAAAAAACTCAATGTCTATGTATTGTACGATACGTGCAATTCAACGTTAAGATACAATTCATACAATATGCACTTGTGTATAGAATGATTCCTGACCACTTACGACATGCACTTGTGTATCATATCATACGATTTGTATCACATATGAAATGATTCTGACAACTATGATGCTAGACACGGATTAGGTATCCATGGATCGTTAAGCTTCACAGGGTAGAAAAGTTCAACTACATTAGAGTTGCGTTGAGTAACATTAGTAATTAATTTCTACTGTAGTTAGCAAAACTAGTTTTAGGTTTATATTCTTGTATTGTAAATGCCCTTTCTACTGTAGAGAATTTTTTGAGATGGTGGTGACCTTCAAACCATCCATTCTTGTTTTTCTCAATAGGATTTCCAATTATAATCATATCATTTGGGTCAAATTTATTTTCTGCTAAATTTAGTTTTTGTGATATGTTTGTGCCACCTATAAACTGAATTAGACCATTACCTAATTTGACTAATTAACTAATTTGGATAATTAATTTAAATTAACTTGTGTCTAAATTTTCCTAACAAATTTGGAGTGGAGAAAATTCTAACCACCACTTATAGTCGCAAATATTCAGGTCATGTTTGAGTTTTGGTCACTAATGTTGAAATTTGTGCCTTAAGATCCAATTAGCATGACATTCTTTAGTTTATGAATTGTTTTTTGTATATGAACATTGAATATTATGTATAATTCATGATATGCACTATATTCAATTTAGGTGGGAATGAGATTTGCATATAGAAGATCCAAATCACTAATTTTTTGTAAACTCATAAATGCTAATTCATAGTTGGTGATGGAATTGGGGAATTCATATTATTAGATTATAAACTATTAATTGTCACTTGAACAAGCCACATGACTACTAAACACATTAGCTCTCAGTCCTAAGAGGAATGTGAGTTCACATTTGAAGTGTAGTTTACTTTGATATAAATTAGACTAAGATCTTGTATGGTTAATACTTCATTATGTAGGGTAATTGCATGTAATGTGTTGTGAACATTATTCCTCAAGTTAGAATCCGTAATCTCGATAAGAGACAAGAATTATCCCTTTGAGATAGATTTAATAGGAATTGATTATTCAAAATATCGACCTCAAATTCAATGGAATTAAATACCAGAAGAATAGGTTTATTTGAGTTTGGATTAATGAGTTTGGTAGTCTTGGGTGTTGACAAATTCTCAAATTAAATATAAGAGTGAAAAAATTATCTTTCGTATATATTTAAGGCCAACATTGTAATAAGAGTTGGCTGAAGAACTAAATTGCTTATATAAAATTGAGGGCCAAAATATCAAACTAAAATCTATAGACAAAAATAACATTTCTTGGAAACTTATTGTGAAAAATAATAATTTAACCAAATGTTAGCTATAAGAGGATTAAGTGTACAGTATATAGTAATCTATATTTGATCTAACCACTCTTTATTAGCCAAGACTCTGGGGTCTGGGCCATTTTCGATTTTCTGTCTCGATTTTCAACTAACCAATATGCTTCACTTCAAAGAATGAGATCTTACCAACGAATTATTTTTCAATTCATTAAAATAATGCATTTGCTAAATATTTACAATTACAAGGAAATAACAACAATGCACTAATTAGCCGTTTAACCTCCAAAAAAAAGTAAAAAATAAAAACAAACAAGAAACAACAACAATGCTTTAACATCTTTAGAAAGAAATTAGATATGTACTAATGACTTAAGCTGTTTACTCTTAAAGATAATGTACTAACTTTCTATAATACGTTTTTTTGTAACCAGTATAGGATTGACAACATTTTCAGTATCCTTATAAGAAATAAACGTTGATAAAGATTTCAGCACATATACTTGTAAATTTCTTTGATGTGCCCCCCAAAGTTAATTTCCTTATCAACATTTTTTTTGATCTATTTATATACGCTCCCAAGACATCTCTTTGCAAGAATGCAAGAGTCTAGCTTAGGGCCAATTCCACATTTGTCTAAGAAAAGCTCTCCAAATACTAGTTGAAGAAGTTCAAGACTATGTATAAATGGCAGACTCGAGGAAATTTGTGGGGAAGTTTCTCAGGATTATAATTATAAAATTTGCAACTCTTTTTGTTAAAAATTTTATGTTATATATATATATATATATTTGACAAGAGATTAAATCCAATTAGTTCTAATTCCCATATATAAATCCAACTAAATTGGAAGTTTATTGAGATATTATTTGATGTGATAAGATATATTGAATTTTAAGTAAAATGCTAATGTGACAATCTCTTATTAGATGGTATAAAACATGAGTTTTACACCCCCATTTTTACCAAATTCGGACTCATTTGACAAACATTAACTAGAAGTAACTACAATTATATATGTACAACAACAATTGGGAACTTAATTAATACGTGTGAAATTTTATTGGCTTAAGAACTAGTTGTTGGAAAATTTCATTTGTGTCTAATTCTTTCTATGTATAATTTATATTTGGAATAAAATTCATTTGTAATTGAGCTTGTTATTCTTATTATGTAATTTTCGTTGGCTTTCTTTCTTTCTTTTTTTTTTTTTTTAAATTTTAAATCAACACATAAATTCATTATTGATAGTGTTTTAGAACCTTTCTTTACAACACATAGATCATAACAGCCAAACGATAGTGTGTCTATGTAAGCATCAGCCAAGGTAGAATTTGTCATAACCAGACTTTGTAAGCTCCATAAGACTAGAAGACTCTGCATAATTGCTATTAGAATAAAAACCATTGTGTGTGTGAGCGGGCTGTTGCTATAGCCTTATTTAAGTCACGGTTCTTTGGTGAACTTAGGATTGGCTCAAGATTAGGAGTGTCGTTTGAGACAAAGAGAGTGAATTAGAGCCCAGGACAACTTGCTCAGAGGCCAAGAGGCAAATTGCTTGCTGCATAAATGAGCAAGTCATCCTTGGCTGAAATTCACTCACTGTCTCTTCAATCTTCATGCATGAGGCTTATATAAGCAGCATTGACTATTTGATATTTGAATTATGCAATGCGGTTGAGGAATCTATTGGCAAACTTAAATAATTACCGAAAAGATTCTAGTCTTCCACTTAGACTTCTCAATCAAAATTTGATTGGTGGTTGTGAGAATAGAATCTCAAATTATGGTGCAATGTGATAGCATTCTTGGCACGCGAAATGTACGTTAAACGAGAATTTATTCTTAGAATTTTAATTATAAGAATCATGGTAAGGTTGTTACCAACTTTAAGAATCTACAAGGACACCAAGATTGGTTTCCTATCCCAGTTCCGAGGCGTCGTGAAGCCTTAAAAAGTAGAATCTATTTTTCTTTTTCTTCTATTCTTTTTCTTCAATACAAATTCTATGTGATACAAAACAACTCATACCAGTAACCACTTCATCCAATCTCAAATGGAAATCCAGTAGCATCTCATACACGACATAGATGAGGCATTTTATAATACCCCCCTCCTAGTATGTACCCGGAGAACAAGAGGATTTTCTACATGAAATCCGTGAGCGGTGACAATTTAAGGGATAAGGAATCACGACCAAGATATGTGCATTAATGCAACGAGATTTCTAAATATTTATGAACTGACCAAACAAGAAATTAAGAAGAGCCTTGCCGGAATAAATTACACTAATCCAGCGAGATTTCATAAGACGGGTCTAAACTAGAATTGTCACATGAATGAAACATATTCCTTCTCTACTTTCATCAAGGAGATATTAAGAAGTTACTGTTTCACACTATCACTATACTTACGATATTTTATATTCAATTCAGAAGGGATCGAAAGTTAGGAAATTGATTACTACTTTCCATACTCCAATTTATATATACTTTAATAATCAAACAAATATACACAAAATAATAACACTCTTAATATCAACTTAAACAACCTTATAGCACCATGCTCCAACTCAACAACCACCACAATATCAAACATCATGAATTTCACTATATAATTTCACAAATATTTAAGTATAGAGTACTTACCGTATATACTTAAACAGATTGTGCTAACCTTACCTTTTTGGGATTTATAGGAGAAGAGAAAAAGCATTCGGTCGCCAATGATAGTAACTTTTTTATATTGGACAATGAAATTAGTGTTTAATAACCTATTGTTAATATTTTGCAATGAATATTTTCATCTCACTAGATCCCACTTTGTGCGACAAAATATTTCGTTGCTATAGACATCCGACCTAAAAATCTCTTTGGCTCTAGTTTTTAAAGAATTTTCATCACAATTTGTAATATCTTTATTGATGAAAACATGATTTCCTTGTCATTTATAAGTATTTTTTAATATTTGGTGATGAATTTTTTACCTCCTCACTGAATGTTGCTATTTGGCGGCCAAATTTGTTTTCCTCACTAGATTTCGTTACCATAGGCCAAGTTTGTTGTACTACATTCATATTCTTGTACTGCAAACTTTCATTTTACTATAGTAAATTTTTCAAGTTGGTGCTAACCTTTCAAACCACTCATTCTTGTTTTTCTCGTTAGGATTTCCCATCATAATTATATCGTTTGTGTCAAATTTAGTTTCTGTTGAATGCACTTTTTTTTTTCTTTTTTCTTTTTTTTCGATATGGTTGTGCCAACTATGAACTCAATTAGACCATTGCATAATTTGACTAATTGATTAAAATGAATTTTTTTCTAAATTTTTCCTAGCAGATACTTGGAGTGGAAAAAACTCCTGCTCACTACCGACAGTATCAAATTTTCAGGTTCATGGGTGAGTTTTAGTAGCTAATGTTGAGATTTATGCGCTATAATCCATTTTGATGTTAAAACTTTCCTCTAAATCTAGCGCGCTTTAATTTCATGAGCTTAGTACATACCATAAGCCCCTTTAATTAATTTTCTTTCTTTAGTTGCTAATCTGTACTATTCACATAAACTTTCCGCACAAAATTTATATATGATACATATATTTAATTAATAATTATTAGTAAATAAAAAGTCAAATAAGAGAATTTATAGAAAAAGAAAAGTACCAAATTTAATTATCAACCCTACTTTAATTAGCATTTGTTTGTTGGATTGTTTCATCCATAAAGATGGTATCTTCCAATTATTTTTGATAATGAGATAGTTATAATGAGGAATGGAGGATATGAATTTAGATAATTGGATGTTAGGGAATATCTCAAAAGATACTAACTAGTTGAGCTACGAGCACTTGGTAACTTCTAATTACTTTAAACTAACATAGTTAACCTTGTAGAATTCTAGAAGCTATACAATCTAACAATAATGGAACTGAAATTGAATGTGTAAACAACAAACAGGATCAAGCAAGAATGGTAAGAACAATTATGAAATATATATATATATATATATAGTTTGAGAGTGAAATCAAAGAAAGAGAATTATATCAAAACTGTATTTCTTGCTTGAATAATGAACACAATGAGCCCTCTAATCTCACTATTTACAGAATAAAATATCTGGATTAAACTTTAACCACTTTTTGATGTAGGACAGAATCTTCAAATTAATTTATGTAATTTGTTATATTTCATAATTTTGTGTAATTTTTGTTATTTTAGGTTCAGGACATTTATTTCCTTCTTTTTAGGTACTTTTAATGTTTTTTTTTATCAAATTTGATTCCTATTATGGTTAGGTATTAAGTAGAAGTTATTTTAGAATATATTTTCTTGTTTGTCAAGTTTTACGAGACTCTTAAATAAGTCCCTAAGTCTATAAAAGTTTTTTTGAACAATTATTCAACCAATAAAATTCATAATTTTTGTCTCCCTATTTTCTGGTGGATTCCAAGCTCCTTTCTTCTTGTGAATTCAAGGAACCCTTATGGGTAAACGTATTCTGCTTCTTAACGCTTCCGCATCCCGCTTCACTTTTTTTGCTTCTCCACTAACAAACTTTTGATAATGACACCGTTTGGTAGGTTCGCTTTGGCACTTAAACTAAACATCACCATTTGGGCAAGAGAGCTAGAAACACACAGGTGTTTTAGTTGTAAATATAAGGGTAAGTTTTGCATCAATTTTTAGTTTTTTTAATTTTTATGTACAGT
Organism: Quercus wislizeni; assembly: GCA_023055345.1. Taxonomy (NCBI): domain Eukaryota; kingdom Viridiplantae; phylum Streptophyta; class Magnoliopsida; order Fagales; family Fagaceae; genus Quercus; species Quercus wislizeni. The sequence continues at coordinate 3,186,298 of JALGQJ010000005.1, read as the reverse complement.
TTTTTTAAAACCTCACTTTTTAAATTTTTTTCAAGATACAAGTAAACTTTAACACATTTTTAATAAAAAGTTTTCAACAAAAAGTTAAATAAGTTGTTTTCAAAAAGATCAATGGCAGCATTTTAACTTCTTGTCTATGAATAGTAGAAACGCTGTTGTGTATTTCTTCTATTTTAACAAACGTAATTTGTAACTATAAAAACCAAATTAGAACATATATACTAGAACGTTGATTTAAGAAAAATGTGGGATTTAAAAACTTACGAGAAAACCTCAAAGGAAATTTATACACAAATATAAATATTGACAGATTTGCTTCTTTAGTGGAAACACTAAAATCAATTTGGTTTCCTGTGTATCCTATATATATGTCATCGACAAATCAAGAAAAACTTTTCCGACCCTTTTCCTTCAAAAATTTCTTTTGTGTTATACATTTATTTGACAAACATTAAATTGAAAAATCTACTATTAAATATGTAAAAGAACTCTTGGAAACTTAATTAATACGAGTGAAAGTTTATTGGCTTAAAAAGCCGTTGTTGGATAAAATTGCATTTGTTTCTAAATGTTTCTGCGTATAATTTATATTTGAAATAAAAATTCGTTTGTAATTGAGCTTGTTATTCTTATTATGTAATTTTCGTTGGTTTTATGTCTTCTTCTTCTTCTTCTTCTTTTTTTTCTTTTTTTTCTTTATTGACACATTAATTGATCTTTATAGATAGTGCTTTAGAACCTTTCTTTGCAGCACATTGATCATAACAGCCAAATGATAGTGTGTCTATGTAAGCATCAGCCAAGATAGAATTTATCATAACCAGACTTTATAAGCTCCATAAGTCTAGAAAACTCTGCATAATTTTCAGTAAAATAACAACCACTGTGTGTGTGTGAGCGCGCTGTTGTATGGTGTACTTAGGATTGGCACACGATTGGGAGCGTTGCTTGAGACAAAAGAGAGTGAAGTAGAGACAAGGACAACTTACTCATAAGCCAAGAGATGGCAAATTGCTTGCTGCATATATGAGTAAGTCATCCTTGGCTCAAATTCACTTTCTGTCTCTTCAATCTTCATGCATGACGCTTAAATAAGCAGCATTGACTATTTGATATTTGCATTATGCAATGCGGTTGAGGTATTTATAGGGAAACTCATAATTTCAGAAAGCTTCAAGCCTTCCACATAGACTTCTCATTCAATATTTTGATTGGTGGTTGTGAGAATAGAATCTCAAGTTATATTACAACGTGATTGCATTCTTGGCATGCCAAATTTACTTTAATTATTGGGAATTTATTCTTAGCATTTTAATTGTGAACATCATGATATGGTTATGACTCAACCTCAAGAATCTACAAGGACACCAACGTTGGTTTCCTGTCCTAGTTCCAAGGCATTGTAAAGCCTTAAAAAGTAGAATCTACTTTTCTTTTTCTTCTATTCTTCCCCATTAAATGCAAGTCTCGTGTCAATGGATGGGATATTGTTACTAGGATTGCTTATGGACTAGCAGACCTCAAGGTTACATCAACTTGCCATTTGACTTTGTTAGGGTCAATTCATTTAGAGTGTCGGCAAACCCGTATCCAAAACTTTATTTGTGTAATTGAAATGTAAATTTTAGTGTCTAAATGTGTGAATTGAAAATCTACATTGAAAACACAAAAATCAGCTCAAGATCAAGTCAAGAAGTCAGTAAATCAACCGCTGCCTCAATATTAGCTCGGTCTACCTGGTTTATTGAAACCTCAACTCTAGGGTCAAGGTTCGCTTTTACAAGCCTTTTAGTATGCCGCTTGTGTTAACTAAATCACTTAGGGATCCATGCACTAGGGTTCTAGTAAGTATTTAAAGCCTCATAAAGTCATCAAAGTAATAGAGAGAATGTTTTCAAGTTGTAGAAGCTATTACAACGTCTGTGCTTAGTGGCAGTTCCAGGAATTATTTTCAGGGTGGTTATTAAGAAACTTAAATTATACACGCAAATATATAAAGTTTTACAATTTCCTTCTAAAAATTTTCTTATTTTGAAACCATTGTATGATACCTTGTAATGACCTAATATATTGTTAAAGGGGCCAAAGTTTAAGGACAAAATTTGGGTACAATTTTTGTTTTTGTTTTTTTTGTTTTTTTTTTTTTTTAAGAATACTAAGTATTTCTAACACACACACACACACACAAAAAAAAAAATCTTAAAAAAACTGACAATGGTGTATATCCAAAAGGGCCAACTCTTAGATACACAGCACAAGTTTTAAATATCTTTAACTCACACTTATTTTCAAATGTGAGATTAACCAAGTCTTTTTTCATTTGAAAATATTAAGTATTTTTAACACACACACACACACGAGGAGAGGGGAAAGGTCTTAGTTGTAGCCTAGGACTACATATTTTCAAATTCTAGCTATTAAATTGCATGTTCTCTATGTTCTTCAAACACACGTCAAATTTCATGTTAATCGGATGCTATTTACTATTTGATTCATAAACTTATTTTTTATATATAATTTTAGACTACAAAAATTCAAAATTTAAACATTAGTTATTGATCTTTGATCTTCCTGAAATTTTGCAAGTATTGAAGATATAATTTTTTTTTAAAAATGTAATCTATTAGTGGATTTTGTCAAAATTCACATCTAATAAAAAAAATATTGAGTAAAGTTGTAACCTTAGTCTACAAGAATTACAATTAACTTACTTACAATTAGATTTGTTGTCAAATTTTTTCCGAAGTTCAATTATGTTACCATTGCATAATTTGACCAATTAATCAATTTATAATTGATTAAAATTAATTTGTGTCTAAATTTTTCCAAAAAACTTGGAGTGGAGAAAATTCCTACCGCCCACTGTTGACGCTATCAAATTTTTAGGATAATTAATGGTTGAGTTTTGATAGCTAATGTTTAGATTTGTGCCCTGGAATCCATTTTTATGACATTATTTAATTTATAAAATAGTTTATTTTTATATGAACATTGGACATTAATTATATATATATATATATAGAGAGAGAGAGAGAGAGAGAGAGAGAGAGATCCCTTAAACTCATTAGTTAGTTGTTTCTAAATCTTAATTCAAATAAATAAAACTGCGGAATTACTTTTAGGAATTAGGGCTTGGAGATTCTTGAGGTAAGCACAGTAGAAATCTCATTTTACTTTTGATCAAATTGTTTAAAATAATCAGACACGTGCACTCATTTTGTTTTAATGGAAAATGTACGTATGTATGTATATGTACCCAATATTGGACTGACAACATTTTTAGTATCCTTAAGGAATAAACTTTTTTTTTTTTTTGGGAGTAAATTTAAGGAATTAACGTTGATAAGGATTTCGGTAGGTATTTGTAAATTTATTTGGTGTGCCCAAAATCTTCCATATCAAGATTTTTTCTTTCATCTATTTATATATGCTTCCTATAAATGTTTTTGCAAGTACTGTGTAAGCATAGCTTAAGGCCAATAGCATGTTTCTTTAACAAAAGTTCTTCAAATGCTAGTTGAGAAAGTTAAAGACTGTAAATGACAGACTCAAAGCAATTTGTGGCAAAGTTTCTTATGATCGTAATTATGGCATTAGTAGCTTTCATAGTGGTCCTCCCCACAACATAAATAAATCTCATAATAGCCTTAAGATTGGCAAAAACATATAAAATGAAGAAAAAAAAAAGTATTTTAATGTATTGATAATAAGTTGAGCTCTCTCTCTCTCTCTCAACTAGAATCAAGCTTGCACCGACTCTTTCCATGTGATAAACTGGGTTTGAATCTTCTCTCCCTTGCTTTTTTCTTTTTTTGCTAAAATGCAAATTGCACCTTTTAAGTTTGAAAGGAATTTATTTCAGTTCTCTAATTTTATTTTCATTCAATTAGTCTTCTAATAAGTTTCAAATTTATTCAATTTAGACATTTTGCCCAATTCCGTTAAAAACCACCATGCGTGTGCTTAGTATTGGCTAACAATCGAGACTGTCGCTTGAGACAAAAGAGAGTGAAGTAGAGCCCAGGAGAACTTGCTCGTAAGCCAATAGAAAGCAAATTGATTGCTGCATATACGAGCAAGTCATCCTTGGCTCAAATTCACTCGCTGTCTCTTCATGCATGATGCTTAGATAAGCAGCACTGACTATTTGTTATTTGAATTATACAATGCAGTTGAGGTATTTGTAGCCAAACTTAAAGAATTTCAGAAAAGATTCTATTATTCCACATAGACTTCTCATTCAAAATTTGGATTGGTGGTTGAGAGAATAGAATCTAAAATTATAGTCAACGTGATAGCATTCTTGGGATACGAAATTTATGTTCACGGGAATTTATTCTTAGAATTTTAATTGTGATAATCATGATAAGGCTATGACTCAAGTTCAAGAATCTTCAAGGACACCAAGATTGTTTTCCTGTCCCACTTCATGATAAGGCATTGTACATGCAGTCATTGATGCACCAATTAACCTAGTTGATAGAAGCCTTAAAAAGTAGAATCTAATTTTTCTTTTTCTTCTATTCTCTCCCCAGTGAATGCTATTCTCATGTCAATGGATGGTATACTGTTACTGGGATTTCTTTCAGGATTGCCGGCCTCAAGGTTGCATCAAGTTGTCACTTGACTTTGTTAGGGTCAATTCATTTAGAAGGTCGGCAAACCCATATCCAAAATCTTATTTATGTCAATGAATGAAGTATTTTTAATCCATGTTGAAAAATTTATCCTCACACACACATATGAAATAAGGATAAAATATAGATCTAAAATAAAACCTACCACAATATTTTTTAAAGGTATTTACTTCATAACACATTCACCTTTTTTTTAGATCTAAAATAATACCGGAAGAGGATCATAGGACTAAAAATTCATCTAAAATAAAACCTGTCGTAGGGCACAATTTTGTTTGAACATATCGCGATCGTATGATTGATTATTTTATTGATGGTAGTATAACATTTGGATAATGATGCCTTTTCTGTGAGCAAGGTCATTTTTATTACAATTATTGAACATAAATCTTAGTATCAACTTCGGGATAATCACAAAAGAAATAAAAGTAACAATATTGTAAGCATTCATTTGAGAATTCTCTTCCCACATCATCTTGTTCATTAGCTCTGAGCGAGGCGTTCGATGTCATATGGATAAGCATCAGCCGGGGACATAGCTCTATATGCTCTTCCCCCATAGACCAAATATCCGACTTCAGTTGGATGAACTGCATCCCAAAATGAATATAGGCTCCTGTTACTACACGCAGTTCCCAAAGAAATGCATTGGAACTGTGGCTGTGGATTTTTTAACACTTCACAACATGGAACATTTGTAACTGTGGAACCTGCTACAGAAATCGTTATAGTGGTGGTTAAATGATAAATTCAACATTTCCAAATAGTTTAAACTATTTTGGACAAAATGGGCTTTTGCCCTTTTTGGGTAAATTAATTAGCCTTTTTCCCTTCTTCTCAAACTAAATAAGTAAATGCCTCTCTTTTGAAAATCGAGTTTCTCAAAATCGAGTTAAAAAAAAAAAAATTTCTGGAGCCCTATAGTGACGTTTTCAAAGACCTATAGTGATGTTTATAAAGACCTATAGTGGCGTTTTGTAACTTGATATCCATGAAATCGAGTTATAGGCAATTTTATTGCCTATAACTCGATTTCATGGATATCAAGTTATAAAACGTCACTATAGGTTCTTAAAATGTCACTATAGGTCCTGAAAACGTCACTATAGGGCTTAAATCGATTTTGAAAAACTCGATTTTCGAAAGAGGGGTATTTTCCTATTTAGTTTGGGAAGAAGGGCAAAAGACTAATTAATTTGCCCAAAAAGGGCAAAAGCCCATTTTGTCCAAACTATTTTTGAATAGTCTGTAATTTTTTATAATATCAGAGCAAATAATTCTGGGTTTAAACTCAATCTTCACTCTACCACCTTTTCTTAAATAAAAAAATTGCACGTATTAATTAAATGATTGTGTATGGCACCGAGGAGCCTAGACCTAAATTGGGCCCTGATTTCAAGCCTGGTGTGGAGCCTAAGTGCAGCACCAAGATGCCCAAATCCAAATTGGGCCTTGGGTTCAGGTTTAGTGGCGCGGCCCCATGTTTCATATCCCTGCTTTATACTACCCTCGTAAGTTACGAGTCTGAATCTCGTTCCCTAACCAATGCTTGGCAGGATTTTACCGAACAACGAAGAAAGGCAAACCTAACATGTCATAGGATGCTCGGCAATTTCTTGGAAACGCCATTGCCGAGCATATGTGCCTGAGTTGGGACCAAGTTCCAAAGCCGCAATCTCAGTTTTCTACTTTTACCTAAACGTCCACTTAGAACAGATAATATTGGACCTCACTACCGGGCATAGTTGTTTAAATTAGAACCAAGTTTCAAAGCCACATTCACAATATTCCACTCTCGCCTGAACGACCACATAGAGCAGATTATATTGGACCTTTAATTGCACTAACAATGGCAGTAATCATGATCCCCTACTAGCTTAGAGCTATAAATAGGAGAAATTGGGGAAGAATCAGGGGTCAGAAAAAGAGAGGAAAAAAATCGAGAGGAGAGAGAGAGAGAGAAAAGTGATCTCATTGAGTCTCTGCCGAGAATCACCCAGAACTGGAAACTCAAGCCCACCATACAAGTAAGTTGTGAGCCCAGGTTAGGTTGAGCCCAAGTGAGGTTGAGCCTAGAAATCCAACTGTGGGGGTGCACAGATTGAATGTACTATTTTGTAACAGCTTAAAATATTGGAATAATTGGTAATATAAAAATGGAGAAAGAGATAGAAAGAGTGCTAGAAGTTGATTAGGAAATCTTGCCTTGAGACGTAGAACTGCTAAGAGTGATTTCAGTAGTATTTATGTGAATAAATTTAGCATTGGTCAAATTATTATTGAAGTCATTCACCAATGTGACAACCCTATCATTGAAAAGTGTGACTGCATTGAAGATGTTGTTCATACATGAAGAATTAATAGACCCAACCCAAAAAGGGCTACCTTCAATGCTCCAAGATTATGCAAAATCTAGCATCAACATAAAAAAGGAAAAACCATGTTCAATATCAATTTTAAGAGAAAGAACAACCGTGTTCTGATTGAACCAAAAAAAAAAAAAATACAAATACAAATAAGGAAAATTCGTGCTAACCAATAATTGTTGAGATATTGTTGAACGAGAACCGTAGCATATTGCTCTTGGTTATATATGCGGTGCTGTGGCATGAAGTAATTATTTAGGTTGTCATTATTACCTATTGCAACAGAGTATATGCATTTGTTTAGATAAGCTGTGGCCAGTGATGAAGAATCCATAGGAATTGTGGAAGAGTCGGATGTTGAAGAAGATGAGAATGCAGCCTGTCTTTAAGAGAATTATAATTCTCTTCTTGAAAAAACAAGAGAGTATGCACGTGTGGCCAAGGCGGCTGTGAAGAAGATGAAGAAAGACAAGGAGGACTATAGGAGTCTTCTAATGTGTCATAAGGAAGCTAAGTGTGAGATAGAGAAGCTGAATGGTGAGTTATTAGAAGCTTACTGCTGAGCAGCCCAAGATGGAGGAAAAGAGGAATGTAGATGACAAACGGATGTTGAACAACTTTCATAAGCAATTTGTGGGCAGGTTTGAATTCCGAGCCAAGTCTTATCCCCGATCACAAAGAATTTCTAAATCAAACTATATGTGTCACCACTGCGGACTTCATGGGCACACTCGACCAAATTATCAAAAGCTGAGAGCAATGAATAATGCAAGTGCTCCAAGGTCTCGAGGACCTAGAAATGACAGGAGAAATTGGGTTGGTGAACCGTCAAGAGGTCGAAGTGGTGATCCCGGAGTGATGGACGTGATGAAAATGATTGGGGCATTCACCAACTGTTTGGAAAGCTTCACACGAAGGTTTGAAGGCCCTAACTCCCGTACCCAATCCTATAAGGATATCACCCCAAATGCAAGTGACGTGTGGGCGAAAAAGTGTACTCATGCATAAGTATTACAACATGTCCATGCATCAATACTTCCTATGCCTTGTGACTTTGTTTGGTTGTTTGCTTATTGATTATGTGATTTGAAATTTGTTTGTTTTTTTTTGCATTCTTTCATACAAATTGTCTTCAATATTGCTTTTGATCAATGTTTTCATTCTTATGTGTCAAAAATCCAAAAACCACATAAAAAATAGAAAATCAAAAGTTTGATTGACATTGGTGAATTTTGTCTCAAAACTTGTTTTGCCTTGTACCTTTGTGTCAATGGCTTTGTGCATTTACGAGCGTAGCTTGCTCCTTTGCACTCTTATCATTGTGAAAGAAATCTTGAAATCTATGTAACTGTTGTAAATAGATCTTCAAACTTGTCATGAATGATTAGTGAATGATTTTTGTTGATTTTGAAACATGCATAGACTTATGCCTATATATCTTTCCACTCTTTATTATTATTATTATTTTTTTTTTGCTAAAAAGAGCTCTCCAAATGTAAATCTCCAAATAAAAAAAGATATTGAGCTGCAAAAGCCTGTCGCATATACTAGTATTTGACTAGGAAAAAGGGAAAGCGACCAAAAATAAAGTGTGTGATTCTTCAAAAGGCCAAAGGCTATCCCATCAAGGAGAAATATCAAAAGGCATTCTCACAATGAGATGTAATTGTGTCAAAAAGATCTAATGATGGAGTCAAATGTAAAGCTCCAAGTTATGTTATCAAGTCTTGTGGGAGGTCATATATGCATACTTCTATAATTGAGATGGATCACATGATCTAGTGCTAATTGTGTATGCCTTGGTTGAATTGATCATTGAAACATTAGACTAAGGACTGTCTCATTGTTGATATCCACACACAACACACAAGTTTATGTTCAATGAATGCCATATTCATTTGTGTGATTGTACTTGTTAAAATGTGTTTTCACATGCTCAATCTTTGTTGATTCAAACACAAATTTTTTTTTGAGTGTTTTAGGTATTTTTGGAAAGTATTTTGTTTTTACAAAAATTGAAAATTTTCAAAAATAGTGTTGCCTTGTTTTGGCGACTCAGTCGCGGGTCATCCAAGTCGCATGCTACAGCCGTGAGCTCGCATGTTGTTTTTGGCGACTTGTTCGCGAGTGAAGGGTCCAGTCGCGAAGGGTACACAGAGATTTTCGCGAATCAGCTCGTGACTCCCTCGCGGGTAGACTTTCCAGTTACAAAAAACACTTAGAAAATTTTTCACAATTTTGTCTTTGAGTGTTTTGGTGGCTAGACCTAGCGACTTGTTGGCAACTCACTTCAGTCGTGAAAAACTCGTGTTTGGAAAAAACTGGGTCAGTTTTTAAACCTTTTCAGTTTTCCCTTGGACTTTTTGTGACTATTCACTTTCTCTTAACTAAATCTCACCCAAACACTCCGTGTCACTCTCTACAAACTCTATTGTTGCACTTGTTCACCTCCAAATCTTCAAGATAAAAGGTATGGGCTCTTATTCTCTCACCTCATATCTCGTATTTTGAGCTTTATTTTCGTGAGTATTTGTGTTGATGTTTTGATTTTTGTTATGGGTTTGTTTTGACGTTTTTGGGATTGTCCTTGTTTGGATTATTAAAGGTATTGTTCCTATGCAAACTTGTTTCGGTTGATAGTTTCATATATTTTCTTGTGTTTGTTTTCTTGAATAATATGATTGCCTGATTTGTGATTGATGTACAAACACATGTTGGTTTCTTTTACCCATTTGGCTTGAACCTAATACATGTGGGTCTTTTGTGCTCTTTGATTTTTCATTTGTGGTGAATTTGGTTTGATGTCTCTGTCTGCTATGTGATTTAAGCTGCTCATGCTTAGTTGTCTTTAGCCCTGTCTCATTGACATGTGTTTATGTCTGTTTATGTGGTGTATACACTATTTGTGGGGCTAGTGTTGTAGGTATCATAATATTGTGGTTGCATAATATTATCCCCATTATACTTTGATCGTGTGTATGTTATGTGGTATTTGTTTCACTAAATTGCTCATTTTTTTAATGCCAATGACATGTTCACTAATGTTCATAATTCTATCTACTGTGCTCTCTGTTTGTTATGGCCTCTTCTGCTTGATTACAGATGGCTCCCTCACTTTCGAAGAAAAAAACTCCTGCAAAGAAGGCTGACAAAAGATTAAAAATGGACTATGATCTGTTTAGGTCCATTCAACACTTTGAGAGATACAAAGATTCTTTCATGAAGGGAACTATAATTCATGAGAGATTTGTAGATCTAGTAGACTTAAAAGACACATTTATTCCCACCTGTTTTGAGGGCAGAGGTGGGGAAAAGTTGTTAAGTGGTTTACCTTGAGTGTGTGAGCCACTGATAAGGGAGTTTTACTCTAATGTGAAGATTAGAGAATATGAGCTAGATTGTTGGGTGAGAGGGCATAAGTTCACTTTAAATGCCCATGATATTGATGAGGTCCTGGGTCTTGAAGGTTTAGAGGAGTACGAGTTTATCAACTACAAAGACAAGATGTTGTCATTAGAAACTGTCCAAAATCGCATTGGTGGACAGAGAGAAGGGAAATGTCTCAATACCAAAGCTTTTCCAGTTGACATGAGGTGCCTCACCATCATCATGATGAATAAGTTGTATCCTGTAAAGCAGCTCACTACAATCAACAATGCCAGAGCCATTTTTCTTATGGAACTCAAGGAGAAAACATTCATTGATATCAACTCTCATATATTTGATACAATAATGGATGAGACTAGAACAACTTCTCGAGCAAAGCTGGTTTTTCTTAGTCTTCTTATGCGGATTTTCAGAGCAAAAGGTGTTCCAATTCCTTAAGACCTCAGCCTAATGCCTACACCCTCAGCTATCAACAAGTAAACCATCATACGGATACAAGTATGGCTTCCGGGTGATGTAGATGAAGAAGGAGCTGAACAAGAAGAAGGTGATCCAATGGATACTGAAGCAGAGGTTGCAGGACAGTTTTCCACATCCAAAAGCAGAGTAAAGAGGAACAGGGCCTCTACCTCATCAGCTACACCTCTAGATGCATTCCAAATCATCTTGGAAAGGATTGATGGCTTCAAAGAGGTTCAAAATCAGCATACTGAAAGGATGACAGCTATGCAGGATCAACTGGATGTACTTTTAGCCAAGTTTGACAGCATCTACACCAACCAGGAGCACTGATCCTTTGGCCATTCCGATAAAAAATGGGGAGATAATTTTGCAGTAGCATCTGAGGGGGAGTGTTTGTTTGAAGGGGAGAAGTTTCAGTGTTTTTTATGTTACTTTTGTTTATGTTTTGGATAATATTTGATTGGCTTTGATACACTAATGTTTGTTTTTAAACTCATGGATGTTTTTTGAAACTTTGGTATATTCTATATATTGATAATGTTTTTCAATTTTCATCTTTGGTTTTGTACCCATGTTGCTTTTGTAAGCTTTTACGGTTATGTTTTATGTATTGTTTGTAGGCTTTATGGTGTGTATCACGCTTTTATGTAACCTTTATGCATTGTTTAATCAGTATTTCTAACTAAATATCATGCATTTTCCTTTTAAGTATTGTCACTTTTGTGCCATTGTAGGATTGTTCCTAGATGCATATACTTAGTGTATTATACATTGGTTGAGTGTTGGGTATGCAAGTGATTTGCATTGAGCTTATTAGCTTGTATGTCCAAGTGTTCATTCCAAGTGTGAATGAGCATTGTGATCACTACCTTGTAGTGATTGCTTGTTTGATCAAGCCATTGTTTGTTTCTTTACTCCATCTTTGCTTGATCACATCATGCTTGCTTCATATGCATTTCATGCTTTTTTGCATACAATGATCATGGTGTATTGTTATGTTTCAGGAGTTTCATGTTCATATGATTCAAGAGCTTCACTGTTTCTAGAATTAGGTGTAAGTGAGTTATGTTCAACTGTTCCTAACTCACATGTTAAGTCTAGAGTCTGTTTTAGGGTTTTGTCATGGAATAGCCAAATGGGAAGATTGGAAGGTTGAATTTAATCAACCATCTTGTTGGCTTTATTCTGTGCCAAATTTGCTTGTATTTTAGCAATTAGAAACCCTGTATTTAGGTGAGAATCATGTAAGGATAGTGTGTGAGAGAGTGTGAAGAATTGCTCAAGTATATCCAAAGGAGCAGGGACTCGCGGTTGGATTTTATGGGTGGCTCACGACTACAAGCATGCTAGAAACTAAAGCGTCGCACCAGCTGTTCACTACAGGACAAAAGTCCTAGGCTGGTCAGGCCGTTTGCTTGTGGCTTGAACTCGAGACCCAACCCAGTCGCGAGGTCAAGCCGCCAGAATACCCTGTTTGGCAAAATATGACTTTTCACATTCTTTCTCACCCTACTATATATATACCCTTATACCCATGATTCAAAGAGAGTTCCCAGAGAGAATTTTGAGAGAAAAACCCTAGAGAAAATAAGATTGACTTATCCACAATCTTTACCTAAGAGACTCTTCAAATTCCTATACTCTTTTCCTCTCCATTGTCAAATCCTTGAGAGCCTCTTTACCAAAACCTTTTCTCACCATATCCATTTCTGTGAAAAGACTATTTGGTGCTTTGGGAAGCAGTTAGGAAGGAACCAATTTCACATTGGTTGATGCTATGGTCAAGTAGCGGAATCTGGGAAGCTAGAAAAGAAATAGGTTTGGCGTAACCTCGTTGGAGCAAGAAGCTTGGAGGACTTAAGTACATTGGGTAGATTAGGCTTGGAGGGTCTATTGCTATTCATGTATCCCAACTACATTTTCTAGTGAATTACTTACCATTGAGAGGGCGGTAGAGAGGTTTTACGCCAAGGGTTTCGGTTTCCTCTTCGATAACACATCGCTGTATTGTCCTTGTGTTTGTATCTCTCTTCCCTTATCTTTGCCTTTTATTTTCTGCTGTGAATGTGATTTTAAATTGGCTTAAATTGTTTATCAATTCTGTTTATAGCTTGTGTTCATTTTCCGCACACTTTATGTTTGTCATATAGCTTGAATTAGTAATTTTTAATTTGGGGGTCTAAACGTTCATAGTGTATTTCACACTATTTGAACTTTCAATTATTATTTTGGCTCATATATCATCTATTATCACTTATGAGTATAATCAATTTGATTGTGTATATTATAAACATATGTTAATTTGATATATTTACATAGTTTTGTTAAATATTATTACATAAGTAATGATGTTGGTCATTAGTTGAATATATTTCGAATTTATAACGAATATATCTTTTATATGTGTGTATCTATAATTTTTTATTATTTTATTAGGTATTTGTATATCATATGATACAAGATACAATATGATATACGATACAAAAAAAATAAAAAAACCGATTCACAATTTAATTCACATTTAGACAACTTTGTCTATCAACAATGCACCACAAAAACACCATCATTTGCAGTCACGCGATCTTCATTAGACCACGTTAGATCTAAAATAGAGTCTGGAGATGCAACTTGGTACAAAATGCTTGGAGCATAGGCATCGTAGAAACTACTCTAAATTGACGAAGTTCTCTCTGTTGTTATGATGACTTTATGAGGCTTTTAATACATCCCGAAACCCTAGTGCTTAGATCCCTAGATGATTTAGCTGTCACAGGCCACAAACTGAAAGGCCTGTAAAAATGAATCTTGAGTACTAGACTAGAGTTGAGGTTCAATAAAACTTTATATATTTGTGTGTGTGTGTGTGTGTGTGTGTTTTTTGTTAATATATGAAGTTCTCTTTTTATTAGATTTTGTATAATTTAAGTTTCTTAATGACTACCTTGGAAAAAACTCCTAGAGTTGCCACTGAGCACATACGTCATAATAGCTTCTACAACTTGGTAGTATTCTCTTTATTACTGTAATGACTTTATGAGGCTTTAAATTCACACTGAAATTCTAGTGCACAAATCCCTAAGTGATTTAGTTATCACGAGCCGTGCATACTAAAAGGCTTGTAAAATCAAATCTTGATCTCTTGCCCGGAGTTGAGGTTCAATAAACCTGGTAGATCTAGCTAAAATCGAGGTAGCGGTCAAGTTAAATTTGACTTCTTGAGTTGAACTTGAGCTGATTTTTTGTGTTTTCAATATAGAATTTCAACACACACATCTAGACACTAAAATTTTCAATTCAATTATACAAATAAGGTTTTGGATACGGGTTTGCTGACACTCTAAGTGGGCGTTTGATTCGCTGTGATGTGTTTTTGATGTGATATACATTACGATGATTTGACATTAAGGATTTTGGTTTATTTTATTTGTCTCTAATATTACCATAATTTAAAATTACAAAATATATCACATTATTTTAATCTCATCACCTTCCTAAATAATTTAATGTTGTATTGTTGTATTGAGATTATATCAATGTGAGATTATAATATCATAATATTACGGCGTAATGTAATATCACGGCAAACAAAGCCTCCCTAAATGAATTGATCCTAACAAAGTCAAATGACAAGTTGATGTAACCTTGAGGTTTGCCAGCCCATAAGCAATCCTAGTAACAATATTCCATCCATTGACACGAGACTTGCATTTAATGGGGGAGAACTGAAGAAAAAGTAAAGTTGATTCTACTTTTTAAGGCTGTACAATGCCTAGGAACTAGGACAGGAAACCAATGTTGGTGTCCTTTCAGATTCTTGAAGTTGAGTCATAGCCATATTATGATGCTCACAATTATAATTCTAAGAATAAATTCTCATTTAAAGTAAATTTGGCATGCCAAGAATGCTGTCACGTTGCACTATAATTTGAGATTCTATTCTCACAACCACCAATTAAATTTTGAAGGCTTGAAGCTTTTCTAAAATTATTTCAGTTTCCCTATAAATACCTCAACCGCATTGCATAATGCAAATATCAAATAGTCAATGCTGCTTATCTAAGTGTCATGCATGAAGATTGAAGAGACAGCGAGTGAATTTGAGCCAAGGATGACTTGCCCATATATGCAGCAAGCAATTTGCCTTCTCTTCGCTTACGGGCAAGTTGTCCTGGGCTCTACTTCACTCTCTTTTGTCTCAAGCAACGCTCCCAATCGTGTGCCAATCCTATGTACACCATAGAACAGTGCGCTCACAGACACAGTGGTTCAGTGGTTGTTATTTTAATGAAAATTATGCAGAGTCTTCTAGTCTTATTGCGCTTATAAAGTCTGGTCGATAGATTCTACCTTGGTTGATGCTTACATACACATACCATCGTCTGGCTGTTATGATCGATGTGTTGCAAAGAAAGGTTCTAAAACACAATCTATAATGAATTTATGTGTCATTTTTTTTTTTGGGAGAAAAATTTGTGTCAATTAAGAAAAGAAAAAAAGAAGAAGAGATAAAGCCAATGAAAATTACATAATAAGAATAACAAGCTCAATTACAAAAGAATTTTTATTTCAAATATAAATTATACGTAGAAACAATTAAAACAAATGCAATTTTATCTTGCAAAGGGTTCTTAAGCCAATAAGATTTGCTCGTATTAATTAAGTTCCCAAGAGTTCCTGTACATATTTAATAATAGTTTTTTCAATTTAATGTTTTGAGTCGTGGTTTTTGTATCAATTTAATGTGGCCTATTTCGACGTTGTGTCAAATAAATATATAACACAATTTAATGTGTGTGTGTAAATGGACTTCCGGTGAGGTTTCCTCGAAAGTTTTTAAATCCCACATTTTTCTTAAGTCAACGTTCTAGTATATATATTCTAATTTGGTTTTTATAGTTACAATTAATATTTGTTAAAATATTTATAGTTACAAATAATATTTATTAAAATAGAAGAAATAAACGACACCATTTCAGGAAGCTTAAAATGCTGCCATTTATATTTGCAAACTAAAAGACCCACGCGTATTTCCGGCTTTCTCGCCCAAACGATGACGTTTAGTCTAAGTGCCAAAGCAAACATACCAAACGGTGTTGTTCTTCGAAGAGCTGTAGGTTTCAGAGTTTGATACAGTCCAAAAGTTTGTTATCGGAGAAGCAAGAAAAGTGATTAGAGTTTAATCCAGATATTTTATTCTGTAAATAGTGAGATCAGAGGGTATATATTGAGAGTTCATTGTATCCATTATTCAAGCAAGAAATACAGTTTTGATATAATTCTCTCAAACTCTCTTTGTTTTCATTATTGTTCTTACTGTTCTTGCTTGATCCTGTTTGTTGTTTACTCATTCAATCTCAGTTCCATTACTGTTGGATTGTATAGCTTCTAGAATTCTACAATGTTAACTATGTTAGTTTAAAGTAATTAGAAGTTGCCAAGAGCTTGTAGCTCAAAATTTTATCATTGGGGACCAAACACTAAGGCTAGTGCAATCTGTTTGAGCATATATAATAAGTACTCTATACCTAAATATTTGTAAAATTATGTAATGAAATTGATGATGCTTGATGTTGTGGTGGATTGTTAAGTTGGAGCATGGTGTTTTAAGGTAGTTTAAGTTGATATTAGGAGTGTTGATTATTATTATAATTATTTTATTTTTTTTGATGGAGTGTTGATTATTTTGTGTATATTTGGGAACTATGTCTTATGAAATTTTGTACATGTGTACTAGTTTAGACCCATCTTATGAAATTTTGTTGGATCAGTGTAATTTATTCCAACAAAGCACTTTTTAATTTTCAAGTTTGGATAGTTCATAATTATTTAGAAATTTTGTTACATCAATCCACATATCAATGTCCTGGTTAATTGCTTATTGCTTAAATAGTCACCTCCCATGGATTTCATGGAGGGGTGCTATAATCTGTTTCATCTACATCGCGTACTTGGCAAATTAAGAAGAGATGCTACTGGATTTTCGTTGGAGATCGATGAAGTGGTTTGAGTTGTTTTGTATGACATAGACTACATACGTATTGAAGAAAAAGAATAGAAGAAATAGAAAAGTAGATTCTATACTTTTTAAGGCTTTTATTTATTTATTTTTTTATACAAGATAGAAATTCTACTCTAACCTAATTTAAGTGTATATGTATGTGAAACTTTTGAAACTTGAACCCTGGTCATTACTCTTCACACCCCATAAGCACTTATACTTGTAAAGTTACCATCGCACACCATTGCACCAAGGGTGTGCGATGGTCTTTTTGAGGCTTACAATGCCTTGAAACTGGGATAGGAAACCAATCTTGGTGTCCTTTTTAAGTCTTTTTTTGTTTCAATTTGAAAACGGTTGTTTCTCTCTTAAAATTGACATTGAACATGATTTTTCCTTTTTTATGTTGATGCTAGATTTTGCATAATCTTGGAGCATTGAAGGTAGCCCTTTTTGGTTGGGTCTATTAGGGTATACTCCAGTTGAACTCAGTATGTGCGGTATAATTCTTCATGTGAGGACAACATCTTCAATGCAGTCACACTTTTCAATGATAGGGTTGTCACATTGGTGAATGACTTCAATCATAATTTGACCAATGCTAAATTTATCTACATAAACACTACTGAAATCACTCTTAGCAGTTCTACATCTCAAGGAAAGATTACCTAATCAATCAACTTCTAACACTATTTCTATCTCTTTCTCCCTTTTTATATTACCAATTGTTCCAATATTTTAAGATGTTACAAAATAGTGAATTCAATCATTTAAATAAAACGTGCAATTTTTTAATTAAAAAAAAGGTGGTAGAGTGAAGACTAAGTTTAAATCCAGAACCATTTGCCCTGATACTATAATAAATTACAAACTATTCAAAAATAGTTTAAACTATTTGGAAATGTTGAATTTATCATTTAATCACCACTATAACAAATTCTGTAGCAGGTTCCACAGTTACAAATGTTCCTTGTTGTGAAGTGTTAAAAAATTTGCAGCCACAGTTCCAATGCATTTCTTTGGGAACAGCGTGTAGTAACAGGAGCCTATATTCATTTTGGGATGCAGTTCATCCAGCTGAAGTCGGATATTTGGTCTATGGGGGAAGAGCATATAGAGCTATGCCCCCAGCTGATGCTTATCCACATGACATCGAACGCCTCACTCAGAGCTAATGAACAAGATGATGTGGGAAGAGAATTCTCAAACGAATGCTTACAATATTGTTACTTTAATTTCTTTTGTGATTATCCCGAAGTTGATACTAAGATTTATGTTCAATAATTGTAATAAAAATGACCTTGCTCACAGACAAGGCATCATTATCCAAATGTTATACTACCATCAATAAAATAATCAATCATACGATCACGATATGTTCAAACAAAATTGTGCCCTACGACAGGTTTTATTTTAGATGAATTTTTAGTCCTATGATCCTCTTCCGGTGTTATTTTAGATCTAAAAAAAAGGTGAATGTGTTATGAAGTAAATACCTTTAAAAAATAATGTGGTAGGTTTTATTTTAGATCTATATTTTATCCTTATTTCATATGTGTGTGTGTGAGGATAAATTTTTCAACATGGATTAAAAATACTTCATTCATTGACATAAATAAGATTTTGGATATGGGTTTGCCGACCTTCTAAATGAATTGACCCTAACAAAGTCAAGTGACAACTTGATGCAACCTTGAGGCCGGCAATCCTGAAAGAAATCCTAGTAACAGTATTCCATCCATTGACATGAGAATAGCATTCACTGGGGAGAGAATAGAAGAAAAAGAAAAATTAGATTCTACTTTTTAAGGCTTTTACTATCAACTAGGGTAATTGGTGCATCAATGACTACATGTACAATGCCTTATCATGAAGTGGGACAGGAAAACGATCTTGGTGTCCTTGAAGATTCTTGAACTTGAGTCATAGCCTTATCATGATTATCATAATTAAAATTCTAAGAATAAATTCCCGTGAACATAAATTTCGTATCCCAAGAATGCCATCACGTTGACTATAATTTTTGATTCTATTCTCACAACCACCAATCCAAATTTTGAATGAGAAGTCTATGTGGAATAATAGAAGCTTTTCTGAAATTCTTTAAGTTTGGCTATAAATACCTCAATTGCATTGTATAATTCAAATAACAAATAGTCAGTGCTGCTTATCTAAGCATTATGCATGAAGAGACAGCGAGTGAATTTGAGCCAAGGATGACTTGCTCATATATGCAGCAAGCAATTTGCTTTCTATTGGCTTACGAGCAAGTTCTCCTGGGCTCTACTTCACTCTCTTTTGTCTCAAGCGACAGTCTCGATTGTTAGCCAATCCTAAGCACACGCATGGTGGTTTTTATTCTAATAACCATTATGTAGAGTCTTCTGGTCTTATGGAGCTTATAAAGTCTGGTTTTGATAGGATCTAACTTGGCTAATGCATTCAATAAAATTCCCTTTGAAATGGTCTTCTACCAAGTAAAAATTCCAAAACATCAAAAAAAATCAATTCAATCCTAGGGTCTAATATTTGAAACCATTAGATCACTCGTAAAATGGGATTCCTAATGTGCTTACCTCAAGAGTCTCAGCCTTATTTCCATAAAATCGTTACGCAGTTTTCTCTTTGGGCTATATGAGTCAGAACTCAGAAGCAATTAATGAGTTTTAGCGATCTACAATAAGTATTAACAGCCACTTAAAAGCCCCCATTGCTTTCCTTTTTTCTTTCATCCGAGTACTATAAATCCACATATGAAACATTTGGGAATGGACCACGAAAACATTGGGATAGGAGAGTCTATTCGATATCAAGAATTTGGATAATGTGAAATTGATGAAGTAACTCACCCAATCTAAATGTAAAACTAAGCAATGAGTTCACTTCAACACCTTTTGATTCTTGATTTTTCTTCTCATTGAGGAATTTGATATCAACAATATGTCCCAAAAAAAAAAAAAAAAAAAAAAAAAGAGGCTAAAATGCAAATTGCCCCCTTTAAGTTTTGTTGAAATTTATTTCAGTCTTCTAATTTTACTTTCATTCAATTGATTTTTCTAAATTTGAAATTTATTCAATTTAGGCATTTTATCCAATTTTGTAAAAAAAAATTGCTGTTAAAAAAAATTATTTTGACATTAAAGAAATCCATAAAATTAGTAAAAATATATTATAGATTTTTTATATATATGAAAGTTTTTATTAAAAAAAAAAATCATTTTTCATTGCTTAATTGTGTACTTAACAGCAATTTTTTTAACGGAATTGTACAAAATGTCTAAATTGAATAAATTTGAAACTTATTAGAAGACTAATTGAATGAAAATAAAATTAGAGGATTGAAATAAATTCATTTCAAACTTAAAAGGTGCAATTTTCATTTTAGCAAAAAAAAGAAAAAAACAAGGGAGAAAGGATTCAAATCCAGTTCATCACATGGAAAGAGTCAGTGCAAGCTTGATTCTAGTTGAGAAGGAGAGAGAGAGAGCTCAACTTGTTATCAATACATTAAAATACTTTTTTTCTTTCTTCATTTTATATGTTTTTGCCAATCTCAAGGCTATTATGAGATTTATTTATGTTGTGGAGAGGACCACTGTGAAAGTTACTAATGCCATAATTACGAACATAAGAAACTTTGCCACAAATTGCTTTGAGTCTGTCATTTACACATGGTCTTTAACTTTCCCAACTAGCATTTGAAGAACTTTTGTTAAAGAAACATGCAATTGGCCTTAAGCTATGCTTACACAGTACTTGCAAATACATTTATCGGAAGCATATATAAATAGACGAAAGAAAAAAATCTTGATATGGAAGCTTTTGGGCACACCAAATAAATTTACAAATACCTACCGAAATCCTTATCAACGTTCATTCCTTAAATTTACTAAAAAAAAATGTTTATTCCTCTAGGATACTAAAAATGTTGTCAATCCAATATTGGGTACATATACATACATACGTACATTTTCCATTAAAACAAAATGAGTGCACATGTCTGATTATTTTAAACAATTAGATCAAGAATCTCCAAGCCCTAATTCCTAAAAGTAATTCCGCAGTTTTATTTATTTGAATTAAGATTTAGAAACAACTAACTAATGATTTTAAGGGATCTCTCTCTCTCTCTCTCTCTCTATATGTATATATATAATTAATGTCCAGTGTTCATATAAAAATAAACTATTTTATAAATTAAATGATGTCATAAAAATGGATTCCAGGGCACAAATCTAAACATTAGCTATCAAAACTCAACCATTAATTATCCTAAAAATTTGATAGCGTCAACAGTGGGTGGTAGGAATTTTCTCCACTCCAAGGTTGTTGGGAAAATTTAGACACAAATTAATTTTAATCAATTATAAATTGATTAATTGGTCAAATTATGCAATGGTAACATAATTGAACTTTGGACAAAATTTGACAACAAAGTTAATTGTAAGTCTTGTAGACTATGGTTACAACTTTACTCAATATTTTTTTTATTAGATGTGAATTTTGACAAAATCCACTAATAGATTACATTTAAAAAATAATAATAATATCTTCAATACTTGCAAAATTTCAGGAAGATCAAAAATTAATAGCTAATGTTTAAATTTTGAGTTTTTGTAGTCTAAAATTATATATAAAAAATAATTTTATGAATCGAATAGTAAATAACAACCAATTAATAAGAAATTTGACATGTGTTTGAAGAACATAGAGAACATGCAATTTAATAGTTAGAATTTGAAAATATGTAGTCCTAGGCTACAACTAAGACCTTTCCCCTCTCCTTCTGTGTGTGTGTGTGTTAAAAATACTTAATATTTTCAAAAGAAAAAACACTTGGTTAATCTCACATTGGAAAATGAGTGTGAGTTAAAGATGTTTAAAGTTTGTGCTGTGTATCCAAGAGTTGGCCCTTTTGAATATACACCATTGTCAGTTTTTTTTAAGACTTTTTTCCCTTTGTGTGTGTGTGTGTTAAAAATATTTAGTATTCTAAATATATATATATATATATATATATATTTGTACCCAAACTTTGTCCTTAAACTTTGGCCCCCTTAACAATATATTAGGTCATTACAAGATATTATACAATAGTTTCAAAATAAGAAAATTTGTAAAAAGAAATTGTAAGACTTTATATATTTGCGTGTATAATTTAAGTTTCTTAATGACCATCCTGAAAATAATTCTTGGAGCTGCCACTAAGCACAGACGTTGTAATAGCTTCTACAACTTGACAGCATTCTCTCTATTACTTTGATGACTTTATGAGGCTTTAAATACATACTAGAACCCTAGTGCATGGATCCCTAAGCGATTTAGTTAACACAAGCGGCATACCAAAAGGCTTGTAAGAGCGAATCTTGACCCTAGAGTTGAGGTTTCAATAGACCAGGTAGACCGAGCTAATATTGAGGCAGCGATTGAGTTAACTTGACTTCTTGACTTGATCTTGAGCTGATTTTTGTGTTTTCAATGTAGATTTTCAATACACACATTTAGACACTAAAATTTACATTTGTGTAATTTACATTTCAATTACACAAATATAGTTTGCCGACACTCTAAATGAATTGACCCTAACAAAGTCAAATGGCAAGTTGATGTAACCTTGAGGTCTGCCAGCCCATAAGCAATCCTAGTAACAATATCCCATCCATTGACACGAGACTTGCATTTAATGGGGAAGAGTAGAAGAAAAACAAAAGTAGATTCTACTTTTTAAGGCTTTACAATGCCTTGGAACTAGGACAGGAAACCAACGTTGGTGTCCTTGTAGATTCTTGAGGTTGAGTCATAACCATATCATGATGTTCACAATTAAAATGTTAAGAATAAATTCCCATTAATTAAAGTAAATTTGGCATGCCAAGAATGCAATCATGTTGTAATATAACTTGAGATTCTATTCTTACAACTACCAATCAAAATTTTGAATGAGAAGTCTATGTGGAAGGCTTGAAGCTTTCTGAAATTATGAGTTTCCCTATAAATACCTCAACCGCATTGCATAATGCAAATATCAAATAGTCAATGCTGCTTATCTAAGCGTCATGCATGAAGATTGAAGAGACAGAAAGTGAATTTGAGCCAAGGATGACTTACTCATATATGCAGCAAGCAATTTGCCATCTCTTGGCTTGCGAGTAAGTTGTCCTACGAGTAAGTTGTCCTTGTCTCTACTTCACTCTCTTTTGTCTCAAGCAACGCTCCCAATCGTGTGCCAATCCTAAGTACACCATACAATAGCGCGCTCACACACACACAGTGGTTGTTGTTTTACTGAAAATTATGCGGAGTCTTCTAGTCTTATGGAGCTTATAAAGTCTGGTTATGATAAATTCTACCTTGGCTGATGCTTACGTTTGGATGTTATGGTCAATGTGTTGCAAAGAAAGGTTCTAAAGCACTATCTATAAAGATCAATTAATGTGTCAATAAAGAAAAAAAAAGAAGAAGAAGAAGAGATAAAACCAACGAAAATTACATAATAAGAATAACAAGCTCAATTACAAACGAATTTTTATTTCAAATATAAATTATACGCAGAAACAATTAGAAACAAATGCAAATTTATCCAACAACGGGTTTTTAAGCTAATAAACTTTCACTCGTATTAATTAAGTTCCCAAGAGTTCCTTTACATATTTAATAGTAGATTTTTCTATTTAATGTTTGTCAAATAAATATATAACACAAAAGATATTTTTGAAGGAAAAGGGTCGGAAAAGTTTTTCTTGATTTGTCAATGACATATATAGGATAAACAGGAAACCAAATTGATTTTAGTGTTTCCACTAAAGAAGCAAATCTGTCTATATTTATATTTGTGTATAAATTTCCTTTGAGGTTTTCTCGTAAGTTTTTAAATCCCACTTTTTTCTTAAATCAACGTTCTAGTAAATATGTTCTAATTTGGTTTTTATAGTTACAAATTACGTTTGTTAAAATAGAAGAAATATACAACAGCGTTTCTGCTATTCATAGACAAGAAACTAAAATGCTGACACAAGCAAAAATAAATGGAAGAATTTCCCTTAGGCACAATAACACACACCAAGAGCTTTGACTTGTCAGCCGTTAGCTTTTAGTTATCATGCACTTAAGCTTAGCATAATAATAATAATAATAATCAGTGTCTTTCTTATGACATTTCAATTGATAGTCCTATATTTGACTCAATTTTTTTTTTTTTTTTGTCCTCAATTTCTTGACATTTTAGTTTTAAATTGTGGGTATATGTTATGAACAAAAAAATTAATTATTTTGAAAAATAAATAGAAAGTCAAATTTTACCTATAGTTTCAAAAACAATCAAGAAAAGATAGTGAGATGTGTATACAACTTTGCAAGTAAATTGCTATATTTTTAATATTTTTCAAATTAATTTATTTCCACTATTTATTTTATAGTATTAACTTAAATGTCTAATTATAGTTTACGTATAATTAGTTTTTGTATGACATTTATAGTTGTTATAGTTTTTTTTTTTTTTTAATTTTTAATATTGACTTCTAATCTTGCCCCCTATGAATTGAAATTCTAGCTCCGCCACTGGTTGCCATTGATCTTTTTGAAAACAACTTATTTAACTTTTTGTTGAAAATTTTTTACTGAAAATGTGCTAAAGTATACTTATATCTTGAAAAAAAATTGAAAAAGTGAAGTTTTAAAAAACTGTACATAAAAGTTAAAAGCTAAAGCTAAAAGTTGATGCCAAACTTACCCTTATATTTACAGCTAAAAAACCTGTGTGTTTCCAGCTCTCTCGCCCAAATGGTGATGTTTAGTTTAATCAAATAATTTTTTTCAAGGTTGTTTAATACTTTTTTTAAGGGTTTTGACCCTTGAAAAAAGTCATATTTGTTGTAGTGCAAATGCTGTCATTTTCAAAGAGCTTTTGGTTTTAGAATTTGTTACAGTCCAAAAGTTTGTTAGTGGAGAAGCAAAAAAAGTGAAGCGGGATGCAGAAACATTAAGAAGCAGAATACGTTTACCCACGAGGGTTCCTTGAATTCACAAGGAGAAAGGAGTTTGGAATCCACCAGAAAATAGGGAGACAAAAATTCTGAATTTTATTGGTTGAATAATTGTTCAAAAAAACATTTATAGATTTAGGGACCGATTTAAGGGTCTCGTAAAACTTGACAGACAAGAAAATATATTCTAAAATAACTTCTACTTAATACCTAACCATAACAAGAAACAAATTTGATCTAAAAAGCATTAAAAGTACCTAAAAAGAAGGAAATAAATGTCCTGAACCTAAAATAACACAAATTACACAAAATTTCGAAATATAACAAATTACATAAATTAATTTGAAGATTCTATCCTACATCAAAAAGTGGTTAAAGTTTAATCCATATATTTTATTCTGTAAATAGTGAGATTAGAGGGCTTGTTGTGTTCATTATTCAAGCAAGAAATACAATTTTGATATAATTCTCTTTCTTTGATTTCACTCTCAAACTATATATATATATATATATATATTTTTTTTTTTTTTCATAATTGTTCTTACCATTCTTGCTTGATCCTGTTTGTTGTTTACACATTCAATTTCAGTTCCATTATTGTTAGATCGTATAGCTTCTAGAATTCTACAATGTTAACTATGTTAGTTTAAAGTAATTAGAAGTTACCAAGTGCTCGTAGTTCAACTAGTTAGTATCTTTTGAGATATTCCGTGACATCTAATTATCTAAATTCATATCTTCCATTCCTCATTATAACTATCTCATTATCAAAAATAATTAGAAGATACCATCTTTATGGATGAAACAGTCCAACAAACAAATGCTAATTAAAGTAGGGTTGATAATTAAATTTGGTACTTTTTTTTTCTATAAATTCTCTTATTTGACTTTTTATTTACTAATAATTATTAATTAAATATATGTATCATATATAAATTTTGTGCGGAAAGTTTATGTGAATAGTACAGATTAGCAACTAAAGAAAGAAAATTAATTAAAGGGGCTTAAGGTACGTACCAATCTCATGAAATTAAAGCACACTAGATTTAGAGGAAAGTTTTAACGTCAAAATGGATTATAGGGCATAAATCTCAACATTAGCTACCAAAACTCACCCATGAACCTGAAAATTTGATACTGTCGGTAGTGGGCAGGAGTTTTTTCCACTCCAAGTATCTGCTGGGAAAAATTTAGAAACAAATTCATTTTAATCAATTAGTCAAATTATGCAATGGTCTAATTGAGTTCATAGTTGGCACAACCATATTGAAAAAAGAAAAAAAGAAAAAAAAAGTGCATGCAACGGAAACTAAATTTGACACAAACGATATAATTATGATGGGAAATCCTAACGAGAAAAACAAGAATGAGTGGTTTGAAAGGTCAGCACCAACTTGAAAAATTTACTATAGTAGAATGAAAGTTTGCAATACAAGAATATAAAATGTAGTACAACAAACTTGGCCTATGGTAATGAAATCTAGTGAGGAAAACAAAATTGGCTGCCAAATAGCAACATTCAGTGAGGAGGTAAAAAATTCATCACCAAATATTAAAAAGTACTTATAAATGACGAGGAAATCATGTTTTCATCAATAAAGATATTACAAATTGTGACAAAAATTCTTTAAAAACTAGAGCCAAAGAGATTTTTAGGTCGGATGTCTATAGCAACGAAATATTTTGTCGCACAAAGTGGAATCTAGTGAGATGAAAATATTCATTGCAAAATATTAACAATAGGTTATTAAACACTAATTTTATTGCCCAGTATAAAAAAGTTACTATCATTGGCGACCGAATGCTTTTTCTCTTCTCTTATAAATCCCAAAAAGGTAAGGCTAGCGCATTCTGTTTAAGTATACACGGTAAGTACTCTATACTTAAATATTTGTAAAATTATATAGTGAAATTCATGATGTTTGATATTGTGGTGGTTGTTGAGTTGGAGCATGGTGCTATAAGGTAGTTTAAGTTGATATTAAGAGTGTTATTATTTTGTGTATATTTGTTTGATTATTAAAGTATATATAAATTGGAGTATGGAAAGTAGTAATCAATTTCTTAACTTTCGACCCCTTCTGAATTGAATATAAAATATCGTAAGTATAGTGATAGTGTGAAACAGTAACTTCTTAATATCTCCTTGATGAAAATAGAGAAGGAATATGTTTCATTCATGTGACAAGTCTAGTTTAGACCCGTCTTATGAAATCTCGCTAGATTAGTGCAATTTATTCCGACAAGGCTCTTCTTAATTTCTTGTTTGGACAGTTCATAAATATTTAGAAATCTCATTGCATTAATGCACATATCTTTGTCGTGACTCCTTATCGCTTAAATTGTCACCGCTCACGGGTTTCATGAAGCAAATCCTCTTGTTCTCCAGGTACATACTAGGAGGGGGGTATTATAAAATTCCTCATCTACGTCGTGTATGAGATGCTACTGGATTTCCATTTGAGATTGGATGAAGTGGTTGGTGGTATGAGTTGTTTTGTATGACATAGAATATGTATTGAAGAAAAAGAAAAGTAGATTCTACTTTTTGTGGCTTCACGATGCCTCGGAACTGGGATAGGAAACCAATCTTGGTGTCCTTGTAGATTCTTAAAGTTGGTAATAACCTTACCATGATTCTTATAATTAAAATTCTAAGAATAAATTCTTGTTTAACGTACATTTCGCGTGCCAAGAATGCTATCACATTGCACTATTATTTGAGATTCTATTCTCACAACCACCAATCAAATTTTGATTGAGAAGTCTAAGTGGAAGACTAGAATCTTTTCGGTAATTATTTAAGTTTGCCTATAAATTCCTCAACCACATTGCATAATTCAAATATCAAATAGTCAATGCTGCTTGTATAAGCGCCATGCATGAAGATTGAAGAGACAGTGAGTGAATTTGAGCCAAGGATGACTTGCTCATATATGCAGCAAGCAACGTGCCTCTCTTGGCCTCTGAGCAAGTTGTCCTGGGCTCTAATTCACTCTCTTTGTCTCAAACAACACTCCTAATCGTGAGCCAATCCTAAGTTCACCAAAGAACCGTGACTTAAATGAGGCTATAGCAACAGCACGCTCACACACACAATAGTTTTTATTCTAATAGCAATTATGCAGAGTCTTCTAGTCTTATGGAGCTTATAAAGTCTGGTTATGATTTCTACCTTGGCTGATGCTGACATAGACACACTATCGTTTGGCTGTTATGATCTATGTGTTGTAAAGAAAGGTTCTAAAACACTATCTATAATGAATTTATGTGTCGATTTAAAATTTTTAAAAAAAGAAGGAAAAAAAAAGAAAAAGAAAAAGAGAGCCAATGAAAATTACATAATAAGAATAACAAGCTCAATTACAAATGAATTTTATTTCCAATATAAAGTATACATAGAAAGAATTAGAAACAAATGAAATTTTCCATCAACTATTTCTTAAGCCAATAAAATTTCACACGTATTAATTAAGTTCCCAATTTTTGTTGTACATATATAATTGTAGTTATTTCTATTTAATGTTTGTCAAATGAGTTCGAATTTGGTAAGGATGGAGTGTAAAATTCATGTTTTACGTTGTTTAATAAGAGATTGTCACATTAACATTTTACTAAAAATTCAATACATTCTACTTAAAATTCAATACATTCTACCACACCAAAAAATATCTCAATAAACTTTCAATTCAGTTAGATTTATATATGGGAATTAGAACTAACTGGATTTAATCTCTTGTCAAATATATATATAACATAAAAATTTTAACAAAAAGGGTTGCGAATTTTATAATTATAATCCTAAGAAACTTCCCCACAAATTTCCTCGAGCCTACCATTTATACATAGTCTTGAACTTCTTCAACTAGTATTTGGTGAGCTTTTCTTAAACAACTGTGGAATTGGCCCTAAGCAAGACTCTTGCATCTTGCAAAGACATGTATTGGGAGCGCATATAAATAGATCAAAACAAATCTTGATAAGGAAATTAACTTTGGGGGCACATCAAAGAAATTTACAAGTATATGTGCTAAAAATCTTTATCAACGTTTATTTCTTATAAGGATACTGAAAATGTTGTCAATCCTATACTGGTTACAAAAAAACATATTATAGAAAGTTAGTACATTATCTTTAAGAATAAACAGCTTAATTCATTAGCACATATCTAATTTCTTTCTAAAGATGTTAAAGCATTGTTGTTGTTTCTTGTTTGTTTTTATTTATTTTTATTTATTTTTTTGGAGGTTAAACGGCTAATTAGAGCATTGTTGTTATTTCCTTGTAATTGTAAAATATTTAGCAAATGCATTATTTTAATGAATTGAAAAATGATTCGTTGGTAAGATCTCATTCTTTGAAGTGAAGCATATTGGTTAGTTGAAAATCGAGACAGAAAATCGAAAATGGCCCAGACCCCAGAGTCTTGGCTAATAAAGAGTGGTTAGATCAAATATAGATTACTATATATTGTACACTTAATCCTCTTATAGCTAACATTTGGTTAAATTATTATTTTTGACAATAAGTTTCCAAGAAATGTTATTTTTGTCTATAGATTTTAGTTTGATATTTTGGCCCTCAATTTTATATAAGCAATTTAGTTCTTCAGCCAACGCTTATTACAATGTTGGCCTTAAATATATACGAAAGATAATTTTTTCACTCTTATATTTAATTTGAGAATTTGTCGACACCCAAGACTACCAAACTCATTAATCCAAACTCAAATAAACCTATTCATCTGGGATTTAATTCCATTGAATTCGAGGTCAATATTTTGAATAATTAATTCCTATTAAATCTATCTCAAAGGGATAATTCTTGTCTCTTATGAGATTACAGATTCTAACTTGAGGAATAGTGTTCACAACACATTACATGCAATTACCCTACATAATGATAGTATTAACCGTACAAGATCTTAGTCTAATTTATATAAAAGTAAACTACACTTCAAATGTGAACTCACATTCCTCTTAGGACTGAGAGCTAATGTGTTTAGTAGTCATGTGGCTTGTTCAAGTGACAATTAATAGTTTATAATCTAATTATATGAATTGCCCAATTCCATCACTAACTATGAATTAGCATTTATGAGTTTACAAAAAATTAGTGATTTGGATCTTCTATATGCAAATCTCATTCCCACCTAAACTGAATATAGTGCATCTCATGAATTATACATAATATTCAATGTTCATATACAAAAAACAATTTCATAAACTAAAGAATGTCATGCTAATTGGATCTTAAGGCACAAATTTCAACATTAGTGACCAAAACTCAAACATGACCTGAAAATTAGCGACCGTCAATGGTGGGTTAGAATTTTCTCCACTCCAAGTTTGTTAGGAAAAATTTAGACACAAGTTAATTTAAATTAATTATCCACATTAGTTAATTAGTCAAATTAGGTAATGGTCTAAGTCAATTTATAGGTGGCAAAAACATATCACAAAAACTAAATGTAGCAGAAAATAAATTTGACCCAAACGATATGGTTACAATTGGAAATCGTAATGAGAAAAACAAGAATGGATGGTTTGAAGGTCACCACCAACTTGAAAAATTCTCTACAATGGAAAGGGCATTTACAATACAAGAATATAAACCTAAAACTAGTTTTGCTAACTACTGTAGAAATTAATTACTAATGTTACTCAACGCAACTCTAACGTAGTTGAACTTTTCTACCTTGTGAAGCTTAACGATCCATGGATACCTGATCCGTGTCTAGCACCATAATTGTCAAAATCGTTTCACATGTGATACAAATTGTTTGATACGATACACAGGTGCATGTCATAAGTGGTTAGGAATCATTCTATACACAAGTGCATATCGTATGAATTGTATCTTAACATTGAATTGCACGTATCGCACAATACATAAACATGGAGGTTTAAAATGAGTTTTTTTTGGGGGGGGGGGGGGGGGGTTAAAATTTGTGTTTTCATTTGATTTAAACCAGTTGTTAGACTTTTTTTAAGACAAAATTATTGGGATACTTAATTGAGTCTAAAAAGATAACATGTCCATGAGTTTTTTTTCCCTTGACTATTTCTTCTACAAAATTTGGACTATACACTAGATACTTCACTCTCATATTTGCAAATTGTTTTTCTATACTATGAATAATGTATTAGAAGAAATTATTATTATTATTTATTTTTTCATTATTATTATAAGTCTAAGAAGTAAGAATGTCAAGAAGAAATATAAATAAAGAATTACTAGAATAAAGGAACAAAAAAGAGATAGTAAATATATGTTAATAATGATGAAGAAAATGTCAATTTAAAAAATAATTTTGCAAGTTGATAAATATGATGATAACATTGACTTAGATGGAGTTGATTAGGTAAGGTGATGAAAATTAATTACTATTTTGGCTCATACATCATTTATAATCACTTATGAGTATAATCAATTTGACTGTGTATATTATAAACGCATGTTAATTTGATTTATTTACATAGCTTTGTTAAATATTATTACATAAGTAATGATATTGGTCATTAGTTGAATATATTCCGAATTTATAATGAATATATCTTTATATGTGTGTATCTATAATTTTTTATTATTTTATTAGGTATTTGTATATCATATATCATATGATACAAGATACAATATGATATACGATACAAAAAAATCAAAAACCGATTCACAATTTGATTCACATTTAGACATCTTTGTCTATCAGCAATGCACCACAAAAACACCTTCATTTGCAGTCACGCAATCTTCATTAGACTACCTTAGATCTAAAATACAGTCTGGAGATACAACTTGGTACAAAATGCTTGGAGCATAGGCATCGTAGAAACTTCTCTAAATTGACAAAGTTCTCTCTGTTGTCATGATGACTTTATGAGGCTTTAAATCAGTCCTGAAACCCTAGTGCCTAGATCCCTAGATGATTTAGCTGTCACGGGCCACAAATTGAAAGGCCTGTAAAAATGAATCTCGAGTACTAGACTAGAGTTGAGGTTCAATAAAACTTGATATATCGAGTTATAGTTGATGCAAATTTGACTTCTTAAGCAGATCTTGTGCTGATTTATACCATCTTCAGTATAGATTTTCAATACACACATTTAGACACTAAAATTTACTACTCAATTGCATAAATAAATTTTGGATATGGGTTTCCCGACCTTCTAAATGAATTGACCCTAAGAAAGTCAAGTGACAAGTTGATGCAACCTTGAGGCTGGCAATCTCGAAAGAAATCCTAGTAACAATATTCCATCCATTGACACCAGAATTGCATTTATTGAGGGCAGAATAGAAGAAAAAGAAGATTAGATTCTACTTTTTAAGAATTTCACTATCAACTAGGGTTACTAGTGCATCAATAACAAAACTACAATGCCTTATCATGAACTGGGACAGGAAAACAATCATGGTGTCCTTGAGTCATAGCCTTATCACGATTCTCACAATTAAAATTCTAAGAATAAATTCCGATGAACGTAAATTTCATATTCCAAGAATGCTATCACGTTGACTATAATTTTAGATTCTATTCTCACAACCACCAATCCAAATTTTGAATGAGAAGTCTATGTGGAAGGCTAGAAGCTTTTCTGAAATTCTTTAAGTTTGCTTATAAATACTTCTACCGCATTGCATAATTCAAATAACAAATAGTCAGTGCTGCTTATCTAATCATCATGCATGAAGAGACAGCGAGTGAATTTGAGCCAAGGATGACTTGCTCATATATGCAGCAAGCAATTTGCTTTCTATTGGCATCCGAGCAAGTTCTCCTTGGCTCTACTTCACTCTCTTTTGTCCCAAGCAATACTCTTGATTCTGAGCCAATCCTAAGCACACACATGTTCTGGTCTTATGGAGCTTATAAAGTCTGGTTTTGACAGGTTCTAACTTGGCTAATGCATTCAATAAAATTCCCTTGAAATGGTCGTCTACCAAGTAAAAATTCCAAAACATCAACAAAAATCAATTCAATCCTAGGGTCTAATATTTTAAACCATTAGATGACTTTAAAATGGGATTTCTAATGTGCTTACCTCAAGAGTCACAGCCTTATTTCCATAAAATTGTTATGCTGTTCTCTCTGGGCTATATAAAATACAGGAAAATATGAAAAACTATATCTTCACATAAGGTTTTCCATTAAAACATAATGAGTGCACATGTTTGATGATTTTAAACAATTAGATCAAAAGTGAAATTAATGGGATTATTAATGTGCTTACCGCAAGAATCTCCAAGCCTTAATTCTTGAAAATCATTCTACAGTTTTCTTTCTGTGCTATGAGTTAGAAATGACTAAATAATGGGTATAGGGGATGCCTCTCTCTCTCTCTCTCTCTCTCTCTCTCTCTCTCTCTCTCTCTCTTTATATATATATATATATATATATATATATATAATATCAGAAATTTGAAAAATTAATAGCTAGATATATATATATATATATAATATCAGAAATTTATAAAATTAATAGCTAGCCCCCTTATTTCTTAAAATCCCAATTTGCTTTTCTTTTACCTTTCATCGGAGTAGAACATGTTCATAATTGAAACATCTAGAAATGGATCAAGAAAAGATTTGAATAGGAGAGTGTATTGGATATCAATAATTTGGACAATGTGAAATAGATGAAGTAATTTTTTTTTTTTTTCAAGAAAAGGGAGAGTGAGGAAATTCAAATCTAGGCTCATCCCATGGAAAGAGCTAGATAGTGTCATCGATCACAGAGAGAGAGAGAGAGAGAGTAGCAAACCAACCAAAATACTAATCACAGTACATTAAAATACTTCATACATTTTATATGTTTTACCAATGTCAAGGCCAAGACCAACCTAATATAATTTGAGGCTTAAGGCAAAAACTTTAAATGAACCTTTTTTTTTTTTTTAATATTTAAATCACTTAAGTATTGTATAGTTTATTAAAAATCAATTTAGTTAATTTGACCAATTCACTTGAGTGATGCTAGAGATACTATAAATTTTATTACATGTGCCTTACAAACTTATTGTCACTAATCAGAAAAAATTGATTCAAACATTCCTATATGGTTTAAATGGAACCAATTATATTCTTGTTATATCAGTTTGTAAGCTTATTTTTAGTCAAATTTGTTGTAATTTCAGCATTATTCATCCGCCCAATGGTGATTTGGTTGTGTTACTACTAATTCATAAATTTCATTTGGGAAAATGCTAAAACTAGTATAAATTGTACTACAAAATTCATACAAACTGATATGAAAAAAATGTGATTAGTGGCACTTCAATAAATATAAGTTTACACAACAATTTGTGAGTCAAATGTAATAAATTTTGTAATGTTCTCTAACATTACTCAAGTTTTTGTTCCTTTTTAACGGAGGGAAAAAAAATTATAACTCACATTTTCATTTTATAATAATAATAAAAATCCCCTTTACGGCCTTCCTCTTTTAGGGGGCCCTAGGCCTTGAGGTTATAATGATACTTATTCATGTTGTGGAAGATCATGAATTTTGACTTAAGATTCTCGTGCTACTACAGGATAATGGTTGCAACAATAAGAATAACAGTAGCAACATATTATTGGTTTCCCTTTTGTGCTTCCCATAGAAGCTACAAATACCATAATTATGATCATAAGAAACTTTCCCACAAATATCTTTGAGCCTGCCATTTGCATTTAGTCTTGAACTTCTTCCACTAGTATTTGGACAGCTTTTGTTTTTTTTTTTTTTTTTTTTTTTTTTTTTTTGAGAAATAACTCAAAGAGAAGTTTATTTACGTTTAGAAGAAGTGAGGTCTTTTGTTGAAGTGATAGTAGTTTATAGAACAATGACTAATAGTGGTCTAGTTCAATATATCAATTAGAAGTCTCAATTTTCATGATCAAAACAGATCATCATAATAGATATGTTATAGTCTAATTATATGAATTGCCCAGTTCCATGACTAACTACAAACTTGAATTTATGAGTTAATAGGGAACTTGTGATTTAGATTTTATGTATGCAAATCTTATTTCCATACCTAAATCACATACTATGCATCTTGTGTACTATACATAATTCCCAATGCTCATATAAAAATAAACTATTTTATAAATTAAATATTTTCATAAAAATCAATTCTAGGGAACAAATCTAAACTTTAGCTATCAAATTATGCAATGGTCTAATTGAGTTTATAGTAGGCACTTGGCACAACTATATTGCAAAAAAACAAAATGCTTGCAGTAGAACATAAATTTGACACAAATAATATGGTTACGATGGGAAATTTGAAATCCTAACGAGAAAAAAAAAAGAATTAGTGGGTGTGAAGGTTACCACCAACTTGAAGAATTCACTATAGTAGAATGGAAATTAATTTACAATACAAGAATATAAATTTGATCACACAATCTTCATTGCAACACCTTGGATCGTAAATAGAGATTAGAGGTGCAGCTTGGTACAAAGCTCTTAGAGCATAGACAGGGATGGCTCCACATTTTGTCCAGGGTGGTCATAGGACCACCCTGATTAGGAAAACAAAATAATTATTATATATAAATTTTAAAAGTTTTATGATTTTTTTATTCTTAAAAATTTGTGACCACCCTAAATTTTTTTTATGCTCGACATAATTAAACTTTGGACAAAATTTGACAAAAAACTTTATTGTAGTCTTGTAAACTAAGGTTACAACTCTACTCAATATTTTTTTGTTAGATGTGAATTTTGAAAAGAATCCACTATTGGATTACATTTATTTTATTATATTTTTCATACTTACAAAATTTCAAGAAGATCAAAGATCAATAGCTATGTTTTTAATCAAGTGTTTAAATTTCAAGTTTTTGTAGTCTAAAATTGTACATAAAAATCATTCGATTGACATGAAATTTGATATGTATTTTTAGAATATAAAGAGCATGCAATTTAATGGTTAGATTTTCAAAATATGTTGCCAAACGTTATCCTTAAACTTTGGTTCCCATAACAATATACTAGTTCTTTGCAAACAAAAAGAGAAGGCCAAAGAAAAATTTTATTTAACTAAAATTTTGAAAGAGATGTAACTCTTAATATTGATAATGAGACTATTATGCAACTATTTTAAAATAACAAAATTCGTAAAAGGAAATTGTAAGACTTTATATATTTGTGTGTGTGTGTGTGTGTGTGTGTGTTTTTTTGTTAATATATGAAGTTCTCTTTTTATTAGATTTTGTATAATTTAAGTTTCTTAATGACTACCTTGAAAAAAAACTCCTAGAGTTGCCACTAAGCACAGACGTCATAGTAGCTTCTACAACTTGGTAGTATTCTCTTTATTACTGTGATGACTTTATGAGGCTTTAAATTCGCACTAAAATTCTAGTGCACAAATCCCTAAGTGATTTAGTTATCACGAGCCACGCATACTAAAAAAGGCTTGTAAAATCAAATCTTGACCTCTTGCCCAGAGTTGAGGTTCAATAAACCTGGTAGATCTAGTTAAAATCGAGGCAATAGTCAAGTTAAATTTGACTTCTTGAGTTGAACTTCAGCTGATTTTTTGTGTTTTCAGTATAGAATTTCAACACACACATCTAGACACTAAAAGTTTCAATTCAATTATACAAATAAGGATTTGGATACGGGTTTGCTGATACTCTAAGGGGGCGTTTGATTCGCTGTGATGTGTTTTTGATGTAATATACATTATGATGATTTGACATTAAAGATTTTGGTTTATTTTATTCGTCTCTAATATTACCATAATTTAAAATTACAAAATATATCACATTATTTTAATCTCATCACCTTAAATAATTTAATGTTGTATTGTTGTATTGAGATTATATCAATGTGAGATTATAATAACATAATATTACAACGTAATGTAATATCACGGCAAACAAAACGCTCCCTAAATGAATTGATCCTAACAAAGTCAAATGACAAGTTGATGTAACCTTGAGGTTTGCCAGCCCATAAGCAATCCTAGTAACAATATTCCATCCATTGACACGAGACTTGCATTTAATGGGGGGAGAACTGAAGAAAAAGTAAAGTTGATTCTACTTTTTAAGGCTGTACAATGCCTTGGAACTAGGACAGGAAACCAATGTTGGTGTCCTTTCAGATTCTTGAAGTTGAGTCATAGCCATATTATGATGCTCACAATTATAATTCTAAGAATAAATTCTCATTTAAAGTAAATTTGGCATGCCAAGAATGCTGTCACGTTGCACTATAATTTGAGATTCTATTCTCACAACCACCAATCAAATTTTGAAGGCTTGAAGCTTTTCTAAAATTATTTCAGTTTCCCTATAAATACCTCAACCGCATTGCATAATGCAAATATCAAACAGTCAATGCTGCTTATCTAAGCGTCATGCATGAAGATTGAAGAGACAGCGAGTGAATTTGAGCCAAGGATGATTTGCCCATATATGCAGCAAGCAATTTGCCTTCTCTTCGCTTACGGGCAAGTTGTCCTGGGCTCTACTTCACTCTCTTTTGTCTCAAGCAACGCTCCCAATCATGTGCCAATCCTATGTACACCACAGAACAATGCGTTCACAGACACACAGTGGTTCAGTGGTTGTTATTTTAATGAAAATTATGCAGAGTCTTCTAGTCTTATGGCGCTTATAAAGTCTGGTCGATAGATTCTACCGTGGCTGATGCTTACATACACATACCATCGTCTGGCTGTTATGATCGATGTGTTGCAAAGAAAGGTTCTAAAACACAATCTATAATGAATTTATGTGTCATTTTTTTTTTTTTGGAGAAAAATTTGTGTCAATTAAGAAAAGAAAAAAAGAAGAGATAAAGCCAATGAAAATTACATAATAAGAATAACAAGCTCAATTACAAACGAATTTTTATTTCAAATATAAATTATACGGAGAAACATTTAAAACAAATGCAATTTTATCCAGCAAAGGGTTCTTAGGCCAATAAGATTTACGCGTATTAATTAAGTTCCCAAGAGTTCCTATACATATTTAATAATAGTTTTTTCAATTTAATGTTTTGAGTCGTGGTTTTTGTATCAATTTAATGTGGCCTATTTCGACTATGTGTCAAATAAATATATAACACAATTTAATGTCTGTGTATAAATAAACTTCCGGTGAGGTTTCCTCGTAAGTTTTTAAATCCCACATTTTTCTTTAGTCAATGTTCTAGTATATATGTTCTAATTTGGTTTTTATAGTTACAAATAATATTTATTAAAATAGAAGAAATAAACGACACCGTTTCAGCTAGTCGATAGACAAGAAGCTTAAAATGCTGCCATTTATATTTGCAAACTAAAAGACCCACGCGTGTTTCCAGCTTTCTCGCCCAAACGATGACGTTTAGTCTAAGTGCCAAAGCAAACATACCAAATGGTGTCGTTCTTCGAACACCTGTAGGTTTCAGAGTTTGATACAGTCCAAAAGTTTGTTATCGGAGAAGCAAGAAAAGTGATTAGTGTTAAATCCAGATATTTTATTCTGTAAATAGTGAGATCAGAGGGTATATATTGAGAGTTCATTGTATCCATTATTCCAGCAAGATATACAGTTTTGATATAATTCTCTCAAACTCTCTTTGTTTTCATAATTGTTCTTACTGTTCTTGCTTGATCCTGTTTGTTGTTTACACATTCAATCTCAGTTCCATTACCGTTGGATTGTATAGCTTCTAGAATTCTACAATGTTAACCATGTTAGTTTAAAGTAATTAGAAGTCGCCAAGAGCTTGTAGCTCAGTTAATTAGTTAGCATCTTTTGATATATTTTTTAACATCCAATTATCTAAATTCAAATCTTTTAATCTTTGTTGTAACTATCTAATCAACAGAAAATAATTGGAAGAGACCATCTTTTTGGATGAAACAATCCAACAACAAACAAATGCTAATTAAAATAGGGTTGATAATTAAATTTGGTACCTTTTTTTTTTTTTTTTTTTTTTCTCTCTCTCTATAAGTTCACTTATTTGATTGTATTTATTAATACTTATTAATTAAATATATGTATCGTATTCATATATAAATTTTGTGCGGGAAGTTTATGTGAATTGTACATATTTGCAACTAAAGAGAGAAAATTAATTATAGCCTAAGGTATACCAAGCTCATGAAATTATAGGGCACAAATCTCAACATTAGCTACCGAAACTCACCCATTTACCTGAAAATTTGATACTGTCAGTAGTGGGCAGGAGTTTTCTCCACTCCTAGTCTACTGGGATAATTTTAGATACAGATTCATTTTAATCAGTTATCCAAATTGATTAATTAGTCAAATTATGCAATGGTCTAATTGAGTTTATAGTTGGCACAACCATATCAAAAAAAAAAGTGCATGCAATGGAAAATAAAATTAACACAAACAATATCGTTATGATGGAAAATCCTAATGAGAAAAACAAGAATGAGTGGTTTGTAAGGTCACTTCCAACTTGAAGAATTCACTACAGTAGAATGGAAGTTTACAACACAAGAATATAAACTTGTAATACAACAAAATTGGCCGATGGTGACAAAATCTAGTGAGGAAAAAAAAATTGACAGCCAAATAGCAACATTAAGTGAGGAAATAAAAAATTCGTTAACAAATATTAAAAAATACCAAAAAATGAATATTAACAATAGGTGATGAAACACTAATTAATTTCGTCGCCCAATATAAAAAACAATTATTATCCTTGGGGACCAAATGCTTTTTCTTCTCCTATAATAATCCCAAAAGAGTAAGGCTAGTGCAATCTATTTGAGCATATATAATAAGTAAACTATACTTCAATATTTGTAAAATTATGTAATGAAATTGATGATGCTTGATGTTGTGGTAGATTGTTAAGTTGGAGCATGGTGTTTTAAGGCAGTTTAAGTTGATATTAGTAGTGTTGATTATTTTGTGTATAATTGGGAATTGTGACTTATGAAATTTTGTTGGATTAGTGTAATTTATTCCAACAAAGCTCTTCTTAATTTTCAAGTTTGGACAGTTCATAATTATTTAGAAATCTTGTTTCATCAATCCACATATCTATGTCCTGGTTAACTGCTTATCGCTTAAATAGTCACCTCCTATGGATTTCATCCAGCAAATCCTCTTGTTCTCTGGGTACATACTAGGAAGGGTGTTATAATCTGCTTCATCTACATCGCGTACTTGGCAAATTAAGAAGAGATGCTACTAGATTTTCGTTGAAGATTGATGAAGTGGTATTAGTTGTTTTGTATGACAGAGACCACATACGTATTGAAGAAAAAGAAAAGTAGATTCTATACTTTTTCAGGATTTTTATTTTTATTTTTTACAAGATAAAAATTCTATTTTAACCTAATTTAATTGTATATGTGTGTAAAACTTCTGAGACTTGAACCTCAACCATTGCGCCCCATACCTTACAAGCACTTATATATACTTGTGAAGTGACCATGGTACACTATCACACCAAGGGTATGCGATGGTCTTTTTAAGGCTTTACAACGCCTTGAAACTGGGATAGGAAACCCATCTTGGTGTCCTTTTTAAGTAGTTTTTTTTTTTTGTTTCAATTAATTAAACACAGTTGTTTCTCTCTTAAAATTGATATTGAACATGGTTTTTCCTTTTTTATGTTGATGCTAGATTTTGCATAATCTTGGAGCATTGAAGGTAGCCCTTTTTGGTTGGGTCTATTAGGGTATACTCCAGTTGAACTCAGTATGTGCGGTACTAATTCTTCATGTGAGGACAACATCTTCAATGCAGTCACACTTTTCAATGATAGGGTTGTCACATTGGTGAATGATTTCAATAATAATTTGACCAATGTTAAATTTATCTACATAAACACTACTGAAATCACTCTTAGCAGTTCTAAATCTCAAGGCAAGATTACCTAATCAACTTCTAACACCCTTTCTATCTCTTTCTCCACTTTTATATTACCAATTGTTCCAATATTTTAAACTGTTACAAAATAGTGAATTCAATCGTTTAATTAACATGTGCAATTTTTTTTATTAAAAAAAAGGTGGTAGAGTGAAGATTAAGTTTAAATCCAGAACCATTTGCTCTGATACTATAATAAATTACAAACTATTCAAAAATAGTTTAAACTATTTGGAAATGTTGAATTTATCATTTAACCACCACTATAACAAATTCTGTAGCAGGTTCCACAGTTACAAATGTTCCTCCTTGTGAAGTGTTAAAAAATCTGCAGCAACAGTTCCAATGCATTTCTTTGGGAACTGCGTGTAGTAACAGGAGCCTATATTCATTTTGGGATGCAGTTCATCCAACTGAAATTGGATATTTGGTCTATGGGGGACGAGCATATAGAGCTATGTCCCCAGCTGAAGCTTATCCATATGACATCGAACGCCTCACTCAGAGCTAATGAACAAGATGATGTGGGAAGAGAATTCTCAACGAATGCTTACAATATTGTTACTTAAATTTCTTTTGTGATTATCCCGAAGTTCGATACTAAGATTTATGTTCAATAATTGTAATAAAAATGACCTTGCTCACAGACAAGGCATCATTATCCAAATGTTATACTACCATCAATAAAATAATCAATCATACGATCGCGATATGTTCAAACAAAATTGTGCCCTACGACAGGTTTTATTTTAGATGAATTTTTAGTCCTATGATCCTCTTCCGGTGTTATTTTAGATCTAAAAAAAAAGGTGAATGTGTTATGAAGTAAATATCTTTAAAAAATATTATAGTAGGTTTTATTTTAGATCTATATTTTATTCTTATTTCATGTGTGTGTGTGTGTGTGGGGATAAATTTTTCAACATGGATTAAAAATACTTCATTCATTGACATAAATAAGATTTTGGATATGGGTTTGCCGACCTTCTAAATGAATTGACCCTAACAAAGTCAAGTGACAACTTGATGCAACCTTGAGGCCGGCAATCCTGAAAGAAATCCTAGTAACAGTATTCCATCCATTGACATGAGAATAGCATTCACTGGGGAGAGAATAGACGAAAAGGAAAAATTAGATTCTACTTTTTAAGGCTTTTACTATCAACTAGGGTAATTGGTGCATCAACGACTGCATGTACAATGCCTTATCATGAAGTGGGACAGGAAAACAATCTTGGTGTCCTTGAAGATTCCTGAACTTGAGTCATAGCCTTATCATGATTATCACAATTAAAATTCTAAGAATAAATTCCCATGAACATAAATTTCGTATCCCAAGAAATCTATCACGTTGACTATAATTTTAGATTCTATTCTCTCAACCACCAATCCAAATTTTGAATGAGAAGTCTATGTGGAATAATAGAAGCTTTTCTGAAATTCTTTAAGTTTGGCTATAAATACCTCAACTGCATTGTATAATTCAAATAACAAATAGTCAGTGCTGCTTATCTAAGCATCATGCATGAAGAGACAGCGAGTGAATTTGAGCCAAGGATGACTTGCTCATATATGCAGCAAGCAATTTGCTTTCTATTGGCTTACGAGCAAGTTCTCCTGGGCTCTACTTCACTCTCTTTTGTCTCAAGCGACAGTCTCGATTGTTAGCCAATACTAAGTACACGCATGGTGGTTTTTAACGGAATTGGACGAAATGTCTAAATTGAATAAATTTGAAACTTATTAGAAGACTAATTGAACAAAAATAAAATTAGAGAACTGAAATAAATTTCGTTCAAACTTAGAAGGTGCAATTCGCATTTTAGCAAAAAAAGAAAAAAGCAAGGGAGAGAGGATTCAAACCCAGTTCATCACATGGAAAGAGTTAGTGCAAGCTTGATTCTAGTTGAGAGAGAGAGAGAACTCAACTTATTATCAATACATTAAAATACTTTTTTTTTCTTCATTTTATATGTTTTTGCCAATCTCAAGGCTATTATGAGATTTATTTATGTTGTGGAGAGGACCACTATGAAAGCTACTAATGCCATAATTACGATCATAAGAAACTTTGCCACAACTTGCTTTGAGTCTGTCATTTACACATAGTCTTTAACTTCTCAACTAGCATTTGAAGAACTTTTGTTAAAGAAACATGCTATTGGCCTTAAGCTATGCTTACACAGTACTTGCAAAAGCATTTATAGGAAGCATATATAAATAGATGAAAGAAAAAACTCTTGATATGGAAGCTTTTGGGCACACCAAATAAATTTACAAATACCTACCGAAATCCTTATCAACGTTTATTCCTTAAATTTACTCAAAAAAAAAAAAAAAGTTTATTCCTTAAGGATACTAAAAATGTTGTCAATCCAATATTGGGTACATATACATACATATGTACATTTTCCATTAAAACAAAATGAGTGCACATGTCTGATTATTTTAAACAATTTGATCAAAATTAAAATGAGATTTCTAATGTGCTTACCTCAAGAATCTCCAAGCCCTAATTCCTAAAAGTAATTCCGCAGTTTTATTTATTTGAATTAAGATTTAGAAACAACTAACTAATGAGTTTAAGGGCTCTCTCTCTCTCTCTCTCTCTCTCTCTATATATATATATATATATATAATTAATGTCCAATGTTCATATAAAAATAAACTATTTTATAAATTAAATAATGTCATAAAAATGGATTCCAGGGCACAAATCTAAACATTAGCTATCAAAACTCAACCATTAATTATCCTAAAAATTTGATACCGTCAACAGTGGGCGGTAGGAATTTTCTGCACTCCAAGTTTGTTGGGAAAATTTAGACACAAATTAATTTTAATCAATTATAAATAGATTAATTCGTCAAATTATGCAATGGTAACATAATTGAACTTCGGACAAAATTTGACAACAAAGTTAATTGTAAGTCTTGTAGACTAAGGTTACAACTTTACTCAATATTTTTTTTATTAGATGTGAATTTTGACAAAATCCACTAATAGATTACATTTAAAAAAAAAATTATATCTTCAATATTTGCAAAATTTCAAGAAGATTAAAGATCAATAGCTAATGTTTAAATTTTGAATTTTTTAGTTTAAAATTATATATAAAAAATAAGTTTATAAATCGAATAGTAAATAGCATCTGATTAACATGAAATTTGACATGTGTTTGAAGAACATAAAGAACATGCAATTTAATAGTTAGAATTTGGAAATATGTAGTCCTGGGTTACAACTAAGACCTTTCCCCTCTCCCCATGTGTGTGTGTGTTAAAAATACTTAATATTTTCAAAAGAAAAAAATCTTGGTTAATCTCACATTGGAAAATGAGT
The DNA here is from genome assembly GCA_023055345.1 of Quercus wislizeni. Taxonomy (NCBI): domain Eukaryota; kingdom Viridiplantae; phylum Streptophyta; class Magnoliopsida; order Fagales; family Fagaceae; genus Quercus; species Quercus wislizeni. Next base: position 3,142,278 of record JALGQJ010000005.1, on the reverse strand, counting down.
ATGAGTTAAAAATGTTTAAAACTTGTGTTGTGTATCTAGGAGTTGGCATTTTTGGATATACACCATTGTCAGTTTTTTTAAGATTTTTTTCTGTGTATGTGTGTGTGTGTGTTAGAAATACTTAGTATTCTTAAAAAAAAAAAAAAAAAATGTACCCTAATTTTGTTCTTAAACTTTGGCCCCTATAACAATATATTAGGTCATTACAAGATATCAAACAATGGTTTCAAAATAAGAAAATTTGTAGAAGGAAATTGTAAAACTTTATATATTTGCGTGTATAATTTAAGTTTCTTAATTACTACCTTGAAAATAATTTCTGAAACTGCCACTAGGTACAGATGTTGTAATAGCTTCTACAACTTGACAACGTTCTCTCTATTACGTTGATGACTTGTTGATGACTTTATGAGGCTTTAAATACGTACTGGAACCCTAGTGCATGGATCCCTAAGTGATTTAGTTAACACAAGCGGCATACTAAATGGCTTGTAAAAGCGAATCTTGACCCTAGAGTTGAGGTTTCAATAAACCAGGTAGACCGAGCTAATATTGAGGCAATGATTGAGTTAACCTGACTTCTTGACTTGATCTTGAGCTGATTTTTGTGTTTTCAATGTAGATTTTCAATACACACATTTAGACACTAAAATTTACATTTCAATTACACAAATAAAGTTTTGGATACGGGTTTGCCGACACTCTAAATGAATTGACCCTAACAAAGTCAAATGGCAAGTTGATGTAACCTTGAGGTCTGCCAGCCCATAAGCAATCCTAGTAACAATATCCCATCCATTAACACGAGACTTGCATTTAATGGGGAAGAATAGAAGAAAAACAAAAGTAGATTCTACTTTTTAAGGCTTTACAATGCCTTGGAACTAGGACAGGAAACCAACGTTGGTGTCCTTATAGATTCTTGAGGTTGAGTCATAACCATATCATGATGTTCACAATTAAAATGCTAAGAATAAATTTCCAATAATTAAAGCAAATTTGGCATGCCAAGAATGCAATCACGTTGTAATATAACTTGAGATTCTATTCTCACAACTACCAATCAAAATTTTGAATGAGAAGTCTATGTGGAAGGCTTGAAGCTTTCTGAAATTATGAGTTTCCCTATAAATACCTCAACCGCATTGCATAATGCAAATATCAAATAGTCAATGCTGCTTATCTAAGCGTCATGCATGAAGATTGAAGAGACAGAAAGTGAATTTGAGCCAAGGATGACTTACTCATATATGCAGCAAGCAATTTGCCATCTCTTGGCTTATGAGTAAGTTGTCCTACGAGTAAGTTGTCCTTGTCTCTACTTCACTCTCTTTTGTCTCAAGCAACGCTCCCAATCGTGTGCCAATCCTAAGTACACCATACAACAGCGCGCTCACACACACACAGTGGTTGTTATTTTACTGAAAATTATGCAGAGTCTTCTAGACTTATGGAGCTTATAAAGTCTGGTTATGATAAATTCTACCTGGCTGATGCTTACATAGACACACTATCATTTGGCTGTTATGATCAATGTGTTGCAAAGAAAGGTTCTAAAGCACTATCTATAAAGATCAATTAATGTGTCAATAAAGAAAAAAAAGAAAAAGAAGAAGAAGAAGAAGAAGAGATAAAACCAACGAAAATTACATAATAAGAATAACAAGCTCAATTACAAACGAATTTTTATTTCAAATATAAATTATACGCAGAAACATTTAGAAACAAATGCAATTTTATCCAACAACGGGTTTTTAAGCCAATAAACTTTCACTCGTATTAATTAAGTTCCCAAGAGTTCCTTTACATATTTAATAGTAGATTTTTCAATTTAATGTTTGTCAAATAAATGTATAACACAAAAGATATTTTTGAAGGAAAAGGGTCGGAAAAGTTTTTCTTGATTTGTCGATGACATATATAGGATAAACAGGAAACCAAATTGATTTTAGTATTTCCACTAAAGAAGCAAATCTGTCTATATTTATATTTGTGTATAAATTTCCTTTGAGGTTTTCTCGTAAGTTTTTAAATCCCACATTTTTCTTAAATCAACGTTCTAGAATATATGTTCTAATTTGGTTTTTATAGTTACAAATTACTTTTGTTAAAATAGAAGAAATATACAACAGCGTTTCTACTATTCATAGACAAGAAGCTAAAATGCTGCCCTTGATCTTTTTGAAAACAACTTATTTAACTTTTTGTTGAAAACTTTTTACTGAAAATGTGTTAAAGTATACTTGTATCTTGAAAAAAAATTTAAAAAGTGAAGTTTAAAAAAAAACTGTACATAAAAATTAAAAAAGCTAAAAGTTGATGCCAAACTTACCCTTATATCTGCAACTAAAAAACCTGGGTGTTTCCAGCTCTCTCGCCCAAATGGTGATGTTTAGTTTAAGTGCCAAAGCGAACCTACCAAACGGTGTCATTTTCAAAGAGCTGTTGGTTTTAGAATTTGTTACAATCCAAAAGTTTGTTAGTAGAGAAGCAAAAAAAGTGAAGCGGGATGCAAAAGCGTTAACAAGCAGAATATGTTTACCCATGAGGGTTCCTTGAATTCACAAGGAGAAAGGAGTTTGGAATCCACCTAAAAATAGGGAGACAAAAATTCTAAATTTTATTGGTTGAATAATTGTTCAAAAAAACATTTATAGACTTAGGGACCTATTTAAGGGTCTCGTAAAACATGATAGACAAGAAAATATATTCTAAAATAACTTCTACTTAATACCTAACCATAATAGGAACCATATTTGATCAAAAAGTATTAAAAGTACCTAAAAAGAAGGAAATAAATGTCCTGAACCTAAATTAACAAAAATTACACAAAATTATGAAATATAACAAATTACATAAATTAATTTGAAGATTCTGTCCTACATCAAAAAGTGGTTAAAGTTTAATCCAGATATTTTATTCAGTAAATAGTGAGATTAGAGGGCTCATTGTGTTCATTATTCAAGCAAGAAATACAGTTTTGATATAATTCTCTTTCTTTGATTTCATTCTCAAACTATATATATATATATATATATATATATATGTATATATTTTTCATAATTGTTCTTACCATTCTTGCTTGATCCTGTTTGTTGTTTACACATTCAATTTCAGTTCCATTATTGTTAGATTGTATAGCTTCTAGAATTCTACAATGTTAACTATGTTAGTTTAAAGTAATTAGAAGTTACTAAGTGCTCGTAGCTCAACTAGTTAGTATCTTTTAAGATATTCCCTGACATCCAATTATCTAAATTCATATCCTCCATTCCTCATTATAACTATCTCATTATCAAAAATAATTAGAAGATACCATCTTTATGGATGAAACAATCCAACAAACAAATGCTAATTAAAGTAGGGTTGATAATTAAATTTGGTACTTTTCTTTTTCTATAAATTCTCTTATTTGACTTTTTATTTACTAATAATTATTAATTAAATATATGTATCATATATAAATTTTGTGTGGAAAGTTTATGTGAATAGTACAGATTAGCAACTAAAGAAAGAAAATTAATTAAAGGGGCTTACGGTACGAACTAAGCTCATGAAATTAAAGCGCGCCAGATTTAGAGGAAAGTTTTAACATCAAATTGGATTATAGGGCATAAATCTCAACATTAGCTACCGAAACTCAGCCATGAACCTGAAAATTTGATACTGTCGGTAGTGAGCAGGAGTTTTTTCCACTCCAAGTATCTGCTGGGAAAAATTTAGAAACAAATTTATTTTAATCAATTAGTCAAATTATGCAATGGTCTAATTGAGCTCATAGTTGGCACAACCATATCGAAAAAAAAAAAGAAAAAAGAAAAAAAAAGTGCATGCAACGGAAACTAAATTTGACACAAACTATATAATTATGATGGGAAATCCTAACAAGAAAAACAAGAATGAGTGGTTCGAATGGTCAGCACCAACTTGAAAAATTTACTATAGTAGAATGAAAGTTTGCAATACAAGAATATAAAATGTAGTACAACAAACTTGGCTTATGGTAACGAAATCTAGTGAGGAAAACAAATTTGGCTGCCAAATAGCAACATTCAGTGAGGAGGTAAAAAATTCATCACCAAGTATTAAAAAATACTTATAAATGACGAGGAAATCATGTTTTCATCAATAAAGATATTACAAATTGTGACGAAAATTCTTTAAAAACTAGAGCCAAAGAGATTTTTAGGTCGGATGTCTATAGCAACGAAATATTTTGTCACACAAAGTGAGATCTAGTGAGATGAAAATATTCATTGCAAAATATTAACAATAGGTTATTAAACACTAATTTCGTTGCCCAATATAAAAAAGTTACTATCATTGGCGACTGAATGCTTTTTCTCTTCTCCTATAAATCCCAAAAAGGTAAGGTTAGCGCAATCTGTTTAAGTATATATGGTAAGTACTCCATACTTAAATATTTGTAAGATTATATAGTGAAATTCATGATGTTTGATATTGTGGTGGTTGTTGAGTTGGAGCATGGTGCTATAAGGTTGTTTAAGTTGATATTAAGAGTGTTATTATTTTGTGTATATTTGTTTGACTATTAAAGTATATATAAATTGGAGTGTGGAAAGTAGTAATCAATTTCTTAACTTTCGATCCCTTCTGAATTGAATATAAAATATCGTAAGTATAGTGATAGTGTGAAACAGTAACTTCTTAATATCTCCTTGATGAAAATAGAGAAGGAATATGTTTCATTCATGTGACAAGTCTAGTTTAGACCCGTCTTATGAAATCTCGCTGGATTAGTGTAATTTATTCCGACAAGGCTCTTCTTAATTTCTTGTTTGGTCAGTTCATAAATATTTAGAAATCTCGTTGCATTAATGCACATATCTTTGTCGTGACTCCTTATCGCTTAAATTGTCACCGCTCACAGATTTCATGTAGAAAACCCTTTTGTTCTCTGGGTACATACTAGGAGGGGGGTATTATAAAATGCCTCATCTACGTCGTGTATGAGACGCTACTGGATTTCCATTTGAGATTGGATGAAGTGGTTAGTGGTATGAGTTGTTTTGTATGGCATAGAATATGTATTGAAGAAAAAGAATAGAAGAAAAAGAAAAGTAGATTCTACTTTTTAAGGCTTCACGACACCTCGGAACTGGGATAGGAAACCAATCTTGGTGTCCTTGTAAATTCTTAAAGTTGGTAATAACCTTACCATGATTCTTATAATTAAAATTCTAAGAATAAATTCTCGTTTAACGTAAATTTTGCTTGCTAAGAATGCTATCACATTGCACTATAATTTGAGATTCTATTCTCACAACCACCGATCAAATTTTGATTGAGAAGTTTAAGTTTAAGACTAGAATCTTTTCGGTAATTATTTAAGTTTGCCTATAAATTCCTCAACCGCATTGCATAATTCAAATATCAAGTAGTCAATGCTGCTTATATAAGCGCCATGCATGAAGATTGAAGAGACAGTGAGTGAATTTGAGCCAAGGATGACTTGCTCATATATGCTGCAAGCAATTTGCCTCTTGGCCTCTGAGCAAGTTGTCCTGGGCTCTAATTCACTCTCTTTGTCTCAAACGACATTCCTAATCGTAAGCCAATCCTAAGTTCACCAAAGAACCGTGACTTAAATAAGGCTATAGCAACAGCCCGCTCACACACACTATGGTTTTTATTCTAATAGCAATTATGCAGTCTTCTAGTCTTATAGAGCTTATAAAGTCTGGTTATGATAAATTCTACCTTGGCTGATGCTGACATAGACACACTATCGTTTGGCTGTTATGATCTATGTGTTGTAAAGAAAGGTTCTAAAACACTATCTATAATGAATTTATGTGTCGATTTAATTTTTTTTTAAAAGAAAAAAAAAAGAAAAAGAAAGCCAACAAAAATTACATAATAAGAATAACAAGCTCAATTACAAATGAATTTTATTTCAAATATACATTATACATAGAAAGAATTAGAAACAAATGAAAATTTCCAACTACTATTTCTTAAGCCAATAAAATTTCACACGTATTAATTAAGTTCCCAGTTGTTATTGTACATATATAATTGTAGTTATTTCTATTTAATTTTTGTCAAATGAGTCCAAATTTGGTAAAGATGGGGTGTAAAACTTATATTTTACATCATCTAATCAGAGATTGTCACATTAGTATTTTACTTAAAATTCAATACATCCTACCACACCAAATAATATCTCAATAAACTTTTAATTCAGTTGGATTTATATATGGGAATTAGAACTAATTGGATTTAATCTCTTGTCAAATATATATATATATATATATATAACATAAAGTTTTTAACAAAAAGGGTTGCGAATTTTATAATTATAATCCTAAGAAACTTCCCCACAAATTTCCTCGAGCCTGCCATTTATACATAGTCTTGAACTTCTTCAACTAGTATTTGGAGAGCTTTTCTTAGACAAATGTGGAATTGGCCCTAAGCTAGACTCTTGCATTCTTGCAAAGACGTGTATTGGGAGCGTATATAAATAGATCAAAACAAATCTTGATAAGGAAATTAACTTTGGGGGTCACATCAAAGAAATTTACAAGTATATGTGCTGAAATCTTTATCAACGTTTATTTCTTATAAGGATACTGAAAATGTTGTCAATCCTATACTGGTTACAAAAAAACATATTATAGAAAGTTAGTACATTATCTTTAAGAGTAAACAGCTTAATTCGTTAGTACATATCTAATTTCTTTCTAAAGATGTTAAAGCATTGTTGTTGTTTCTTGTTTGTTTTTATTTTTTATTTTTTTGGAGGTTAAACGGCTAATTAGTGCATTGTTGTTATTTCCTTGTAATTGTAAAATATTTAGCAAATGCATTATTTTAATGAATTGAAAAATGATTCGTTGGTAAGATCTCATTCTTTGAAGTGAAGCATATTGGTTAGTTGAAAATCGAGACAGAAAATCGAAAATGGCCCAGAACCCAGAGTCTTGGCTAATAAAGAGTGGTTAGATCAAATATAGATTACTATATATTGTACACTTAATCCTCTTACAGCTAACATTTGGTTAAATTATTATTTTTCACAATAAGTTTCCAAGAAATGTTATTTTTGTCTATAGATTTTAGTTTGATATTTTGGCCCTCAATTTTATATAAGCAATTTAGTTCTTCAGCCAGCTCTTATTACAATGTTGGCCTTAAATATATACGAAAGATAATTTTTTCAATCTTATATTTAATTTGAGAATTTGTCAACACCCAAGACTACCAAACTCATTAATCCAAACTCAAACAAACCTATTCTTATGGGATTTAATTCCATTGAATTTGAGGTCGATATTTTGAATAATCAATTTCTATTAAATCTATCTCAAAGGGATAATTCTTGTCTCTTATCGAGATTACGGATTCTAACTTGAGGAATAGTGTTCACAACACATTACATGCAATTACCCTACATAATGAAGTATTAACCGTACAAGATCTTAGTCTAATTTATATCAAAGTAAACTACACTTCAAATGTGAACTCACATTCCTCTTAGGACTGAGAGCTAATGTGTTTAGTAGTCATGTGGCTTGTTCAAGTGACAATTAATAGTTTATAATCTAATTATATGAATTGCCCAATTCCATCACTAACTATTAATTAGCATTTATGAGTTTACAAAAAATTAGTGATTTGGATCTTCTATATATGCAAATCTCATTCCCACCTAAATTGAATATAGTGCTTCTCATGAATAATACATAATATTCACTGTTCATATACAAAAAAACAATTTCATAAACTAAAGAATGTCATGCTAATTGGATCTTAAGGCACAAATTTCAACATTGGTGACCAAAACTCAAACATGACCTGAAAATTTGCGACTGTCAGTGGTGGGTTAGAATTTTCTCCACTCCAAGTTTGTTAGGAAAAATTTAGACACAAGTTAATTTAAATTAATTATCCAAATTAGTTAATTAGTCAAATTAGGTAATGGTCTAATTCAGTTTATAGGTGGCACAAACATATCACAAAAACTAAATTTAGCAGAAAATAAATTTGACCCAAACGATATGGTTACAATTGGAAATCCTAACGAGAAAAACAAGAATGGATGGTTTGTAGGTCACCACCAACTTGAAAAATTCTCTACAGTAGAAAGGGCGTTTACAATACAAGAATATGAACCTAAAACTAGTTTTGCTAACTACAGTAGAAATTAATTACTAATGTTACTCAACGCAACTCTAATGTAGTTGAAGTTTTCTACCCTGTGAAGCTTAACTATCCATGGATACCTAATCTGTGTCTAGCATCATAGTTGTAAGAATCGTTTCATATGTGATACAAATCGTATGATATGATACACAAGTGCATGCCGTAAGTGGTCAGGAATCATTCTATACACAAGTGCATATCGTATGAATCGTATCTTAACGTTGAATCGCACATATCATACAATACATAGACATAGGGGTTTAAAATGAGTTTTTTTTGTGGGGGGGGGGGGGGGGTGGGGGGGTTAAAATTATTGGGATACTTAATTGAGTCTAAAAAGATAACATGTCCATGAGTTTTTTTCCTTGACTATTTCTTCTACAAAATTTGGACTATACACTAGATACTTCACTCTCATATTTGCAAATTGTTTTTCTATAGTATGAATAATGTATTAGATGAAATTATTATTATTATTTTTTTTCATTATTATTATAAGTCTAAGAAGTTAGAATGTCAAGAAGAAATATAAATGAAGAATTACTAGAATTAACGAACAAGAAAAGAGATAGTAAATATATGTACATAATGACGAAGAAAATGTCAATTTAAAAAATAATTTTGCAAGTTGATAAATATGATGATAACATTGACTTAGATGGAGTTGATTAGGTAAGGTGATGAAAATTAATTACTATTTTGGCTCATATATCATCTATAATCACTTATGAGTATAATCAATTTGACTGTGTATATTATAAACGTATGTTAATTTGATTTATTTACATAGCTTTGTTAAATATTATTACATAAGTAATGATATTGGTCATTAGTTGAATATATTCCAAATTTATAATGAATATATCTTTTATATGTGTGTATCTATAATTTTTTATTATTTTATTAGGTATTTGTATATCATATGATACAAGATACAATATGATATACGATACAAAAAAAATAAAAAACCGATTCACAATTTGATTCACATTTAGACATCTTTGTCTATCAGCAATGCACCACAAAAACACCTTCATTTGCAGTCACGCAATCTTCATTAGACTACCTTAGATCTAAAATAGAGTCTGGAGATGCAACTTGGTACAAAATGCTTGGAGCATAGGCATCGTAGAAACTTCTCTAAATTGACAAAGTTCTCTCTGTTGTTATGATGACTTTATGAGGCTTTAAATACGTCCTGAAACCCTAGTGCCTAGATCCCTAGATGATTTAGCTGTCACGGGCCACAAATTGAAAGGCCTGTAAAAATGAATCTCGAGTACTAGACTAGAGTTGAGGTTCACTAAATTTGATATATCGAGTTATAGTTGATGCAAATTTGACTTCTTAAGCAGATCTTGAGCTGATTTCTACCATCTTCAGTATAGATTTTCAATACACATATTTAGACACTAAAATTTACTACTCAAATACATAAATAAATTTTGGATATGGGTTTCCCGACCTTCTAAATGAATTGACCCTAAGAATGTCAAGTGACAAGTTGACGCAACCTTGAGGTTGGCAATCTCAAAAGAAATCCTAGTAATAATATTCCATCCATTGACACCAGAATTGCATTTATTGAGGGGAGAATAGAAGAAAAAGAAGATTAGATTCTACTTTTTAAGAATTTTACTATCAACTAGGGTTACTAGTGCATCAATAACAAAATTACAATGCCTTATCATGAACTGGGACTGGAAAACAATCGTGGTGTCCTTGAGTCATAGCCTTATCACGATTCTCACAATTAAAATTCTAAAAATAAATTCCAATGAACGTAAATTTCATATTCCAAGAATGCTATCACGTTGACTATAATTTTAGATTCTATTCTCACAACCACCAATCCAAATTTTGAATGAGAAGTCTATGTGGAAGGCTAGAAGCTTTTCTGAAATTCTTTAAGTTTGCTTATAAATACTTCTACCGCATTGCATAATTCAAATAACAAATAGTCAGTGTTGCTTATCTAATCATCATGCATGAAGAGACAGCGAGTGAATTTGAGCCAAGGATGACTTGCTCATATATGCAGCAAGCAATTTGCTTTCTATTGGCTTCCGAGCAAGTTCTCCTTGGCTCTACTTCACTCTCTTTTGTCCCAAGCAATACTCTTGATTCTGAGCCAATCCTAAGCACACACATGTTCTGGTCTTATGGAGCTTATAAAGTCTGGTTTTGACAGGTTCTAACTTGGCTAATGCATTCAATAAAATTCGAAATGGTCGTCTACCAAGTAAAAATTCCAAAACATCAAAAAAAATTTATTCAATCCTAGGGTCTAATATTTTAAACCATTAGATGACTTTAAAATGGGATTTCTAATGTGCTTACCTCAAGAGTCACAGCCTTATTTCCATAAAATTGTTATGCTGTTCTCTCTGGGCTATATGAAATACAGGAAAATATGAAAAACTATATCTTCACATAAGGTTTTCCATTAAAACATAATGAGTGCACATGTTTGATGATTTTTAACAATTAGATCAAAAGTAAAATTAATGGGATTATTAATGTGCTTACCACAAGAATCTCCAAGCCTTAATTCTTGAAAATCATTCTGCAGTTTTGTTTCTGTGCTATGAGTTAGAAATGACTAAATAATGAGTATAGGGGATGCCTCTCTCTCTCTCTCTCTCTCTCTCTCTCTCTCTCTCTATATATATATATATATATATATATATATATATAATATCAGAAATTTGTAAAATTAATAGCTAGCCCCCTTATTTCTTAAAATCCCAATTTGCTTTTCTTTTTCCTTTCATCGGAGTAGAACATTTCATAATCGAAACATCTAGAAATGGATCAAGAAAAGATTTGAATAGGAGAGTGTATTCGATATCAATAATTTGGACAATGTGAAATAGATGAAGTAACTCTTTTTTTTTTTTTTTTTTTCAAGAAAAGGGAGAGTGAGGAAATTCAAATCTAGGCTCATCCCATGGAAAGGGCTAGATAGTGTCATCGAGGAGAGAGAGAGAGAGAGAATGTAGCAAACCAACCAAAATACTAATCACAATACATTAAAATACTTAACTTCATACATTTTATATGTTTTATATGTTATACCAATTTCAAGGCAAGGACCAACCTAATATAATTTGAGGCTTAAGGCAAAAACTTTAAATGAACTTTTTTTTAAAATTTTTTTTTTATATTTAAATCACTTAAGTATTGTATAGTTTATTAAAAATCAATTTAGTTAATTTGACCAATTCACTTGAGTGATGCTAGAGATACTATAAATTTTATTACATGTGCCTTACAAACTTATTGTCACTAATCAGAAAAAATTGATTCAAACATTCCTATATGGTTTAAATGGAACCGATTATATTCTTGTTATATCAGTTTGTAAGCTTATTTTTAGTCAAATTTGTTGTAATTTCAGCATTATTCATCCGCCCAATGGTGATTTGGTTGTGTTACTACTAATTCACAAATTTCATTCGGCAAAATGCTAAAACTACTATAAATTGTACTACAAAATTCATACAAACTGATATGAAAAAGAATGTGATTAGTGGCACTTCAACAAAGGAAAAAAAATTTGTGAGTCAAATGTAATAAATTTGTGAGTCAAATGTAATAAATTGTGAGTCAAATGTCAACAATTTGTGAGTCAAATGTAATAAATTTTGTAATGTTCTCTAACATTACTCAAGTTTTTGTTCCTTTTTAACAAAGGAAAAAAAAAAATTATAACTCACATTTTCTTTTTATAATAATAATTAAAAAAAAAATCCCCTTTACGCCTTGAGGTTATAATGATACTTATTCATGTTGTGGAAGACCATGAATTTTGACTTAAGATTCTCGTGCCACTACAGGATAAGGGTTGCAACAATAAGAATAACAGTAGCAACATATTATTGGTTGCCCTTTTGTGCTTCCCATAGAAGCTACAAATACCATAATTATGATCATAAGAAACTTTCCCACAAATTTCTTTGAGCCTGCCATTTGCATTTAGTCTTGAACTTCTTCCACTAGTATTTGGAGAGCTTTTGTTTTGTTTTGTTTTTGTTTTTTTTTTTTTTTTTTTTTTTTTGAGAAATTACTCAAAGAGAACTTTATTTACGTTTAGAAGAAGTGAGTTCTTTTGCTGAAATGATAGTAGTTTATAGAACAATGACTAATAGTGGTCTAGTTCAATATATCAATTCGAAGTCTCATTTTTCATGATCAAAACAGATCATCATAATAGATATGTTATAGTCTAATTATATGAATTACCCAGTTCCATGACTAACTAGAAACTTGAATTTATGAGTTTATAGGGAACTTGTGATTTAGATTTTATGTATGCAAATCTTATTTCCATACCTAAATCACGTACAATGCATCTTGTGTACTATACATAATGTCCAATGCTCATATAAAAATAAACTATTTTATAAATTAAATAATTTCATAAAAATGAATTCTAGGGCACAAATCTAAACTTTAGCTATCAAATTATGCAATAGTCTAATTGAGTTTATAGTAGGCACTTGGCACAACAATATCGTAAAAAAACAAAATGCTTGCAGTTGAACATAAATTTGACACAAACGATATGGTTACGATGGGAAATTTGAAATCCTAATGAGAAAAAAAAGAACTAGTGGGTGTGAAGGTTACCACCAACTTGAAGAATTCACTATAGTAGAATGGAAATTAATTTACAATACAAGAATATAAACTTGATCACACAATCTTCACTGCAACACCTTGGATCGTAAATAGAGATTAGAGGTGCAGCTTGGTACAAAACTCTTAGAGCATAGACAGAGGCGGCTCCACATTTTGTCCAGGGTGGTCTGACCACCCTGACTAGGAAAAAATTAATTATTATATATAAATTTTAAAAATTAAATGATTTTTTTATTCTTAAAAATTTGTGACCACCCAAAATTTTTTTTATGCTTAACATAATTAAACTTTGGACAAAATTTGACAAAAAACTTGATTGTAGTCTTGTAAACTAAGGTTACAACTCCACTCAATAATTTTTTTTATTAGATGTGAATTTTGAAAAGAATCCACTATTGGATTACATTTATTTTATTATATTCTTCATACTTACAAAATTTCAAGAAGATCAAAGATCAATAGCTATGTCTTTAATCAAGTGCTTAAATTTCAAATTTTTGTAGTCTAAAATTGTACATAAAAATCATTCGATTGACATGAAATTTGACATGAATTTTTAGAATATAAAGAACATGCAATTTAATTGTTAGATTTTCAAAATATGTTGCCAAATGTTATCCTTAAACTTTGGTTCCCATAACAATATATTAGGTCTTTGCAAACAAAAAGAGAAGGCCAAAGAAAAATTTTATTTAACTAAAATTTTGAAAGAGATGTAACTCTTAATATTGATAATGAGACTATTATGCAACTGTTTCAAAATAAGAAAATTCGTAAAAGGAAATTGTAAGTCTTTATATATTTTTGTGCGTGTGTGTGTGTGTGTGTTTTTTGTTAATATTTAAAGTTCTTTTTTTATTAGATTTTGTATAATTTAAATTTCTTAATGACTACCTTGTAAAAAACTCCTAGAGTTGCCACTAGGCACAGACGTCATAGTAGCTTCTACAACTTGGTAGTATTCTCTTTATTACTATGATGACTTTATGAGGCTTTAAATACGCACTGAAATTCTAGTGCATGAATCCCTAAGTGATTTAGTTATCACGAGCCGCGCATACTAAAAGGCTTGTAAAATCAAATCTTGACCTCTTGCTCGGAGTTGAGGTTCAATAAACCTGGTAGATCTAGCTAAAATCGAGGTAGCAATCAAGTTAAATTTTTCTTCTTGAGTTGAACTTGAGCTGATTTTTTGTGTTTTCAATATAGAATTTCAACACACACATCTAGACACTAAAATTTACAATTCATTTATACAAATAAGGTTTTGGATACGGGTTTGCTGACACTCTAAGGGGGCGTTTAGTTCGCTGTGAAGTGTTTTTGATGTGATGTACATTACGATGATTTGACATTAAGGATTTTAGTTTATTTTATTTGTCTCTAATATTACCATAATTTAAAATTACAAAATATATCATATTATCTTAATCTCATCACCTTCCTAAATAATTTAATGTTGTATTATTGTATTGAGATTATATTAATGTGAGATTATAATAACATAATATTATGGCATGACAGTTTTTAGACCGCTTAAACAATTGATTAAACCTAGGTAATTAGCCAAGTTGTTACTTAGTCCAATTAAACAAGTCTAGGTTATCACAATAATAAAGATCAAATCATGCAAAGCAGCGGAAAATAAATGACACACGATATGATCACCCAGGAAACCAAACCGGTAAAAACCTGAGAAGGATTTGATCCAGCTATCCTCAAGGTAAACCTGAATCCACTATCTTGAAAGAATCGAAGTTCATACAAAAGGACTTACAAGCACCCACGCTCGACTTCCTAATGCTACCAACCAGTAGAACTTACTGACACGACCACATGCAAGCTCCAAATCCACAAACTCCTTCTTTCTTGGATTCTCCACCAAATACAAGCACACCCGCTTGTGTTTTCTTTAAGCTTCAATGGCAGCAATTGGAATGATCATCAAGGTGTAGAAAAATCTTCTCCTTGAAAACCCTAAGTTTATGTGAAGGAAACCTTCTCAAAGATCTCACAAGAGATTCACATAAACCGCAATATGAGCAACCAAGTCCTTATAGAGCTTTTGGGTACAAAACCCTAAAATACAAAAGGAGGCACACTCTTTTCTCTCTAAAAAACTTATAAAAACATTTTAGGGTTTTCCTTATATATAGGAGTGTTTTACTTGAACCCTAATACGTTTAAGTAGAGTTTGGGCTGAACTGGAACTCTGTAGAAAAATAAATCTGTACGTGGTTCGATCGATTAAGTCTAATTTTCGATCGATTGAGCCTTACAGATTTAGTCCAATAAATTCTGCAATCACTCGATTCCAATTTTACAAATAAAAAAACTTTGAGCAAGCCTAAACCTAGACTCTATGTTTTAATCATGGTTTGCCAACATAATACAAATTGAAGTTCTAATACAAACATGAAATACTCAACGTTACAAATAGCCCAAATACAATTCAACCTAACTACTATCTATCAGTTGCAAGTGTAGACAGTAGCACGACTGAATCAACCTGTATATTTCCTGAAACACTAAACAAAACGCATAAACGCATGTGTGGAAAATAAAAACAGGAAAACAAGAAAACAACAAATATGCAAACTAACTCTCCCCCTAAGTTAGATACAACAAAACATACTTGTATTTTCCACTATCATAAACAATCAATGTATCTCCCCCTAAACAAAACAAACAGGATTCCCACCCATAGTTCATCTAGATCTCCCCCTTTTTGTCACGTATTGACAAAGACAACTCAATAATGAGTAAACATACGCAATAAAGGATAAGAGAAAATAGAGAATTAAGGGAAGACAAAACAATTCAACTCTATAGAAAATAGAGACAACTCCCTTTATGAAAAGCGACAACTCCCCTTATGAAAAGCGACAACTCCCCCTAAGAACAACAAAGGTAAAAAAAAAATTTCTCCCCCTATAAAAATAGGAAAAACAAAATAAGTTGTGGGAAAAACAATTTTTGGAGAAAATAAAAGGGATGGGGATAAATAAAAAGACACAAACCAAGTTTAAAAAAAAAGACTAAGTTGAGGATACACATGAAGAAAAATATTCTCTCTTTCAATAAAATGCAAACATAGCACTATGTGACCCATAAACAGTTGTATGAGTATAGAAAATATTTGCACATTGATTATCCATCATATCTCTTAAGAAAAATATTTTCTACAATTCACACAAAAAAAAGGGCATATACTAGAAAGTACATAGCTCAAAAATTAATCAATCAATTTTTTGATCAAGTTGAGTACCCAATGTAGCAAAGTGTATGCGTGTTATGTGTGAAAGCAATGAGAGATATGACTGCAAAACTGCAAGATGGATACAAAAACAATGCAATGCATGTGAATCCTAAACACAAATGATGCATATACAGATTAAATGACATAATGCATGAGCTAAGGCAGTAAATTAAGTTCAAAATAAGTTCAAATTCACAAAATTTGCTTGAGCATAAAGTTTCTAACTAAAACCCCAAAAAAATTTCAACCACTTGTTAATTTTCAAAATAAATTGACCAATTGATCACTACACAAGCTAGAAAACTGATTAGAATGATCAATTACATAAAAACAACAAGCCAATTTCATCAATTCCAACCCAAATCTTCCAAAATCAAGATTTTCAATCAATTTGTCCTAAAATCACAAACATTAAATACATTTTGCATTAAAATCAATGAATTTTTAATCTTGGATGGCCACAACAAAATCACACACAATATAATGTACCAAGTTTAGCAAAGAGTAACTTGTGTAGTGTGTGCAACTAGCAAAAGCTTGAGATACATGTGAGGTGATATGTGAATAGCAATCAATCACAAAGTCTATAAAATTCATCACATAGAATTTAAAAGAGACTATCACCTAAAGAGTTACATCATATAACTCCCACATCTCCTAGAACATAAGCTTGCAATCATGTAAGTTTCTTGAATTTTGCCTCATAATATACACACCAATTTTAATTAAATGATTTGGCATCAAGCCTAATAGTACACACCAATTTTAAGCAATTATCAATTAAACCGAGACTTCACCTTATGTTCTTTTTGTGCATGTGCTACACTTTCTCAAGCACAAAATCTTATGATATGCACTAAGGTGTTCATGATTGGCTAGTGCACAGTAGTGAGATGGTTATTTATGCCTTTCTCAAAAGAATCAAATCCGACAGTCAAACAACATGTGACTTCAAGATTAAGACAACGTGATAAACACCATAAACATCTTTCCCACACAACATGCACTTCAAAGCTTCAACTAGTCAAGTGCAATAAATAAGCCCATCCAAGCTAAACAAGATACATAAACATGTTATGTAAAGATAAAATAGCCAATCCTTGATTATAAATCCAAGATGTGAAATACAAAACACAAAAATCTTTTTGGTTTTTAAAAAAATTTATGATCAAAAACAAAAAGCACATATTATGCTAAATGAACAATGCAAATGCAATGCATGACGGTGCTTAACTAAGCTATAGAGGGTACACAAACAAGAAATATCAATTTATTAATTAACCCTTGAGTACATGTACAAACTAGTACACACTCATACAAAATCAAAAATAGCTTAGCACTTATATAACACATACTATTCAAGTTTCTCCGCAATGTCAAGCATGTTCTAAATCAAGAGAGAGATATCATAATTCATGTAATCCTCAAGAAAAATAAAACTAGACACAAAATAAAATATTTTTGTCTTTTTCAAATTTTTCAATGTTTTTGGATTTTTTTTTAATAAAAAAACAACCTAAAAAAAACAAAACAACCAAAAACAAAAACAAAACATGTCAACAAACAATTGAAAAAATTAAATCAGGGACAAGTCAGCAACACTCACCTTAGAGAATCTTTTCTCACCCATATAGCACGAGTCTTCGGCTTTGTAGGTGAAAATCCATGAGAAGCAGAGTGTATTTGAGGAATTACACCAATCTTCTGAGAAAGACTAAAATCCTGCAAATTCCTTTCACAAGCCAACAAGCTCAAATTTTTCAAAAGAATATGAAACAATTTATATGGACTTATGGTAAGAGAAATATCATCACATATCCTAGATTGAAATACAGAATTTTTAAATTTCAATTTATGACAATTAGGACGAATGTGACCATAGACACCACAAAAGTGGCAAACAGGAACAAATTTAGGAACATCAGTATTCCTAACAGCAAATCTATTCTCAGATTTTGGTTTTTTCCTCAACAAAGAACAATTTGGTTTAATATGACCAACAACACCACAAAGGTGACAAGTAGGCACAAAAACAGATTTATTATGCTCTCTAACAGTAGGTTTTGACTTTGGTTTAGAAACATAAGCGTCTACATCAGAACTTTTACCTTTGTCTAACTTAGCAAAATAAGCATTTTCTTTATTATTCCTCTTAAAATGAGGGATATAAACTTTCTCAGTTTTAGGCTTAAGAGAAACAGAAACACTTCTCTTATCAATAACAAGCTTGGTACTAGTTAAATTTTCAATTTTAGCTTTAGATTCAACTAACTCTTGTTCCAAGCTTTTCATCTTCTCATCTTGAGAGGAAATTTGATTTCTCAAAAATTCATTCTTTTTATTAGATTCATCTAATCTAACAACCAATTCCTCTTTTTCAAGATTAGCCAATTTTAACTCTTCCTTGAATTTCTTAACAATTTTCATAGATTTCAATAATTCCTTACGAAGAGTTTCACAGGCATCAATAAAATCAGCAGAAACATGATCAGAAAGACACTTCAAATTATCCATGACAACAGGGGTCAATGATCAGCTCCTACATCAAAAGATCTAAAACAAAAAGAGCTACCCGCTCTGATACCACTTGACAGTTTTTAGACCCCTTAAACAATTGATTAAACCTAGGTAATTAGCCAAAACCCCTTCACCTTCCTCCACCGTTCCCCTTCTCCTTCTTCCAAAACAAAGACCCACAGCCAAACCCGCTCCCCAAACCACCATTCTCCACCTTTGTGGCATGAAATCAATTTTTTTTAATGATTAGGAAGAGCACCGATCTGTCTGTAACCAAAAGAAAAGGAGAATTAAATCGTGTGGATGGTTTCTGATCTTAAGTGTTGTATTTGAACAGGCACAACAATTGTTTCAAATACATGCACAAAAGATTACACCAGAAGCACTTGAGAGCGTAAAGGCTACCCTTGCAAGCAATGAGACTGAGCACAAAGCAGAAACCAAGAAGGGAGTAGTTCCTTGTAATGAGGTAGAGATAGAGTTATTTTTTGTTTTTGTTTTTTGTTTTTTTTTTTTGTTTTTTTTTTTTTTGTTTTTGTTTTTTTTTTATGTGTTTCTATACAGTTTTATAGGCTCTATTTAGTATTGTTAGTGGAAGCTATTGGACTTGCTTGGTGATTTTGTTGAAGGAGCTTATAGGTGTTGATATAAATTATTATTATTTAAAAAATTTCTATTAAAAGAGAATTGGATGTCAAATTGTAGAATAAACTTCATGGTTTGGTTGTGCTTAGAGTGTGGGGTTAAGTTTGAAATATAACAACAAATAGAACCTAGCAATAATTAACTGGCATTAGGGTTAGTATTTGTTTGTCTTCATTGGGATAAGTATTTTTTTCTCTTTTGAAAATTGAGATTGCTAAGTTTTTTATATTGAAAGCACTGATTAGCTTAATGCCTAAGATAGTAATCAAATTATGGTGTATGTTGTCTCATTTTAGTGATTTTAAGCATTCTTTGTTAGAAAGGAGGAAGCTTTATATGTTTTTGGTCGTGCTTTCCTTGGGTTTCTTTGAGAGGTTGGTCTGATTGCTGTGGAGAGTTATTGGTGGTCTTGGCCCTCTTAGGTATGTGGGGAAGGAGGGAACTTTTTGTATTTTTGGGCTAGGAAAGGATTCTGTTTATGGAGTTATGGAAGGCTGGAATAGTGGTACCTTTTGTATTTGTTATGTTACTTTTTTTCTTTTCTATCTCATTTGTCTATGTTGAATTGTGCTTAAGAACAACTAATGCTATTGCCCATTATACTTAGATAAATAAATCACTTTGTTGTATACTGCAGAATATGAGCAGCAAGATGGAGTTACAAAAAATTGCCCCCTTTTGTAAAATATGTTACTATCTAATTTTATAAAGAACATTTTTCTACCATTGAGTTGGCTTATCAAACTTGGAATATATGTAGTTTGTTTTAAATCTAACCTACATATGTAAAGGGTTTGTGATGTTTCCTTCCTTAGAGGTATAGAGTATGGGTATGTACACTTTACATGAAACTGTAATTTTTCTTTACACAAATTTTACTATTAATAGAAAATTTTCTGCTGCGATTGTTTAAATATGAGCTATAAAAACAAGTTTGAGTAAAAAGTGAAGAAGAGGGTTAATTTTTTTTAATAATTTGATAATTCAAGAAGAGGGTGTTTGAACCTAACAAATATAACTATTATGTTATATAGATTTTGTAGATATTCTTTGTGCTTTCCCGTGCATCGCACGGGTTTGCGACTAGTATTTATTAAAATAGAAGAAATAAACGACACCGTTTCAGCTAGTCCATAGACAAGAAGCTTAAAATGCTGCCATTTATATTTGCAAACTAAAAGACCCACGCGTGTTTCCAGCTTTCTCGCCCAAACAATGACGTTTAGTCTAAGTGCCAAAGCAATCATACCAAACGGAGAGCTTTAGGTTTCAGAGTTTGATACAGTCCAAAAGTTTGATATCGGAGAAGCAAGAAAAGTGATTAGAGTTTTATCCAGATATTTGATTCTGTAAATAGTGAGATCAGAGGGTATATATTGAGAGTTCATTGTATCCATTATTCAAGCAAGAAATACAGTTTTGATATAATTTTCTTAAACTCTCTTTGTTTTCATAATTGTTCTTACTGTTCTTGCTTGATCCTGTTTGTTGTTTACACATTCAATCTCAGTTCCATTACCGTTAGATTGTATAGCTTCTAGAATTCTACAATGTTAACTATGTTAGTTTAAAGTAATCAGAAGTCGCCAAGAGCTTGTAACTCAATTAGTTAGCATCTCTTGATATATTTTCTAACATCCAATAATCTAAATTCAAATCTTTCATTCTTTGTTGTAACTATCTAATTATCAGAAAATAATTAGAAGACACCATCTTTTTGGATGAAACAATCCAACAACAAACAAATGCTAATTAAAATAGGGTTGAAAATTAAATTTGGTACTTTTTTTTTTTTTTTCTATAAGTTCACTTATTTGATTGTATTTATTAATACTTATTAATTAAATATGTGTATCGTATTCATATATAAATTTTGTGCGGGAAGTTTATGTGAATTGTACAGATTTGTAACTAAAGACAGAAAATTAATTAAAGCCTAAGGTATACCAAGCTCATGAAATTATAAGGCTCAAATCTCAACATTAGCTACCAAAACTCACCCATTTACCTGAAAATTTGATACTGTCGGTAGTGGGCAGGAGTTTTCTCCACTCCTAGTCTACTTGGAAAAATTTAGATACAAATTCATTTTAATCAATTAGTCAAATTATGCAATGGTATAATTGAGTTTATAGTTGGCACAACTGTATCGCAAAAAAACAAAGTGCATGCAATGGAAAATAAATTTAACAAAAACAATATGGTTATGATGGAAAATTCTAATGAGAAAAACAAGAATGAGTGGTTTGTAAGGTCACCTCCAACTTGAAGAATTCACTACAGTAGAATGGATGTTTACAGCACAAAAATATAAACTTGTAGTACAAAAAAATTGGCCGATGGTGACAAAATTTAGTGAGGAAAAAAAAAATTGACAGCCAAATAGCAACATTAAGTGAGGAAATAAAAAAATTCGTTAACAAATATTAAAAAAAACCAAAAAATGACAAAGAAATCATATTTTTGTTACTGAGGATATTACAAATGGCAATGAAAATTCTTTAAAAACTAGCACCCAAGAGATTTTTAGGCTGAATGTCTACGGCAACGAAATATTTTGTCACAAAAAGTGGAATCTAGTGAAACGAAAATATTTATTGCTAAATATTAACAATAGGTGATGAAACACTAATTAATTTCATCGTCCAATATAAAAAACAATTATTACCATTGGGGATCAAATGCTTTTTCTTCTCCTATAAATCCCAAAAGAGTAAGGCTAGTGCAATCTATTTGAGCATATATAATAAGTACTTTATACTTAAATATTTGTAAAATTATGTAATGAAATTGATGATGCTTGATGTTGTGGTAGATTGTTAAGTTGAAGCATGGTGTTTTAAGGCAGTTTAAGTTGATATTAGGAGTTGAAAGGCCAAAAACGAATTGAGCACTTGTGACAAATTAATTAATTAATTAACCAAATTTATTAATTAATCAAATTAACATGCAAAGTGCATGGTAGCACAAAAAAATCACCAAACAACTAAATATGCAGCAAAAAATAAATGACACGGAGATTTGTTTATGAATGGGGAAAAACCTACACGGCAAAAACCCCATCGGGTCATTTTCAGGTCACAACTCCAGAAATTCCACTATTGTCACAACAAGTAGTTATAAGTAAAGGAATCTCAGTACCTTATACCAACCTACAGTTGAACCCTTACCCCAATACCCAATTGGACTTGTTCTATAGTGACAATTTCCCTTTTGATGCACAGCTCCCAAGTACGTGACTAACCAATTGCGTAGATCCTAGTACACGACTTCAATAACCAACTAGAGAAGGTTATTGGCTGCAAAATTCTTCAGCTCATCCACACGATGAAGATCAAGAAGATGCTTAGTCACAAAACCCTATGGTGCACATACACAGTAACTTCTTCAAAAGAGATGAACTAGGGAGAAACTTTGTCTCTGGTTACAAATTGCTTGAACAAACTTTGCTCAACATTTGTGCAACTTGTATCTACTTTGACGGCCCTTAAAATAATCATTTTATATGTCTAAGATTGTGAGAAAAGAAAGTCCAAACACATAAACATGGATTGGAGTCAAAACAGAACTAGAATTCTGTTTTTCATAAAGCTCGACAGATACCTATCTGTCAAGATGCTGTCGAGCAATTGTTGAGCCACGGGATTGGAACAACTTCTTAAGCTCAATGGATAGCTAGCTGTCGAGTTTTAATGAACAACACTTCTTCAGCTTGAATCTTGGACAAACTTGCATGTATTCAACACTTGATCTTGAAACACAGTTTCTTGAAGTATTAAACACATCTTAGATTTACCAAAATACAAGTAAAATGCATTTTATCAAAGGATAAGCCAATTACATAAAATAGTGACATATTCTCCTAACAAATGACTCACATATATCCTAACAATCTCTCCCTTTGGCAATCTGTGACAAAACCACAACAAACAAATGAACATATGAGAAAAGTCATAAATCACTCAATTCATACTCACTTGTTAAAATACAATAAAATCTATCCTAACACAAACTCTTGAAAAACTTTGCAAGAAGAGAGTTTATGGCAAGAAGACTTTGACAACCTATATTTCTAAAACATTTTAAACAAAACTTATCAAGGCATCTTTGTGTGAAACAGAAATAATAGATTGCATACAAGTATTAAGAAGCATGTGCATAAAGAGAGAAAAGAAACAACACATGTAAGGGTAGGTGAAAGAAACATACATCAACATATATAAAGAAGATAAGTACATCAACATATGTCAATAAATGGTCACAAGACCTAAGGTACAAGAGCAATGTATCTAAAAAGAAAGAAAAGAAAAGATACATAAAATCTTCACTACATCCTTCAAGAATATCAGCACTACCCCTAACAAAAATGTCCTATACTAACTCTCCCCCTAAGAATGACTACTCTCATATCCAAAACTATTCCTCCTTTTTGTCATGAGTGACAAATGGTAAGAGTGTCAAGTAGACATCTCATCGGTAGAGTTAGCATCTCCATCATCATCATTATCATCCGAAGCATCATCGTCATCACCATCATCATCATCCTCATCCTCAGAATCAGAAGCCACTGTAGGAGGTGGTGGAGGAGAAGCCTCAAGAGCAAAGCGGCCCATGATCACCTGACGTCTAGCAATATAGCCAACACAAATGTTCACCTGATACAACTGTCTGGAGAATGTATCTAGGCAAGCATTCATACGTTGAAGCTGCGCCATGATGTCTCCGAGGGACACATTGCTCAAAGAAGAGGAGGGAGCGGATGTGGATGGAACAAACCTGGATGGAGCCGAACGGGAGGGAAGAGCAACTGAATCTGACTGCCGTGACCTAAACTGAGCCTCGCTACGTTTTACGGTAGCGTAGTCTATGATACACATGACAAAAAAATGATCGGAAGAGAGAAAAAAAAAACATAAAAATGGTATAGAATCCGCGTGATAGCTGAAAGGAAAATGAGTTTATCACGAGTAGCCGTATCCCTATACACATCTAAGATAGAAAGAATGAAATGTGAAGGAAAATCAATAGTGAGGTGCTCTAATAAAGAAAACAAAAATAGAGCACGAGGCTCTGTGATGGAGTTATAGTGAGAGAGTGGGTGCAAAAAAAAAGTCATCACCATGTTCATGAATCTAGGACCTTTAGCAAAGGCCTTACATTGTATAAATTGACGATCACCCCAATCTGCAAGAAACTCACAGAAAGCGGAAACCATCTCGTCTTTGGACACAGTCCTCAGACGCTCACAACCGGAGTGGTCAGGATGCTCTACCCTCGGAACATGAAGCACATCTGTAATAATTTGCTATGTGACTACAATGCGCATACCTCAATCGTGAGTAGAAAAGAGAGGTACTGAAAAATTGAATCCATGCATGTTGGAGTAAAACTCCTGAATCAGCATGGATGGACAAGTGACCAGGACATCACACAATGACTCCCATCCCCGATTGTGAATGACAGTGGGAAGGTCAGTGACGACAAAGTCCGCCAAAATGACTCAGTGTTCCGAATGAACACCTCGTCGAGAAAAGTTCTCCAAAAAGTCCTTTCAGACATCCTTATCACAAAACCGAATATAAGGAGTAGGATCAGAAGAAAACGATGCTCCAGAATGAAGAGGGTTCTAGGATGGAGTGGATTTACGCTTAAGTGCCATAAACATGACTAATGTAAACAATAGAGAGAGAGGGAAGAAAGAGACAATCAGAAAAGCTCCAAACAGTTAAAATATAGCAAGTATATTGAAAAGAGAATATGTATGCATAGGGAATGCATGAACATGTGATATGCAAAAGAAATTGCATCATAGGCTCAGCCCAGTCCAATCCTACCAGCACACAAGCAGTTCAACATGTATAACACATAACTAAATGCAGGAAAATACAATTATAATGCACATGGAATGCAATGCATGAAGTTTTTAAGAGTGAATCTTCAAAACCCATCCCAAAAATTGCACAAAAACCTCTTTGATTTTGAAAAACCCCAAATTTTGCAAGAATCCCAAAAACATAGGTTTCAAAGAATGAAATGCATGAAAATGAGAGAATCGAAGCTTACAAGTGAAGAGAAATCCTTGAAAAAGCTTGAAAAACACTTGGGAAAGAGGTTTTGAGTGAAAGAGAGTGATTTGGGAGGTGAACAGGTGAGAACAAATCGAGAGAGATCAAAGAAAATGAGAACCGGATTGAGACAACCAAATATATAGAGCTTCAGTATGTAGGGAATTTAACCTAAATCCCAACCTGTGAGAAACAAAACAAATAGAGAAAACACACGCCAAAGAAAAAACAATCACACGCACAAGACAATATTTACGTGGTTCGGCAATTTGCCTACGTCCATGGAGTTGCAGGGATTTCACTATTATCAGGGAAAAATACAGAGTATAACTTGCGGCTATAATATTTCTCTCTCACCCACAAGACAAGAAAACACTATTCTTTCTTCTTATGCGGCTGCTAGGTTATTACGAATTATTTCTCACTACTACACTTAATACAATATATATATATATATATATATATTAAAGTAGGCAGAGAAGGGATTTCCTATTACAAATAGGATTTGGTCAACAAAGTTGGGCTTGTGGCAATTCAAGCCACACATAGGCCCAACTCAACAAATCTCCACCTTGGCTTGAATTGATCAAGCTACACTAGCAAACTCCTCCATCAGCTCCACCTTAGCCCTTAAGGGCTCACAAGCTGCAAACATCAACCGTAATCCTCCATAACACAATCCCTCATCCCTGCAACTCATCCTCCTGTCCTCAAGCTAGAAGACCAACTGAAGCTGCGCACAACTTCAACTTCTCAATAGTGACACCCTTAGTCAACATGTCTGTTGGGTTCTTAGATCCACAAATCTTCTCAAGTATTACCAGTTTATCTTCAACAAGGTAACAGATAAAGTGGTATTTTGTTTGTATATGCTTTGACTTTGAATGAAAAACTGAATTTTTGGCAAGAAAGATTGCACTATGACTGTCACTGTGTAGAATGCCCATCTCCTACTTCTTACCCAATTCATCTAAAGAAACTATGTAGCAAATCATCTCCTTTCTAGCTTCAGTGGCAGCAACATACTCAGCTTCTGTAATAGACAAAGTAACAATCTTCTGTAGATTTGAAGCCCATGATATAGCTGTACCACCCAGAGTAAAAACAAACCCAGTAGTACTCTTTCTACTATCAATATCACCAGCAAAATCAGCATCTACATAACCTTGCAGTTTCAAACTTGCACTTGTGAAGCAAAGACATGTATCTGATGAACCCTTCAGATATCTCAGAATCCACTTGACTGCCTCCCAATGCTGCTTTCCAGGCCTACTCATGAATCTGCTCACAACTCCCACTGCATGTGCAATGTCTGGCCTTGTACACATCATAGCATACATCAAGCTGCCAATAGTTGAGGCATAGGGCACCTTGCTCATATGGTCACTTTCTTCCTCTGTCTTCGGTGACTATTCTTTGCTTAGTTTGAAATGACTACTGAAGGGTGTGCTCACTGGTTTAGCTTCATTCATGTTGAATCTGCTAAGGACTTTCTTCACATACTCTGACTGTGAAAGCTTCAATGTACCATTAGCCTTGTCTTTAATGATTCTCATGCCAAGGATTTGCTTTGCAGCTCCCAAATCCTTCATTGCAAACTGTTTGGACAATTGCTTCTTCAGATTATTAATCTCCTCAATGCTAGACCCTGTAATAAGCATATCATCCACATACAACAGTAATATAATGTAAGAATTGTCAAAAGACTTAACATAGCAACAATAATCAACTTCACATCTCTTGAACCCAATTCTATGCATAAAACTGTCAAATTTCTTGTACCACTGTCTTGGAGCTTGTTTTAGGCCATACAAGCTCTTTCTCAGTTTGCAGACTAGATTCTCTTGTCCCTAAACAATGAACCCTTCTGGCTGAATCACGTAAAGGTCTTCCTCCAAGTCACCATGAAGGAATGCTGTCTTCACATCTAACTGCTCAAGATGTAAGTTTTCTGCAGCCATCATTCCTAGTACTAGTCTAATTGTTGACATCTTCACAACTAGAGAAAATATCTCTGTGAAGTCAATGCCCTCCTTCTGCTGGAACCCTTTAACAACTAATCTGGCCTTGTAACGTTTGCTACCATCATGCTCATTTTTTATTCTGCATACCCACTTGTTGTGCAAAGCCTTCTTCCCTACTGGCAATTTAGTCAGTTCCCATGTCTGATTCCCCAACAAGGAATCCATCTCATCATTCATGGCTAACTCCTACTTGCTTGAATTCTCATCTCTCAAGGCTTCATCATAACACTCTGGCTCACCACCATCAGTCAACAGGAGATAATTTAGAGTGGGTGAATAACGATGTGGAGGTCTAATGTTCCTAGAAGATCTCCAGACTTCAGCTACAGGTGTACTCTGATCTACTTGTGAATTTACATTCTCCTTATCTTCTTCACCCCTTTTCTAGACAGTACTTTCAGTCAATTCATCTAAGTTGACAAACTCAGATTTCTTTTGATCTATCTCTGCAACATCTGATTCTACAGTTAACTTGTCCTTATACATAACCTGTTCATTAAATATTACATTTCTACTTCTGATGATTTTCCTGTTTTGTTCATCCCAAAACCTATGGCCAAATTTCTCATCACCATAGCCAATGAAAAAACATATTTTTGACTTTGCATCAAGTTTACTACGAGCATCAGAATCAATATGAACATAAGAAACACAACCAAAAACTTTTAAATGTGAAAACTTTACCTCTTTACCACTCCAAACCTCCTCAGAAAGTCTAAACTCCATAGGAACTGATGGTCCTCGGTTTATCAGGTAAGCTACAGTGCTAATAGCATCAGCCCAAAAAGTTTTTGGTAGTCTAGCATGCAACCTCATACTCCTAGCACATTCATTGAGAGTTTTGTTCATGCGCTCAGCCACACCATTCTACTGTGGTGTCCTAGGAATGGTCTTCTCCATCCTAATTCCCTATGCAGCACAATACTCACTGAACCCTCCATCTATGTACTCTCCTCCATTATCTGATCTCAAACATTTTACTTTCAAACCTGTTTCTGTCTCAACCATAGCCTTCCACTTCTTAAAAGTTTCAAATACATCAGATTTATTTTTCAGAAAATAAACCCATACCTTTTTGCTTGAGTCATCAATGAAAGTGATGTAGTACCTTAAAGCTCCAAGGGATGCAACCGGAGAAGGCCCCCACAAATCAGTGTGTACTAACTCCAATTTTTCAGCCTTCGGTGTTCTGCCAGTTTTCAAGAAGCTCACATTTTTCTATTTTCCTAAGATGAAACTTTCACACATGTCAAAATCAATGGACTTCAATTCTGGTAGTTTTCCTTTTGACAGCAACATCTTCATCCCTTTCTCACTCATGTGACCAAGTCTACGATGTCATAGGCTTATATCAGTACTTGCATCAACAATTGCAATTGTGTCTCTTGGACTTGAAGTCATTTACAGAGTACCAGTTTTCTTCCCACGAGCCAATACCCTAGCTCTCTTTGTAACCTTCCAAGTACCACCAACAAATAGTATTACATGCCCTTCATCATCAAGTTGTCCAACAGAAATTAAATTCCTCCTCAGTTCAGGAATATGTCGAACCTTCTCCAGTAACCAAACAGATCCATTGGGCAACAATATCCGAACGTCTCCCATACCTACAACATCCAAGGCTAAACCATCAGCTAAATACACCTTACCAAAATTACCTGCAACATAATTCTGTATGATTTCTCGGTGTGGAGTGGTATGAAACGAAGCTCCTGAATCCAAAACCCAATCATCAAGTGGACTGTCTACTGCAAGAAGTAATGCATCTTGAATCTCTTCTGTTACAGCATTAGCAGAATCATCTCCATTCTTCTTCTTAGGACTTTTGCAATGATTCCTAAAGTGACCTGTTTTCCCATAGTTCCAGCATTGTACTTGTTGGTCTGATCTAGATTTACTTCTGTTTCGATTAGAATTTCTGGATTTTGATCTGCCTCGGTTTGAATTTCTGTCATTACCTCTGC
This sequence comes from Quercus wislizeni, assembly GCA_023055345.1. Lineage (NCBI taxonomy): Eukaryota > Viridiplantae > Streptophyta > Magnoliopsida > Fagales > Fagaceae > Quercus > Quercus wislizeni. The sequence goes on along the minus strand of JALGQJ010000005.1, from coordinate 3,112,991 downwards.
CTCTTGTCTCAAGGTTTAGGGCAGAACCAGATCCTGAGGTTTCACCTGCATCTCTTCGGCGAATCTCCTCAGCCAGAATTAAATCTTGTATATCATTGTACTTGAGCTTTTCCTTTCCTGTAGAATTACTTACTGCCATCCTCATTGCCTCCCAACTGTTTGGCAAAGAAGCCAAGACGATCAGAGCACGAATCTCATCATCAAAATCAATTTCTATAGACGACAATTGATTTGTGATAGTATTAAATTCATTCAAATGTTGTGCTACTGATGCATTCTCTACCATCTTCAAATTGAACAATTTCTTCATCAGATGCACCTTGTTGTTTGCGGACGGCTTTTCATACATACCGGACAAAGCCTTCATTAAATCTGCTGTGGTCTTCTCCTTTACAACATTGTGTGCAACAGACCTAGACAGAGTTAACCTAATAACTCCCAATACCTGTCTGTCAAGAAGAGCCCATTCCTCAGCCTTCATAGCCTCAGGTTTTTCCCCTAGAAGCGGTAGATGCAACTTTTTCCCATAAAGGTAATCCTCGATTTGCATCCTCCAAAATCCAAAGTCTGTGCCATCGAACTTTTCTATTCCAGATGCTTTTCCTGCTTCCTCTGCCATTGCTCCCACTCAAACCTAACCCTAGGCTCTGATACCAGTTGAAGGGAATTTAACCTAAATCCCAACCTGTGAGAAACAAAATAAATAGAGAAAATACACGCCAAAGAAAAAACAATCACACGCACAAGACAATATTTACGTGGTTCGGCAATTTGCCTACGTACACTGAGTTGCAGGGATTTCACTATTATCAGGGAAAAATATAGAGTATAACTTGCGGCTATAATATTTCTCTCTCACCCACAAGACAAGAAAACACTATTCTTTCATCTTATGCGGCTGGTAGGTTATTAGGAATTATTTCTCACTACTACACTTAATACAATATATATATTAAAGTCGGCAGAGAAGGGATTTCCTATTACAAATAGGATTTGGTCAACAAAGTTGGGCTTGTGGCAATTCAAGCCACACACGGGCCCAACTCAACACAGTAATTCTTGACAGATAGAGGTGTCGAGAAAAACAACATCGACAGATGCAACTATCGAGGAGGTGTCGAGGAATGAAGCAAAGACACAGAAGAGAAGCTCAATCGATCCACCAGCTATCAAGAAGCTATCGAAGGTCTAGGAACTTTCTCGATTGATCCACCTAGCTGTCGAGGATCTGTTGAGATTGCGATAAGAAAAAGTTTGGAAGCTTGATAGATAGCCAGGTGTCAAGGAGGTATCGAGGAGGTGTCGAGATAGCTTAAAAATCATCTTTCAAGAAGGAAAAAACACAGATATGAATGCAATCAAACATGCAACACAACCAATGATCCAAACAGCATTTTAAACTCTCAAAATCATCTCTCAACAACAATTTTAAGCACATAGATACCAAAAACACATACACTAAACAAGTCTAACTAATTTTATATTTCAAAAACAAGTCAAAACAATTTAGTAAGCATACATTAACACATGTAAAACCCTGTGATGACCAAATCACATTGTACCTGCACATGTATCAAGAGTAGCAAAGAATATTGCGTGTTGTGTGTGAAAAACATCGCAAGATTGCATAAGTGTATACATGTTATGATGATTTGAGATATGAGAAAATCACTTTAACTCACACACAATCATAACTCTTTGATGGGGACTATCACTTTCAAGGTACATCCTATAACTCCCACATCTTCTAGAATACACGCTTGCAATCATATTTAAAGCATTTTTTATTCTTTTTGCTTTTCATTTTCTTTGCAAATTTTTATTTGAGTAAATCATGCATGGGCATATAAGAGAGAGAAAAGAAATATCCAATGATGTTAAGCTTTTGACATTCCAATTTTGCTGTGCTGAAGCACATAAATTTCATTGACACTGCAATTTTGCTATGTCGAAACATATAGGTGTCATTTCATGATTGGCGGGCAACAGTGGTAAGATGGTTATTTTTTCCTTTCTCTTAGGATTTCTAGTCCTTCCCATCAAAAAGAGTGATACGAGTGTTAAGTACAAGAGATCACTTAATCTTATTCATCACAAACAAGAGCCACAAAACTCACTTGCTTAGTTATGCATAGAGATGCTCATCTAAGCTACAAGAGATACAAAGTTTGGAAAACTTGTTTCAATGGCTATCCAAAGTACACAAGTACCAATGTATACAAAACACACACTATTTTTGTATTTTTCTGATTTTTCAATTTTTTTTAAATTTTTATATAAAAAACAAAACAAAGCAAAACTGAAAAATAACCAAACAAGAACATGTTAAACAAAGCATAGCACAAAAACTAGACTGGCTCAAAATAAAGACAAAACACACAAGATATGCAAAAACAAAAACAAAAACTCAAAAAGAGAGAAGAAAGTGATAGAATCACTTGGAGTCCTTTTTCTTGCACACCTTGGAAGAACGTTTCCTTTGATTAAATCCTTGAACTGGTGGTGAGGGAGAAGAATTGAAACCGTTCAAGTTGGAAAGAAACATGAGGGCTTTAAGAAGATCTCCAAGAGGAGCAAGAGAGGATTGAAGCTGATTCTGGTTCCCAGATGCTATCATGCCATTGCTCTGTTGAGTGACTAGCCACTTATAGCAGTTAGGTCGAGTATGACCAGCAACTCCACAATGATGACAAAGATGCTGCTTCTTTTGTTTAGGCTTTTGAGAGTTATCCTTCTTAGCCTTAAGGTTTTTAACATCTTTCTTATCCTGTTTAGGAGGTGCTCCTAAAATAGATTTGCCCTTGTCTAAGTTCTCACTAGCTAATTCATTTTTAACAACATTATTCTCAATTTCAATGTTATTAGCAGGAGGAATAAAGACAGTAGTACTAGTAGAAGCAATACTAGGAGAAAAGAGACCATACCCTAAACTTGTTCAATCAGAAGCAGATTTCTAAAAACTGATCATCTCATCAAGCTTTGCACTTGAAGTCCTCTCCAATTAAGCTCTGACTTGAAACAACTCCGCTTCAAACTTCTTAGTCTTCTCAGTTAAGAAATTGTTCTCGAACCTCAATGCTCCAATAGTCTGATTAGCTTCATCAAACTTTGTGGAATGCTCTTCATGATCGAGTTCCACATCACTGTGCTTCTTGGTGGTCAGCTTATAAAGTTTCTCATGTTTCTCAGAAAGCTTGTATAATTTCTCATAGAATGTATGGATATCATCTTGATTATCTATCTTCTCAAACTTGGACTCCACCAATTCCTCTTCTTCAACAATCCCATTAGTAGGATTGACAGTGGCAGTGAAGGCATTTAAGATTTCGTCATCCTTATTGTCGGAATCATCCTTAGGCTCGGTATCACTCAAAGTATCTGTAAGTGCCTTACTCTTCCCAATGCTCTTGAGATATGTAGGACACTCCTATTTCATGTGACCGAAACCTTGACACCCAAAGCACTTAGGTCCTACAGGAACAGTGTATTGACCGCCATCCCTTGCATCTTTCTTCCCTTTGTCTAGGCTTTTGAACTGAGAAGAACTGGATTACCTACGGTCCTTGTCAAGGCCCTTTCCATTTGCATTCTTCATAAATTTCTTGAACTGTCAGGTAATGTAGGACTTCATCTTAGAATCTTCATCTTCTGAAGACTCATCTGTGTCACTGTTCTTGGCCTTCAAAGCCATGCTCTTGCTCTTGCCCGACTTACCAATCCTTGTTAACCCTAGCTCGTAAGTCTGCAGATTACCAACCAGCTCTGTCAAAGGAATCTTGTCAATGTCCTTTGATTCTTCAATCGCCGTAATCTTGGCATGGAATCTCTTAGGTAGAGATCTGAGCACCTTTCTCACAATCTTGGGTTCAAAAATGGTTTCCCTAAGATTGAAAGCTAAGTTCACTATGTCCTTAAGCTTGGCATAGAACTCATCGAACGACTCATCCTCCTCCATCTTAATCTCTTCAAAGCTTGTAGTGAGCTTTTGAAGTTTTAAATCCTTGACAGCCTTTGTTCTCTCATAGGTTGTCTGAAGGATGGTCCATACTTCCTTAGCAATTTCAGTGGAGGATATCTTCTTGAACTTCTCATCGGTGACTGCACTGAATAAGGCATTCAACACTCTGCTGTTGAAGTTTACCGCCTTGATCTTGGCATCATCCCAATCGATCGGCACTTCTGTAGGCTTAGTCCAGCTTATCCCCATAGCTTGCCACACTTTCTCATCTAAAGACTGCAAGAAAACTCTCATGCGTACTTTCAAGTATGCATAGTTAGTCCCATCAAATAAATGAGGTATAATTAACGACTGTCCTCTATCCATGACAAACAAGGGTCAATGGATCAACATAGCAAAGATTAAAACCTAATTAGAGTATGCTTGCTCTAATACCACTTGATAAGCTAAAAACGAATTGACCCCTTGTGACAAATTAATTAATTGATTAACCAAGTTTATTAATTAATCAAATTAACATGCAAAATGCGTGGTAGCACAAATAAATCACCAAAAAACTAAATATGCAGCGGAAAATAAATGACACGATGATTTATTTACAAATGGAGAAAAACCTACATGGCAAAAACCCCACCGGGTCATTTTCAGGTCACCATTCCCGAAATTCCACTATTATCACAACAGGCGGTTACAAGTAAAGGAATCCCAGTGTCTTATACCAACTTACATTTGAACCCTTACCCTAATACCCAATTGGACTTATTCTGTAGTGACAATTTCCCTTTTGATGCACGGCTCCTAAGTACGTGACTAACCAATAGCGCGGATCCCAGTACGCGACTTCAATCACCAACTAGAGAAGGTTGTTGGCTGCAAAGTTCTTCAGTTCATCCATATGATAAAGATCAAGAAGATGCTTGATCACAAAACCCTATGGTGCACATACACAACAACTTCTTCAAAAGAGATGAACTAAGGCGAAACTTTGTCTCTGGTTACAAATTGCTTGAACAAACTTTGCTCAACACTTGTGCAACTTGTATCTACTTTGACGGCCCTTAAAATAATCCTTTTATGTGTCTAGGGTTGTAAGAAAAGAAAGCTCAAATACATAAACACGGATTGGAGTCAAAACAGAATTAGAATTCTATTTTTCATAATGCTCGACAGATACCTGTCTGTCGAGATGCTGTCGAGTAGCTGTCGAGCCACGAGGCTGGAACAGTTTCTTAAGCTCAATGTCAAGCTAGTTGTTGAGCTTTAAGGAACATCACTTCTTCATCTTGAATCTTGGACGGACTTGCATGTCTTCAACACTTGATCTTGAAACACAGTTTCTTGAAGTATTAAACACATCCTAGATCTACTCAAATACAAGTAAAGTGTGTTTTGTCAAAGGATAAGCTAATTACATAAAATAGTGACATATGTTCCTAACAAGTGACTCACATATGTCCTAACAGGAGTGTTGATTGTTTTGTATATATTTAGGAACTGTGTCTTTTGAAATTTTGTACATGTGTACAAGTTTAGACCTGTTTTATGAAATTTTGTTGGATTAGTGTAATTTATTCCAACAAATCTCTTCTTAATTTTCAAGTTTGGACAGTTCATAATTATTTAGAAATCTTGTTACATCAATCCACATATCTATGTCCTGGTTAACTGCTTATCGATTAAATAGTCACCTCCCATGGATTTCATGCAACAAATCCTCTTGTTCTCTGGGTACATACTAGGAAGGGTGTTATAATCTGCTTCATCAACATCACGTACTTGGCAAATTAAGAAGAGATGCTACTGGATTTTCGTTGGAGATTGATGAAGTGGTATGAGTTGTTTTGTATGACAGAGACCACATACATATTGAAGAAAAAGAAAAGTAGATTCTATACTTTTTAAGGATTTTTTATTTTTATTTTTATTTTTTACAAGATAGAAAATCTAATTTAACCTAATTTAAGTTTATATGTGTGTGAAGCTTCTGAGACTTGAACCTCAGCCATTACCCCCCACACCCCACAAGCATTTATATATACTTGTGAAGTGACCATCGCACACCATATCACACCAAGGGTGTGCGATGGTCTTTTTGAGGCTTTACAATGCCTCAAAACTGGGATAGGAAACCCATCTTGGTGTCCTTTTTAAGTCTTTTTTTGTTTCAATTAGAACGCGGTTGTTTCTCTCTTAAAATTGATATTGAACATGGCTTTTCCTTTTTTATGTTGATGTTAGATTTTGCATAATCTTGGAGCATTGAAGGTAGCCCTTTTTGGTTGGGTCTATTAGGGTATCCTTCAGTTGAACTCAGTAGGTGCGATACTAAAAGTTGAACTCATTACACCGCAAGGAGAGTGACGCTAATGGTTGGGTTTGTTTGACACTTTTCTGTTTACATTTCAAAGTAGCATTATATGTGCTTGTTTAAAAGTTGTTTCACAAGTTATGTAAATAATTCACAGTTAATTATTGAATCTTTTGTTAATTTTCCATTGCAGGTTGTTATTGGAAGTGTATAGAAGAGAAAAATCAGTCCGTTTTGTAGAGAAAGTATGAACTTTTATTCTATTTTGGCTGGATACATCTTCTTGTAGATACAATCTAAGCTATCAGCAATCTGTCAAATGCTATGTTTTGCAAGTTTTGATTCACCCTTTACTTCAAGTGCAGAACAAATCTCATGATGATGATTTCCAAAATTCTTGGTTTGTGCAAAGTAAACATGTGACTTCCTCTTTACTTTTCTAAATATTCTTTGGTTCACTATGATGTCATATGAAGGAAATTACTGCTATATGTAATGCTTAGAATGTACAGGTGGTAGAATTTCTAGGAAAATTACTTTTGTCTTGCTCTACATCTACACATATTAAACTATGAATCTGTTACCCTCTTGGTTGTCTTTCTTTTTTTATACAATTCTTGTTCTCTAAGCTATGTATGTTGGACTGCAATGATAGTTTTGAATCATAGGCCTAAACTATGATTCAAAACTATGCAGGAGTATCTATATTGCCCACCACCAATGTATTAAAGTTTACAAATTTAGAGTTCCCACATTGTGATCGTAGTGTTATTGCCATCTTTTTCAGTACTAATTACTAATACTAATACTAATACTAATACTTTTGCTTTATGGTGGATAAATAAGTTGGGTTAAGTACTTTGGTGTTACACAGCCATCATCTTCCATTTTTCATTGATTTATGTTGATTTCTTAAACATAAATCAGATTCATGAGTTGTTGGAATTGCCTTTAAGGCATCCACAACTTTTTGAAAATATTGGAGTGAAGCCTCCCAAGGGAATTTTGCTCTATGGGCCTCCTGGTCCTGGATAGACACTCATAGCAAAGGGTATTGCTTTAGTATTTTTTTTTTTTTTTTTAAATACTTATTTCAATGGATTTCAACGGTTTCAAACTGTTGAAATTGATCTCAAGACAACATATATTTCAATAGTTTTCAATAATATTTCAACGTTTAATAATTGTTGATAAAGGTGAATCAAATTTTTCGACGGTCACATAGGGTGTAGAAAAAAAATTTCGACCTAGTTTTTAGTGGCGGTTTTCAACAGTCACTTAAACCATCGAAAATACATTTTTCGACGGTTTCTAATACTTTTTTTGATGTTTTCAACCATTCAAAATAGCAAACTTTCTTGTAGTGTGCTGCTTATCAAAAGGTCATACATGAAGAGACAGCGAGTTAATTTGAGCCAAGGATGACTTGCTAATACACGAAGAAAGCAATTTGCCTTCTCTTGGCTTCAGAGCAAGTTATCCTAGGCTCTACTTCACTCTCTTTTGTCTCAAGCAACACTCTCAATCATATTATTTGCCGAGAACAATTAAAAGGCATTGCCAAAAGTGCATTATCATTAAACTTTATCCTACATTAAAATACTTCACACATACAGTTTATATGTTTATGCAAATGTCAAGTCTAGAATGAAACCTATTCATCTTGTGGAACACCACTACAAATTTTAACTTAAAACTTTGGTCCTTCTACATTAGAAGAGTTGCAAAAGTAGGGATGATGGTAACAATATTTCGGTTGGCCTTGTGTGATTACAATAAAAAAAATCCAAATCCCATAATTATGATCATAAGAAACTTCACCACAAATTGCTTTAGGCTTACCATTTACACTTAGTCTGGAACATCTTTAAATAGTATTTGGAGAGCTTTTGTTTGATAACCGTGGGATTGGCCGTAATCTATATATACTTACAAAGACATTTATTGGATAGCCTATATAAATAGGTGAAAACTAAAATAAAAATAAAAAATAAAAAATAAAAAAAAAAAAAAAAAAAAAAAAAAAAACTCTTGATATGGAAGCTTTTGGGCACACCAAAAAAATTTACAAATATAATATATGCCGAAATCTTTATCAACATATATTCCTTATAAGAATACTGAAAATGTTATCAATCCAATATTGGTTACATATATAACAATAAATTATTGAAATTTAGTACATTAGCTTTAAAAGTAATAACTTAATTCATTATTACATATTTAAAGTCTTTATAACGATGTTAATGCATTATTGTTTTTTGTTTTTGGTTGAGGTTAAACGAAAGATTAGTGCATTGTTGTTATTTCCTTGTAATTGTACAATATTTAGTGAATACATTATTTTATTAAATTGACAAATTCTTCATTGGTAAGAATAAGATCTCGTTATTTGAAGTAAAGGATTGGTTAATTGGAAAACAAGACACGAAATTGACAATTGGACCGAAGTCTTGGATAATAAAGTGTGGCTAGACGAAACATAGATTACTATATATTGTACACTTTATCCTTTAATAAAGTGAGAAACCAGAACGCCAGTTGCACTAATTAAATCAACAAAAATGTTTTATTTTTTGAGCTAACAAAAATGTTTTATTAAACCATGCCAGAGTAACATAATATCATAATCATAGTTATTAAACCTGGACTGGATATTGACCTAGTCTATGAGCCGGGTTACTGGTTCAACCAGTGGATCAATGGTTGAACCGTAGGATCAAATAAAAAAAATTAAATCATAACATAAATATGTAAACGAAAAAATGGCATATGCCTAAATTAAACTCAGCTTTATAATTCAAAATCAAGGTTTTACAAGCTATTTTATTAAATAAAGGTTTTACAAACAATAGCATTAGAAATTCTATAAAATTCACAAGCAAAACAAACGAATGTTAGAAGATTGCAATAAAATTTTTGCTAAATAAAATCTTGTTACATGTCTTAAAATTTGGTATATATTTTTTTTAACAAAAGCCAAATCTCAAATTACGTAAACAAAAGAAGAGAAAAAATGAGGTTAAAAGCTTAAACTTAAAACAATAAACAAATAAAGCACAAAAAATGTAAACAAAATAAGAGAAAAGAATGTTTAAATAATAAACTATATAATATATACTTATATACTTATATACTTATATCTATGTGCTATTTGGGTACATGAAACTGAAAAGTGATATGTTTAGAGGATAAAATTGATGCACAGTCGCAAGTTTGGGGAATAAAAACAAAGAAAGTGATAAAGTGATGGAGAGAGTAGTGTGAATCAATGGAAAAGTGAGAGAACAGTGCATTTTTAAAAAAATTTCTTTAGGTTTTCTTTTATTTAAATTACCATATTATTACATATTAAACAATAAATAAGTCAATGTGATCCTATTAATGTAATTTTACACAATTCAGAAACCCAGTTGGGTTTTTAAAACTCAGCCGAGTCTCACGGTTTAATTAAAACTTGCCGAATTTCACTGGTTTTAATTGGGTTTTGTGCACATCCAATCCCATCAATGACCCGGACCGGTCTATGTACTAGGTCACCAAATTATCGGTCTGATCAGCTGAACAAGGCCGAGTTTAATAACATTGAGCATAAGTTACATCACAATAATCTAAATAAAGAAGTTGAGAGTTGAATTTGAGAACGTTAGATATGTAAAGAACATGGGAATTTTTTTCTCATAGTCAATTATTTAGGGACCATCTTATCGAAAGGCACATAGAATCTAGAAATTATCTAGTGAGTGCAACAGGATTAGGTCAGAAAACCAACATATATGTTACCCATAGAGACCTGTTAACTTGTATCAAAATCTTATCATGACTTTCATCCTAAGAACAAATTCCAGTTGACGCATCATATCCCAACATTCCAATCACACAGTCACCTTCCAGATTCTATTCCCACAACAACCAATCAATAATACATTTTGTAATTCCAAGGATTTATCTCTTCCTATATATATGTCAATCACGCTGCAAAATATAGACTAAGAAAGATATGAAAGTTGTAAATAGAAGATTAGTGCAATTTGTCTATGTGTCTTGCATGAAGAGATAGAGAGTGGAGTTGAGCCAAGAATGACTTGCCGACATTTGCTGTGGAAGTAATATGCTTTGGCTCGGCCATCGGCTAAGTCATTCTTAGCTCCCCTTCGCTCTCTGTATCTCTCATGCGAGGCCTTCGATAATCATGACTTTGCACTAGATAATATCTCTCTCTCTCTCTCTCTCTCAAAAAAGACGAGCTCTGTGATTGTATTAGTATACCACGTTTTATTTCAACTTGTTAGCTGTATGGTGTTGTGCTAGTTCTTCGTAGTTGTCATTGTGTGCAAAGATATTTACTAGACCTCAAACGTTGTTTAATTTTCTCCACAAAGCATGGACACGGTATTTGGGCTAACGTGCCCGCGTCCGACAAGTACGGGACACCAACAACGCATTGGACATGGCTGCACGCATTTCCTAACCATTTTTTATTTTAAATTTTTTTTTGAAAAATGATGGACATGGGGGGTACAGTTGGGACACGACCTATGCCCAAAAAGAAAGTTGAAATGCATTGTACCTCTCATGACGATCTCCTCTCACACTAATCTTCTTCTTCTTCTTCTTCAGTTCCTAGATCTATTTCTCTTTTATGGTTTTTCCCCCCTTTACCCTTTTTCCTTAATTTGTCCGTGTGTGCCTTTTATTGTTTTGTCTATCTCACAATCACACATGAAGAGCTCATTTATCTCTAACCTCCAGGTGAACAAAAGATGTGAGATTGCTGCTTCTTAATTTTCAAATTTTTGTCTTTTATGATTTGAAGTCCACCACCCATCCAGCCGCCAGTTAACGTTTTACCATTCCTTTTTCATTATCTAGATGGATAGTAGACACACACATTTTAGTGGCTAGGGTTAAATATGCTTCTGAAAGAATTTGTAAGAATTATTTAAAAATTTTAATAATATTTTTGTTATTAAAAAAATTATAAGCTTTGAAAATAAAAGTTATATATATATATATATATATATAATTAATTAATTAATTAATATAAGTATATCTACCATACATGTGTCCTAATTTTTCAAAAATTGTCGTGTCACTATATCATACTCATGGTTTTAAAAACTAAACAGGTCAATTAACTATTTTTCACTAGGATCCCGGTTTTTACTGGTTTTTGACTGGTTTTGAGTAGTTTTGCTGAACTAGATTAGTACTTGGTTCTTGGTTGAACCGGTCGAACAGGCGAATCTAGTCTGGTTTTTAAAACCGTATATGGTTGTACCCACACTTGTTCCAATATTTGTGTTCATGCTTCCTAGAAAGTTATGAATCATGCCACCATGTTTCAAGCAATTATTGCTCATTATAGTTTTTATTACATAAAGACATAGTTTTCTTTGATTAAGAACTATGGAAGCATTTTAGAGAGAGAGAGAGAGAGAGAGATTTCTCCTCCATCCAAGAGGGAGGTTGCACCCCCTGTATGTAACCCGACCCCATGTTATATGTGTGACCCTTGCATGGGGAGAAAATTTAATCAAATTTGTTGAGTAGATGAAATATCTGGGAATGGACTGTGCCACCATTTTTTTCTTGAATAACTCACAAAATTTAATGTAAAACTAAACCATGAGTTTAACAACAATTATTTCTTGAGTGTTCTTCTCATTGAGGAATTTGATATGGACAATATGCCATAAATTAAACATGACTGCGGAGTTTTCTTATTTATTTATTTATTTATTTTACATTACAAGAAAGGGGAGTATGAGAATTCAAAGCCATGTTCAACCCATGGAAAGAGATGGACATTATCCATGATCCAAGAGGCTCTTTGTAAAACATGATCCTAGTTACTAGAAAAAAAGGAGAGAGAGAGAGAGAGAGAGAGAGAGAGAGAGAACAAAAGACAATGTAGCAGACCAATCAAAACATTGAAACTCGAATGGACTCCACTTATTATCAATACATTAAAATACTATACTTAAAAAATTTTATATGTTTTTGCCAATTTCAAGTCTATAATGAAACCTAGCTATTTGTGTTGTATGGAGGACTACAATGAATTAACTCAAGAATGTAGTATTTCTACAATAGAAGGATCACGGTAGCAACATATTGGTTGCCCTTGTGTGCTTCCAATAACAACCACAAATGCCATAATTAAGATCATGAGAAATATCGCCACAAATTTTTTTAAGCCTTCCATTTACACTTAGTCTTTAACTTCTCTTCAACTAGTATATGGAGAGCTTTTGTTAGACAATCGTGGAATTGGCCCTAAGCTATATTTAGACAGTACTTGCAAACACTTATAATGTGAGCAAATCTAAATAAGTGAAAATAAATCTTGATAAGGTAAATTTTTTTATCACACCCAATAAATTTAGAAATATATAAGTTGAAAACCTTATCAACATCTATTCATTAAAAAGGTACTAAAAATGTTGTCAATCCAGTATATTGGTTATATAACAACATATATATTATAGAAATTTAGTACAAACTGTACAATAACTTTAGCGCAATAATTAATTTATTAGTAGATATTTAAGTTCATTCTAAATATTTTAGTACATTTTTTAAAAATTTTTATTTTATTTAAGAATCTAGTATAATGTTTGGCGTACACATTGTATTAATGAATTGACATATGCTTCGTTGGTAATGTCTCATTCTTCAAAGAAAAGGATATTGGTTAATTAAAAATCAAGACAGAAAATTAACAGATTCTCATTTTTTTTTTTTTTAAGGCAGAAAATTAACAAATGGACAGAAGTCTTAGCTTATAAAGTGTGGTTAGATGAAATATAAATTACTAAATATTATAAAATTAATCTATGAGGTTTCCCTTGTGTTTTGGATTTTGTCATTGATTGCCAAAAGAGGAAATTTTTAGCTTTACATCCCATTACCATGGCCTAGGAATTTGTTCCATAGGTTTCTAGAAAGTACCAAAGGTCATCTTAGGTCACCATAATGATTGATAAAACATAGCAAGAATAAGAGACATTGTTGCGACTCTATGCACCAAGGGTTTTGTTTTGGGCATAGTCTCCAACTAACTAATGAGTTTAAGGGATGCCTCTCTCTCTCTCTCTCTCTCTCTCTCTCTCTCTCTATATATATATATATATATAATTAGAAATTAGTGAAATTAATAGCCCCCTTATTTCTTAAAGAGAAATGCTAACAAATGCCCTTAGGGCAATGGTTAGTAATCCATTTAAAGAAAGTTTTATAGGAAAGGAAAAAAAGAAAAATAAAAAGCAATTAATGTTTTAATAGCCTTTTCCATTTCCCATAAAAGTGGTTTCAAACTTTTCTTAAAATGGATTGTTAACTATTGCCCTAAGGGCACTTGTTAGCATGACCCTCTCTTAAAATCCCTATTTGCTTTTCTTTTTCCTTTCATCCAAGCAGAACATGTTCATAACTAAAACATCTAGAAATGCATTAAGAAAAGATTTAGAAAGGAAAGTGTATTCCATATCAAGAAAATGCATCTGGAAATGAATAGTTTTTATATTTAATTCACTTAAGTATTGTATAGTTTATTAACAATCAATTTAGTTAATTTTATATATTATTTTCATTTAAAAATTTATTAATATCACATTTTGATATGACCAATTCATTTGAGTGATGCTAGAGATAATATAAATTTTACTATATGTGCCTTACAAACTTACTGTCACTAATCAGAAAAAATTGATTCAAACATTCATATATTGTTTAAATGGAACCAATTTTATTCTTGTTATATTAGTATGTAAGTTTATTTGTAGTAAATATTTATGGAATTTTAGCATTATTCATTCTCTTAATGATTTTTGGTTGTCTTACTACTAATCCATAAATTTAGTTTGGAAAAACGCTAAAACTACTATAAATTTTACTACAAAAATCATACAGAGTGATGTGAAAAAGAATGTGATTAGTGGCACTTCAACAACTATAAGATATTAAATGAGTATTTAAATTATTTGGTGTGATTGGTTACACAAAAATTAATGAGACATATAATAAAATTTGTAATGTTTTCCAACATTAATCATTTTTTTGCGCCTTCTTAAAGTAGGGTAAAAAAATTTTACAACTCAAATTTTTTTTAATAAAAAAAATTAATTAATTAATCCCCTTTATGGGGGCCTTTCCCTTTTAGGGAGCCCTAAGCCTTGAGGCTATAATGAAACCTATTCATGTTGTGGAGGACCGCCATGAATTTTAACTTACGATTTTGGTGCTACAGCAAGATAAGGGTTGTAACAATGAGGATCACGGTAGAAACATATTATTAGTTGCCCTTTTGTGCTTCCAATAGAAGCTAAAATTGCTTTCTCAAAAAAAAAAAAAAAAAAAAAATAGAAGCTAAAATTACCATAAATACGATCATAAGAAATTTTCCCACAAATTTCTTTGGGCCTGCCATTTGCGCTTAGTCTTGAACTTCCACTAGTATTTGGAGAGCTTTTTTTTTTTTTTTTTTTTTTTTTTTTTGGAGAAACAACTTAGAGACACATTTATTTACGTTTAAAATTCGTGAAGTCTTTTGTTCAAGTGATAGTAATTTATAGAACAATGATTCACAATGGTCTAGTTCAATATATCAATCAGAATTCTATGATCAAGACAAATCATCATAATTGATACATTATAGTCTAACTAGTATGTAACTCGTGTTTACTTACGGGAATGATGAATTGTATGGTGCTATTGATATTAGCTTGGGTTATAAAACATATAGGATATTAGTTCGACCAAAACATTTGGAGGTGCTAAAATAGTTTTTTCTTGCATTTTTTCGTGATATTGGTTATGCCAAGTTTCTCATTACACTACTATTATGTATATAATTTTGAAAATTAATATTGAATAGAACATATACAATATCAATTTACAATTATTGTTCGTGAAATTCCACTAAATACAACACAAATAAATAATAATAATAATAATAAAAAATGGTCCAATAGTATCCCCTAAATTGAATTAGGATAAGTGCATGGGATCGTTCAGCTCAATTATAATTTATTACATTCAAGATCTTGTTATACAAAATATCTAAATAGAAACAGTATAAAAAATATAGTCATTAGTTCAGAGAAAAAATAACCACAAAGTGACTTATAAATTTGAATTATTTTTAGTTACACAAAAAATGGATCATAAATATAAAACCATTCAAATTCTCTCTTTCTCTAATTTTTTTTATATGAAGTTAGATATATGATTAGGTTTTTTATGGTTTATTTATATTGAACTCCTCATTTTCTACACTAAATTAATTCACTTGGCACAAAAATTTAAAAACTTATATTAGATGAGACACGTGGTGCAAAATTAAACTATAATTGAATCCCAATTTTTACATTGAATTAACTAACTTGGCACAAAAATTTAAAAACTTAGATTAGTGAGACATGTGACACAAAATTAGATTCTAACTGAATTCCAATTTGAAATTTAATTGAATTTTCTCTCCGTTATTATTATTAATATATATATATATATATATATATATATATATATATATAGATTATATGAACTACCCAATTTCATGACTAACTACAAACTAGCAGTTATGAGTTTATAAGGAACATGTGATTTAAATATGCAAATCTTATTTTCATACCTAAGTCACATACAATGTATCTCGTGGATTATACATAATGTCCAATATTCAAATAAAATAAACTATTTTATAAATTAAATAATGTTGTTAGGACATTTGTGAATCATTTTAGGAACATATGTCATCTAAAATTGACTAATCCTTTGACAAAATGTATTTTACGTGTAATTGGGCAGATCTAGGATGTATTAAATATTTCAAGGAACAAGAGTTCAAGTCCAAGTGGTAAAGCCATGCAAATCTGTTCAAGAAACAAGTGAATAAGTGTTGCATTTTAAAGCTCGACAGCTAGCTCGACAGATAGAATCTATCGAGGTTTAAAAGACAGTTTTTGCCCGATAGATAACCTATCTATCGAGATTTACAAAAATCAGTTTTTCAAATTTGATTTCACACCAATCTGTATATACATGTTTAGGCTTTCTTTTCTCATATCCCTAAACATATACAATGATTATTTTAAGAGCCATCACAGCTGATGCAAGTGAGTGTAGCTTGATGCATAGGTTTTTCACAAGCATATTGTGACTGAAGACATATGCCCTAGTTCATCTTTCTCTTCAAAAAACTACTGTGTTTGTACGCCATAGGGTTTTGTAACAAAGGAGTTTCATGATCTTCATCGTGTTAATGAATTAAAGAACTTTGCAACCAACATTCTTCTGAAGTTGGTGGTTAGTCACGTACTTAGATCCGTGCATCGATTGGTTAGTCACATACTGGGAGCCGTGCATTGAAAGGAGAGATTGTCACTACAGAACAAGTACTAGGATAAGGGTTCAACTATAGGTTGGTATAAGGTACTAGGATTCCTTTACTTGTAACTCTGCTTGTTGTGATAACAATTGATTCTCGAGAGTAGTGACCTTAAAATCACCCAGTAGGGTTTTGTCTTGGAAGTTTTTCCCATTCATAAACAAATCATCGTGTCAACTTTATTTTCTGCTGCATATTAACTTAGTTGGTGATTTGTTTGTGCTATCATGCGTATTGCATGTTAATCAGATTAATTAATTAACTTAGCTAATTAATTAGTTAATTCATCACAAGAGGTCAATACATTTTTGTTCTATCAAATGTCATAAAAATGGATTCTAGGGCACAAATATAAACATTAGATTTTGAAACTCAACCACTAACTAACTTGAAACTTAGATACCATTGACAAAGGGCAAGAATTTTCTCCACTCCAAGTCTGTTGGGAAAAAAATTGACATAAATTAATTTTAGTTAATTACCAAATTGATTAATTAGTCAAATTATGCAATGGTCTAATTGAGTTTATAGTTGGCACAACCATATCTCAAAAAAAACAAAGTGCTTGCAGTGGAAAATAAATTTGACACAAACAATATGATTACAATGGGAAATCCTAACGAGAAAAACAAGAACTAGTGGGTTTGAAGGTCACCACCAACTTGAAGAATTGACTATAGTAGACAAGAATATAAACTTGATCACACAATCTTCACTACAACACCTTGGATCTTAAATAGAGACCAGAGATGCAGCTTGGTACAAAACTCTTGGAGCACAGTTTGCACAGACATCGTAGTAGCTTCTGCAACTTGACAGAATTCTCTCTATTACTTTTTTTTTATTTTTTATTTGTAACAGAATTCTCTCTATTACTGTGATGATTTTATGAGGCTTTTAATGCGTACTGGAACCCTAGTGCACTGATCCCTAAGTGATTTAGTTGTTGCAAGCCGCATACTAAAATGCTAGTAAAAACGAATCTTGACCTCTTGCCTGGAGCTGAGGTTTAATAAACCTGGTAGATTGAGCTAAACTTAAGGCAGCTGTTCGAGTTAAACTTGAATTCTTGAGTTGATCTTGAGCTGACTTTTTGTGTTTTCAATATAGATTTTCAACACACACATATTGACACTAAAATTTACATTTCAATTACACAAATAAAGTTTTGGATACGGGTTTGCCAACACTCTAAATGAATTGACCCTAACAAAGTCAAATGACAAGTTGATGTAACCTTGAGATCTGCCAGCCCGTGAGCAATCCTAGTAACAATATTCCATCCATTGATATGAGACTTGCATTTAATGTGTGTGTGTGTGTTGGGGGTGGTGGTGGGTGGTGGGGGAAGAGAATAGAAGAAAAAGAAAAGTAGATTCTATTTTTTTAAGGCTTTACAACGCCTGGGAACTAAGATAGGAAACCAATCTTAGTGTCCCTGTAGATTCTTGAAGTTAAGTCATACCATATCATGATTCTCACAATTAAAATTCTAAGAATAAATTCCCATTTAAAGTAAATTTAGCACGCCAAAAATGCTATCACATTGCACTATAATTTGAGATTCTATTCTCACAACCACCAATCAAAATTTTGAATGAGAAGTCTATGTGGAAGGCTTGAAGATTTTTTGAAATTATTTAAGTTTCCCTATAAATACCTCAACCGCATTGCATAATGCAAATATCAAATAGTCAATGCAGCTTATCTAAGCGCCATGCATGAAGATTGAAGAGACAGTGAGTGAATTTGAGCCAAGGATGACTTGCCCATATATGCAGCAAGCAATTTGCCTTCTCTTGGCTTATGGGCAAGTTGTCCTTGTCTCTACTTCAATCTCTTTTGTCTCAAGCAACACTCCCAATCGTGTGCCAATCCTACGTACACCATAGAACAGCGCGCTCACACACACAAAGTGGTTGTTATTTTAATGAAAATTATGCAGAGTCTTCTAGTCTTATTGCGCTAATAAAGTCTGGTTATGATATATTCTACCTTGGCTGATGCTTACATACACATACTATTGTTTGGCTGTTATGATCGATGTGTTGCAAAGAAAGGTTCTAAAACACAATATATAATGAATTTATATGTCAATTTTTTTTTTCTTTTTTGAGAAAAAATTTATGTGTCAATTAAGATAAAAGAAAAAAAGAAGAAGAGAGATAGCCAATGAAAATTACATAATAATAATAACAAGCTCAATTACAAAAGAATTTTTATTTCAAATATAAATTATAAGTAGAAACAATTAAAACAAATGCATTTTTATCCAACAACGGGTTCTTAAGCCAATAAAATTTACTCATATTAATTAAGTTCCCAAGAGTTCCTGTACATATTTAATAGTAGTTTTTTTCAATTTAATGTTTGTCAGATAAATATATAACACAATTTAATGTCTGTGTATAAATAAACTTCCTGTGACGTTTCCTCATAAGTTTTTAAATCTTTTTTTTTTTTTTTCCTAAGTATATATGTATGTGAAGTTCGTTCTTGGAAACTTGAACTCCAGTCTTTACTCTCCCACACTTTACAAACACTTATACTTGTGGAATGACTATCGCACCAAGAGTGTACGGTGATAATCTCACATTTTTCTTAAGTCAACATTCTAGTATATATGTTCTAATTTGGTTTTTATAGTTACAAATAATATTTATTAAAATAGCAGAAATAAACGACACCGTTTCAGCCAGTCCATAGACAAGAAGCTTAAAATGCTGCCATTTATATTTGCAAACTAAAAGACCCACGCGTGTTTCCAGCTTTCTCGCCCAAACGATGACGTTTAGTTTAAATGCCAAAGCAAATGTAGCAAACGATGTCATTCTCAAAGAGCTGTAGGTTTCAGAGTTTGATACAGTCCAAAAGTTTGTTAGCGGAGAAGCAAGAAAAGTGGTTAGAGTTTAATCCGGATATTTTATTCTGTAAATAGTGAGATTAGAGGGTATATATTGAGAGTTCATTGTATCCATTATTCAAGCGAGAAATATAGTTTTGATATAATTCTCTCAAACCCTCTGTGTTTTCATAATTGTTTATCTTGTTCTTGCTTGATCCTGTTTGTTGTTTACACATTCAATCTCAGTTCCATTACTGTTGGATTGTATAGCTTCTAGAATTTTACATTAATGTTAACTATGTTAGTTTAAAGTAATTAGAAGTCATCAATAATTCGTAGCTATAGTTGGCATCTCTTGAGATATTCCATGATATCTAACTATCTAAATTCAAATCTTTCCTCTCCATTGTAACTATATGATTATCAAAAATAATAATTAGAAGACACCATCTTTTTGGATGAAACAATCCAACAACAGACAAATGCTAATTAAAATAGGGTTGACAATTAAATTTGGTACTTTTTTTTTCCTATAAATTCTCTTATTTGACTTTGAATTTACAAATACTTATTAATTAAATATATGTATCATATATAAATTTTGTGCGGAAAGTTTATGTGAATTGTTCAAATTAGCAACTAAAGAAAGAAAATTAATTAATGGGGCTTAAGGTACGTACCAAGCTCATGAAATTAAAGTACACTAGATTTAGAGGAAAGTTCTAAAATCAAAATGGATTATAGGGCACAACTCTCAACATTAGCTACCGAAACTCACCAATTAATCTGAAAATTTGATACTCTAAGCAGCGGACATTAGTTTTCTACACTCTGAGTCTGCTAGGAAAAATTTAGATGCAAATTCATTTTAATCAATTATTCAAATTGATTAACTAGTCAAATTATGCAATGGTCTAATTGAGTTCATAGTTGGCATAACCATATCTCAAAAAAACAAAGTGCATGCAATGGAAAATAAATTTGACACAAATGATATGGTTATGATGGGAAATCTAACGAGAAAAAGAAGAATGAGTGGTTTGAAGGGTCACCACCAACTTGAAGAATTTACTATAGTAGAATGGAAGTGATGTAGAACAAACTGCCATGACCTTCCTAGACCATTAATGGCACTTGAAATCATGCAAGGCAAAACAGCACTAGTAGAAATCATTTGGGCGACGGAGTTAGAATTGTATCAAATTTGGCATGCTAAAAAAAGGGTCTTTAAGCCCCGAAAACAGTGATTTTGCCATTTTTAGTCATTTTTGTTTCCTTAATAACTTTTAGCTCAAAAGTCAGAATAACATCTCACTTGTTTTGAGATGACTTTTAAGATCAGTAGTTTATGATTTTGCATTTAACTCAATTTTAGCTTTTTTGGTAACATTTGGTATTTTGCCACCTAATCTTGTGATTAGTGCAAATTAGGGGTTCAAACGATTTCCTAATCATCATCGGGTTTTATTTCTTTCATATCTATATGTTTTGTAGCCTCCAAAGGTAGATCAGATTATTATTAATAAAATTCAGAGTTTTTCTTAAGTTTTTCTCTAGTAGATTCCAGATCTATCACCTTGTGGATTCAAGGATCTCTCGTGGACTCGAGGTTTATTACTAGAAAACTAAACAATTTAGTTTCAGTTCCATCAAAGAGAGTATCGTGTATACTTTCTTCAAGCTTTCGCGACATCAAGAAGTTTACAATACAAAAATATAAACCTATAGTACAACAAACTTGGCCTATGGTGATGAAATCTAGTGAGAAAAACATTTGACCGCCAAAAAGCAACATTCAATGAGGAAATAAAAAAGGCTTCACCAAATATTAACAAAATGCTTAACAATGATGAGGAATCATGTTTTTGTCGCTTAAGATATTACAAATGGCAACAAAAATTCTTTAAAAACTAGCACCAAAGAGATTTTTAGGCCAAATGTCTACGACAATGGAATATTTTGTTGCACAAAGTGGGATCTAGTGAGACAAAAATATTCATTGCCAAATATGAACAATAGGTGATTAAACACTAATTTCATCGCCCATTATAAAAAACAATTATTATCATTGGTGACCAAATTCTTTTTCTTCTCCTATAAATCCCAAAAATTAAGGCTTGTGCAATCTGTTTGAGTATATATAGTAAGTACTCTGTACTTAAATTTTTGTAAAATTATATAATGAAATTGATGATGCTTGATGTTGTGGTAGGTTGCTGAGTTGGAGCATAGAGCTATGAGGTAGTTTAAGTTGATATTAAGAGTGTTGATTATTTTGTGTATATTTGTTTGATTATTAAAATATATATTTGTTCGATGATATATATGGTGGGTCATTGAGTTGGAGCATGGTGCTATAACTTAGTTTAAGTTGATATTAGGAATGTTGATTATTTTGTGTATATTTGTTTGATTATCAAAGTATATATAAATTGGAGTATGGAAAGCATTAACCAATTTTTTAATTCGATCCCTTTTGAATTGAATGTAAAATATAATAAGTATAGTGATAGTGTGAAATAGTAACTTCTTAATATCTCCTTGATGAAAATAGAAAAGGAATATGTTTCATTCATGTGTACAAGTTTAGACCTGTTTTATAAAAACTCGTTGGAATAAATTACACTAATATTAGTGTAATTTATTCCGACAAGGCTCTTCTTAATTTTCTTGTTTGGAAAATTCATAAATATTTAGAAATCTCGTTGCATTAATGTATATGTCTATGTTGTGGTTAACTGCTTATCGCTTAAATTGTTACCTCTCACGGATTTCATGTAGCAAATCCTCTTGTTCTCCGGGTACATACTAGGAGGGGTATTACAATATGCCTCATCTACGTCGTGTACTTGGGAAACTAAGCAGAGATGCTACTGGATTTCTGTTGGAGATGGATGTAGTGGTACAACATGATAGCATTCTTGGCATGCTACTAGATTTTACTTTTAAAGGCTTTACAATGCCTCGGAACTGGGACAAGAAATCAATCTTGGTGTCCTTGATAGATTCTTAAAGTTGGTTATAACCTCATCATGATCCTCATAATTAAACTTCTAAGAATAAATTCCCATTTAACGTGAATCTCGCATGCCAAGAATGTAATCACGTTGCACTATAATTTTGAGATTCTATTCTCTCAACCACCAATCAAAATTTGAGTGAGAAGTCTAAGTGGAAGGCTAGAATCTTTTCTATAATTATTTGAGTTTGCCTATAAATACCTCAACCTCATTGCATAATTCAAATATCAAATAGTCATTGCAGCTTATCTAAGCATCATGCATGAAGATTGAAGAGACAGCGAGTGAATTTGAGCCAAGGATGACTTGCCCAGTTGCCCATATATGCAGCAAGCAATTTGCCTTTCTTGGCCTCTGAGCAGGTTGTCCCGGGCTCTAATTCACTCTCTTTGTCTCAAAAAACACTCCTAATCGTGAGCCAATCCTAAGTTCACCAAAGAACCATGACTTAGATAAGGCTATAACAACAGCCCGCTCACAAACACACTGGTTGTTATTCTAATAACAATTATGCAGTGTTGTCTAATCTTTTGGAGCTCATAAAGTCTGGTTTTGATAGGTTCTACCTTGGCTGATGCTTACATAGACACACACTGTCATTTGGCAGTTATGATCAATGTGTTGCAAAGAAAGGTTCCAAAACACTATCTATAATGAATTTATGTGTCAGAAAAAAAAAAAAAAAAAAAAAAAGAAGAAAGCCAACGAAAATTACATAATAAGAATAACAAGCTCAAATACAAACGAATTTTGTTTCAATTATAAATTATACGTAGAAAGAATCAGAAACAAATGAAATTTTCCAATGACTGGTTCTTAAGCCAATAAAATTTCACTCGTATTAATTAAGTTCCCAAGTGTTGCTGTACATATATATTTGTAGTTGTTTCTATTAATGTTTGTCAAATGTATTTGTAGTTATTTCTATTAATGTTTTCCCCTCCTGCTGCTTCGATCAGAGAATTCTATACTCAAATCTCTCTGTTTATTCTGAGGATACAGGGGGTCATTATTTGACTACTTGGATTAGAGGTAAAGAGTTTAGGATAACAAAACATGTAGTTTTTGAAGGTCTAGGTGTACCTTTAGTACGTAGACCCACATATCCATACACTGAGTCTCCTCCTATAGATGATGTGATGTCTTTACTCTATGGAAGATCAGTAACTTGGGGATTTGAACCAAGGATAAACTCAAGTGAGTTTACTAAGCTTAACTATCTTTACTTAAGGATAGCCTGTCATAACATCTTCTCTATCTCTCATATTCACACCATTCCTTTAGACAAATGTGCTTTTCTTTATGCTTTTATCATAGATGGGTCCATGTGTTTTCCTTCTCTATTCATTCAAACCATTGTTGAGATTTATAGGAGTAAATCTAAAGCACAAAAGCTATTCTTTCCTGTATTTATATTTAAGGTGTTGAACTTTCTAAGGTTAGAAGACTTTCTTGCTCTAGAATTAGTTCATATCATTGCCCCTTTAGGAGCCACTTTCCTCAGACAATGACAAAATCAGACGAAGAGTACTGAACCAAGCACTGGGACTTCAAAGAGACCAAGAGGTAAAGCTTCTACTGCAACTCCTACCTCTAGTGATCAACTTGCTACTGAGGAGGTTCATATGGATCTTACTATAACTGTGGATCCTGGTGGTGATGATGATACTGCTGATCCTATAGTTACCCCTCCTCACTCACTCCGTACCATGATGGAGACCTTTATGACTACTCAGGCGGCTCATGAATAGCTTATTGATGAGCTACTCACTAAGGTTGCTACCTTGAGAGCAAATTTTGCCAAGTATAAGGGTGCTTTTGGTTGCCTTTGGCAATGCATAACAGAAAATGGGGATTAGGATTTAGTATAGGTTCTTGTACTTAGGGGGAGAGTAGAGAGAGATTTTGTATTCAAGGGGAGTAGTTTTAGTTATTGATGAGAGATTTTGATGTGTATTTTTATTCTCATTGATTTTGATGTATGTTCACTTTTATTGTTCTTGTTTCACAAACATTGTTGGTTCATTGACTATGATAGATTATTTGATGTTTATTCATTTGATATTCTGTCTATCTCTTATGTTTTGAGAATTCAAGTTCAGTTTTTATATTTTGGATTTATACTGTAATTTCCACACATGCACTTATGGTTTATTTTGAGTGTTTTAGGAATTTACAAGTTAATTCTTTCTCATTTGCTGTCTATTCTAGCAACTAATAGTTAGTGGATTGTGATGGAATTGTATTTGGGCAACAATGTGTAAGTTGGGCTAATTCTTGAATTGAGCAATTCTTTTTTAAGTGTGTTTTGTCACGAATTGCCAAAGGGGGAGGTTGTTAGGTTCTAAGGATTTAGGATTAAATGTTTAGAATTTCAACTTGTACATATTAGCAAATCGAGAATAAAAACATGTCTAGAATAGGTGTCATACATTGCTCAAAGTTGTTCGTGTCAAGACTCAAGAATATACAAGCTACAGGAAAAGAATTAATTTTTTGTGAAGCTTGACCGATTGAAGGATGAGGCTCAACCGATCGAATATCGTAGAAAAATGATTTCTACAAAATTTTACACAGGCCCAAGCTCGCAAAAACGTTTAGGGTTTCAGTCCAACATTCCTTCATATAAAATGAAAACCTTAGCCACATTTTAAGACTCTTGGAGGACTTTAGAGGTGCTCTTGTGAGATCTAAAAGGTATTGTGTCTTCCTCTTTCAAAGTCACTACCAAAAATCATTCTCACATCATTAGATCCGGTAGATTTAAAGTTACTGCAACAAGATCAACAACTGCTGATAATCTAATCCTTCAAGGGTGGTTTTGGAGCCACAAACTGGAAAGTTTGTGTTGCTAAACCTTTAAATGGGATCTCAAAGTCACAAGCGTAGGTGCTTGTATGCTGCTAATCTAAGAGAGAAGGAGTCCGTAGATTCGAAGTTTACACGTAGTCGTGTCAGTAAGTTACTACTTGAGGTAGCAATGGATTTAGGGTTAAATCTTATTGTAAAAACTTCGATTCTCTATAGTGGATTTTTTTTTATCTTGAGGATAGTTAAGTCAAATCCTTCCTAAGTTTTTACCTTGAAACTATTGGTTTCATTGGTTTTCCTATGTCATCATATTGTGGTGTTCTTTATTTTCCCCTGCTTTTGCATGATATGAGATCTGAATAATAAACCTAAGTGTCAACTTAGTAAATTAATTAGTTTAAACAATCTGTTTTAAGGGGTCTAAACAAACAAACACTTTTCATGAAGCATCTTCCAAATTTCAACACCAAGTTTATGACATGGTGTGAGCCCACGAGGTAAGGGTCTAGAATTCTACGTGAGAAACAAGCAACACGCCAGTTGCACTAATTAAATAAACAAAAATGTTTTATTAAAGCATGCCAGAGTAACACAATATCATAAGGTACGTCACAATAATCCAAATAGGGACGTTAGAGTTGAATTCAAGGAGGTTAAAGATGTAAAAGAAGAGGAGAATTTGTTTCTCATAGTCAGTTTAATAGGCCAAAAATGAATTAACCCCTTGTGATGAATTAATTGATTAATTAGCCAAGTTTATTAATTAATCAAATTAACATGCAAACGCGTGGTAGCACAAACAAATCACCAATAAACTAAGTATGTAGTGGAAAATAAATGTCATGGTGATTTGTTTACAAATAGGGAAAACCTACACGACAAAAACCCCATCGGGTGATTTTAAGGTCACCACTCCCGAAATTCTACTATTATCACAACAAGTGGTTACAAGTAAAGGAATCTCAATACCTTATACCAATCTATAGTTGAAGCCTTACCCCAATACCCAATTGGACTTGTTCTGTAGTGAAAATTTCTCCTTTTGATGCACGGCTCCCAAGTACGTGACTAACCAATTGCGTGGATCCCAGTACGCGACTTCAATTACCAACTAGAGAAGGTTGTTGGCTGCAAAGTTCTTTAGTTCATCCACACGTTGAAGATCAAGAAGATGCTTGGTCACAAAACCCTACAGTGCACATACACAACAATTTCTTCAAAAGAGATGAACTAGGGCAAAACTTTGTCTCCGGTCATGATTTGCTTAAATAAACTATTATCAAAGCTTGTGCAACTTGTGTACTCTTTGACGGCCCTTAAAATAATCATTTTATATGTCTAAGGTTAGGAGAAAAGAAGTCCTAAAAACACATTTACGGATTCCAAGAAAACATATCAAAATTTCTGTTTCTTTCTTAAACCTTGACAGATAGGCGGTGTCAAGCAACTGTCAAGCAGTTGTCGAGCACACGAGCTGAACAGCTTTTTAAATCTCGACACATGCCAACTATTAAGAAAACTGTTGAGTTTTAATGAACTTGCACTTCTCATCTTGTTTCTTGGATAGACTTGATGACTTTAATACTTGATCTTGAAACACAGTTTTCTGAAGTATTAAAAACACCTAGATCTACCCAATTACAAGTAAAGTGCGTTTTGTTAAAAGATTAGCCAATTACATAAAATAGTGACATATGTTCCTAACAAATGAATCACGTATGTCCTAACTCAGTTATTTCGAGACCCTCTTATCAAAAGGTACATAGAATCTAGAAATTATGTAGTGAGTGCAATAGAATTAGGTCGCAAAGCCAACATGTTAACCGTAGAGACATGTTAACTTGTATCAAAATCTTATCAAGACTTTCATTCTAAGAACAAATTCCCGTTGCCATCATCTCCCAACATTCTCATCACATAGTAATTTTCTAGATTCTATTCCCACAACAACTAATCCATAATACAATGTGCAACCCCAAGGATATATCTCTGCCTATATATATGTCAATTATGATGCAAAATTTAAAGTAACAAAGATATGAAAGTGGTATATAGAAGATTAGTTCAATTTGTCTTTGTGTCTTGATTGAAGAGATAGAGAGTGGAGTTGAGCCAAGAAAGACTTGCCAACATTTGCTATGAAAGCAATATGCTGTGTAAGTCATTCTTGACTCTTCTTTGCTCTCTGCATCTCTCATATGAGGCCCTCGATAATCATGACTTCTTTACTCGCCTTTGCTCTCTGCATCTCTCATATGAGGCCCTCATCAATCATGAATTTACACCAGATTATATCTCTTTCTCTAGCTCAAAGAGCCAAAAAGATGAGCTCTATGATTGTTTTTTGGCAGTGGTTAGTATATATACCACGTTTTATTTCAACTTTTTAGTCATGGTCCCGTGCTATTTGTAGTGAAACATAGAGAGGATCCTTTCTTTGTAGAACACTAGTCATTATGTGCAAAAGTTATTTCCTAGACCTCATATATTGTTTTGCATTTGTCGATCATGCCTCCACTTTTCAAGCAATTGTTGCTCATGATAGTATTTTGTTGTGAAAATAATACATTAGAGAGCCTTTGAAGTTAATATAACATATAAGAACACTACTTGATCTAAAACACTTAAGTCTTATGAGCTTAAGCCTAATTATATTAATCACTCCCTCCAATGACGGCTCTAGGAATATTTTTCAAGGTAATCATTAAAAAACTTAAATTATACAAAATTTAATAAAAAAATAACTTCATATATTGACCCAAAAAAAGCATACACACAACACAAATACGTTAAGGGTGCGTTTGTTTTGGCTTCAAACCACTTCCGAAAATGGTTTTCCATAAATGTGTGTGTTTGGTAGTTACTGAAAATTGGGTCAAATTGAAAACCATTTATGTGTTGACTGTAAAATAACAGCTCACTCCTATAAAAGCATTTCCGGTTTTATTTTCACTTCAAACCATTTACACTCCTCACACAACACTCTAAGCTCCTCACAGATCACGCACTCCTCATATAGTCTGACGGTACTCTCCATCCTCTCTCACATGCACTCCTCTCCAATTGCACATCCAAGCACCGGCAAGTCGCACCCCAGCATTAGCGAGATTGCGCCACAAACCCACCCAATGATCGACCCACCTGATCCATCGGTGAGATCGCGCCATGAACCCACGAACCGATCAACCCACCCAATGAGTGACCCACTGCTAGATTGAGCCGCCACCTTTAGATCGACCCACCTCGTCCACTAGCAAGTCGCACCCACGAACCGATCTCTCTCTGTCCCTCTCTCATGATTGGTCTTGTGATTTTGATTTTTTTTGTTTTGATTTTTGTTTCATGTGTTGTTTATATATTTTGATTCTCTGTAATAATATTTGTTTGGATCCTATGAAAATGTGAGAAACATGATAAAAATGGATTTTCTAGAGCATTTTCAACAACACAACCAAACACTAGAAAATATTTTCCAAACCATTTTTTGGAATGAAACCAAACACTTGAAAATATTTTCCTTTCCCGAAAATATTTTCACCTGAAAATATTTTACACTTGGAAAATATTTTACATTCAACCAAACACAGCCTAAGTCCTACAGTTTTCTTCTATGATTTTTCTTAATTTGAAATCTTTGCAAAATAGTCTCATTATTAATGTTACATATTATATTTCTTTCAAAATTATAGTTAGATAAAAATTTTCTTGGGATTTTTCTTTTTGATTGTAAGGACCTAATATTATTAAGGGGACCAAAGTTTAAGGACAAAAGTTTGGCTACAAACTTAATTGCTGCCTAAGGCTATAATTCTCACTAAACAAATTAACATCGCTACATATATTGAAAATTTAATCACTGAATTATATGTTCTTCATATTCTTAAAATACATGTCAAATTTCAAGTCAATTGGATGTTATTTACTATTTTATCCATAAACTTATTTTTTTATGTATAATTTTAGACTACAAAATCTTGAAATTCAAAAATTTGATCCATAACATAGCTATTAATCTTTGATTTTAAAATTTTGCAAGTATGGAGGATATTAGAAGAAAATATAATAAAATGGTTGATTTGTCAAAATTCACATTCAATAAATAAAATAGTGAGTGAAGTTGTAGATTTAGTCTACAACAAGGTTTGTCGCCAAATTTTATCCAAAGTTTAATTATGTTCGGTCTAAAAAAATTTAACGTGTTCATAAATATTTTTTAAGAATAAAAAATCATAAAACTTTTAATATTATATATAATAACTTTTTTTTTAAGGCTAGGATGGTCCAATGACCACCCCAAACTCAATGTGGAGCCGCCAATAACTCTTTCTCTTATCATTCTTATTCTATGTAGGAATTTACTCACACATTTATTCCCAACCTGTTTATTACATAGATCAAGACACAACTTTCCATGATTAAGAACAATGGAGGAGTTTAAGGGAGAGTTTTTTTTTTTTTTTTTTTTTTTTTTTTTTTTTTTTTTTTTTCATTTTCCAAAAAGGGAAGTTGCACCCATGTATGTAACCCAATATAATATGTGTGAATTTGGCACGAGGAGTCAATTCGATCAAATTTGTTGAATAAATGAAGCATCCAAGAATCAACTGAGTTTGACACCATTTATTCGTTGAGTAATCCAATCCAATGTAAAATTAAACCATGAGTTTAACACCATTTATTTCTTGAGTATTCTTCTCATTGAGGAATTGGATATAGACAATATGCCAAAAATAAAACATGACTCTAGGGTTTTTTACTTTTTTAATTAATTATTTATTTATTTTATATTACAAGAAAGAGGAGAGCTGGACACTGTCAATGATCCAAGAGGCTCCTTGCAAAACATGATTCTAATTACTAGACATATGAGAGAGAGTGAGAGAAAGAGTGAGAGGAAACAAAAAACAATGTAGCAAACCAACCAAAACATTTAAAATCGAATGATATCCACTTATCATCAATAAGTTAAAATACTTTACTCATACATTTGATATGTTCTTACCAATGTCAAGGCTACAATGAAACCCAGCTATTTGAGTTGTGGAAGCCTACAATGAATTTCAACTTAAGACTAGCTAGTACTTCTACAACATAAGGATAATGGTAGAAACAAATATTGGTTGCCCTTGTATACTTCCAATAAAAAAATTACGAATGCCACAATTAAGATCATGAGAAATATCTCCACAAATTGCTCTAAGCCTTCTATTTACACTTAGCCCTGAACTTCTTTAACTAGTATTTGGAGAGCTTCTGTTAGACAATTGTAGAACTGGCCCTAAGCTATACTTACGCAGCACTTGCAAACACATGTATTGGGAGCAAATGTAAATAGGTGGATATCAAAAAAAAAAAAAAAAAGAATTAAATAGGTGAAAATAAATCTTGATATGGAAAATTTTAGAGAACAACAAAGAAATTTAGAAATATATGTTGAAAACCTTATCAACATTCATTCCTCAAAAAGATACTAAAAATGTTGTCGGTCCAGCATTAGATACATAAATCTAGAAGTTTACTAGTTGATCAAAAGTGAACTGCTTCACAGCAGATAGCAATGTTTAGCAGTTATTACAAAAAATGATTGCAGTGTACCAGTGGTGCCGCCTAGGAAAGCGTTACGAACTCCCATCAAGAACACTGGTGGCATGGTGCATGGATTGGCATGGTAAGCGGCCCAATTGGGACAGTACACAGTATACTAATTTGTTTGTTTTCCTTTTTTTTTTTCTTTTTTTCTTTTTTTTGTATGTGTGTAGGGGTGTCCACAGGTCGGTCCGGGTTGGGTTTGTGCCCAACCTGCGACCGACCCGACCAAGCCGGGTTCCAAATTTTCAAACCTGCCGCCGACCAAACAAAAAATCGGATCGGATGAGACGGTTCTTGCCGGAAAGTGGCTGGGTCTCGGTCGAGGTTGATTATTTGGAAAACAGCAAGAATTCGGCCAAGAAAATATGAAAAATGGCAGAATCCGACGAGAAAATTTTGAAAAATGGTAGAAATCCAGCTAGATCTCGCCAAATCCAACAAGATCTTGGCCATTTTTGGCAAGATCTTGGCTAGATCTAGCGAAATCTCGCCAGATCTAGCTTAAATCTTCCCAAAGAAAACTCAAAACTCGCCGGATCTACCCAAAAAAAATCTCAAAACTTGCCGGGAAAAT
Organism: Quercus wislizeni; assembly: GCA_023055345.1. Lineage (NCBI taxonomy): Eukaryota > Viridiplantae > Streptophyta > Magnoliopsida > Fagales > Fagaceae > Quercus > Quercus wislizeni. Next base: position 3,081,496 of record JALGQJ010000005.1, on the reverse strand, counting down.
GATGGGTAGGTCGGATCGGGTTTCTCAGATTTGAGAGGAGGAGATCCGATCTCCGACCCATTGATCTCGGGTTTTGGAGAATGAAATCCTTCGCCGACTGCCAGAGCAGTCGGTTTGGTTGGCGGCAGCAAGTGGGTCGGTTCCGGCGGGTCCTTGGACAGCCCTATGTGTGTGTTTGTAAATGTTGTTAATTCGAAATTTATTAAAGGTGAATGGGGGGTTTTGGAGGAACGTGGGCGAATTAATGGGCCAGATGGTGGAATTTTTTTTTTTTTCTTTTCTTTTTGCCAAGTTAGAATTTTCGATTAAATGTTTACTAGATTAGATTAAAATTTTGAGTAGCCCATTCTAAATTTTGAGAGGGCAAATTCTCAAGAGAAGGGGGGGGGGGGGCTATGAATATATTTTTCTGTAATTTTTAGAATTATTATCCAATTTAAATGAAGATTAATGGAAATTTTTAAAAACTAAGGGGTGCCTAGCTCGTTGTTTAAAATCAAGACAGAAAATTGACAAATAGACAGAAGTCTTGGGTGGCTAATAAAGTGTGGTTAGACGAAATATAGATTACTGAATATTATACAATTAATCTGTCAAGTTTCCCTTGTGTTTTGGGTTTTCTCATGGATTGTAAAAAGGGGAAATCATTAGCATCATGTGTCCATGAATGATGGAAAATTATTCCCAAAATATGTCTAAATGTAACTTTAAGTTGTAAATATTTAGGTGGCGTTTGGCATGGAAGTATTCACATTAACTTCAGGCATCCAGATTCTTTGAAATGTGAATTTTATTTTGCAATTTGAAAGCCTGAAAATATAATTATTTTTATGTTTGCTAATTTAATTATTAGATTCTCGCGAATATGAGATTCTTAGGTTTGGCTTATTCATAGAAACCTTAAAGGAATTTTTTTTTTTCTCATACTATCCTTAGATTTATAAAATCATCATCAAATATTTTTGTTATTAATTTCCTCCAAATATATAATAACGAAAAAATTATAAATTATAAATTATGACAAATTCATTAAAACTATAGTCTAACATTTCAAAATGGCATGTATAATACAAAAATAACTATTTGAAATTGTGTTCTTTATGGAAATCATAACATCATGTTTTGATTATAAAAATAAATATTTTATTTTATTTTAGCATTTATGTTGTTGTGGCGAGAAGAGATAAAAACAAAGAAAGAGATATTGATTATTTGTTTTATGTTTTATTTCTATTGGTTAAACAATAAGGGGAAAATGGTAAAATTGTCAATTTATAACAAATGTAATTTCTTTTAAGCTTGGGAATCTTGATACCCACATGTTTCAAAGGAAATCCATATTTTTTCAAGAGGGGGTAGAGTGGGAATTCAGAAATCCTTGGCATATAATTCCCTTCTGTAAGGTTGAATTTATTCAACCACATGTTGGCTTTATTCCTTGCCAAATTTGCTTGTAATTTTAGCAATTAGATACCCTGTATATAGGTGGAAATTATGTAAGGGTTGTGTGTGAGAGTGTGTGAATAAATTCAAGTGTATGCGCATTTGGAGGTTTCTCTCTACTAGATCTCGCGAGTGACTTGCGACTGGCAACTCACCAAAATGCCACACATGTGAAGCATATAGGAAGATGAAGAGTCCGACAACTGGAGCACTACAAGACAAAAATTGACAGTCTGATCTGGCACTTAACTCACGACTCAAACTCGCAACTCATACCACTCGCGAGACTGAGTTGCTAGAATGCCCAGTTTTGCAGAAAAATGTCTTTTCACATTCCTCACATACACTACTATAAATGCCCTTATACCCACGAAATGTAGAAAGATTTTAGAGAGAATTTTGAGAGAGAAACCCTACAAAAAACCAAGATTGACTCATCCACAATCTTAGACATTTGATTCTCCAAATTCCTCTACTCTCACCCTCTCCATTAACATATTCTTAAGAGGTACATTTGCCAAATCCTTATCTCACCATACCTATATCAGTGAAGAGGTATTTTGGTGATTAGGAAGCAATTCAGAGATGACCAATTTATTTGGTTGATGCTGAAAGCTCGAAATTGTGTAAAAACACAAGAGCTATTTAAACCCCCAAGATAAAATTACGGCTCGATTGATTTTACTCTATCTTATACTAAGTGCGGAATAGAGTAAATGTGAGCGGATAAGCAAACAAGATACTCTAACACATATTCATATAATCACAGCAGTAACATGAAATGTAAAAGAGTAGGGAAGAAGAATGCAAACACAGATAACACGTCGGTGTGTTATCGAAGAGGAAACTAAAGAACTCGGCAAAAAACCTCTCCGCCACCCTCTAAGCAGTAATCGATCCACTAGACAATCAGTTGGGATACATGGGTTAGCAAAAGACCCTCCAAGCTTAATCTACCCACTGTATCTAAGTCCTCCAAGCTCCTACTCCAACAAGACTTCTCAGAACCGTGTCTTGTCTAGCTCTCCAGATCCCGCAATCCACCCGATTGCATCCGCCAAATCCTGGCTTCTTCCAATGCTTCCCAACAGTACCAAATCCTCACTTGACACTCTGAAAAGGTGTGGTAAGTGTTTGGGCTATCAACCTCTCAATGGTATGGAAATGAAAAGTTAGGAGTTAAGGAAATCCACAGGCATATGTGTAAAGATATATGGGTATGATAATCTCTAACACTCAAGGTTTGAGGCTAGGGTTTTCTCTCAGAAGCACTCCTTATCATTTTGTGGGTAATGTGAATATATATAGTGTAGGTATAGAAAGTGTGTATCAAATAATACAATCTAAAAGAACAGAATATTTTGCGGATGTCTCGCAGGAAGGCCTTACTCACAAGATACTCATGAAACACAATTGTCTCCATCTGTACTGACTCTTCGCATTCTAGTCATGTGCAAGGCACATGCTTCACTTCGCAGGATGCTTAGTCGCGAGCTACCCGCGAGAACTCTTCTGACTTCAATTGCTTGAGTCTTCACACACTCTCTCTCTAACACACAACCCTTACAATCAAATCCCACAATAAATACAGGGTACAAAATGTTAGGACATATGTGTTTCTCATGTTATAGAACATATGTCATGATTTTATGTAATTGGCTTATCCTTTGACAAAACGCACTTTACTTGTATTTGGGTGGACTTAGGATGTGTTTAACTACTTCAAGAAACCATGTTTCAAGATCAAGTGTTGAAGCCTTCAAGTCTATTCAAGAAATCAAGCAAGAGTGCAAATTCATTAAAGCTCAACAGCTGGTCGATAGCTTCTCGACACCTCCTATCTATCGAGGTTTAAGAATTTCAAATTTCAACTCTGATTTTCTTGGGATCCATGAATCTGTCTTTGAGCCTTCTTTTCTCCTAACCCTAGACATATAAAAGGATTGTTTTAAGAGCCGTCAAACGGTACACAAGTTGCACAAGCATTGAGCAAACTCGATTCAAGCAAATTATGATCAAAGACAAAGTTCTTGACCTAGTTCATCTCTTTCTCTTGGAGAAGTTGCTGTGTATTTGTACTGTAGGGTTTTGTGACCAAGCATTTTCCTAATCTTCATCGTGTGGGTGAACTGAAGAACTTTACAGCTAACAATCTTTTCAGATTGGTGTTTTGAAGTCATGTACTTAGGAGCCGTGCATCAGAAATGGAAATTGTCACTATAGAACAAGTCCGATTGGGATTCCTTGCTTGTAACCGCTTGTTGTGATAATAGTGGAGTTTCGGGAGTGGTGACCTGAAAATCACCCAGTGGGGTTTTTGCCGTTAGGTTTTTCCTCATTCGTAAACAAATCACCGTGTCATTTATTTTCTGCTGCAATTGTAGTTTATTGGTGATTTGTTTATGCTACCACGCATTTGCATAATAAATTAATTAGTTAATAACTTGGCTAATTAATTAATTAATTTCTATCATAATGGGTTATTCAGTTTGTGGCCTATCAGGTGGTATCAGAGCGGACATACTCTAATTAGTGTTTAATCTTTACTGTGTTGATCCATTAACCTCTGTTATCATAGATAGAGGACAGTCATTAATTATACCTCCTTTATTTGATGGCACTAACTATGCATACTAGAAAGTACGCATAAGAGCTTTCTTGCAGTCTTTAGATGAGAAGGTGTGGCAAGCTGTAGAAATTGGCTGGACCAAGCCAAAGGAAGCGTCGGCCGATTAAGATAAAGCAAAGATCAAGGCGGCTAACTTTAATAGCAAAGCATTGAATGCCTTATTCAGTGCAGTCACTAATAAGGAGTTTAAGGAGATATCCTCCACAGAAACTGCAAAGGAAGCATAGACCATCCTCCAGACAACCTATGAAGGTACAAAGGCTGTCAAGGATTCAAAGCTTCAGAGGCTCACTACAAGCTTTGAAGAAATAAAAATAAAGGAGGATGAGTCGTTTGATGAGTTCTATGCCAAGCTCAAGGACATAGTAAACTCAACCTTCAATCTTGGGGAAACTATTCCTGAACCCAAGATTGTAAGGAAAGTGCTCAGAACTCTACCCGAGAAATTCCATGCCAAGATTACGGCGATAGAAGAATCAAAGGATATTGACAAAATTCCTTTGACAGAGCTGCTTGGTAATCTGCAGACTTACGAGCTAGGGTTATCAAGGATTGGAAAGTCGAGAAAGGGCAAGAGCATGGCCTTGAAGGCAAAGAGCAGTGACACAGATGAGTCTTCCGATGATGAAGATTCCAAGATGAAGTCCTACATTACAAGGCAGTTCAAGAAGTTTATGAAGAATGCCAACGGGAGGAACTTCGACAAAGACCACAGGCAATCTAGTTCTTCTCAATTTAAAGGGCAAGACAAAGGAAAAAAGAATGCTAAAGAAGGTGGTCAATACACTGTTCCTGCAGGACCTAAGTATTTTGGGTGTCAAGGCTTCGGGCACATGAAACATGAGTGTCCTACATATCTCAAGAGCATTGGGAAGAGTAAGGTATTTGCTGCTACCTTAAGCGACACTGAGCTTGTGGAAGATTCCGACAATGAGGATGATAGAATCTTGAATGCCTTCACTACCACTGTCAATCTTACTGATGGGATTGTTGAAGATGTGGACAAAGAAGAAGAATTGGTAGAGTCCAAATTTGAGAAGATGGATGATCAAGATGACATCCATACAACCTATGAGAAATTGTACAAAGTTTCTGAAAAGCATAAGAAACTTTATAGGCTGGCCACCAAGAAACTCAGTGATGTGGAACTTGATCGTGAAGAATTATCTGCAAAGTTTAAGGAGGCTAATCAGATGATTGGAGCACTGAGGTTTGAAAACAATTTCTTGGCTGAGAAGACCAAGAAGCTTGAGGCGGAGCTGTTTCAAGTCAGTGCTCAATTGGAGAGGACTTCAAGCGCTAAGCTAGACGAGATGCTCAGCATTCAAAAATCTGCTTCAGATCGAACAAGTTTAGGGTATGGTATTTCTTCCTCTAATATTGCTTCTACTAGTACTACTATTTTTGTTCCTCCTGCTAGAAATACTGAAATTGAGAACACTGATGTTAAAATTAGTCTAGCTAGTGAGAACTTAGACAAGGGTAAATCTATCTTAGGAGCACCCCTTAAACTAGATAAGAAAGATGTTAAAAATCCTAAGGCTAAGAAGGCTAACTCTCAAAAGCCTAAACAAAAGAAGTAGCATCTCTGTCATCATTGTGGAGCTGCCGGTCATACTCGACCAAATTGCTATAAGTGGTTAGCCACTCAACAAAGCAACGACATGTTAGCATCTAGAAGCCAAAATCAGCTTCAATCATCTCTCGCTCCTCTCGGTGATCTTCTCAAGGCCCTCATGTTTTTTTCAAACTTGAACGGTTTCAATTCTTTCCCCTCACCATCGGTTTAAGCATTTAATCAAAGGAAAGGCTCTTCCAAGGTGTGGAAGAAATATGACTCTAAGTGATTTTATCACTTTCTTCTATCTTCTTGTTTTTGTTTGTTGCATTACTTGTGTGTTTTGCTTTTATTTTGAGTTAGTCCGGTTTTATGCTTTGTTTTTTTTAACATGTTTTTGGTTGTTTATTTTCAGTTTTTGTTTATTTTTTTTATATAAAAATTAAAAAAAAATTGAAAAATCAGAAAAATACAAAAACAGTGTGTGTTATGTGTACATTGGTACTTGTATACCTTGGATGGCCATTGAAACAAAGTCTTCTAAACTTTGTATTGTTTGTAACTTAGATGAGCATCTCTATGCACAACTAAGCAAGTGAGCTTTGTGGCTCGTGTTTGTGATGAGTAAGATTAAGTTGTCTCTTGTACTTAACACTCGTATCACTCTTTTTTACGGGAATGACTAAAAAATTCTGAGAGAAAGGCATTAATAACCATCTCACCACTGTTGCTTGCCAATCATGAAAGACATCTGTATGCTTCAGCATAGCAAAAGTGTGATGTCAATGACATTTGTGTGCTTAGGCATAGCAAAATTGGAATTTCAAATATCATTGGGTATTTCTTTTTCTCTCTCTAATAAGCCCATGTATGATATACTTAAAAGAAAAATATGCAAAGAAAATCAAAAGCAAAAAGATTAAAAATGCTTTTAAAAATGATTGTAAGCGTATATTCTATGAGATGTGGGAGTTATAGGATGTACCTTGAAAGTGATAGTTCCCATCAAGCAGTTATGATTGTGCTTAAGTTGAAGCGATTATCTCATATCTCAAATTGTCATAACATGTATACACTTATGCAATCTTGCGATGTTTTTCACACACAACACGCAATATTCTTTGCTAATCTTGATACATGTGCAGATACAATATGATTTGGCCATCACAAGTTTTACATGTGTTAATGTATTCTCACTAAACTGTCTTAACTTGGTTTTTAAAATATAAAATTGGTTAGACTTGTTTAGTGTGTATGTGTGTTTTGGAGATCCTTGTGCTCAAAATTTTTAAATTAAGAGACTATTTTGAGAGATTTTTGTGTTGATTGGTTCATTGGTTGAATTGTATGTTGGATTGCATTCATGTCTGTGTTTTTCACATCTCGAAAAACTGTTTTGAAAAGTTGGCTCGACACCTCTTGGACACCTCCTCAATATCTTACTATTTGTCGAGCTTCTCAAGCCTTTTTCTTAACACAATCTCGACACCTCCTCAATACCTAGTGGATCGATCGAGAAAACTTCTGCCTCCTCGATAGCTCCTCGACACCTGGTGGATTGATCGAGCATCTATTCTTGAATCTGATTCTTTGTTTCTCGATACTTGCTTAATACCTTAGCTATCGACGACCAATTTCTCGAAACCTACCTCAACAGCTTCCTCGACACCTCTCGATACCTCAGCTGTCGAGCATTACTGAAAGTTCTATTTAACCTCCTTCGTGCTCCGTCTCTCATTTCTTCAATCTCTCTCAATCTTTCGATCTCTCTCAATCTGTCCGCACCTATTCATCTCCCAAACACTCTCTTTTTCTCTCCTAACCTCTTCCTCAAGATTTCTTCAAGCTTTTTCAAGTTTTTCTACACTTGGTAAACTTCTAATCCTTCTGTTTTCATGCATTTCATGTTTTAAAACCTAGGTTTTGGGATTTTTTTTGAAAAATTTTGGGGTTTTTCAAAATTAATGAGTGTTTAATGAAATTTTGGTTTGGGTTTTCATTTAAATGTGTTTAAAACCTCATGCATTGCATTCCATTTGCATTTTAATGGTATTTTCATGCATTTAGATGTGTGTAATATGCTTGTGTGCTGATAAGATTGGATTGGGCTGAGCCCATAATGCTTTTTATTTTGCATGTCACATGTTCATGCATTTCCCATGCATACGTACTCTCCTTTCCATATATTTGATATATTTGAATTGCTTGGGACTTTTCTAATTGTTGTTCTCTTCTTCTCTCTCTAAATCTGTTTACGTTAGTCGTGTCTATGGCACCTAAACGTAAATCCACTCCTGTCCGGAACCCTCTTCATTCTGGTGCTTCTTCTTCTACTAATCCTTCACCTTCTAATGTCTGATTCCATGATGATGATGCCTTTAAGGCATTTTCGAATAACTTCTCTAGACGAGGCATTCATTCGGAACGCCAAGTCTTTTTGTCGGACTTTGCCAACACTGACCTTCCCTCTGTCATTCATAATAGGGGATGGAAGTCACTGTGTGTCGTCCCGGTCACATGTCCTCTCGTGCTTATCCAGGAGTTCTACTCCAACATGCACGGGATTGATCGTTCAGTACCTCTCTTTTTCACTCGCGTTCAAGATATGCGCATTCCTGTCACACCGCAGCTGGTTGCAGATGTGCTTCGTGTCCTTAGAATAGAGTTTCCTGACTATCCTAGTTGTGAGCGTCTGAGGACAATGTCCAGGGATGAGCTCATGTCTTCTTTTTGTAAGCGCCCTACTGCTTGGGGTGAGCGTTTCTTTACACCATGTTGACCTTTTGCTAAAGGTCCTAAATTCATGAACATGGTGATGACTTTTGTCTTACATCCTCTTTCTTACTATAACTCCATCACAAAGCCTCATGCTTGATTTTTACTATCTCTTCTTGAGCATCTCACTATCAATTTTCCCTCTCACTTCATTCTGTCTATCCTAGATGTTCATTTAGATTCGGCGTCCCGTGATAAGCTCATCTTTCCTTCCGCTATCATGAGGATTTTACCCCATTTTTCCATTCCTTTTCCCTCTTCCGACCACTTTACCATCATGTGTGCCATAGATTATGCTACCGTTAAACGTAGTGAGGCCCAATTTCGGTCGCAATAGACGGATTCAATAGCACCTTCCTCTCGTTCTACACCATCCCGATCTACTCCATCTGCATCTGCTCCTTCTTCTTCAGGTGATGTGTCTTTAGGAGACGTCATGGCGCAGCTGCAGCGCATGGATGCTCGACTGGGTACGCTCTCTATGGAGTTGTATCAGGTGAATGTTCGTGTTGGTTGTATTGCACGACGGCAGGCGACTATGGGCGGCTTTGCACTTGAGCCTACTCCTTCACCACCTCATCCAGTTGCTTTTGATTTTGATGCTGAGGATGATGATGATGATGATGGTGATGACGATGACACTTCAGATGATGATAGAGATGCTAGCTCTACCGATGAGATGCCTACTTGACACTCTACCCTTTGTCACTCATGACAAAAAGGGGGAGTAGTTTTGGATATGAGAATAGTCACTCTTAGAGGGGTTAGTTTTTGGGTTCATTGTGTTAGGGCGAGTGTTGTTTTTTTTTTTTAGGGATGTAGTGAGGATATTTTGTATCTTTCCTTTTCTTTCTTTCTTAGATACACTGTTCTTGTACATGAGGTCTTATGACCATTTATAGACATACATTGTACTTATTTTCTTTTCTATACTGTTGTTGTATGTTTTTCTTTCACCTACCCTTTCATGTATTGTTTCTTTTCTCTCTTTATACACATGTTTCTTATTATTTGTATGCAATCTATTATTTCTGTTTCACACAAAGATGCTTTGATGAGTTTTGTTTAAAGTGTTTCAGAAAAACAGGTTGTTAAAGTCTACTTACCATAAACTCTCTTCTTGCAAAGTTTTTCAAGAGTTTGTGTTAGGATAGATTTTATTGTATTCAACAAGTGAATATGAGTTGAGTGATTTATGACTTTTCTCATATGTTCATTTGTTAGTTGTGGTTTTGTCACGGATTGCCAAAGGGGGAGATTGTTATGACATATGTGTTTCTCATGTTATAGAACATATGTTATGATTTTATGTAATTGGCTTATCTTTTGACAAAACGCACTTTACTTGTATTTGGGTAGACTTAGGATGTGTTTAACTACTTCAAGAAACCACGTTTCAAGATCAAGTGTTGAAGCCTTCAAGTCTGTTCAAAAAATCAAGCAAGAGTGCAAATTCATTAAAGCTTGACAGCTGGTCGATAGCTTCTCGACACCTCCTATCTGTCGAGGTTTAAGAATTTCAGATTTCAACTCTGATTTTCTTGGGATCCGTGAATCTGTCTTTGGGCCTTCTTTTCTCCTAACCCTAGACATATAAAAGGATTGTTTTAAGAGCTGTCAAACGGTACACAAGTTGCATAAGCATTGAGCAAACTCTGTTCAAGCAAATTGTGACCAGAAACAAAGTTTTTGACCTAGTTCATCTCTTTCTCTTGGAGAAGTTGCTGTGTATTTGCACTGTAGGGTTTTGTGACCAAGCATCTTCCTGATCTTCATCGTGTGGGTGAACTGAAGAACTTTGCCGCCAACAATCTTTTCAGATTGGTGTTTTGAAGTCGCGTATTGGGATCCGCGCAACCGTTAGTCATGTACTTGGGAGCCATGCATCAGAAAGGGAAATTGTCACTATAGAACAAGTCCAATTGGGTATTAGGATAAGGGTTCAACTGTAGGTTAGTAAGGTACTTGGGATTCCTTACTTGTAACCACTTGTTGTGATAATAGTGGAGTTTCGGGAGTGGTGACCTGAAAATCACCCGGTAGAGTTTTTGTTGTTAGGTTTTTCCCCATTCGTAAACAAATCACCGTATTATTTATTTTTCGCTGCAATTGTAATTTATTGGTAATTTGTTTGTACTACCACGCATTTACATGATAAATTGATTAGTTAATAACTTGACTAATTAATTAATTAATTTCTATCACAATGGGTCATTCAGTTTGTGGCCTATCACAAAAGATTGAATATAATTACAATCAAATTTGGTACGAAATAAAAGCCAACAAAACACATATTTGTAAATCACAACTTTATAGATGCAATGGGCTTATTACGGAATCCAGGAAGCTAAAGAAGATACGGAGGGTCTACTGCTATTCATGTATCCTAACTTTATTCTTTAGTGGATCATTTATTGATTAGAGGGCGGTGAAGAGGTTTTTTATCAAGTTCTTTGGTTTCCTCCTTGATAACATGTGCTAGTGTTATCTTTTTGTTTGCATCTCTCTAACCCTTACTTTTGCTTTTTAATTGTTGTTGTATTGTGATTAACTTTGGTGTAGACTTGTTTATTTGTTTGGGTTTTTGCTTGTACTCATTATTCCACACATTTATTGTTTGAGTATAAACTTGTGTTGGTTATATTTGAAATTGGGAGTCTAAACATTCATTGGTGTTTTATACACTAATTGAACTTTCACCTTATATGATTTGCAACCAACTGTGGGAATATTTCAACATTCCTAGGAATCATAAAATATTATCCCGTACCAAACACCACCTTAATGTCTTGTTAACTGATTGAATATCACTTTCTAAACCATAAGAAGATGCTCAAGAATTACTCAAGAAGCTATCAAGTTTGCTATTTTCCTCAACTATAACTCGATTGATCGAAGTTCATTATAGCATGCATGATCCATGTCTCGACACCAGTCGATTTGTTGAACCTTGAGAAAATTGAGTTCTCAGATTAGGCCCATGATGACCTTGGTCATGGGATTCATGCCATAAGGTTCTAGAAAGTACAAAAGTTCATCTCAAGTCATCATAATGACAGAGAAAACATAGAGAGAGAAGAGGAGATATTGTTGCAACTATGTCCACCGAGGGTTTTGTTCCAAGCAGCATCTCCGACATCGTATTAAAGATCTTAAGGTGTTTATAATGAAGCTGTAGGAGAAACCTTCACTAGTCAAGTTGTTATTGTAGTGTTAAACACAAATTGGGTCTTTGTGCATTGTAAATATTCACAAAGTAGAAGAGTTAAACTAGTTTAGAGCTATGTGTGGCCATGTGAGTAAATTCTACTTTGAGTAGTATTTCTAGGATTGACTTATATTCTTATTGTTGTACTTCCATTCTACTCTTTTGAATTCTTCCCTTTGGTGGTGATCGATAAACCCATGAAGGGTTTCCATATCACTATCTCCTTTCATAACCATCATATCACCATATCAAATTTATTTTCGGATACATTATTTAATCATGAAATGATTGTGCCCACTGTTCACTAAATTAAAATCCATTGCATAATCGATTTTATTAATCAAGTTGGCTAATTTGGATTAGAAGAAATCAATCAAAGTCTAAATTTTCTAAAAATATTCAAATTATGATGTGTGAGAAATTGTTATAAATATTATCTCCTCTTTAAGGAATTAGATCAACTCACCAAATTAATTAAAATTGTGAACCTCTTACCATGGTTCATATTCACTAGAATTTATTTTAAGATAAAAAAATATATTTACAAGTATATAGCTAATTCTCACAACCACAATTGCGATATCAGTTCACTAAAATTGTTTATGTAGTTTATTTATTTAATGTTCATATTTACCCATCATACATATAGCACTAATTTTATTGCATTTCATATTACCAATGGCTTTAGTAAGACTTAGGATAGAACCAAAATATTGTCAAAAGTTCGATATCTAAGACCAAATAAGAAAGAATGTGATAATGCAAAAAACCGTCAATGTGACTATTCATGTTGCAAAGAAAGACCACGAAGGGTTAAAAAAAAGAAAGAACATTGGTGTGGTGTTGGCCAAGGTCCCTCCAATGGTCAAGTTAGAAAGATTGGAGTAAAAAGATTCACTTTCTAAAATCAATCAGAGAGTAAAATGGCTAATAGTCGTGTAAGGACCAATTTTGACTCGAACCCCAAAACAGGAATGGACTCAGGCCTAACAAACCCAAACAATAAATTTGTAGAGAGTGGGAGAAAAAGCTAGTCTGAATCTAGAGAAAAGATATCGGTTGTTAGTGTTTAAGGGTTAGAATTGCATATGCAATAATGTAAAAAAGCATCCTAGGTCATGCCCTAATAGGGTGATCAATTGTGTAGAGTTCGTTCTTTTTACTGTTGTATTTCTTCGACCTTTCTTTCTTTCTTCTGTTTTTTTGCTCGTCCTCTTTTCTTTGAATTCCTTTTCGTGTTATATACCATGATTTCCGCACCATTTTCACCATCCACGTGTGAGTTAGGTGTTGGAAATTTCCCTGTCCCATCTCGCACCTCCTTGAACCTTCTGCTATTAGCTATAAGGCTACTTATTTACTGTTCAAGCATCACCTCCACATTAATGCGGCCAGAGAGTTGGTTGGGAAGCATTTAATGTGGAGGTAACAGCTCCTTAAGATATTTGCTATCCCTCATCCTTACCCCTTTTTCAGTATTTGCCCATCCCTTTGTGGAATACCCTTTATATATTATATTAAGGGGAGGGGAATGTTTTTAGCCACCTTGGACAGAAGTTCCGAGATGAACATCCTCCTCGGATACGGTCAGGTCCACCACAAATATACTTGGCCTCTTCCCATAACACAATTTCATCTCTTCCTTATCTGATAGTCCTCAGACACACTCTTATCCTCGGACTGAGTTATTGGGCCATAGGCTCAGCCCCCTCAACCTAAATAGTAACTCTGGGGTCAATTGGCCCCCACAAGTTGTAAGTAAGAAAATGGGTACCCTTTCTCTTCCTGTTGTGTGGGTTTCATAGTCCTCTTGTATTTATTCTTCTAATGAATATCCACATTTATGGGTCGAGAGACGTTGGTCATAAGTATTAGGCTTTTATTGCCTTCAATGATAATTTGTTCATTGGAGTTCATACGTTACTCTTCAGCTATCACCATGTATTTAATGCCATTAATGAGTTCTTCCATCTGTCTAATGGACGACTATAACAAATTTACACTCATCAGAATGAAATTATGCAAAACGACTCCAAAAATAATAATAAAGATGTATATCATTGCAAAGACAAATATCAGGCCCTCACTACTATTGAAAGGTTTACAAGGATCAAATCTTGATTTAATTTCTTGTGTGTTCAATGTAAATCTTCAACACACACATGTAGACGCTAAAATTTACAACTCAATTCAATAAATAAGATTTTGGATACGGGTTTGTCAAAATTGAAAATGAATTTACCCTAACAAAGTGGAGTGATGAGTTGATGCCTTGGCCATCCTGTAAGCAATCCTAGTAAAAATATTCCATTCATTGAAACATGACTCACATTCATTGGGGGAGAATAGAAGAAAAAGAAAATTAGATTCCACTTTTTAAGGCTTTTACTAACAACTTGGGTTACTTGTGCATCAATTAGTACATGTATAATATGCCTTGGAACTAGGATAGGAAACCAATTTTGGTGTCCTCAGATTCTTGAACTTGAGTCATAACCTTATCATAATTCTCACAATTAAAATTCTAAGAATAAATTCCCATTAATGTAAATTTCTTATCCCAAGAATTCTTTCACATTGCACTATAATTTCAAATCCCAAGCTTCTCATAAAGGCTGGAAGCTTTTGTGTGAAATTCTTCAAGTTTGCCTATAAATACCTCAACTACATTGCACAGTACAAATATCTAATAGTCATTGCTACTTATCTAAGGGTTTGTTTGGTTGGAGGGGTGGAAAAGTGAAAGGATAGAAAATTGTGGGAAAATGGAAAAGTGAGAGGATAAAAAAGATTTTAATTTATCTCCTTTTTGTTTGGTTGGGAGTGGAAAAATGGAAGGATAGAAAAAGTGAGTATGTATAAATTTACTCATATACCCTTACTAAAAAATGATAGCCAATTAAAACAAAAAAGTGACAAACAACCAAAAATAAATAAATCACCCAAATTATTAAAAATTAAAAATCATGTCCAAAAAAAATCATGTCTAGTTAAAACAAAAAAAAAAAACAAAAAAAACAAAAAAAACAAAAACAAAACAAAAACAAAAGAAGAAGAAGAAGAAGAAGAAGGAGGCAACACATAGGAAATCCCAAAAAAAAATTGAGTTGGACCAATTCCCATGTGCAAAAGCACATGGGCATTTTTGTCTATTAAATAGTCTCATTTTCTCCTTTTAGTGTTCTCTTCAATTTAAGGAGAAAACTTTTTGGTTGGTTAGGGGAGAAAACACCTAATCTCCACCATTTATTTTTCTTCTTTCCTATCCAACCAAACACATTCCAAAAAGTTTTCCTTTCCATTTTCTCTCCAAAGTTTTCCATCCACCCTATTTTACCTCCAAACAAACAAACAAACCCTAAGGGTCATGCATGAAGAGACAGCGAGTGAATTTGAGCTAAAGATGACTTGCTAATATATCAAGAAAGCAATTTGACATCTCTTGACTTCAGAGTAAGTTATCTTAGGCTCTACCTCACTCTCTTTTGTCTCAAGTAACACTCTCAATCATATTATTTGTGGAGAAAAATTAAAAAGCATTGCTAGAAGTGCATTATCATTAAGTTACAACCAAATTTGTAACTAAACTTTATTTATAATCAAACTTATTCATCTTCTAGAACACCACTATATTAAAATACTTCACTCATATATTTTATATGTTTATACAAATATCAAGTCTATAATGAAACCTATTCATCTTGTGGAACACCACTATATTAATCCTCTTGTAGTTAATATTTGGATAAGTTTTCTCAACCAAAAAAAAAAAATATATATATATATATATATATATGAGATAGGGTCGAGTTATACCTTTTTTAAACTATTGGATTTGAGTAGATCTAACGATTAAAAAAAGACTATAATTATTACAAATATTCTTATTAGAATCTAATTAATTACTCTTATTTATTACCTTCTAAACTTATCTCTAAACCCAAAAAAAGTTTGACTTCTAACACACACACACACACACACTCTCTCTATCTCTCTCTCTCTCTCCACAGGTTGTCGAAAAAAAAAAAACCAAAATGGCATACAATGATGTTGTTGCTGGCGTACAGCCATATCCTCAGCCCATCTTAGAGCTGCCTACCACAATTGCTTCAACAGGTTCCAACTTCCAAATCTGAATCCATCCTTCTTCTTTAATAATTTATTAGGGAAAAGGGGAGTGTAATTGTGGCCGCATTATGCTCGTGGTGGCACTTGTTTGAACCCGTGGCTTCGCTGTTTTTCCTACCGTTCACCTTTCTATTCTACATTGCTAGGTCTCCCGTCTCCATTCAGAGTCATGCGCCCTCTGTTTGCCGCTTGGATGTTTATCATGACTCTTATCACTCATGACTCTTGATGTGATATTGGATTCGGATTAGTATCAGAGTGCTATGTATTTTTTTTTTTTTTTTTAAAGATCTTTTCAAGGACCAAGGAAAGAAAATATGAGTAATACCTTTCATTTTTGGGTAATTCTGATTACTTTCCAAGTTTTCTGATAATTTCAATTAGCAATATATAAATGGCATCACGAAATTAAATATAAATTCCTAAAATCATGAAGTTGACTACAATTTCAATTAACAATATATTGACATTTTGATCATGCAATTTGGCTACTCTATTTGCATATCTTATAACGTGTGATAAGCAACCTTGGAAGCTGGTGTTCGCGTGTTGCTATCAATGAGAGGTCAGTTTTTATAATCGCAACTAGATGAGTGATTCATGTTTGCAGTGGAACTCAAATGTAGGACAAAATGGGAAAATACCCTTTTTTCGGAAATTAAACATTCGTTTGCCTTCTTTCTGAAACTAAATAGGGAAATGCCCCTCATTTGTAACTCGACAATAGAGAAATTGAGTTTTAATGAATAAATCGATATTTGTATGATCGAGTTATTCGGACCCTTCCATTGCAGACATGGGTGTTTCCCAATAAAAAAGTGTCTGTGTAAACATTCATAACTTGGGAAACTGAAAATCGAGTTTTGTTCAACGGTTTGAATCAATAGGACCCTAACGTCTCAAAACGCCTATTCAGTCACTCGCTCTCCCTGTACACTCTCTTTCCCTCGCTCTCTACCATCACTCTCTCTCTACACTCTGTCTCTCTCGCTCTGCGATCAGGCTTCCCCACTCTTCCTCGAGTCTCCATCAGTCGTCGTTGGTTCCCGCCGCCGCTGATTACAGGTATGGTCCTCTCCCTCTGAAATCTTTTCTGATGTTGGTTAATGTTAGGTTGTGTTTTGTGTGGGATTTTGATTATTTTGTTGAAACTTAAGAAGTAGTAAATTTACTAATGAAGATGAGAATTTTGTTGTCTTTTATATGCTGCAATGATGATTTTCTCGTTAATGAGTTTAAATGTGCTTGGGGTTTTGATGAGGGGTTTTGGCAAATCGAGTGGTGGTGTTTCAGTGATGTCTCTGGGTTTGTGCAAAATGTGTCTTATCCGATTGTAGGCATGATTTTGTTATAGTTGTTGTAAATGGTGTCAAACTAATTACGTTTGAGTGTAAATAGTTGTTGTAAATGGTGTAAAATGTGTGTCGTGCCTCTAGCAGCAACTATTAGCTCTCAAGCAGAACCCATCTCGTAAAGATTGGTTCTATTGGGTACACAGGTTAAGAAAGAAATGATGAAAACTTTGAGACTCTGGTTGGTTGAAGCAGTCTTCCGTAAATCCAAGATGTTCTGCCCATAATGACATCCTATACATAAATCTATGAAATACAATACACATTCAAATGAAACAGAAAGTCAGTTACTGTAAGTCCAGTTAACAACCAGTAAGAGTGATGAGATTGTAGTTTTTAGTACAGCAACAAAGAGATTAAGTTCTTTGATATCCCTTAAAAGTTTTAGTACTCATTGTTTTTGGTATATCTAGGTTGTTATAAATTTCATTATTTCTTGGGATTGACACTACTTTTGTTGTGCATATCAGTCCAATGTAGAAAATTTTAAGTAACTGTACTGAAAAAACAAATTAATTCCCTGGTACCCTCAGCTTATATGTGCAACTGTATGGCTAGAGAACCTGATATAGCAAGCATAGAAGTTCTTTTGCTTGCAATACAGCTCCTATTTGTTTTAAATTGACCATATGGAAGGGGGTTTCATTTCTTTGTATTTTAGGAGCACTTAAATTTTTAGATTTTAGGGTTCATAATAAAGCTTAGATTTTGGATACATTTTTAGGGACTTTGTAGAGGAGAAGAAAAAAGTATTTAGTTTTTATGACGGTTGATTATAGTTCTCATAAAAGTGGTGTTATAACTTAAATTTTCATAAATAGTTAATTAATAATTATCCTAAGCTTTAAGAAGTGATTTAAATAGTTTTGAAATAATTTTTTTTATGGCAAGTTCTTATTTATTTAAGAAGTGATGTTTTATTTTATATTAATTGTGGTTTACTTGTTAGAAAATTGCTAACAATCTATTTGCTGCCATGTCAGATATGCAGCCAATAGAGAGAGTGCGGCCTAGACCCGATGTGGACACCCAGTTGACCCAGCAGCCGAATCATCAGTCAAGTCCGCTTTGGAGGTGCGCCGCTGATGAGGTATGTAGTAGTATTATTAATACATGTTTGTTTTATAATTACCTCGTGTTTAATCTCTTAACACAATACTCGTCTGTGTGCAGGTGGTGCCTGGCATGATAAAGGTTCGACGCCGTAAATGTGTATTGCCACAGGGTGGGCTAGATCCACGTATCATGCAACACATAGATGCAATAGGGTTGATCGGTTTATTCAAGGTTCCTGATATGGAGGTCGACCATGCCTTGATCACGGCATTGGTTGAGCGGTGGCGTCCGGAGACGCACACGTTCCACTTACCCCATGGAGAAATGGGTATCACCTTGCAAGATATGGAGGTGATGCTGGGGCTTCCGGTGGATGGGTTGCCTGTCACAGGGAGGACAGACTATGTATGGAGTGAGCTGTGCGAACAGTTGTTGGGCCATAAACCTCCACCCTCGATACCAAATTCAAACAAGTCTACCCTTGCTGGGGCGAGGATAAAATACACCTGGCTTGATGCACAGTTTGCCGCTTCCTTAGCTGTGGACACTGGTGACGAAGTCGTGCAGCAACATGCCCGCTACCACATACTTGTACGGATGGGGGCCCTCTTGTTCATGGACAAGTCTGCGGACCGGCTCTCATTGGTGCCTCTGCAGTTGCTCAACCCAGTCAGCAATGCGAGACGGTATAGCTGGGGTAGTGCAGCATTGGCCTGGCTGTATAGGCAACTTTGTGGTGCATCGAAGAAGGATGTGATGCAGATTGGAGGAGCACTCTTGTTGGTGCAGCTATGGGCCTATTTAAGGCTCCCACAATTATGCCCTGTTGTGAGGCCGCCTCTACTACCAGTGCACCCACAATTATCAATGCTTAGTATATGGATGTGAAATATAAAAGCAAAGTTTGTTAAATGTAAGGTTAAATGTAAGGGGCCCTAATGAGCATTTGTCGACACCCCATGTTTGGTAGGTGGAGCGGGCCAAAATGCACCACAGAGCATGCCACACACGTCCTTGCTGCGTACCGGGCGTCATTGGCTACAATACGGGCCGAGCAGGTATTCGGTTAATTTAGTTTGAATTCTTATGACCACGTTTCCCTCAATTTTTATGACTACGGGCCGAGCACGTTTCCCTCAAATGCACCGCACATGCTTTTATTTTCGTTTCCCTCAATTGCATGACCACGTTTTTATTTTTATTTTAGTTTGAATTCTTGTATTGTTGTAGGAATGAGTTGATTTCATAATACCATCCCATCATTTTGTTTGATACTTGGATTTCCATCCCATCATTTAACTCAATTGGAATGTCCATCGTGAATACGACCAAACATAAAGTAAAAAATTCTTGAATGTTAAATCAAAGGGTTTTTTCCAAATTGGGTTGGATTGAAGGGTTTTTTCCAATGCAACCCAACTCACATGACTCAGGTTAAGTTGGGTTAAATCAATGGGTTATATATAAATTTAGTCATATATATATTAAGTAGAATTTGGCTATATCCTTCATTATGTACGGAAACGTTTGTGATTTACACCGAAAAAAAAAAAAAAAAGAACACAGAAGAAATTGTCCCTTTTCCAAGATGTTTGAACTTAATAAGTAACTTACCTATGTATATGTTGTTCAAAAAAGCATGTGCAACATGCGCAAAAGATTGAGCATGAAGTCTTGGTTTAGTGCAAGACAGTGAGTTGAAACCTGTGTTGCAACCAAAATTCAAAAACTCCACCAATTGTGATGTTTTGTCGTTAATCTAGTGCAATGAAGAGAAGATGCACATATTGGATTATGTAATTGGTTATAATTCAATGAGAAATGAATTTACCTAAGAGTATACCAAAGATAATCAAATTGTCTTTGGTTGTATTTGTGTGCTCAAGTAATTCATTTGATTTTAATGATGCATCTTCGAAACTCACGATGACATCTTTAAATTCTTTCCAACTACTAACTGAATCAAAAGTTTGTGTTCATTTATTGATTATGTCATTATACACCGTTTCAACCTATTTAACATGAGAAAATAGAACTTTTAGCTTGCTATGAAAAGAAACTAAAAAATTTCAAAACAATATTTCTTAAGACTTTATATAAGGCGAATGATTGTAAATGCAGAAGATATCAATTAAATTCTAAACAACAAATTTCCTACTATAAACTTGACAAATATGGGTCTTTTCAGAACAAGGGAATCAAGGCATATTAGAATACAAATTATATTTTCAAAACGCAAACAATATAGGCTACAAATTTGATTAAACAAATAAAATTTAAGCTTGTTATGAGCTTAAAACCATAGTTATTGCTCTGCCTAATAAGTAGACAATTTAGTATTTCTTCTTCTAACATAGGGGTATCCAGGATTACAAACATTGTTATTGTGATGCAAAAAACATTGTTACATTGTAAGTTATAAATTACCTTTGCTGAATTGAAGGTTATATTTTTACAGTCTAGTAGAATACTGTTTGACTTCGATTTACGTATTCAAGTGGTATATTTTGAATATGCACAGCCTCCATTGTCTTCTTGGAAAACAATGGCCTAAGTTTAAAGAAACAAATAATTGTTGATCAGTGATATATGAGAAAACATAAAGACGCTTGACACATTACCTCTTGTTGTTAACCTAAATGAGAAGTTAGTTCGTGCTCCTTGCACCAAAGTTGGAGAGCACAATTTAATTGCAGCATGCAACTCCTTAAGTTGTCCTCACTTTAGCTGCCTTAATAGTCCTAAAATTATTAAAAGCTATGGATTATTAATGACTACTTTATTCATATAATTTTAGAAGCGTGCAAAATATGCTACTCACCATATTCATCAAGAGGAATGTAATTTTAGACATTGACATGATTAGTTATCAATAATTAAAAGGCTTACGTAATTTCCAACACTAAAATTTATAAGAAAATATATTTACATAGAAATATAATAACAGTATTTGATGAGGATTATACCATGTAATAATTTACATAGCTTCCATTTCTTGCAATATAAAGTGCTACTTGAAATGCAATGTCTTCAGTAGACCTTATATATGTCTTCCCTCTATATTTTTTATAGCTTCAAGAGCAAATTAAGTACAGTTACTTTAGTGTTAGAATGATTAATAGTCATTTTGTTCTCATTCATTGAAACATTGTTAATGACTAATGCAATTAATGTAGCACAATATTTCTATTACGATAAAAAGATTTTGCGAAATCATCAACTTGGATTCATCTTACAGCCATAAGGATGCTCTAGTACCCTCCTCTAAGTCTGGTTTAGATTGAAAACCCTAGTATTTGATGGTGTCAGTTAACTTTGAATGCTATGCATATGAACATGGGGCTGAAAATGGTGGACATGAACAACCTAGATCTTTTAATATTTTTTGCAGGTCAATTTTGTTGTTCTTTTACTTTCTGCCCAATAATCCCTGAAGATTTTGTGTACGACTAGAAGCAAGAAATTCCATGCTTTGCATATTACATATCACAAACATAATGTTAAATTAGTATGATGTCTCACTATCACAAACATAATCCACTTATGCAGATTGTATGGGAGCCGTACACGCATACGCTGGGCTCCCTACCTGCGTATTGCACTGCCGGGCAGCATATTTGGAGGGTCGAGGTGCCATTGATCTTCTTTTGGATAGTGGAGTGGCATCATCCTGAGCGAGTCCTCCATCAGTTTGGGATGAAGCAACCAGTTCCAAGTGTCATGGATACGTCGACTACCCTTCACAAGATATCCCTTCAGGGTAAATGGGAGAAGAACTGGGAGGTAGAACATGATCCCTTTATTCGGCAATGGGCCGACCGAGTGAATGTAGTTCATGGGTCGTCTCTCTTAGATGGTGATGATACGTACCTCGTTGAGTACATGATGTGGTACAATCACAACACAAGGCGGTACATAACACCAGAGTCTGCGTATTGGGAACTCATGGTGAGGCAACAATTCCTATTTTATGGATGAAACCATTGTTCGATTAAATATCCTCAGTAGCTTTATCATGCATGCAAAAGTCCACAATAATTATCGTTGTTACATCTCTATAAGTTTCTCTGTCATGTTGTTTGTAGTGCTACATGTGTTGCTTAACAGCTTCGCACTGTTCAACTCTGTCCAGTCAATACATAGATATGCCTTCTTTTGCAATGCACCGTTTTCAAGGATGTAGAGCATGGCTGAAGAGTTTATGATACATTGAACACAGCTCAGTACTGTCTCGTCAAGTCATGTCAGATGAAGCACAGGAATTCTGAATAGTTTTCAACAAGACATACCAAACTGGTCAGAGAAAGATCTTAAAACCACATCCATCAGAAATAAACCATAGTAGTGATCAAAGTCCATAATTAAATATAAGCATAAATATCACTAGTTTAAATTTTAAACAAGTTATCCTAGTCCAAACTCTGATGGTTAACTAAGTGAAATATTGAGACACTAATCACAACAGGAGTCCTTTCGATCACCTCAAAGACACAGACATCTCCTTTTTCTAAATTATTGTCTTTCAAAAATGCAACCCAGCCTTTCCCGAATCTCATTGCTTAATATGTTTTGATGGAGGGTAATAGCACAAGACATTGATGTGTGACAAATTGCTTCCCAATAATATACTTGCTTCCCATATATGTTTCCAAGCCATATTTAAGAGAACATCATAATCACATTATGTATAAAGGCTCACCATATTATGTGGCCACGAAATACCCATGAAAGAAGGATTTTTAGGCTTGAACTTTTTGGCTGCTTGGATTGCTCTCTCTCTCTTCCTCTGGACATAATCGGTAATTTTTTTAGAACAAACTTTTCTCTGACTTCATGATTTATGGGTCTGTACATTGAGGAAGAAATGTTTGTATCATCTTCATCTAAGTTTTTGATATTTTTACCTGATGATCTTCCAATTTACAATTCTTCCTACATGGATATTGAATCTCAATGGCAGTCTTATCAAATATAACAATATGGAAGCTTGAAAATCCTTCATATCTGAAGACTAAAAAATAACCATAACAAATAGAATGGTATTCAGTGAAATCCTGCCAACCATTACAAAACCAAATGTTGTTATCAGTTTCTTCAATCCCACTTGCCAAATTCCACCATAAGGAGCAATGACTGTAGCTACGGTGGATAGCTTAGTATTGTTGAACCTTGACCAAAAGTACCCATCCACACTCACGTCAATACACATAGCAGCGCGGAAAATTTTGTGCATCAATTTCGGGTGTTATTGGTCCTATTGCTACATTGATGTTCGCAGTGCTGCTCAACAGCTTCGCACTGTTGAACCCTGTCCAGTCATATCACCTACACGCACGTCAATACACAGCTATGCATCCTTTTGCAATGCAACATTTTTTAAAGGATGCAAAGCATCCCTGAGAAGTTTATGATACATTTAACACAACTCTACATTGTCTCGTCAAGTCATGTCAGATGAAGCACATCAATGTTGAATAGTCTTCACGTGAATAAATACGCAACCTCTTTTGCAGTACACATCACCAGCCCGCTATTGTAGCACAAGCTATAGCCATATGAAACAGCTACCTCAACGAATCACATGCACCAACAGACGCCACTGAACAATATACTGTCAAGTCATATCATCTTTATTCACGTGAATACTTATAGTCACATCCACTTGAATACTTGCCCTTGCAAAACCCCTATATAAAGTCCCATTTACATCTACCCTTGCAAAACATCTACACATACCGAAGTCCCATTTACATCTACCCTTGAAAAACATCTACACATACCGAAGTCCCATTTACATCTACCCTTGCAAAACTTCTACACATACTAATCTAAAGTCACATTTTCCAATGTCAATGCGTAATTGGATGCTACCTCGTTTTCCAAATAACTATAGAACGGAAAGAGATTCTGACGAGAGGGCATACTATGCTGGACTGCAACAGGAGTGGGACTTTCGCGTGAACGAGTCCAACGCTCTGCACAATGATCTCCTGCAACTCGAAGCACCTCTTGTCGAGCGTAGCTCGCTCACACTGCCACGACAAAACATGCACCAATATGAGTGTGCAGTGACAAAAATAAAAAAAGAGAACAATCTTATGATACTTCGTAGGTCTAGGTATCATATGCTACAATTGGCGGAGGAGCTAGCCATTGCAACGAACAGGCAACTCACTCCGGTAGAACGTAACAATGTCCTCAACTACGAGGACTACCTATCAGAATGAATGCCAATGTGGTGTGTGTGTTATGTCTATGGTTAAGTTAATAATGTTAGTGTAAGTTATTTTATGTTTTCTGTGTTATGTCGTACATGCTTATTGAAAAACATCATGTGTGAGAATATTTGACTTATATGACTTATGTGAGAATAATCTACATTACAAATAATGTGCATGCTTCTCATAATCAATAATGAGGTTTACATAGTACAAATGCAACCATACATATAACACATAGTTAAACAAAATAGTTCTCCAACAAAATCTAATTACACCACGACACGACACGATTACTCTTCATCTGACATCTCCATGTCTGACAGAAAAATGAGATCAGAAAGAAGTGATTGCATGAACTGTGCATGCTCGTACCACCCTTCCTGCACTGACTCTCGAATCTCGCCTTGGGTCCGACATAGATTAAGACGTATCTTCATTCGATTATTTTCTTCTCTTATGCGGTTCAATGCTTTACGAAGTTCATCGATGCTGTTTCTAGGCATCTGTGATGCGAGTCACCGAGGCACTGGCAACTTAAAACCAACCAACTCATCATAAAACATTTGTTGTTCACGAAATAACCAAGCTCACTCCTGTCTCATGGTATTGTGAATTCGCAAATTCGGATTGCTTGGATAGCTGAACTCATCTTCCAATACCCAACAACGACCCATAGCAGTGAACACATCATGAGGCCTATAGAGTTATGGGTTGCCAGAACTAGACATTGACGCTGAATACAATAACACCAAATGATCAAGTTAACAGTGTGCATCAACTGTTGGTAAATAATGTAATGTTGCATAGAATGGTACACAGCAAAGACATTCATAAAATTGTGTACTATTGCATGCTAAAAATGAAATACTAACACTCACACTAACATTTGACCATAAACAATAGACATTATTACATATGTGCGACATTATTACATTGTCAATGAAGTGAATGAAAGAAAGCTTTTGAGAAAGAGGAAGCAAGATTTTGGATATACTCTAGCAGATCATTTATTTCCAACGGACACTTCTCCTTCGCATTTAACAGAGTTATCAATTGGGAGTTTGAACGTTCAATTTGAAAACTTTGTTGGTTCAGTGTTTGACACAATTACAAGCCTTTGATCATTCTAATTTTCCACATGTATAACTTGCAATATGAGATCTTCAAATCAACTATGTTAGTCTCTCGTTATGATATATGTAGATACCCATTTTGCAATCAAAAGAATATTTTAATTTTTCCAAGTATATGGGCATGACTATAATTTTACAAGACCAAGTGCAAAATGATCATTTCATGAAACTAAAAGGATCGAGAATTGTCCTATAAAATGATTAAAATCATAGAGGTAATTTATCGTACCAAAATTAGAGCTCCAATTAGATAGACAATAGAACATCAAATTTTAACAGTGGAGAAACATTAAAAAAAAAAAAAAAAGTTTGAATGCACATGGCAACAGTGGCGAAGCCAAGAAGTTTTATTTGGGGGGGCCACACTTAACATAAATCATATATCTAAACAACAAAAAACTCAAGAAGAACAAACAAATTCATATCATTATCATTATATTTAAAATGCTTTGAAGAATTCATTTTATATTTTATGTTTCTATTTATTTAGATGTAAGAGAATACTATGACATTTTATATTGTTTACCCTATAATCTATAAGTTATCTGAATATTAAATAAAACACATTTTTTTTAAACAATTTGCTAGCAGCCAAGTATTGTAATTAAATCAATTATAAATTATAGATATGTGGTTAAAAAAATTGAAAATTACATGGAATTAAAAAAAAAAAAAAACACTAATGCTATTCACAACCTAATACACACACACACACACACACACACACACACACACACATATATATATATATCATCACTCTTGACATATATTATGAGAGGATAATTACTTAATTATTTGTTGACATTGTTGGTAATGTCTACACATTGTCTTCAACACTAAATGTTGTTGTAAATGTCTGACCAATGATGATTATGTGCAATACAAAATGTTGCTATAGTAAAGAAATTATTTCATTCTCTTCTAACCAACGTTTACTACAACAAATAACCAAAATCACACCAATGTACTTACTTCACATTCATTCAACCTAAAAAATCAAAATTTAGTACAATATCAAATGAAAATACCATTGCCCGAAAATTGTAATGTGAATTTTTTACTTGAGGTGATACAAATTTCAATTGAGTTTGAAAGCCGCTGTTGATCTGTGGAGAAGTTCCAACTAAGTTCAGCAGAAACCACGACTTCAGTTCAGCAGAGAGCAAGGCACACTGAGTAGGAGAAGGTGTGCAGAAATTATAAGAGAATAACTCGACTTTACGGATATCAAGTATTCTTTATAACTCGATTCCAGTAATATCAAGTTATATTGAAACACTGCACCTGACACAAAGACAGTACGAAATCAGGGTTTATAACAGCATAAATAACTCGATTTTTAAGTTATCGAGTTATGTAGAGATTCAAAAAAACAAAATGCCAGCAGTGCGGGAAAAACCTGTATATAACTCGATTATATGAGTATCGAGTATTTCATATAACTCGATTTCTATATTGTCGAGTTACAAATGAGGGGCATTTTCCTATTTAGTTTCAGAAAGAGGGCAAACGAATGTTTAATTTCCGAAAAAAAGGGTATTTGCCCATTTTGGCCCTCAAATGTAAAAGAAACCTATGTGACTATGAATGCCAGAACGAACCATCACGATAGCTTTGGATAATTGGATCATCTTTTGCGGCTCTCCACATCTTCATGTGAATGTTTCTAGTCAATTATGATGGAAAGATGCACAACCCCAGTCGTGATTATATGGGGCATTTTCTTCCAATACTGAAAGGTATGTTCAGGTTCTTCCAATACCACCCCAAACCCACTCAACGGTGCACCTCACTAATTATTATTATTATTTTTTAGAGAGAGAGAGAGAGAGAGAGAGAGAGAGAGAGAAACGTAAATGAGAGAAAGAGTCAGAAGTCAAACTTTTTTTGGGTTTAGAGATAGGTTTAGATGGCAATAAATATGGGTAATTAATTAGATTCTAATTAGAATATTTGTAATAATTAGTCTTTTTTTAAGCATTTGATATACTCAAATCCAATGGTTTCAAAAATGTGTAACTCTTTAGAGTTACACTAGGTGTAATTTGAACCTATTTCTATTTGAGAAGCTTCTCCTACTTGAATTTCTCTTTTTTTTTTCTTTTTTTTTTCTTTTTTGGTTTAAAAATTCTCCTACAACCCTATGTTTAAGTAGAGATAAAACTAAAAAACAAGCCGGTAAAAATACAACTTTAACTCTCACTAAAATATTGCCTAAAAAATAGGATCATTTTTCTGTTGATTTTCAAATTACTTTATTTACATATAAATTAGATTCTCAAAATAAAAATTATATATATAAAATAAAAACAGGTTTTTTTTAATTATAAAAATAAAAAAAATAAAAAATAAAAAAACTCATCACACGCATTACTATTGATTTTCAAATTACTTTATCCACTTATAAATTAGATTTTCAAAATAAAAAACTACATATACAAAATAAAAACACAGATTTTTTTTTTTTTAAACTAAAAAAAAAGCATCATCGCATATGATGAGGCTAGTATATGAGTTATTAATTTTCTCCTGAAATTTCTAAGAAATGTCGTTTCTGTGGACTCTAGAGTTGAATTCGAGGAGGTTAAATATGTAAAGAACATGGGAATTTTTATTCTCATAGTCAATTATTTTCGGACCCTCTTATCTAAAGGCACATAGAATCTAGAAATTATCTAGTGAGTGCAACAGGATTAGGTCAGAAAACCAACATATTATCCATATAGAGATCCTGTTAACTTGAATCAAAATCTTATCATGACTTTCATCCTAAGAACAAATTCCCGTAGACGCATCATATCCCAACATTCTCATCACAGTCATCTTCCAGATTCTATTCCCACAACAACCAATCAATAATATATTGTGTAACCCCAAGGATATATCTCTTCCTATATATATGTCAATTACGCTGCAAAATATAGAGTAACAAAGATCCGAGAGTTGTATATAGAAGATTAATGCAATTTGTCTACGTGTCTTGCATAAAGAGATAGAGAGTGAAGTTGAGCCAAGAATGACTTGCCAACCTTTGCGGTGAAAGCAATATGCTTTGGCTTGGCCATTGGCTAAGTCATTCTTAGCTCCCCTTCGCTCTCTGCATCTCTCATGCGAGGCCTTCGATAATCATGACTTTGCACCAGATAATATCTCTCTCTCTCTTGTAGACCCAAAAAAGACGAGCTCTGTGATTGTTTTGGTAATGGTTACTTGGTTAATATATACCACGTTTTATTTCAACTTGTTAGCCATATGGTGTTGTGCTAGTGTTTTCTGTTTTTTTGGTAGAAGCAGTAGTACACTGTCATTATGTGCAAAGATATTTCCAAGACCTCATACGTTGTTTAATGTTATCCACAAAGTATGCTGGATATGGTATTTGGGCTGCCGTGCCCGTGACCAACACGTACGTATGTACGAGACACTAGAGATGTATTGGACATGGCTGCAGGCATGTCCCAGCCTTTTTTTATTTTTTTATTTTTTGAAAAATAATGAAAATGGCCGGGACACAGTTGGGACACGGCCTATGCCCAAAATAAAAGACTGAAATGCGTACCGGACCTCTCACGCTGATCTCCTCTCAAACTGATCTTCTTCTTTTTCAGTTCCTGGATCGATTTCTCTTTTATAGTTTTCCCCCTTTGCCAATTTTTCCTTGTTTTGTCTATATGAGCCTTTTGTTGTTTTGTCCACCTTAACTATCACACGTGAAGAGCTAATTTATCGCTAGCTACCCACGTGAACAAAAGATATATAGATAGGTGCTTCCTTTCAAAATTTTCTCTTTTACTATTTGAAGTCCACCACCCACAAGCCAGCTGTTTAAATTTTTACGATTCCTTTTTCATTATCTAGGTAGACCTGACATATATATATATATATATATATATATATATATATAATTAGTAGCTAGGGTCTAACATGCTTCTGAAAGAATTTTTAGCAATTATTTAAAAACAAATTAATAATATTTTTGTTATAAAAATATTTTATAAGCTTTGAAGATAAAATATATATAATTAACTCATTCATTCATGATTTTTTTATAAGCTTTGAAAATAAAGGTTATATATATATATATATATATATATATAACTCATTCATTCATTCATTTATTAATATAGGTAGACATGTGTCCTAATTAATTTTTAAAAATTTGTCATGTCACCGTGTTGTACTCATACTTGTGCAAGTATCGGTGTCCATGCTTCTTAGAACGTTATGAATCATGCCTCCATGTTTCAAACAATTGTTGCTCATTATAATTTTTATTACATAGAACAAGACATAGTTTTCCTTGATTAAGAACTATGGAAGAGTTTAAGAGTTGGAGTGTTTTTTCCATCTTCCACGGAGGGAGGTTGCACCCCCTGTATGTAACCCAACCCCATGATATATGCGTGAACCTTGCATTGGGAGAAAACTTGATCAAATTTGTTGAGTAAACGAAACATCTAGGAATGGACTATGTCACCATTATTTTTTCTAGGGATTCTAGCATTTTGCCCTTATTTTAAAAAAAAAAATTAGCAATACGTCTTTATTTTGAAACTATTTATATCCATGTCCCTGTTTTGAAACCCGATTTATAGGAAATCGAGCATAAGGCGATCAAACTTAAAAAAAAAAAAAAAAAAACTTGCATGGAACTCGAGTTCTTGGAGCTCGAGTTCCATTTAAAACGCCACTATAGGACTCCATGAACGCAGCTATAGGTATGAGGTGATCAAACTTAAAAAATAAAAATAAAATAAAAAAATTACATGGAACTCGAGTTGGTGGAGCTCGAGTTCCATTTAAAACACCACTATAGGACTCCCTAAACGCAGCTATAGGTATGGGGCAATCAAACTTTAAAAAAAAAATAATTAAAAAAAAAAACAAACAAACAAACTTGCATGGAACTCGAGTTCATGAAGTTCGAGTTTCATTTAAAATGCCACTATAGGACTCTCTGAACGCAGCTATAGGTATGGAACTCGAGCTGCATGAACTCGAGTTCCATGCAAGTTTTTTTTTTCTTTTTTTCTAGGGGCATGAACATAATTAGTTTCAAAACATTGATATATTGCTAAATTTTTAAAAAAATAAGGGCAAAATTCTAGAATTCCCTTATTTTTCTTGAATAACTCACCAAATCTAACGTCAAACTAAACCATGAGTTTAACTTTAACACCATTTATTTCTTGAATATTCGGATATGGACAATATGCCATAAAATAAAACATGACTGTGGGGTTTTATTTATTTATTATTATTTATTTATTTTACCTTATATGAAAGGGTAGAGTGAGAATTCAAAGCCATGTTCAACCCATGGAAAGAGATGGACATTGTCAATGTAGCAAACAAACCAAAATATTGAAACTCAAATAGCCACCACTTATTATCAATACTTAAAATACTTTACTTAAACATTTAATATGTTTCTGCCAATGTTGAGTATGATAATGAAACATAGCTATATATTTGTGTTTTGGACTACAATCAATTTCAACATAAGACTCGAGTGCTCCTACAACAAAAGGATCACCATAGCAACATATTAGTTGCCCTTGTGTGCTTCCAATAAAAGCTATGAATGCCAAAATTAAGATCATGAGAAATATCGTCACAAATTGCTTTGAGCCTTTCATTTACGCTTGTCTTGAACTTCTTCAACTAGAATTTGGAGAGCTTTTGCTAGACAATCGTGGAATTGGCCCTAAGCTATACTTACATAGTACTTGCAAACACATGTATTGGGAGCAAATCTAAATAGTTGAAAATAAATCTTGATTTGGAAACTTTAGAGCACATCAAACAAATTTAGAAAGATCTGTTGAAAATGTCATGGTTTTAAAAAAACAAATGGTCAATGAACCGAAACAGAGACCAATTCTCAATTTTGACTAGACCGATTTTGGTTCGATTTTTTACTCAACCGACCGGTTTGATTGAGTAAAACTTAATTCATTAGTACATATTTAAGTTGTTTCTAAAAATGTTAGTACATTTGTATTTGTTTGTTTTTTTTTTTTTTTTTTTTTGAGAATCTAGTAAATTGTTGTATTTCCTTGTAATTGTACAATATTTAGCCAATACATATATGTATTGACAACTCCTTGTTTGGTAAGATCTCATTCTTTAAAATAAAGGATGTTAGTTAATTAAAAAATCAAGACAGAAAATTGACAAAAGGACAAAAGTTTAGGCTAATAAAGTGTGGTTAGACGAAATATAGATTACTAAATATTATACAATTTATTGGTCAGGTTTTCCTTGTTTTTTAGGTATTTTCGTGGATTGTTAAAGGGGGAATTGATAGTGTCATATGTTCCTGAATGTTCACAAACTATTCTCAAAATATGTCCAATTGTAACTGAAAGCTTGAATATGTGTGAATACACAAGAACTTATTTAGACCCCTAATTAAAAGTTATTGCTCGGTTGCTTTTACTCTAACTTAAACTAAGTGCGGGATAAGAGTAAATGCGTGCAAACAAACAATAAAACTACTCTAAGTCATATTCATCTAATATTAACAATAAAATGAAAGTTAAAAGAGTATGGAAGAATGATGCAAATACAAGATAACACCAAGACGTGTTATCGAAAAGGAAACTGAAGAACTCGGCAAAAAATCTCTCTGACGCTCTCCAAGCAGTAAATCGATCCACTAGAAAATAAGTTGGAGTACATGAATAACAAAAGATCCTCCAAGCCTAGTCTTCCCCATGTACTCGAGCCCTTCAAGCTCTTGCTATCAACGGACTTCTCGGAATCATATCTTCTCTAGCTTTTCGAATCCCGCAATACGCCCGATTACATCCTCCAAGCCTCACCGACTTCTTTTGGCAAATCCCCAAAGTTTCTCAAACTCCAAAACATTCTCTACACTCTGAAAATGTGTGGGTTGTGTTTAGGTACAAATTTCCTCTCAAGGTATGTCAATGGGAGAGGGAAGGAAAAGATGTTACAATGATTTTTCACTAAGGATGAGTAGCTCTCTCTCTAAAAGGATGGGTGTGTGTTGTGTTGAAAACTTATCTATGGTTTTTCTCTCTAAATGGTCTCTCATACTTTTGTGAGTAATTATGGTATATATAGTATGGATGAAGGGTAAGAAAGTCACATTTAAAAAATCCTCCAGGCAAAATGTTTCGCGAGTATTTCGCAGGAAGGCTTTACCCGCAAGACACTCGAGAAATCGATAGCCTGGAATGACTCTTCAGCTTCTTGTATGTGCTTCTCATGTAACTTTTAGTTGTCTTGATTAAATCTCCATCACTTAATACTAAACTCATTACAAATAAATCCCACAAAAATACAAGGAAACAAATTTATGCAATTACAACACTTTTTGTTATGAAATAAGTCAACACTAATGTTATGAGAAAAATCTTAACTTAACGGTAACTTAAATTGTAAGTATTTAGTGTCTTGTTAAGTGATTGAAGATCACATTTCAAGAAAATCACTTAACAACAATTGCTCAAGAATTGCTCAAGAAGCTATCAAGTCTACTAGCTGCTTCGACTACAACCCATCAATTGACCGAGGTTCATTATAGCTTGATCACCAGTCGATGGGTCAAGCCTTCAGAAAATTGAGTTCTCATATTAAGGCCCATGATACCTTGGCCATGAGATTTGTACGTGCCATAGGGTTAGAAACTACAAAAGTTCATCCTAAGTCATCATAATGACAGAGAAAACATAAAGAGAAGGGGAGATATTGTTGCAACTGTGTACCAAGGGTTTTGTTCTGAGAATCATCTCCAACATCGTATTGAAGATCTTGAGGTATTCAAAGTGAAGTTGCAGCATAAGCCTTCATGAATCAAGTTGTATTGTAGTGTTTGACAAGGATTGGGTCTTTGTGTATTGTAAAGATTCCCAAGGTAGAAGAGTTAATTAACCGTGTTGGAGATGTGTGCGGTCAAATGAGTAAGTCCTACTATAGATAGAATTTCTAGGATGATTTTATATTCTTATTGTTGTACCTCCACTCTACTATTTTTATTTTTTCCATTGGGTGGTGATCGACAAACCCGCAAAGGGTTTTTCCTATCACTGCCTCCTTTCGTAACCACCATATTAATGTATAAAATTTAATTTTTGTTTCATTAATTATTTAATCATGATATGGTTGTTCCCACTGTACACTAAATTAGAATCCATTGCAAAATTGATTTTATTATCCAAGTTGGCTGATTTGAAATAGAAGAAATCGATCAGGATAAAAAAATTTCTAACAATATTCAAATTATGATTTGTGAGAGATTGTTATTTATATTATCTCCTCTTTTGGGAATTAAGTCAAATCACCAAATCAATTAAATTTATTGACCTCTTGCCATTGTTCATATTCACAAGCATGATTGTTCATATATATATTTACAAGCATTTAGTTAATTCTCACAGCCACCGTTGCGATATCAGTCCACCGATTTTTTTTCCTTTTCTTTTTGAGAAGAAGTCCACTAAAATCTTTTATGTAGTTTTTTTTATCTAGTGTTTATATTTATCCATTGTACATATAGCATTAATTTTATTGCATTTTGTATTTCCAATGGCTTTAGTAAGACTTAATATTAATTTTTATTAATCTTGATAGAACGAAAATTTTGTCACTAGTTGGATATCTAGGGCAATGAAGAAAGAATGCAAAACAACTCCAAAAATAACAATTAAAAATGTATATCATTTGAAAAGACAAATAGCAGGCCCTCACTAATATTAAAAGGTTTTCAAGGGCCAAATTTTGAGCTAATTTCTTGTGTTTTCAAATATAGATCTTCAAGTACATATTTAGACACTAGAATTTACAACTGAATTACGCGAATATGGTTTGGATATGGGTTTGCCAATACTCAAAATGAATTGACCCTAGTGTTAAATATATTAGTAGCACAATGTATTATACCATGTTACATAAGTTAAAGTGGATGCAGAAAAGCATAGAATAGAAACACCGAAAATATGAGAGTTACGTGATTCAGTCTTGTCAGTTTACGTCCACAGAGAAAACCATTAAGGACTACATTTTTATTGTATGAGAGTGTAATATAAAGCCTGACGCTAGCAAAGTAGAGTGATGAGTTGGTGCCTCAGCCATCCCGTAAGTAAACCTAGCTAGTAGCTAGTACCAATATTCTCTCCATTGACACGAGACTCACATTCATTGAGGGAGAATAGATGAAAAGGAAAACTAGATTCCCCTTTTTAAGGCTTTTACTATCAACTTGGGTTACTGGTGCATAAATAAGTACATGTAGCCTTGAAACTAGGATAGGAAACCAATCTTGGTGTCCTCACATATTCTTGAACTTGATTCATAACCTTATCATGATTCTCACAAATAAAATTCTAAGAATAAATTCCCATTAACGTAAATGTCGCATCCCAAGAATTCTATCACGTTGCACTATAATTTGATTTCTAAGGCTTCTACTACAACTGGGGTTACTGGTGCATCAATAAGTGCAATGTATATTGCCTCGAAACTGGGACAGGAAACAATCATGGTATTCTTGCAGATTCTCGAACTAACCTTATCATGATTCTCACAATCAAAATTCTAAGAATAAATTCCCATTGACATAAATTTCATATCCCTAGACAGGAGCAACTTGCTCCCCGTTGAAGGAGGAGCAGAGCAACTCCACATTGAAGGTAGGGTGTTCATAGGACCTCCTTGATATGGAAAAAATAATTATTATATATAAATATTTAAAATTTTATCTACCTTTATAAAAAACTTCTGACCAACCCACATTTTTTAGCCCAACATAATTAAACTTTAGACAAAGTTTGACAACAAACTTAGTTGTTGATTAAGGTCACAATTCCACGCAATATTTTTTATTATTATATTTTATGTGAATTTTAACAAATTCATCATTGTTTTACATTTTATTTTTATATCCTCCATACTTGCAAATTTTCAAAAAAAAATCAAAGATCAATAGCTATGTTATCAATCAAATGTTTAAATTTCAAGTTTTTATAGTTTAAAATTATACATAAAAAATAAGTTTATGGTTTGAATAGTAAATAAAATCTTATTGATATGAAATTTGATGTGCGTTTTAAGAACATAAAGAACTTGCAATTCAACTTATATTTTCAAAATATATAGCCATGTTAATTTGTTTAGTGAGAGTGGTAGTCTCAAGTTACAACTAAATTTATAACCAAATTTTTTCCTTAAACTTTGATCCCTTTAATAATATATTAGGTCCTTACAAACAAAAAGAAAAATACTAATAAAACTTTTATTGAAATTAAATTTTGAAAGACATGTAGCTTACAATATTGATAATAAAATTATCATTAACGATTTCAAAATAAAATAAAATAAAATAAAACTTGTAAAAGGAAATTGTAAGACTTTATGTATTTGCATTTTTTTTTATCAATATATAATATTCTTCTTTTATTAGATTTTGTATAATTTAAGTTTCTCAATAACTGTCCTAGAAAAAATTCATAGAGCCGCCACAATCCCTAGAATTCTATTCTCACAACCACCTATCAAAATTTTGAATGAGAAGTGAATGTGGAAAGTAAGCTTTTGTGAAATTCTTCAAGTTTGCCTATAATTAAATACCTCAACTGCATTGCATAAGACAAATATCCAATATTCATTGCTGCTTATCTAAGAGTCATGCATGCATAGACAGTGAGTGAATTCGAGCCAATGCTTGGTTTTGTTATTTCTCCCAAAGTTTCCAAGAAATGTTGTTTATGTGGACTCTAGAATCCAACGTGAGATAACAGCACGCCAGTTGCACTAATTAAATAAACAGAATTGTTTTACGAAACCATGCCAGAGTAACACATTATCATAAGGTATGTCACAATAATCCGAATAGGGACGTTAGGGTTGAATTCGAGGGGGTTAAATATGTTAAGAACATGAGAATTTTTTTCTCATAGTCAATTATTCTGGGGGGCCCTCTTATCAGAAGGCACATAGAATCTAGAAATTATCTAGCGAGTGCAACAGGATTAGGTCAGAAAACCAACATATTACCTATAAAGACCTGTTAACTTCTATCAAAATCTTATCATGACTTTCATCCTAAGAACAAATTCCCATCACACAGTCATCTTCCAGATTCTATTCCCACAACAACCAATCAATAATACATAGTGTAACCCCAAGGATTCTCTTCCTATTTATATGTCAATTACGCTGCAAAATGTAGAGTAACAAAGATACGAAGGTGGTATATAGAAGATTAATGCAATTTGTCTATGTGTCGTGCATGAAGAGATAGAGAGTGGAGTTGAGCCTAGAATGACTTGCCGATATTTGCTGTGAAAGCAATATGCTTTGGCTCGGCCATCGGCTAAGTCATTCTTTGCTCCCCTTCGCTCTCTGTATCTCTCATGCGAGGCCTTCGATAATCATTACTTTGCACCAGATAATCTCTCTAGGGTAGACCCAAAAAAGACGAGCTCTGTGATTGTTTTGGCAATGGCTAGTATACTACGTTTTATTTCAACTTGTTAGCCACATGGTGTTGTGCTAGGTTTTTTTTTTTTTTTTTTTTGTTGTTGTTGTAGTAGTAGTAGTAGTATTAGACCATCATTATCTGCAAAGATATTTCCTAGACCTCATACGTTGTTTAATGTAATCCACAAAGCATGGATACGGTATTTGGGTTGCCGTACCCGTGTCCAACATGTACGGGACACTAGAAACGCATTGAACTTGGTTGCACAAATGTCCTAGCCATTTTTTAATTTTTTGAAAAATGATGGACATGGTAAGGACACAACGGGACACAGTTGGGACACGACCTATACCCAAAAAAAAAAAAGCTGAAATGCGCTATACCACTAACCCCTCTTCTTCTTCTTCAATTCCTAGATTTATTTATTTTTTATGGCTTTTCCCCATTTGCCCTTTTTTCCTTGTTTTGTCCGTGTGTACTTTTTATTGTTTCGTCTTCCTGCACACTATCACATATGAAGAGCTCATTTGTCTCTACCACTCATGTGAACAAATTAAAGATGTGTAGATAGGTACTTTAAAAATAAATAAAAAATTCATTTATGATTTGAAGTCCACCACCCATCAAGCGAGCTATTAAACTTTTTACCATTCCTTTTTCATTATCTAGGTAGACAATAGACACACAAGCACTTTTTTTTTTTTTTTTATTAGTGGCTAGGGTTTAATACGCTTCTGAAAGAATTTTTAACAATTATTTAAAAACAAATTAATATTATTTTCTATAAAAAAATTTACAAGCTTTGAAAATAAAAGAGATATATATATATATATATATATATATATATATAATTAATTAATTAATATATGTATATCCGCCGCACATGTACCCTAATTTTTGAAAAATAGTTGTGTTGCTGTATTGTAACCGTACTTGTGCCAATATATATCTGTGTCCATGCTTCCTAAAATGTTTATATTATGCATAAGTATTAAAAACTATAAATATTTAGCTACAAAAATAGAAGTTAGCCCCCCAAATGTTTGAGTTAGTCCAATAATGCTCTTAAAAACCAATAAAATTTGTCAGTTAGTCTAAAAGTTATAGAGACAAGATAGTTTTTGTTTTCTTTAATTCATATTTTGTACATATTTAATATCAAATTAGACTACTTCTGTACAATATTGGAGTTTAACAGATGACAACTTTCCCTAAAAAATTATCTTGCAAATATACATATGTGAAAGTTTATATTTGTGTATGTATGGTTATGCATGTACGTGATGGTTTATCTTGACTTAAGACTAATATATTAGTAACAAAATTTGATCCCCCTAAACAAAAAAATCCTAGCTCCGCCCCTACGTTATGAATCATGCCTCCATGTTTCAAGCAATTGTTTCTCATGATAGTTTTTATTACATAGAGCAAGACACAGTTTTCCTTGATTAAGAACTATGGAAGAGTTTAAGAGAGAGTGTTTTTTCCATCTTCCTCGAAGGGAGGTTGCACCCCCTGTACATAACCCTACCCCATGTTATATGTGTGAACCTTACATGGGGAGAAAATTTACTCAAATTTGTTGAGTAAATGAAACATCTGGGAATGGACAAGGTCACCATTGTTTTCTTGAATAACTCACCAAATCTTGAGTATCCTTCTAATTGAGGAATCGAATATGGACAATATGAAATAAATAAAACATGACTGTGGTGTTTTATTTATTTATTTTACCATACAAGAAAGGAGAGAGAGAATTCAAAGCCATGTTCAACCAACGGAAATACCAAAAGAGATGGACATTGTCAGTGATCCAAGAGGCTCTTTGCAAAACATGATCCTAGTTACTAAAAAAATAGGGGAGAGAGAGAGAGAGAGAGCGAGAGAGAGAGGAAACAAACAACAACAAAAAATGTAGCAAACCAACCAAAACATTGAAACTCAAATGGCCTCCACTTATTATCAATACATTAAAATACTTTACTTTAAACATTTTATATGTTTTTGCCAATGTCTATTCTATAATGAAACCTATCTATTTGTGTTGTGGAGGACTACAATCAATTTCAACATAAGACTCAAGTGCTCCTACAACATAAGGATCAAGATAGCAACATATATATATATATATATATATATATATATAATTTTTTTTTTTTTTGATAGGTGCAACGTATATATTGGTTGCCCTTGTGTGGTTCCAATAAATGCTACAAATGCCAAAATTAAGACCATGAGAAATATCGCCACAAATTGGTTTGAGCCTTCCCTTTTACGCTTAGTCTTGAACTTCTTCAACTAGTATTTGGTGAGCTTTTGTTGGACAATCGTGGAATTGGTCCTAAGTTATACTTACACAGTACTTGCAAAACACGTGTATTGGGAGCAAATCTAAATAGTTGAAAATAAATCTTGATTTGGAAAATGTTAAAGCACACCAAAGAATTTACATATATTTGTTGAAAACCTCATAGTTTTAAAAACTGGAACAGTCAAAAAACCAAAAAAAAAATACCAATTTTCGGTTTTGACTGGACCAATTTTGGGTTCGATTTTGACTCAACTGACCAGTTCGGTTGAGTAAAACTTAATTCCTTAGTACATATTTAAGTTCTTTCTAAAAATGTTTGTACATTTGTATTTGTTTTTTTTTTAGAATCTAGCACATTGTTGTATTTCCTTGTAACTGTACAATATTTAGCGAATACATAGTATTAATGAATTGACAACTCCTTCTTTGGTAAGATCTCATTCTTTAAAGTAAAGGATATTGGTTAAATAAAAATCAAGACTGAAAATTGACAAACGGAACGACAAAAGTCTAGTATAATAGAGTTGGTTAGATGAAATATAGATTACTAAATATTATACCATTTATTGATCAAGTTTTCCTTGTGTTTTAGGTATTTTCATGGATTGTTAAAGGGGGAATTGCTAGTGTCATATGTCCATGAATGTTGGCAGACTATTCTCAAAATATGTTCAAATGTAACTTAAGTTGTAAGTATTTAGTGTCTTGTTAAGTGACTGAAGATCACATTCAAGACACAAGAAAATGCTCAAGATCGTGGAGGAATAATTCAAATTTATTATTTTATAGAGTCCAAAATGAAGTAGGAAATAAATTAAAGTAAAAAATTAATAAATAATAATAATAATGTGAAAATTTGAGTGAGTATGAAGGGTTTCAAAAGCCATCACATCCACCCTCAACCAAACCACAAATTTACTTTATCTCAGCAAATAGAAAAAGAGGGTACGGCAAGGAAAAAAGAAGAATGATTCAAGTGTGAGTGATTGATGTTAATTAATGTGGTCGTTTGTCTTTGGCTTATTTGTATACACCTCAATGTACAGTTTTACATGTTTGTTTGAATGGATGTAAGTGCTATGTAATGTCTCAGTTGTAACCTTAATAGAGTACGCAAACTTCCCAAAGAAGCCCCATGCCTTACCTTTCCTTCTCATTGTCTTCCTCTTCCTTACGTGGCTTTCTAAGATAATTCCCACTCTAGTCGGGTTCCCTTCTAGATTTTTTGATATATTTTGAAATTTCAAAGATGAAAGACATATTAGATCAAGTTAAACTCAAGCCTTAACAAACCACAATTTAGACGCAAACACAAACCATTTGCAACTTAAAGCCAAGTCTTAGATGGTACTGACTACAGAAGCAAAGTGTAAAGATAGAGACCGGAGTAGAGAAGGAAGAAACTGAACCACAAATGGTCTAGGGCTTTCAGTTTTTGGGTTTCTTGCGTATGGTCTTGTAGTCAAGTTTTATAGAGAGTAGTTTTGTTTAAAAAAATAATAAATATATAAGATATAAAACCTAAAATAAAAAGAAAAATAAAATAACGGTGACATGGAAAATTGTGAGAGT
Source organism: Quercus wislizeni (assembly GCA_023055345.1). NCBI lineage: Eukaryota > Viridiplantae > Streptophyta > Magnoliopsida > Fagales > Fagaceae > Quercus > Quercus wislizeni. The sequence continues at coordinate 3,040,661 of JALGQJ010000005.1, read as the reverse complement.
TTCAGAGGTTTCGGTTATATATATATACTAGTCACCAATCCATGGGAAAGCTATTGATTATAAGATCTAATGAAATTTAGAAATAAGAAATTGAGTTAATAATATGCATTTTATAGACATTTTGCAAGATAGCATTTAAAAAAAAATGAATGGTCATAATAAAATAAAATACAATGGGAAGAAATATTTAATTTCTATGCTTTCCATAGTTTAGAAATGTTATCTAATGTAGATTATTATTGGGTTGCCAGGAGAGATTTTTATAAACTGTTAATATTAGACATATGTCGACATATGTGCTTATATTGTCAATAACTCACTGCAAGTGCGTAGTTACTAAAACCTACAAAGTAATTCACAATTATTGAATTAATAAAGCAAAATTTCCAAAAGTTATATATACACACACTCAGAACTAATACCCCATTTGAACGCATACATATTGTAAAACCAAGTCTTAATATTCCCATCAATAGCTTTTGAAAATAAAAATTGCAAAGATATAAACAAAGACCATGATATGAGGAGCACACCAAGCTTCAAATTTGAGTAGTAATATGACTTTCTCAATTTTGCTTGGTTGTGGTAATAATAATATAGATAATTCAATACATAGAACATTATCAAAATTATAACACCTTATTCCATTATCTTTTATATTGAATCTAAACAAACAATTAATTAAAATATGGATAGATCATACATAGATTATATGTGAGATTGAATGACAATTTTAAGCAACCAAAAATCACACCTTTAATTAATAAAATAAAATAAAAATCACATGAACCCAAAAAAATATTCTCAATAAAGTAAAAGCATATAAAGTAAAGAATTAAGACTTAGTGATAAGTTTTTGATGTAGTTGTCTTGAGACGTTTGCAAAGCATTTGGATTGGTAGACTCTTTTCTGAAGTTTATGTTACTTCTATTTTCTATTACTATTAAGAAGTCTAAAATGGTGAAGGAATTTCAAGATTGGCACTTATGATACAAATGATAAAGTTTGGTTTAAAAGAAAACTTTGGTGGCAATATCCCTGCTTTACACGTCTGAAATAATGCATGTAGTTATATTACTTGGTTCATCTCAAGTCATGCTCATGCCAACCACTTACTTCCTTGTTCCGTCCACGGCAACACAGCACAAAGAAAGAACAATATGGCTTCACTTATGATCGACAATATTTGTATCGATCGAATATAAGGTATGATTTAACTTTAGGCTAAACGACATCCCATTCACATCTCAGCAGTTTAGAACAAAATAACACATTGTTTCGTCTTTCTTCTTCCTCATTGTTGGGAAACTTGTTTTGCTTCAGTTGACATCTTCTCCTTTGTCGGTCGATGCAGCCATTGACGTATGGTTCACCTCTGCACAGCAAATTGGAGTCTATGGTTATTGCCTTGATCTAAACCTGTGTAACTTGGCTTTTGAACGTCACCACCACATGATAGAATTATATCACCATGAAATTCTGATAACAGGCCATCATCGCACTATTTTCTGTCTCTGCCATAAGATAACTTAATCCTCAACAGTCACACGGATTTTCCACAATGAAACCATGATTGATATTGTTGGAATTATGTGCCCTCAAAAAAAATACTATGCATTTTTATTTGATAATAGAATTTTATTTTCACATTCATAACTTTTATAGGTATATTTCATTGTTTAAATGTGGCATGTGATGTCACCTCTGTAGGAAAAATCATATTAATGGTTAAGGAACCAAAGACAGGGAGTAATGATTTTTCATAGATTATTAAATTGTTCTAGGCTGTGGATATTAATTGAGTATTACCACTGAAGCCTACACTTGTTGTGCTGCTATATGATAGGATGATTTACTCCATTATTGAGGTAGTGACTTTAAGCAGACAAGTGGGTGTAATATAACAAGTACATACACTGAACTGGATCTAATCAAAGACACCTTATAGAGTGATCACTATTAATTAAAAGGTTGTTCTATCACAATTTTTCTATTGTCCTCAAACATGGGGGGTTTGTGTATATTTATTTATTATGCACATAACTTTGATAATGTCAACTGGTGATGCCAATTTTAAACGCTATATACAGACACGTTGGGTTATGTGTGTAATCAGTAAAATATATAAATGCTCAACAATGAATCCACCAGTCTTTAAAGAAGATAGTATATTCAGTTGATTTTCATATTGAAGTTAGACTCAAAACAAAACCGGCCGGTGACATTTTTCAAAAAATGTTTTTTCATATATATAATATTGTATATATATATATTTAAAGAGTTTTTTTTTTTTTTTTAAAGATATTTTGGAGTCCAATAGAAATTATGAAATCACGAAATCAAGGATCACATAAGCTAGGGACATGACAGTGATATTTATCCAGTCCTAGTGGCTTGTGGGAATATAGTATGGTGGAAAGACATAGATATAAAATTGTATGAAATGGGGCCTCATTTGTAATTCTCTAATCTTCAGGGGTCAATTGCAATGTGTTGATGGACATGATTGCAATTTGTATTAAGAAATAATTTTGAAAGAGTTTCAAGATAAGTCAATAACTTTTAAAAAGTTATTGATAAAATCCTACAGCTGAAGATTAGGATCCCTAAGGATCCCACGTCCAATCTCTCTTTAGGGTTTTTAGAAGTCTTAAATAAAATAAGATTTTAAAATATCATTACGTGTGGTTGGCCATCAGAACTACTGAGTGATACTGCAGTCTTCTGAAAACTCAGAAAGAAATAAAGAGAGATGTGAATACCTTGGGAGGCAACACGCTTGAGTTGCTAAGAGAGATACACAATTTTATTCTATTTAGAATCCATGATTGTGTGGTAAAACGATCTTTAAATTGAAAATATATTTTTTGTTTTATATTACTCCGGCAAAAGTTTTCAGTGGAATCAGAGCAAACCACAATTAATCATGGATTTTGAATTGTTATTTCATATCAGTATGAGTGCCGAGATCTATTTCCTATATGTCATGATTGATATATTTGATATTTTAATTGTTTTTATTAAATCGGAGAAGTGGAGAACAATAAAAAGACTGTGTCATGATTGATATATATATATATATATATATATATATATGATGTGTTGTGCGCCATAGTGTTATTGACACTTTACAGGTTGTCTATTATGTTTTCAATACCAATACTCTTGAGTTGTGTGCCATAGTGCTATTGTTGCTTTACAGATTGTCTATTATGGTTTAATATATATGTGATTATTTGTGTAACCCATATTGATAAATATATTGGTTCATTGACTCCCCTTTTTATATTGATAAAATCTTGAGTATTGCCGAATTAAGGTATTGAATCTCAATCAGTGGGATTTGTATCAGATACATAAAGAATAATATTTAAATAATCCTAGTATATATATATATATATATATATATATTAAGTGCTAAATAGGATTATTTTATAGAATAATTCCTATGGCCCTCCATTGTCAGTGAATAAAGGTTCTATTAAATTAAAATTTGGTTGAAGCCAAAAGGATAGACTTGATTTTGGTTTAGTAGTTCCTCTTGTTTACTTCTTGGGAAGACAGGTGTGTGTATGACTAGTGGGGGTGTGACTAAAATAGCAACATAATCATACTAGTACATATATCACACTCAGATAATGGTTTGCACTTATCCAAATAAACATGACCACTAAAATAGTGTAAAACATGTTTGATTTGGAGGCCAAAAGTAAATCGGGAGTCATAGATAAATTAAATAAAATTAGAAACATGAGATGAAATTATGATGAATAGTATCTATTTGCCTTTATATGGTGTGCACAATATATTTCAAAAGAAATTATTGAAGCATGCAAGGTAAGGGTTCCCGATACCGACTTTGAACTATTTATGAATATAATTATTATATTCTGTTCTAGGAATCTATGATATTTTGTTCTTGTGGGAGGTACCATTAGTTATTCAAAAACCTGAATATCATGGAAATATGTATGTGAAAATATTATTTTATATTATTTTGCAGATTCATTATGACCAATTTTAATCCCTTAGCTAAGATTTTGGATGAAAATCGATTGTTTGGACCAAACTATGTAGATTGGAAAAGGAACCTAATCATTGTTCTCACTGCTGATAAGATAGTTCATGTTCTTAATACTGAGTCACCAGAACTTGCTTTAGCTGATGCCACTAAGGAGCTTGGAGGGCTTAGGTACACTGGGTATATTAGGCTTGGAGGGTCTTCTACTATTCATATATCTCAACTACATTCTTTAGTAGATTATTTACCGCTTGGAGGGCGGCAGAAAGGTTTTACGCCAAAGGCTTCAGTTTCCTCTTCGATAACACATCGTGTGTTGTCCTTGTGTTTGCATCTCTCTTCTCTTAATCTTTGTCATTTAATTTCTATTGTGAATGTGGTTTTATTTGGTCTAAGATTGCTTATTAATTCTGTTATATGCTTATGTTTATATTCTGCACATTAATTGTTTGATAATAAGCTTGAATTGGTCATTTGTAAATTGGAGATCTAAACGTTTAAGGTGTTTTATACACTAATTGAACTATCAACATGAAATTTGACATATGTTTTAGAATATAAAAAACATGCAATTTAATGGTTAGATTTTCAAAATATGTAGCCAAACATTATCTTTAAACTTTGGTTCTCATAACAATATACTAGGTCTTTGCAAACAAAAAGGGAACAAAAAGAGAAGGCCCAAGAAAATTTTTATTTAACTAAAATTTTGAAAGAGATGTAACTCTTAATATTGATAATGAGACTATTATGCAACTGTTTCAAAATAAGAAAATGTAAAATTTTATATATTCGTTTATTTTTTTTTTTTTAATATATGAAGTTCTCTTTTTATTAGATTTTGTATAATTTAAGTTTCTTAATGATTATATTGAAAAAAACTCCCAGAGTTGCCATTGAGCACAGACGTTGTAGTAGCTTCTATAACTTGGCAGCATTCTCTCTATTACTGTGATGACTTTATGAGGCTTTAAATATGCACTAAAACCCTAGTGCACGAATCCTTAACTGATTTAGTTATCACAAGCCGTGCATACTAAAAGGCTTGTAAAAGCAAATCTTGACCTCTTGCCTGGAGTTGAGGTTCAATAAACCTGGTAGATCGAGCTAAAATCAAGGCAGCGGTCAAGTTAAACTTGACTTCTTGAGTTGAACTTGAGCTGATTTTTTGTGTTTTCAATATAGATTTTCAACACACACATCTAGACACTAAAATTTACAATTCAATTATACAAATAAGGTTTTGGATACGGGTTTGCTGACACTTTAAGGGGGTGTTTGGTTCGTAGTGATGTGTTTTTTATGTGATATACATTACGATAATTTGACATTAAAGTTTTTGATTTATTTTATTTGCCTCTAATATTACCATATTTTAAAATTATAAAATATATCACATTATCTTAATCTCTTCACCTTCTTAAATAATTTAATATTATATTGTTGTATTGAGATTATATTAATATGAGATTATAATAACGTAATATTACGGTATAATGTAATATCACAGGAACAAAATGCTCCCTAAATGAATTGATCCTAACAAAGTCAAATGACGAGTTGATGTAACCTTCAGGTTTGCCAGCCCATAAGCAACCCTATTAACAATATTCCATCCATTGACACGAGACTTGCATTTAATGGGGGATAGCAGAAGAAAAAGTAAAGTTGATTCTACTTTTTAAGGCTTTACAATGCCTTGGAACTAGGACAGGAAACCAATGTTGGTGTCCTTGTAGATTCTTGAAGTTGAGTCATAGCCATATTATGATACTCACAATTATAATTCTAAGAATAAATTCCCATTTAAAGTAAATTTGGCATACCAAGAATGCTGTCACGTTGCACTATAATTTGAGATTCTATTCTCACAACCACCAATCAAAATTTTGAATGAGAAGTCTATGTGGAAGGCTTGAAGCTTCTCTAAAATTATTTCAGTTTCCTTATAAATACCTCAACCGCATTGCATAATGCAAATATCAAATAGTCAATGCTGCTTATCTAAGCGTCATGCATGAAGATTGAAGAGACAGCGAGTGAATTTGAGCCAAGGATGACTTGCCCATATATGCAGCAAGCAATTTGCCTTCTCTTGGCATACGGGCAAGTTGTCCTTGGCTCTACTTCACTCTCTTTTGTCTCAAGCAACGCTCCCAATCGTGTGCCAATCCTATGTACACCATAGAACAGTGCGCTCACAGACACGCAGTGGTTCAGTGGTTGTTATTTTAATGAAAATTATGCAGAGTCTTCCAGTCTTATGGCGCTTATAAAGTCTGGTTATGATAGATTCTACCTTGGCTGATGCTTACATACACATACTATCGTTTGGCTGTTATGATCAATGTGTTGCAAAGAAAGGTTCTAAAACACTATCTATAATGAATTTATGTGTCAATTTTTATTTTTATTTTTTGGAGAAAAAATTTGTGTCAATTAAGAAAAGAAAAAAAAGAAGAAGAGATAAAGTCAATGAAAATTACATAATAAGAATAACAAGCTCAATTACAAACGAATTTTTATTTCAAATATAAATTATACGTAGAAACAACTAAAGCAAATGCAATTTTATCCAGCAAAGGATTCTTAAGCCAATAAGGTTTACTCGTATTAATTAAGTTCCCAAGAGTTCCTGTACATATTTAATAGTAGTTTTTTCAATTTAATGTTTGTCAAATAAATATATAACACAATTTAATGTCTTTGTATAAATAAACTTCCTGTGAGGTTTCCTCGTAAGTTTTCAAATCTCACAATTTTCTTAAGTCAACGTTCTAGTATATATGTTCTAATTTGGTTTTTATAGTTACAAATAATATTTATTAAAATAGAAGAAATAGACGACATCGTTTCAACAAGTCCATAGACAAGAAGCTTAAAATGCTGCCATTTATATTTGCAAACTAAAAAGACCCACGCGTGTTTCCAGCTTTCTCGCCCAAACGATGACGTTAGTTTAAGTGCCAAAGCAAATGTAACAAACGGTGTCGTTCTCAAAGAGCTGTAGGTTTCAGAGTTTGATACAGTCCAAAAGTTTGTTATCGGAGAAGCAAGAAAAGTGATTAGAGTTTAATCCGGATATTTTATTCTGTAAATAGTGAGATCAGAGGGTATATATTGAGAGTTCATTGTTTCCATCATTCAAGCATGAAATACAGTTTTGATATAATTCTCTCAAACTCTCTTTGTTTTTATAATTGTTCTTACTGTTCGTGCTTGATCCCGTTTGTTGTTTACACATTCAATCTCAGTTCCATTACTGTTGGATTGTATAGCTTCTAGAATTCTACAATGTTAATTAACTATGTTAGTTTAAAGTAATTAGAAGTTGCCAAGAGTTTGTAGCTCAATTAGTTAGCATCTCTTGATATATTTTCTAACATCTAATTATCTAAATTCAAATATTTCATTTTTTGTTGTAACTATCTAATTACCATAAAATAATTTGAACACACCATCTTTTTGGATGAAACAATCCAACAACAAACAAATGCTAATTAAAATAGGGTTGATAATTAAATTTGGTACTTTTTTTTTTTTTCTATAAATTCACTTATTTGATTGTATTTATTAATATTTCTTAATTAAATATATATCATATTCATATATAAATTTTGTGCGGAAATTTATATGAATTGTACAGATTTGCAACAAAAGAAAGAAAATTAATTAAAGCCTAAGGTATACCAAGCTTATGAAATTATAGGGCACAAATCTCAACATTAGCTACCGAAACTCACCTATTTACCTGAAAATTTGATACTGTCGGTAGTGGGCAGGAGTTTTCTCCACTCCTAGTCTGCTGGGAAAAATTTAGATACAAATTCATTTTAATCAATTATCCAAATTGATTAATTAGTCAAATTATGCAATGGTCTAATTGAGTTTATATTTGGCACAACCATATCGCAAAAAAAACAAAGTACATACAATGGAAAATAAATTTAACAAAAACGATATGGTTATGATGGAAAATCCTAATGAGAAAAACAAGAACGAGTGGTTTGAAAGGTCACCACCAATTTGAAGAATTCACTATAGTAGAATGAAAGTTTACAACACAAGAATATAAACTTGTAGTACAACAAAATTTGCTGATGGTGACAAAATCCAATGAGGAAAAAAAAATTTGACAGCCAAATAGCAACATTAAGTGAGGAAATAAAAAAATTCGTTAACAAATATTTAAAAATACCAAAAAATGACAAAGAAATTATATTTTTATTACTAATTAAGGATATTACAAATGGCAACGAAAATTCTTTAAAAACTAGCACCCAAGAGATTTTTAGGTTGAATGTCTACGGCAACGAAATATATTATCACACAAAGTGAAATCTAGTGAAACGAAAATATTCATTGCCAAATATTAACAATAGGTGATGAAACACGAATTAATTTTGTCGCCCAATATAAAAAACAATTATTATCATTGGGGACCGAATGCTTTTTCTTCTACTATTAATCCCAAAAGAGTAAGGCTAGTGCAATCTGTTTGAGCATATATAATAAGTACTCTATACTTAAATATTTGTAAAATTATGGAATGAAATTGATGATGCTTGATCTTGTGGTGGATTGTTAAGTTGGAGCATGGTGTTTTAAGGTAGTTTAAGTTGATATTAGGAGTGTTGATTATTTTGTGTATATTTGGGAACTGCATCTTATGAAATTTTGTACATGGATACAAGTTTAGATCCGTCTTATGAAATTTTGTTGGATTAGTGTAATTTATTCCAACAAAGCTCTTCTTAATTTTCAAGTTTGGACAGTTCATAATTATTTAGAAATCTTGTTACATCAATCCACATATCTATGTCCTGGTTAACTGCTTATCGGTTAAATTGTCACCTCTCATGGATTTCATGCAGCAAATCCTCTTGTTCTCTGGGTACATACTAGGAAGGGTGTTATAATCTACTTCATCTACATCGCGTACTTGGATAAACTAAGAAGAGATGCTACTGGATCTTCGTTGGAGATGGATGAAGTGGTATGAGTTGTTTTGTATGACATAGACTACATACGTATTGAAGAAAGAGAACAGAAGAAAAAGAAAAGTAGATTCTATACTTTTTAAGGCAATTTTTTTTTTTTAATTTTTATATATAAGATAGAAATTCTACTCTAACTTAATTTAAGTGTATATGTGTGTGAAGCTTCCAAGATTTGAACCCCGGTTTTTGTCCCCCACACCTCACAAGTATTTATACTTATGAAGTGACCATCGCACCAAAGGTGTGCGATGGTCTTTTTGAGGCTTTACAATGCCTCGAAACTAAGATAGGAAACCAATCTTGGTGTCCTTTTTAAGTCTTTTTTTTTTGCTTCAATTAGAACACGGTTGTTTTCTCTCTTAAAATTGATATTGAACATAGTTTTTCCTTTTTTATGTTGATGCTAGATTTTGCATAATCTTGGAGCATTGAAGGTAGACCTTTCGGGTTGGGTCTATTAGGGTATACTCCAGTTGAACTCAGTATGTGCGGTACTAATTCTTCATGTGTGGACAACATCTTCAATGCAGTCACACTTTTCAATGATAGGGTTTTCACATTGGTGAATGACTTCAATAATAATTTCACCAATGCTAAATTTATCTACATAAACACTACTGAAATCACTCTTAGCAGTTCTACATCTCATGGGCAAGATTACCTAATCAACTTCTAACACTCTTTCTATCTCTTTCTCCATTTTTATATTACCAATTGTTCCAATATTTTAAGTTGTTACAAAATAGTGAATTCAATCATTTAATTAACACATGTAATTTTTTAATTAAAAAAAAAGGTGGTAGAGTGAAGACTAAGTTTAAATCTAGAACCATTTGCTCTAATACTATAATAAATTACAAACTATTCAAAAATAGTTTAAACCATTTGGAAATGTTGCATTTATCATTTAACCACCACTATAACAAATTCTGTAGCAGGTTCCACAGTTACAAATGTTCCTTCTTGTGAAATGTTAAAAAATCTACAGCCACAGTTCCAATGCATTTCTTTGGGAACTGCGTGTAGTAATAGGAGCCTATATTCAATTTGGGATGCAGTTCATCCAGCTGAAGTCGGATATTTGGTCTATGGGGGAAGAGCATATAGAGCTATGTCCCCAGCTGATGCTTATCCATATGACATCGAACGCCCCGCTCAGAGCTAATGAACAAGATGATGTGGGAAGAGAATTCTCAAACGAATGCTTACAATATTGTTACTTTAATTTCTTTTGTGATTATCCCTAAGTTGAAACTAAGATTTATGTTCAATAATTGTAATAAAAATGACCTTGCTCATAGACACGGCATCATTATCCAAATGTTATACTACCATCAATAAAATATTCAATCATACGATTGTGATATGTTCAAACAAAATTGTGCCATACGACAGGTTTTATTTTAGATGAATTTTTAATCCTATGATCCTCTTCTGGTGTTATTTATATCTAAAAAAAAGGTGAATGTATTATGAAGTAAATACCTTTAAAAAAATATTGTGGTAGGTTTTATTTTAGATCTATATTTTATCCTTATTTCATATGTGTGTGTGTGGGGATAAATTTTTCAACATGGATTAAAAATACTTCATTCATTGACATAAATAAGATTTTGGATATGGGTTTTCCGACCTTCTAAATGAATTGACCCTAACAAAGTCAGGTGACAACTGATGCAACCTTGAGGACGGCAATCCAGAAAGAAATCCTAGTAACAGTATTCCATCCATTGACATGAGAATAGCATTCAGTGGGGAGAGAATAGAAGAAAAAGAAAAATTAGATTCTACTTTTTAAGGCTTTTACTATCAACTAGGGTAATTGGTGCATCAATAACTACATGTACAATGCCTTATCATGAACCGGGACAGGAAAACAATCTTGGTGTCCTTGAAGATTCTTGAACTTGAGTCATAGCCTTATCATGATTCTCACAATTAAAATTCTAAGCATAAATTCTCATGAACATAAATTTTGTATCCCAAGAATGCTATCACGTTGACTATAATTTAGGTTCTATTCTCACAACCACCAATCCAAATTTTGAATGAGAAGTCTATGTGGAATGCTAGAAGCTTTTCTGAAATTCTTTAAGTTTGGCTATAAATACCTCAACTGCATTGCATAATTCAAATAACAGATAGTCAGTGCAGCTTATCTAAGCACCATGCATGAAGAGACAGCGAGTGAATTTGAACCAAGGATGACTTGCTCATATATGCAGCAAGAAATTTGCTTTCTATTGGCTTACGAGCAAGTTCTTTTGGGCTCTACTTCACTCTCTTTTGTCTCAAGCGACAGTCTCGATTGTGAGCCAATCCTAAGCACACACATGGTGGTTTTTATTCTAATAACCATTATGCAGAGTCTTCTGGTCTTATGTAGCATATAAAGTCTGGTTTTGATAGGATCTAACTTTGGCTAATGCATTCAATAAAATTCCCTTTGAAATGGTCGTCTACCAAGTAAAAATTCCAAAACATCAACAAAAATCAATTCAATCCTAGGGTCTAATATTTTAAACCTATAGATCACTCGTAAAATGGGATTCCTAATGTGCTTACCTCAAGAGTCTCAGCCTTATTTCCATAAAATCGTTACGCAGTTTTCTCTCTGGGCTATATGAGTCAGAACTCAGAAGCAACTAATGAGTTTTAGGGGTCTACAATAAGTATTAACAGCCACTTAAAAGCCGCCATTGCTTTTCTTTTTTCTTTCATACGAGTATTATAAATCCACATATGAAATATTTGGGAATGGACCACGAAAACATCGGGATAGGAGAGTCTGTTCGATATCAAGAATTTGGATAATGTGAAATTGATGAAGTAACCCACCAAATCTAAATGTAAAATTAAGCAATGAGTTCACTTCAACACCATTTGTTTCTTGAGTTTTCTTCTCATTGAGGAATTGGATATAAACAATATGTCCCAAAAAAAAAAAAAAAAAAAAGGCTAAAATGCAAATTGCACCCCTTAAGTTTTGCTGAAATTCATTTCAGTTATCTAATTTTACTTTCATTCAATTGAGTTTTCTAAATTTGAAATTTATTCAATTTAGGCATTTTATCCAATTTTGTTAAAAAATTGCTATTAAAAAAAATATATTTTTTTCACATTAAAGAAATCCATAAAATTAATAAAAATATATTATAAATTTTTTATATATGCGAAAGTTTTTATTAAAAAAATAATCATTTTTCATTGCTTAATTGTGTACTTAATGGCAATTTTTTCAATGGAATTAGACAAAATGTCTAAATTAAATAAATTTGAAACTTAGAAGCCTAATTGAACAAAAATAAAGTTAGTAGACTGAAATAATTTCCTTTCAAACTTAGAAGGTGCAATTTACATTTTAGCAAAAAAAAAAAAATCTAAATATATATATATTTTTCCTTGAAAGAAAAGAGAGAGGATTCAAACCCAGTTCAATGGAAAGAGTGAGTGCAAGCATGATTCTAGTTTTGAGAGAGAGAGAGAGAGAGTTATTATCAATACACTAAAATACTTTTTTTTTCTTCCTTTTATATGTTTTTGCCAATCTCAAGGCTATTATGAGATTTATTTATGTAGTGGAGAGGACCACTATGAAAGCTACGAATGCCATAATTACGATCACAAGAAACTTTGCCACAAATTGCTTTGAGTCTGTCATTTACACAGTCTTTAACTTTCTCAACTAGCATTTGAAGAACTTTTGTTAAAGAAACATGCAATTGGCCTTAAGCTATGCTTACACAGTACTTGCAAAGACATTTATCGGAAGCATATATAAATAGATGAAAGAGAAAGTCTTGATATGGAAGCTTTTGGGCACACCAAATAAATTTACAAATATAAACCGAAATTCTTATCAACGTTTATTCCTTAAATTTACTCAAAAAAAAAAAAAAAAAAAAAACGTTTATTCCTTAAGGATACTAAAAATGTTATCAATCCAATATTGGGTACATATACATACATGTTAGGTTCTAAGACTTTAGGATCTAAATGTATTAAAACTTTAATGTGTAATGTTGGCAAACAATGATCAAAACATTTTGTCTAGATTTAGGCTGCTCAAAGTGTGGTTATGTGTAAAATTGGAATCGAGTAATTGCAGGAAATTACTATTCAATTTTTGCAAGGCTCGATCGATCGAAAATTAGACTCGATTGATCGAAGCTCATGCAGATTTGTTTTTTTTTTTTTAACAGATTTTCCAACTCAACCTAAGCCTATATAATGTGTAGAGTTTTATGTTTTGCTTTAAGTATAAAAGGAAAAACCCTAGCCATGTTTTAGAGGTTGTTGATATATTGTGTGTGAATCTCTTGTAAAGATCTAGAATTGTTTATTTTCATACATACTTAAGGTTATCAAGATCAAAATTGATGTCAAGAGCTTGGTGATCTCTTCAGTTGCTGTTTCAAAAGCTTAAAGAAAACACAAGTGGGAGTACTTGTGGTTGAAGTGAATCAAAGAAAGAAGTAGTCCGTGAACTCGGAGTTGTCACGTGGTCATGGTAGTAATTTTTCTACTCAAGGTAGCAATAGGATGTTAGTAGTCTAAGTCGTTATTGTAAAAACTTCAATTCTTTCATAGTGAATTTGTTTTACCTTGAGGATAGTTAGATTAAATCCTCCATAGGTTTTTTACTGATTTGGTTTTCCTGAGTTATTATATCATTGTGTTCTTTATTTTCTGCATTGTTTACATGAAATGATTTACTCGTGTTAACCTAAATTTGAATAATTTACCTAAGTAATCACTTGGCTAAATAATTAGGTTAAACAACTTGTGTTTTATCTCTAGTATTTAGATCCTTTGATCGAAGAGTTGATCCTTGACCCCTATTGTCATGGAACAAGGTCACTCTCTTGTGATCCCACCTCACTTTGATGGGAATAGCTATGCCAACTGGAAAGTAAGGATGAAAGCATTCCTGAAATCTATTGATGAGAGAGTTTGGAATTTTGTTGAATACGGATGAGAAAAGCCGACTACTCCTATAAGCGAGTGGTAAACTTCTTAGAAAGAAGCAGCCGTTTTTAATAGCAAAGTCATGAATGCTATTTTTAATGCTGTTTCTATGGAGGAATTCAAGAGAATCTCTAATGTTGAGATTGCTCATACTGCATGGAATATTCTCCAAACTATGCATGATGGCAAAAAGACAGTTAAGATAAAAAAAACTACAACAGTTAACTACTAGATTTGAAAGTATTAGAATGTTTGATGATGAATGTTTTGATGAATTCTACGTTAAACTGAATGATATTGTTAACTCTGCTTATAATTTGGGTGAAATCTATGATCAACCTAAGATTGTTAGAAAATACTTAGATCTTTGACTGAGGACTTTAGACCTAAAGTGACTGTCATTACTGAAAGCAAGAATGTGGATTCCATCCATGTTGATGAACTTGTATGATCTCTCTAGTCCTATGAGTTAGACCTACCTAATACAAATAAATCCAAATCAATAACTCTTAAGTCTGTTGATGGGAATAGATTTGATGATGAACTCTCTACTACAAAGATTGCATATTTTTGCCAAGAACTTTAGAAACTTTCTTTTGAATAATAACATAAGGGCAAGAGGTAAAAGCAATGCTAAAGTTAGGAATTTTAGGAGGAATGAACCCACTAAATTGAACAATACTAATAAACCTAAAGAGAAAGTAGATCAAACCTCTAATAATTCTGTGGGTCAACAATGTTTTGGTTGTCAAGGTTATGGTCATGTGAAATTAGAATGTCCTATATTCTTGAGATCAAAGGGTAAAGTTATGACTGTAACCCTTAGTGATGATGAAGGTTTTAATAATGAGTCTAGTAGTAATGAGGATAGAAACTTCATTGCTTTCACAGCTACTACTATAGTTGATGAAAGTGTTGTGGTTGATAAGAACCCTTTTGATGGGGAACTCTCTGAGAATGTTGATTTGCAAGAAACCTATAATAAGCTTTGCAAAGTTGCTGCAAAGGATGCTATGAATGTTGATTTAGGCTTAAAGAAAATTTCTTCTCTTAAACATGATAAGAAAAATTTGCTGTTGAAACTGTTTGATGTTAATGAATTGTTAAATAAGGTGAAAACTGAGAACATGTTGTTGCTTGATAAAGTTAAGAACTTGGAACTTGAATTATCTGTTACTAGAGAATAAACAAATAGGCCTGCTAGTTCTAAACTTGAACACATGTTGAGTATTCAGAAGTCTCCCTTAGACAAAACTGGTCTAGGTTTTGAAGATAGCAGCTCTGTGCCTAATATTTGATAAGCCAAAAACGTATTGACCCCTTGTGATGAATTAATTGATTAATTAGCAAAGTTTATTAATTAATCAAATTAATATACAAAGCGCGTGGTAGTACAAACAAATCACCAAGTAACTAACTATGCAGCAGAAATTAAATTGACATGGTGATTTGTTTTCGAATAGGGAAAACCTACACGGTAAAAACCCCACCAGGTGATTTTAAGGTAACCACTCCCGAGAATTCACTATTATCACGACAAGCGATTACAAGTAAAAGAATCTCAGTACCTTATACCAACCTACAATTGAACCGTTACCCCAATATCCAATTAGACTTGTTCTGTAGTGACAATCTCTCCTTTCAATGCATGGCTCCCAGTATGTGACTAACCAATTATGCGGATCCTAGTACGCGACTTGATCACCAACTAGAAAAGGATGTTAGCTGCAAAGTTTTTCAGTTCATCACACGATGAAGATCAAGAAGTTGCTTGGTTACAAAACCCTAAACACCACAACTTCCAAGAGAGAGATGAACTAAGGCAAATTTTGTCTCTGGTCACAATTTGCATGAACAAAACTTTGCTGCACACTTGTACAACTTGTGTCACCTTTGACGGCCCTTAAAATAATCATTATATATGTCTAGAGTTGTAAGAAAATAAAGCCCAAACATATACCCATGGATTGGATGAAAACAAAACTGAAAAATCTGTTTTAAAATAATCCCAATGCTGCTTATCCAAGGGTCATGCTTGAAGAATGAAGAGACAGGGAGTGAATTTGACCCAAGGATGACTTGCTCATATATGCAGCAAGTAATTTGCCTCTCTTGGCATTTGAGCAAGTTCTCCTGGGCTCTACTTCACTCCCTTTTGTCTCAAACAACCCTCCTAATCGTGAGCCAATCCTAAGTTCACCAAAGAACCATGACTTAAATAAGGCTATAGCAGCAGCTCGCTACCCATAGAGACATGTTAACTTGTATCAAAATCTTATCATCACACACAATCATCTTCTAGATTCTATTACCACAATAACTAATCCAAAATACAATGTGCAACCCCAAGGATATATCTCTACCTATATATACGTCAATTATGCTGCAAAATATGAAGTAACAAAGATATGAAAGTGGTATATAGAAGATTAATGCAATTTGTCCATGTGTCTTGCATGAAGAGATAGAGAGTGGAGTTGAGCCAAGAATGACTTGTCAACATTTGCTGTGAAAGCAATATGCTCTGGCTCGCCCATCGGCTAAGTCATTCTTGACTCTCCTTTGTTCTTTGCATCTCTATATGAGGCCCTCGATAATCATGACTTCTTGACTCGCCTTCGCTCTCTGCATCTCTCATACAAGGCCCTCGTTAATCATGACTTTACACCAGATTATGTCTCTCTCTCAAAGATCCAAAAAGATGAGCTCTGTGATTTTTTTTGGTAATGGTTAGTATACCACGTTTTATTTGAACTTGTTAGTCATATGGTCTCGTGCTATTTGCTGTGAAACACAGAGATGATCCTTTTCTTTGCAGAAGACTAGTAATTATGTGCAAACGTATTTCGTAACCTCATATATTGTTTTACATTTGTCGATCATGCCTCCATTTTTCAAGCAATTGTTGCTCATAATAGTGTTTTGTTGTGAAAATAATACATTGGAGAGTCTTAGATTGAGTAGTTAATATAAAATATAAGAACACCACTTGATCCAAAACAAGCAAGTCTTATGAGTTTAAACCCAATTATGTTTTATTAACCACTCTCTCTTGTCATTCTTATTCCATGTAAAACTTCACTCACACGATTATTGCCAACATGTTTATTACATAGATCAAGACACAGTTTAAAAAAAAAAAAAAAAAAAAGACAGTTTTTCATGATTAAGAACAACGGAGGAGTTTAAGAGAGAGTGTGTGTGTTTTTTTCATTTTCAAAAAAGGGAAGTTGCACCCCTGTATGTACTCTGACCCCTTGTAATATGTGTGAATATTGCATGAGTAAATTTAAACAAATTTGTTGAGTAAATCAAACATCCTGCAGGAATATTAGTGGATTGAGTTAACCCTTAGGAGTTGGTTTAATGGTTCCTAAGTCCTCATGATATCCATGAGATTTTGGGTTTGAAGCCTCTTGCCAACATCTTGGGGCTAGTCCTATGAGATTCCTCCCTGTAATAATTCAATGTGTTTGGGACGAGAGAACTGTACATGCCGAAGGGAATAGTTAGATACTTGAATAGATCTGGATATCCTTGTTTATCAAAAAAGGAATGGACAGAGTTTAACACCATTTATCTCTTGAGTAATCCAATCTAATGTAAAATTAAACCATGATTTCAACACCATTTATTTCTTGATATTCTTTCATTGAGGAATTGAATATAGACAATATGATAAAAATAAAACATGAATCTAGGGTTTTTTATTTTTTTAAATTAATTATTTATTTATTTTACCTTACAAGAAAGACAAGAGTTGGACAATGTCAATGATCCAAGAGGCTCCTCGCAAAACATGATTCTAATTACAAGGAGAGAGAGAGAGAGAGAGAGAGAATGATCTTCATTTATTATATGTTTTTGCCAATGTCAAGGCTATAATGAAACCTAATTGTGTTGTCGCAGACTACAATGAATTTCAACTTAAGACTCTAGTGCTTTTACAACATAAGGATCATAGTAGAAATATATTGGTTGCCCTTGTGTGCTTCCAATAAAAGTTACAAAGGCCATAATTAAGATCATGAGAAATATTGCTTTGAGACTTCCATTTACACTTGTCTTAAACTTCTTTACTAGTATTTCGAGAGCATTTGTTAGACAATTGTAGAATTTGCCCTAAGCTATACTTACACAATACTTTCAAACACATGTATTAGAGCATTAGTATTGGTGGTGCTAAAATGCTAAATTGCTATTTTTAGCACCACCATATACAAGAAGTGTGCAACATTAGTGGTGATATAAGTAAAAATTTTACCTACTTAGCTACAGTGCACAACCATTGGCTGTGCACTGTAGCTCAAAGCTAAAAGCAAATAAAATTTTTTATTCCCACATCTCATTAAAATAATATTTCTTTCTTTCATTGTTCTATTTCTTTGGGAAAAATGTTCATACACCCCTTAAACTTTCAACTACTGGCCAAAAGACCCCCTTAACTTTTTTATTGGCCAATTTACTCCTTAAACTATTCACAACTACCAAATTAATACTTCAGTTAGTCACCTGTTAAAACATTAACTGAATAAACACATGTCACTCACGTGACTTTTAAATACAAACTGAAAAAAACCCAAACATCCAAAACCCAACGGAAGAGGAGAAGAGAACCAGGTCCAGGTCCGGCACAGAGAGAGAGAGAGAGACTCCACGCCGTTCATGGCCACTATCGAGCTTCTCTCCGCCGTCTCGCCGCCCTTGTCCCGGCGGTGCCTTGGTGGTTCCACTACACTGTTCAATCTGGGTATGTCTTTTTTTTTTCTTTCTTTCTTCTTACGTCTTGCTATTTAAATCTTCTAAGAACTTTTATTTTTTTTTAATCTCCATGTGCGAATTTTTATAGTAGAAATTCTTTTTTTGGTTTAATTTCTGGGTTGGGTCTCTATGAAATTCTTGGTTTTTTACTATCTCCATGTGCCCTTCACCAACTGTTGCATTTGAGTATGCCATAGAGCTATTTGATTAAATGCTTGAGAGAGATATGGCTACTGCTAAGGGGGTTTGGTTGTTTGGTTATCCAATTTTCCAAATATGCTGGCCTTCCAAGTTTCCCTTCCAACCCATTTGCTACAAAAACATATCAAACACAATAATTGGTTTTGTAATGATCCAGAACCAATTATTGTATTTGGAATCAAGCACCTCCTTCATTGAGTTAACCTTGAGTCTGTACTTCCACATAAAGGTTGTCACAGATGTTTAATATCTTATTTCTGCTTAGGTTACTTAGGCCATTAAGTTCTGTATAATTGGACAGGCATAAGCAAAGAATGTAAATTTATATGTTCTTGAAAGATGTTTCATATAGACTCAGTCCGGTGTTTTGGTAGCAATTTTATGCACATCATTTGATTTAAGGCTAGGCCTCCTTTATTAGATCATCTTTTGGTCAATAAGCTAATTGATTCTTGTTGAAAGTCTTGTACTTGGTTTCCTTTGTGCGTGCCTGTATGTGTTACATGTTTTCATTAAGAATGTAGCAAATGATGGCTATAATTATGGATTTGTCTGCTATTACTTAAGCAAATCATGTTGATAATGGTGCTAGACATTTTAACCTTTTAATCTATAACCTTTTAATCAATTATGTTCAGTATATTGCCAATATAATGGTGCTAGACATTTGTCCCATGTGTGATAATAGTTTATCAATTTGATGATTCTGCTAACTTAATTGGAATCGAGGCCTCGTAACTAACCTAATTGGAATCAAGACTACTAAAAGCTTCTCTGTTTATATAGCACTTCAATTATTATTTCTTAGTTTTCTTCTTTTTCATGTAGAAATCAACCCTAAATATTTCCCTTATTTGTTTCAGCAAATCAGAGAATGTAATTTACAATCCCAAAGAGATGGGAAAGATTGGGGAGAAAGATATATTGCTGATCTGCGATCACTTCAGTAAGCTTGATCGCAACAACTTTGGGAAGATAACACTACCAGATCTTTAGGAACCTTGTGACTGCAAGAAATATGAAATCTGTTTCTATTCTTTAGATGGAAGAAATGTATAGTTACATTTTTTTTTTCTTCTTCCATTGATACTTGTAAAGGTTTCAAGTCGCATCAAAGCAATGAAAAATAGAAGCCAATGGGATATGTCCCCCTTCTGTTATAGGTTCTCTTACAGCCATTAAATTGAGAGGCTGCTGTGGAGGGTTTGAGTTGTATGATGTAGATTTGACACTGTAATAATTCAAGTAGTCAACAAGGAAAGTAAACAATCTTGGGATGATCTTACTTCTTCTCTTTATTTTGATTCAAGTTGTATGAGTGATTTGGTTGATGCGTACTTCTTCTCTTTATGAAATAACCACCAAAAATGAATGTTTCCCAATCTGCCATGAATTGAAATTTATGCAATAACTCTAAGAAAATAAATCAATAATTACACTTTTCCAGCAATATTGAAAAACAAAATTATATTGGCTCCATTAGTATTCTTAAAAGGATCTCAATATGCCATGAATTGAAATATCAAATAAGTGTTTACAAATGGTATATTGTTTGCCAAAAAAATAACACTCAATGAATCAATAATTACACTTTTCCAGCAATATTGAAAAACAAAAGTATACTGGCTCCATCAGTATTTTTAGAAGGCTGTGTATCACTAAACAAAATATTGAACTAAAAAATTATTTATCTTCTTGCTGCCACTAGACCTTAGCCTTTCCCTTATCCTTCTTGCTTCCACTAGTGTTGTCCTTTGTACGACTTTGACTTGATTGCTGAGTACCTATATTTGATTGCTGAGTACCCTATAAAAAGCCAAAAAGGCTGGAAAAGTTCAACAAAGTAGTACTTGAAATTTGGATGAAAAGTTTAACAAAGTAGTACTTGAAATTTACCGATAAATAGGATTTTGGAACACATAGTGTAATTAGACATGGCAGGTATGGACCAAATTGGAACACACTAAAAATACCAAGGGATTCATAAACAAGATTTTTGGATGTTCATGATCAATCCTTATGGAGCTCTGCATTATTTCTTGGATGGATCCAAGGCATATTTGCAAGTGAAAAAATTAATGAAATTTCTCTAATTGAAGATTTAGTTATTGGCTTCTGGATCATTACAGAACCAATTATTATGTTTGACATGTTTTTGTAGTAAATGGGTTGGAAGGGAAACTTGGAAGGCCAGCATATTTGGAAAATTGGATAACCAAGCAACCAAACCCCCTTAGCAGTAGCAATATCTCTCTCAGGCATTTAATCAAACAGCTCTATGGCATACTCAAATGCAACAATTGGTGAAAGGCACATGGAGATAGTAAAAAACCAAGAATTTCATAGAGACCCAACCCAGAAATTAAACCAAAACAAGAATTTCTACTATAAAAATTTGCACATGGAGATTAAAAAAAAATAAAAGTTCTTAGAAGATTTAAATTGCAAGACGTAAGAAGAAGAAGAAGAAGAAGAAGAAGAAGAAAAAAAAAAGGCATATCCAGATTGAACAGTGCGGCGGAACCACCAAGGCGCCGCCGGGACAAGGGCGGTGAGATGGCGGAGAGAAGCTCGATAGTGGCTATGAACGACGTGGACTCTCTCTCTCTCTCTCTACCAGACCTGGACCTGGTTCTCTTCTCCTCTTCCGTTGGGTTTTGGATGTTTGGGTTTTTTTCGGTTTGTATTTAAAAGTCACATGTGTTTTTTCCGTTAGTGTTTTAACGTGTGACTAACTGAAGTATTAATTTGATAGTTGTGAATAGTTTAAGGAGCAAATTAGCCAATAAAAAAGTTAAGAGGGTCTTTTGGCCAGTAGTTGAAAGTTTAAGGGGTGTATGGGCATTTTTCCCTATTTCTTTTTTTCCTCTACCGTTTCACTCATTCTCTCTTTCTCAAAAACAAAACTCTCACCTCTCTCTCAATCTCTTGCCCATGTAAATAGGTGAAAATAAGAACCCGTTTGGATAGGCTATTCACAAAACCTTAACGCGTGTTCTAGACAAAACGTGATTTGCCAAATCGTTTGGCTCCACAAAATCAGCACATTTGCGTTTTCAAAATCCAGATTTTTCACATTTACAAAACACTGCAAAACTTTGCTTTTTCAGAGACACAGATGGGCTAACCGCTATTTTTTTCTTCAGAAAATAAAAATAGCGCCAATACGATAAGAAATACCAGCTTTATCCCTTCCCCCATGTATACCGTACCAGAACCTTGGCTGGTACAGGAACACTAGTATTTCGTTCTGATTTAAATACTAGTCATACCGGAGTCATTCCAGCAATACCGGAGCGAATACCAAATTTTGGATACCAGATTTCTAAGAAATTGAAGGTCTTTGAAGAAGAATAAAAATCGAGGAAGCAGTTGACGCTTTTGTGAATCTTTGGAAAAAAAATTCACCTGTCGTTGCAGATCAATCAAGCTGCTGCATCTTCTCATTTCCTTGATGCTACCTCATGAACTTCTACTCCTTCTTTTACTTCTAGCAAGTTCCTTCTCCCCCACTTTTTCTTTTTCTTTGTTTTATCCGGTTGTGAATCTCAATGAAAAATTTTGAAACTTGTGGTCAGTGATGGGAAGTGAGAAAGACAAGTCTTCAAGTTCACTTTTTACCCATCCAAATAGTCATGTCACTCACGTGGCCTATAGATGGTGTATTTTTTATTTACTTTAACTGTGTTATAGTACTACTCTTTAACTCAAAAAAATAAAAAAAAAAGTACAATAGTATATATATATACTGGTTATCAAAAATATATATGTTATATTATGTACATTCTGTACATTAGTTAAATAATATCAGATATTTGTCAACAATGATTGTTATTGGCTCATTGCTGCTAAAGAGATTTTGGGAAAAAAACTTTACCATTGTTGGTAGAAGTATAGATTCTTTGATGAGGTTGATAAAAAAAAATGACAACCTTGAATACTCACTTTTTTGAAACTATATGGATGACTTAATAACAACCTGAAGGGAGCAGCATAATTAGTTAGGGACCTTTGCCTCATGAAGTGGAGGTCACTACTGTTCCTCTTCCTTGGGGCCAAAACTTGTTTATCTTAAAAAAAATGGATGACTTAGGGCCTCATTGGTATCATAGTTTGAGCAACAATTTTCACATTTCAAATACACTTACACATATTTCTACACATTTTTTCATCTACACGTATTTCAAAAAACTACAAAAATTTTATCTCAAACTACTCTACCAAATACCCCCATGACAACATTATCTACCTCCACTTTCAAGTTTCCACTCTTTATCAATGACTTTGATGAGCTTTACTTATTTCATGATCTTAAATTTACTTTAATACTTGTTTGATTCCCTTGAGTTATACCAATTAGCTCTGCTTATTTTTTTTAGTAATTATTTTAATATAATTATTTTCCTAATCATTTTAATATCTTCCTCTTGACGGTTTTTTTTTTCAATTTTAAATTATATAAATTTCTCACCATGATTCCAACAACAACAACATCATTATTGTTATTATTATTAATGTAATTGTCAGGCTTAATTACATATTTTCAATAATAATTAAAAAAAAAACACTGATTAAAGGAAAAATAACAAAATAACCTTAACAAAATAGTTAAGTCCTTTTTTGGAATTTATACTCCAAACAGCCATTTTTAAAACAGTTTATTCAAATGCTTAATGTAGCTTTAAAAATAAAAAACGTATATTTTCACATTTTTACCAAATGCTTATTTGTGGTTTTTAAAATGATGTTTTCAAAACGCACGTTTTAAAAACGCTCGTTTTTAAAATGCAACTTTATGAAAAGCCTATCCAAATAGACCCTAAATCTTGATACGGAAAACTCTAGAGCACACCAAAGAATTTTAGAAATATATGCTGAAAACCTTATCAACGCTCATTCCTTAAAAAGATACTAAAGACGTTGTCAATCCAGTATTGGATACATAACAACACATATCAAGATTGGACTCAATAACTTAATTCATTAGTACATATATAAGTTCTTCTAAAAATTTTAGTACATTGTTGTTTTTTAATTTTTAGAATCTAGTCCATTGTTTTTATTTCCTTACAGTTGTACAACATTTAGCATATACTTGTATAGCTGTACAACACTTCATTACTAATAAGTCTAGAAGTTTACCGGTTGGTCAAGAGTGAACTGCTTCACAGCAGACAGCAATGTTTAGCAGTTATTACAAAAAATGACTGCAGTGTACCAGTGGTGGTGCCCCCGAGGAATGGCGTTACGAACTCCCATCATCAAGAACACTGGCGGCGTGGTGGACTGGCATGGCAAGCGGCGCCCAATTAATTGGGACAGTACACAGTAACCTAATTTTTTCATTTTCGTTTTTTTTTTTTCTTTTTTTTTCTTTTATCTATTGCTAATTCAGAATTTATTTGTTTAAGGTGAATGGGGGGTTTTGGAGAAACTTGGGCTAATTAATGGGCCAGATGGTGGATTGTTTTTTTGTTTTTTACCATTTTTTTTTTTTTTTTTGAGTTTCTTTTTCTTTTTGCCAAGGTAAAAATTTCAGTTAAACTTTGCCTAGATTAGATTAAAATTTTGAGTAGCCCATTCTAAATTTTGAGAGAGCAAATTCTCAAGGGAGGAGGGGGGAGGGGGGGGGGGGGGGGGGGTGCTACGAATATATTTTTGTGTAATTTTAAAAATTATTACCAATTGTAAAGAAAGATTAATGGAAATTTTCAAAAACTAAGGGGTACCTCGTTGTTTAAAAATCAAGACAGAAAATTGACAAATGGACAAAAGTCTTGGCCAATAAAGTGTGGTTAAAAGAAATATAGATTACTGAATATTCTACAATTAATCTGTTAGGTTTCCCTTGTGTTTTTGGGTTTTCTCATGGATTGTCGAAAGGAAAAATTGTTAGCATTATGTGTCCATGAATGCTTGAAAACTATTTCCAAAATATGTCCAAATGTAACCTAAGTTGTAAGTATATAGGTGGCGTTTGTATGTGAGAATCCACATTAACCCCTGATATCCAAATTTTTTGGAATCTAAAGTTTTGCAATTTGGATGCTTGGAAATGTAATTATTCATATGCTTGATTTAATTATTAGATTCTTGTGAAATGATATTCTTATTTTTGGTTATTTCATATGAATCTTAAAGGAACATGTATTTAATTTCCTCCAAATAAATAATAAAAAAATAATATAAATTATAAATTACGACAAATTCATTAAAACTGTAGTCTAACATTTCAAAATGATATGTGTATGATACAAAAATAACTATTTAAATTCTTGTTTTTTATGGAAATCACAACATCATGTTTTGTTAATAAAAATAAATATTTTATTTTATTTTAGCATCTAACCAATCCCAAATAGGATATATAAATATTTTATTATATTTTAGCATCTATGTTTCTGTGGCAGGAGGAGATAAAGACTAGGAAAGAAATATTGATGATTTGTTTTATGTTTTATCTCCATTCGTTAAACAATATGGGAAAATGGTAAAATTACTGATTTATAACAAATGTAATTTTTTTTAGACTTGGGAATCTAGATATCTACCTGTTTCAAAGGGAATCCATATTTTTATAAGAAAGGAGTTAAGTGGGAATTCAAATATCCCTAGCATCTAATTTCCTCATATGATTTGCAATCAAACGTGGGAATCTTTCAACATTTTTCCAAGAATCATAAAACATTACCCTGTACCAAATGCTACCTTAGTGTCTTGTAAATTGATTGAATATCACATTCCAAGATACAAGAAGAATCTCAAGAATTACTTAAGAAGCTAGCAAGTTTGCTATCATCCTCAACTATGGCTTGATTGATCGAAGTTCATAATAGCTTGATTCATGATGACCTTGGCTATGGGATTCATGTCACAAGGTTCCAGAAAGTACAAAAGGTCATCATAATGATAGAGAAAACATGGAGAGACGAGGAGATATGTTGCAATTGTTTCCGGCGAGGGTTTTGTTCCAAGCATCGTCTCTGTTAGGTTTTAAGTACTTAGAAACTAATGTATTAGAACTCTAATTTGTATTGTTGGCAAACCATGATCAAAATAGTTTTATAGTCTTGTTTAGACTTGCTCAAAGTGTATGCGTTTTATGTAAAGTTGGAATCGAGTTGTTGTAGAAGTTATAGTATGATTCTGCCTAGCTCAATCGATCGAGAATTAGACTCGACCGATCGAAATTCGGGCAGAATGTTTTTCTGCAGAATTTTCCAACTCAGCCCTAAACCCATATGACGTGTAGGGTTTATGTTTTGCCCTAAGTATAAAAGGGAAAATCCTAGCCACTTTTTAGGTTGCTCCTTTTGCTGTGTGTGTGAATCTTTTGTGAGATCTAGAGGTATTTGCCTTCACACATACTTAGGATTATCAAGAAGGAGATTCGATTCAAGAACTTGATAATCATTCAGTTGCTACAATAAAAGCTTAAAGATAAACAAGCAGGAGTGCTTGTACTTGCTAGAGAATCCAAGGAAAAAAGGAGTCTGTGGTCTCGGAGTTGTCACGTGGTCGTGTTAGTAAGTTTTCTGCTGGTGGGTAGTAATAGGATGTTAGTGGTCTAAGTCGCTATTGTAAAACTTCGATTCTTTCATAGTGGATTCAAGTTTACCTTGAGGATAGCTAGGTTAAATCCTCCCTAGGTTTTTACCGATTTGGTTTCCTGGGTTATCATATCTTTGTGTTTTTTATTTTCCGCACTTTACATTGATATGAT
This sequence comes from Quercus wislizeni, assembly GCA_023055345.1. Taxonomy (NCBI): domain Eukaryota; kingdom Viridiplantae; phylum Streptophyta; class Magnoliopsida; order Fagales; family Fagaceae; genus Quercus; species Quercus wislizeni. The sequence goes on along the minus strand of JALGQJ010000005.1, from coordinate 3,013,986 downwards.
TATATGATTGTGTGTTAACCTAGATCTGAAATTTGGACTAAGTAATCACTTGGCTAATTAACTAGGTTAATCCAATTGTGTATTAAGGGGTCTAAAAACATACAATCTCCAACATAGTATTAAAGATCTTGAGGTGTATATAATGAAGCTGTAGGAGAAACCTTCATCAATCAAGTTGTTATTGTAGCATTAGACATAGATTGGGTCTTTGTGCATTGTAAAGATTCAAAAAGTAGAAGAGTTAAACTAGTTTGGAGCTATGTGTGGTCACGTGAATAAGTCCTACTATAGGTAGCATTTCTAGGATTGGGTTATATCCTTATTGTTGTACTTCCATTCTACTATTTTGAATTCTTCCATTCAGTGGTGATCAATAAACCCCCGAAGGGTTTTTAAGATCACTATCTCCTTTCGTAACCACCCTATCAACTTTATTTTCTACTACATTATTTAATCATGATATGATTGTGCCCACTATTCACTAAATTAAAATCCATTGCATAATTGACTTTATTAACCAAGTTGGCTAATTTGGATTAGAAGAAATCAATCAAAGTCTAAATTTTCTAAATTCAAATTATAATTTGTGAGAAATTGTTATATATATTATCTCCTCTTTAGGGAATTAGATCACCTCACCAAATCAATTAAATTTTTGTTGACCTCTTGCCATGGTTCATATTCACAAGAATTTATTTTAAGATTAAAATAACATATTTACAAGTTTAAAGTTAATTCTCACAACCTCAATTTTGAGATCAGTCCACTAAAATTGTTTATGTAGTTTATTTATTTAATGTTCATACTTATCCATCATACATATAGCATTAATTTTATTGCATTTCATATTACCAATGGCTTTAGTAAGACTTAGCATTTATATTATTAATCTCGATAGAACCAAAATTTGTCACAAGTTCAATATCTTGGACCAAAGAAGAAAGAATGTGATGATGAAGAAAATTGTCAATTGTGCTCTCGTCCATATGGATGTGACAAGCAATTACACTATTCAATCTGTAAAGAAAGACCACAAATGGATAAAAAGAAAGAACACCGGTGTGGTGTTGGCCAAGGTTCTTCTGATGATTAAGTTAGCCAGATTGGAGTGAAAAGATTCACTTACTAAAATCAATCAGAGAGTAAAATGGCTAATAGTTGTAAGTATAAAATTGGGTACCTTTTCTCTTCCTGTTGTGTGGGTTTCATAGTCGTATTTGTTCTTGCAATGTATATTCACATTTATGGGTCGAGAGACATTGGTGGTAAGTATCAAGCTTTTATTGCCTCCAACAATCATTTGTTCATTGGAGTTCATACTTTACTCTTCAATTGTTACCAGCATTTAATGCCATTTATGAGTTCGTCCACCTATATGATCGACGGCCATTACAAATTTACACTCATCAGAATGCAATTATGCAAAACAACTCCAAAAATAACAAAAAAGATGTATATCATTGCAAAGACAAATAGAAGGCCCTCACTAATATTGAAAGGTTTTCAAGAGCCAAATCTTGAGTTAATTTCTTGTGTGTTCAATGTAAATCTTAAACATATATGTAGACACTAAAATTTACAACTCAATCAAATAAGGTTTTGGATACGGGTTTGCCAAAACTGAACATGAATTTACCCTAACAAAGTGGATTGATGAGTTCATGTCTTGGCCATCCTGTAAGCAATCTATAAGGTTGAAATTATTCAATCATGTATTGACTTTATTCCGTACCAAATTTTCGTGCCAAATTTGCTTGTATTTTAGCAATTACATACTCTGTATTTAGGTGGAAATTATGTAAGGGTCATGTGTGAGAGAGTGTGAAGAAAACTCAAGTTATGTGCATTCAAAGGAGTCTCGCGACTGGATCTCGCGACTGACTTGCTACTGGCAAGTCGCCAAAGTGCCACACATGTGAAGCATGCAGGAAGCTGAAGGGTCACGACAACTAGAACACTACAGGACAAAAAGTACGGTCCGGCCAAGCAGTTAGCTCGCGACTCATCCCACTCGCAAGACTAAGTTGCCAGAATTCCCTGTTATGTAGAAAAATGACTTTTCACATTCCTCACGTACTCTAATATAAATACCCTTATACCCACGAAATGTAGAGAGCTTCCAGAGAGAATTTTGAGAGAGAAAACCAAGATTGACTCATCTACAATCTTAGACATTTGATTTTCCAAATTCCTCTACTCTCACCCTCTCCATTGACATATCCTTGAGAGGTACATTTTCCAAATCCTTATCTCACCATACCCATATAAGTGAGGAAGTATTTTGGTGCTTGGGAAACAGTTCGGAGATGACCAATTTACTTGGTTGATGCAATGAGCTTATTGCGGGATCTGGGAAGCTAAAGAAGACATGGTTAGGCTTAACCCTGTTGGTGCAAGAATCTTGGAGGGCTTAGGTGCATTGGGTAGATTAGGCGGCGCAAAGGTTTTTCACCGAGTTCTTCGGTTTCTTCTTCAATAACACATGCCGGTGTTATCCTTGTGTTTGCATCTCTCTTCCATTACTCTTTAACCATTAATTGTTGCTATGTTTGTGATTAATTATGTGTTAAAGTAGTTTGCCTAATTGAGAATTGCTTATATTCATTTTCCACACATATATTGTTTGAATATAAGCTTGTGTTGGTTATTTTGTAATTGGGGGTCTAAATATTCATTTGTGTTCTACACACTAATTGAACATTCACAATCCTAGTAAAAATATTCCATCAATTGAAACGAGACTCACATTCAATGGGGGAGAATAGAAGAAAAAGAAAATTAGATTTCCAGCTTTTAAGGCTTTTACTAACAACTAGGGATACTGATGCATCAATAAGTACATGTATAATATGCCTTGGAACTAGGAAAGGAAACCAATCTTGGTGTCCTTGCATATTCTTGAACTTGTGTCATAACCTTATCAAGATTCTCACGATAAAATTCTAAGAATAAATTCCCACTAAGGTTCCCAAGAATTCTTTCACATTGCACTATAATTTTAGATTCTATTCTCACAACCACCTAACAAAATTTTGAGTAAGAAGTATATGAGGAAGGCTAGAAGCTTTTGTGAAATTCTTCAAGTTTGCCTATAAATACCTCAACTACATTGCACAATACAAATATCAAATAGTCATTGCTGCTTATCTAAGGGTCATGCATGAAGAGACAGCGAGTGAATTTGAGCCAAGGATGACTTGCTGATACACGAAGAAAACAATTTGCCTTCTCTTTGCTTCAAAGCAAGTTATCCTAGGCTCTACTTCACTCTCATTTGTCTCAAGCAACACTCTCAATCATATTATTTGCGGAGAACAATTAAAAGGCATTGCCAAAAGTGCATTATCATTAAACTTTATCCTACATTAAAATACTTCACACATACAGTTTATATGTTTATGCAAATGTCAAGTCTAGAATGAAACCTATTCATCTTGTGGAACACCACTACAAATTTTAACTTAAAACTTTGGTCCTTCTACATTAGAAGAGTTGCAAAAATAGGGATGATGGTAACAATATTTCGGTTGCCCTTGCGTGATTACAATAAAAAATCCAAATCCCATAATTATGATCATAAGAAACTTCACCACAAATTGCTTTAGGCTTACCATTTACACCTAGTCTTGAACATCTTTAACTAGTATTTGGAGAGCTTTTGTTTGATAACCGTGGGATTGGCCGTAATCTATATATACTTACAAAGACATTTATTGGATAGCCTATATAAATAGGTGAAAAATAAAATAAAAAATAAATAAAAATAAATAAATAAAAAACTCTTGATATGGAAGCTTTTGGGCACACCAAAAAAATTTACAAATATAATATATGCCGAAATCCTTATCAACATATATTCCTTATAAGAATACTGAAAATGTTATCAATCCAATATTGGTTACGTATATAACAATAAATTATTGAAATTTAGTACATTAGCTTTAAAAGTAATAACTTAATTCATTATTACATATTTAAAGTCTTTATAACGATGTTAGTGCATTGTTGTTTTTTGTTTTTGGTTGAGGTTAAACGAAAGATTTGTGCATTGTTGTTATTTCCTTGTAATTGTACAATATTTAGTGAATACATTATTTTATTAAATTGACAAATTCTTCATTGGTAAGAATAAGATCTCATTATTTGAAGTAAAGGATTGGTTAATTGGAAAACAAGAGTTACAAGACACGAAATTGACAATTGGACCGAAGTCTTGGATAATAAAATGTGGCTAGATGAAACATAGATTACTATATATTGTACACTTAATCCTCTAATAAAGTGAGAAACCAGAACGCCAGTTGCACTAATTAAATCAACAAAAATGTTTTATTAAACCATGCCAGAGTAACATAATATCATAAGCATAGTTATTAAACCTGGATTGGATGTTGACCTGGTCTATGAGTCGAGTTACTGGTTTAACCAGTGGATCAATGGTTGAATCGCAGGATCAAATAAAAAAAAAATTAAATCATAACATGAATATGTAAAAGAAAAAATAGCATATGCCTAAATTAAACTCATCTTTATAATTCAAAATCAAGGTTTTACAAGCTATTTTATTAAATAAAGGTTTTACAAGCAATAGCATTAGAAATTCTATAAAATTCACAAACAAAAAAATGAATGTTAGAAGATTGCAATAAAATTTTTGCAAAATAAAATCTTGTTACATGTCTTAAAATTTGGTATATATTTTTTTAACAAAAAGCCAAATCTCAAATTACGTAAACAAAAGAAGAGAAAAAAATGAGGTTAAAAGCTTAAACTTAAAACAATAAACAAATAAAGCACAAAAAATGTAAACAAAATAAGAGAAAAGAATGTTTAAATAATAAACTATATAATATATACTGATATACTTATATCTATGTGCTATTTGGGTACGTGAAACTAAAAAGTGATATGTTTAGAGGATAAAATTGATGCATAGTCGCAAGTTTGGGGAATAAAAACAATGAAAGTGATAAAGTGATGGGGAGTGTAGTGTGAATCAATGGAAAAGTGAGAGAACAATGCATTTTTTTTAAATTTCTTTAGGTTTTCTTTTATTTAAATTACCATATTATTACATATTAAACAATAAATAAGTCAATGTGATCCTATTAATGTAATTTTATACAATTCAAAAACCCAGTTGGGTTTTTAAAACCTAGCCAAGTCTCACGATTTACTTAAAACCTACTGAGTTTCACCGGTTTTAACTAAGTTTTGTGCACATCCAATCTCATCGATGACCCGGACTGGTCTATGTACCAAGTCACCAAATTATTGGTCTGATCAGCTGAGCCAGGTCGAGTTTAATAACACTGAGCATAAGTTACATCACAATATTCTAAATAAAGAAGTTGAGAGTTGAATTTGAGAACATTAAATATGTAATGAACATGGGAATTTTTTTCTCATAGTCAATTATTTAGGGACCATCTTATCAAAAGGCACATAGAATCTAGAAATTATCTAGTGAGTGCAACAGGATTAGGTCAGAAAACCAACATATATATTACCCATAGAGACCTGTTAACTTGTATCAAAATCTTATCATGACTTTCATACTAAGAACAAATTCCAGTTGACGCATCATATCCCAACATTCCAATCACACAGTCACCTTCCAGATTCTATTCCCACAACAACCAATCAATAATACATTGTGTAATTCCAAGGATATATCTCTTCCTATATATATTTCAATCACGCTGCAAAATATAGACTAACAAAGATATGAAAGTTGTAAATAGAAGATTAGTGCAATTTGTCTATGTGTCTTGCATGAAGAGATAGAGAGTGGAGTAGAGCCAAGAATGACTTGCCGACATTTGCTGTGAAAGTAATATGCTTTGGCTCGGCCATCGGCTACGTCATTCTTAGCTCCCCTTCGCTCTCTGTATCTCTCATGCGAGGCCTTCGATAATCATGACTTTGCACTAGATAATCTCTCTCTCTCTCTCTCTCTCTCTCTCTCTCTCTCTCAAAAAAGACGAGCTCTGTGATTGTATTAGTATACCACGTTTTATTTCAACTTGTTAGCTGTATGGTGTTGTGCTAGTTCTTCGTAGTTGTCATTGTGTGCAAAGATATTTACTAGACCTCAAACGTTGTTTAATTTTCTCCACAAAGCATGGGCACGGTATTTGGGCTAACGTGCCCGCGTCCGACAAGTACGGGACACCAACAACGCATTGGACATGGCTGCACGCATGTCCTAACCTTTTTTTTTTTTTTTTTTTTTTTTTTTGTGAAAAATGAAGAACATGGTGGGGACACAGTTGGGACACGACCTATGCCCAAAAAGAAAGCTGAAATGCATTGTACCTCTCATGACGATCTCCTCTCACACTAATCTTCTTCTTCTTCTCCAGTTCCTAGATCTATTTCTCTTTTATGGTTTTTCCCCCTTTACCCTTTTTCATTGATTTGTCTGTGTGTGCCTTTTATTGTTTTGTCTACCTCACAATCACACATGAAGATCTCATTTATCTCTAACCTCCACGTGAACAAAAGATGTGAGATTGGTGCTTCTTTTCAAATTTTTTTCTTTTATGATTTGAAGTCCACCACCTATCCAGCCAGCCAGTTAACGTTTTACAATTCCTTTTTCATTATCTAGGTAAATAGTAGTCACACACATTTTAGTGGCTAGGGTTTAATATGCTTCTGAAAGAATTTGTAAGAATTATTTAAAAAATTTAATAATATTTTTGTTATTAAAAAAATTATAAGCTTTGAAAATAAAAGTTATATATATAATTAATTAATTAATATAAGTATATCTACCATACATGTGTCCTAATTTTTCAAAAATTGTCGTGTCACTATATCGTACTCATGGTTTTAAAAACTAAACAGGTCAATTAACTATTTTTCACTAGGATCCCGGTCTTTACTGGTTTTTGACTGGTTTTGAGTAGTTTTGCTGAACTAGATTAGTACCTAGCCGAACAGGTGAATCTGGTTGGGTTTTTAAAACCATATATGGTTGTACCCACACTTGTTCCAGTATTTGTGTTTATGCTTCCTAGAAAGTTATGAATCATGCCACCATGTTTCAAGCAATTATTGCTCATTATAGTTTTTATTACATAAACAGTTTTCCTTGATTAAGAACTATGGAAGCATTTGAGAGAGAGAGAGAGAGAGAGAGAGAGAGATTTCTCCTCCATCCAAGAGGGAGGTTGCACCCCCTGTATGTAACCCAACCCCATGTTATATGTGTGACCCTTGCATGGGGAGAAAATTTAATCAAATTTGTTGAGTAGATGAAATATCTGGGAATGGACTGTGCCACCATTTTTTTCTTGAATAACTCACAAAATTTAATGTAAAACTAAACCATGAGTTTAACAACAATTATTTCTTGAGTGTTCTTCTCATTGAGGAATTGGATATGGACAATATGCCATAAATTAAACATGACTGCGGAGTTTTCTTATTTATTTATTTATTTATTTTACATTACAAGAAAGGGGAGTCTGAGAATTCAAAGCCATGTTCAACCCATGGAAAGAGATGGACATTATCAATGATCCAAGAGGCTCTTTGCAAAACATAATCCTAGTTACTAGAAAAAAAGGGGAGAGAGAGAGAGAGAGAGAGAGAGAGAACAAAAGACAATGTAGCAGACCAATCAAAACATTGAAACTCGAATGGACTCCACTTATTATCAATACATTAAAATACTATACTTAAAACATTTTATATGTTTTTGCCAGTTTCAAGTCTATAATGAAACCTAGCTATTTGTGTTGTATGGAGGACTACAATGAATTAACTCAAGAATGTAGTATTTCTACAATAGAAGGATCACGGTAGCAACATATTGGTTGCCCTTGTGTGCTTCCAATGACAACCACAAATGCCATAATTAAGATCATGAGAAATATCGCCACAAATTTTTTTAAGCCTTCCATTTACACTTAGTCTTTAACTTCTCTTCAACTAGTATTTGGACAGCTTTTGTTAGACAATCGTGGAATTGGCCCTAAGCTATATTTAGACAGTACTTGCAAACACTTATAATGTGAGCAAATCTAAATAAGTGAAAATAAATCTTGAAAGGTAAATTTTTTTATCACACCCAATAAATTTAGAAATATATATGTTGAAAACCTTATCAACATCTATTCATTAAAAAGGTACTAAAATGTTGTCAATCCAGTATATTGGTTATATAACAACATATATATTATAGAAATTTAGTACAAACTGTACAATAACTTTAGCGCAATAATTAATTTATTAGTAGATATTTAAGTTCATTCTAAATATTTTAGTACATTTTTTAAAATATTTTATTTTGTTTAAGAATCTAGTATAATGTTTGGCGTACACATTGTATTAATGAATTGACAAATGCTTCGTTGGTAATGTCTCATTCTTCAAAGAAAAGGATATTGGTTAATTAAAAATCAAGACAGAAAATTAACAGATTCTCATTTTTTTTTTTTAAGACAGAAAATTAACAAATGGACAGAAGTCTTGGCTTATAAAGTGTGGTTAGATGAAATATAAATTACTAAATATTATAAAATTAATCTATGAGGTTTCCCTTGTGTTTTGGATTTTGTCATTGATTGCCAAAAGAGGAAATTTTTAGCTTTACATCCCATGACCATGGCCTAGGAATTTGTTCCATAGGTTTCTAGAAAGTACCAAAGGTCATCTTAGGTCACCATAATGATTGATAAAACATAGCAAGAATAAGAGACATTGTTGTGACTCTATGCACCAAGGGTTTTGTTTTGAGCATAGTCTCCAACTAACTAATGAGTTTAAGGGATGCCTCTCTCTCTCTCTCTCTCTCACTCTCTCTCTCTCTCTCTCTCTATATATATATATATATAAAATCAGAAATTAGTGAAATTAAGAGCCCCCTTATTTCTTAAAGAGAAATGCTAATAAATGCCCTTTGGGCAATGGTTAGTAATCCATTTAAAAAAAGTTTTTATAGGAAAGGAAAAAAAGAAAAAAAAAAAAAGCAATTAACGTTTTAATAGCTTTTTCCATTTCCCATAAAAGTGGTGTCAAACTTTTCTTAAAATGGATTGTTAACTATTACCCTAAGGGCACTTGTTAGCATGACTCTTTCTTAAAATCCCTATTTGCTTTTCTTTTTCCTTTCATCCAAGTAGAACATGTTCATAACTAAAACATGTAGAAATGCATCAAGAAAAGATTTAGAAAGGAAAGTGTATTTCATATCAAGAAAATGCATCTAGAAATGAATAGTTTTTATATTTAATTCACTTAAGTATTGTATAGTTTATTAACAATCAATTTAGTTAATTTTATATATTATTTTCATTTAAAAATATATTAATATCACAGTTTGATATGACCAATTCATTTGAGTGATGCTAGAGATAATATAAATTTTACTATATGTGCCTTACAAACTTACTGTCACTAATCAGAAAAAATTGATTCAAACATTCATATATTGTTTAAATGGAACCAATTTTATTCTTGTTATATTAGTATGTAAGTTTATTTGTAGTAAATATTTATGGAATTTTAGCATTATTCATTCTCTTAATGATTTTTGATTGTCTTACTACTAATCCATAAATTTAGTTTGGAGAAACGCTAAAACTACTATAAATTTTACTACAAAAATCATACAGAGTGATGTGAAAAAGAATGTGATTAGTGGCACTTCAACAACTATAAGATATTAAATGAGTATTTAAATTACTTGGTGTGATTGGTTACACAAAAATTTATGAGACATAATAAAATTTGTAATGTTTTCCAACATTAATCATTTTTTTGCACCTTCTTAAAGTAGGGTAAAAAAATTTTACAACTCACATTTTTTTTAATAAAAAAATTAATTAATTAATCCCGTTTATGGGGGCCTTTCCTTTTAGGGAGCCCTAGGCCTTGAGGCTATAATGAAACCTATTCATGTTGTGGAGGACCGCCATGAATTTTAACTTACGATTTTGGTGCTACAGCAAGATAAGGGTTGTAACAATAAGGATCACGGGTGTGTTTTTTTTTTGGACCTAAAAAACTCTCTCTCTAAAACTCTCTCATGGAGTGTGAGTTTTCTGCGAGAGAACGGTCTTCAGAGGAGGCAGACGAGCTTCAACGTAGCACAAAAAGGGTTAAGGATGCATCGATGGGCTCTGTTTTTGGGGCTACTATCTCCTACAAGGATAAACTTGTTGGGGAGATGCCTGGAGCCTTTGCTCAGGCTTTTAATCTCAACTCTGATGAGGATATCTCCGACGAGCCTAGTTTGGAGGTTGAGGGCCTTCATGAGGGGCTTTTAGCAGTGAAACTATCTCCCGATATGAGGAAGAAGATCAGGGCTAAGTGGGCTTTTGCCATTATCGTGAAAGTCGTTGGTCGTACGGTTGGATTTCACTTCCTTCGTAATAGAGTTATGAGTCTCTGGAAGCCGGCGGGTAGGCTGGATTGTGTTGATCTGGGAAAGGATTTTTTCCTCATGAGGTTTGGTTTGGTGGAAGATTACATCAATGTGCTCAATGGTGGACCCTGGTTTATCGGCGATCACTTCCTCTCTATTCGTAGATGGGAACCCAATTTTAAACCAACAAAGGCGTCGTGTAGTCTTGTGGCGGTTTGGATTAGATTACCAGAACTTCCATTTGAGTATTATGAGCTTGCTGTTCTTAAGGAGATTGGAAATGCCATTGGCCCGGTTTTAAGGATCGATTCAAACACTGCGTCCGAAGCGCGAGGTCGGTACGCCAGAATTTGTGTCCAGGTTGATCTGTGCCAGCCTTTGATTAACCAAATTCTTTTGGAAGGTTTGGTTCAGGAAATCCAGTACGAAGGGGTGCGTTCTCTGTGCTTTTCTTGTGGACGTGTTGGTCATCGCAAGGATGGGTGCCCCCACACGATTAAAGCCCCGTCTATGGATGGTCAAGTGGAGGTGGAGGTTGGTCCTGTGGCGGCGGCGTCTTTGAACAGGGAGAATGGTTGCTCTGTTAAGGATGACCAGACTTCGCATGAGGCGGGAACAGCTTTGGAAGAGGGTAAGAGTGTTTTTGGGCCTTGGATGCTTGTTAGAAAACGTAACCCCAAGGCTGGCAACGCTCGAATTTCTGCCCAGGGCCCAAGCCCACTTGTGAGGCCTGTTTCGACGTCAGGGGCCTACGCCCAATCCTTTCAGTCTGCGCCCGATAGGCCTGCACAGGGGATGGCCCTTGGTAACGCGGGTAGCTCGAGGAACATGGGTAAGGGTGTTAAGGCCTCTGTGGGCAGTAGTCAGGGTGCTGTCCCATCCACCCTTAGGCCTGTGGAGTCCCCCCAGCACCTTACCCAGCCAGACAGTGCAGTCCATCAATCCCACCTTCCGTCTTTTGAGTTTGGCAGTGGAAAATTTTTCTCAACTTGTTCAGTGGATGGGAAAGCGCCTAACGTGGGGAAGGGAGCTAAAGCAAAATCCAGAACCGATGGCTTAATTGATGCTGACCGTAGGGGCAGCAACCATGGTAGCAGAGCTAGAGCGCCGATGGGGGTTGTTCCGGCAAGGGAAACTGCTGATCTTGGCGCCATCATTGCGGGCACAATTAAAAGCCAGTCCGAATTGGATTTGGGGTTGGTTCAGCAAAGAAGAGGTGGAGGCTTGGACGACCATCATTCCGGTGACACCAGTCAGCAACCGAGAGGCCAGGATTTTCAAGTGGCGAGCTCTATCGCTGCGATCTCTGGAGCGAAGCTTGAACGAATCAAGTCAGGTGGAAGACATCATGGCCGAGAGAGTTTGGATTGTAATGACAGGGGCAGTGCGGTGTTGGGGAAACGTGAATTCCATGGCAGTGGTCCGAGTCGCTCCTCCGTTTTTCAGCTTCCTGGTCAGCTCAAGGGTGCAACAAATGGGGATTCTAGAACCTTTGTTGAACTTAGTGGAAGGGGTGGAATTACCCAGGAAACATGTGAGGGAGATGGGATGGAGGTGTCTGCTCAGGTCGGAGATCCTGTTTCTGCATGAGGCAGAGTCGGTGCCCCTTTCAATTTTCCTAATGAATATAGTATTTTGGAACTGTAAGGGAGCGTTGAATCCCCGTTTTCATAGTGTGCTGTCGGATTTGCTGAGCAGGCACTCTCCTGCAATCGTGGTTGTTACGGAAACAAGAGTGGGTGGAGAGAGGGCAAAAGCCATTACGGATAGGCTTCCTTTTGACGGAGCAATACATGCCGATACCATTGGCCTTTCTGGTGGCATCTGGGTGCTGTGGAATTCAGCTGTTGTGGAGGTTACGCAGCTCGCCAAGACTGAACAGGAGATACACGTCACAGTCAAGGTACTTGATTCAAATCACACCTGGATTTTATCTTCCATTTATGCATGCCCTAGATTAGCGGAACGTAGACTGTTGTGGAATAATTTGTCATCCATTGCTAATTTGCACCATCTTCCCTGGCTCATGGTGGGAGATTTTAATGAACTTCTTTCTTGTAATGATAAACAAGGGGGAAACCCTCTGAATCCTAGGAGAGTTCAGCTTTTTAAAGATTGCTTAGATGCTTGTGGGATGGTGGATTTGGGTTTTCATGGGCCTAAGTTCACTTGGGTTAACAAAAGAGAGATGGGCCATTACATTCAAGAGAGGCTAGATAGGGCTTTTGCGAACTGTGATTGGAGGGGTCTGTACCCTGAAGCTTCGGTCCATCACCTGGCCCGTACCCATTCTGACCATTGTCCTGTTCTGCTGCGTTTGGATGCCCCCTATGGTGTTAGATTACCCAGACCTTTCCGCTTCCAGCCCATGTGGTTATCTCACCCGGCGTTCCCTGTTTTTGTCTCTGATACTTGGGCTGAGGATTTGAGCCTTAAGCCCAACGTAGAGAAGTTCACTAGGGATGTCGTTTCCTGGAATAAAGATGTGTTTGGAAATATCTTTCACAAAAAGAATAGGGTTGAAGCTAGGCTGCGTGGGGTTCAGGCCGGTTTTGCTCGTAGACCTAGTGAAACTTTGTTCAGACTTGAGCTTCAGCTTCAAAGAGAGTTTTCGGACATTCTTCAGCAAGAGGAAGAGTTTTGGTCAGTTAAATCTAGATACAATTGGCTCATTCAAGGCGATAAAAACACCAAGTTCTTTCACATTTCTACTTTGATCAGACGTAAGAGAAATAGGATTTGCTCCCTTCAGGATAACCAGGGAAATTGGGTTCATGATGCACAGGAGGTTGCTGAGCTTGTTAGGTCGGGGTTTGTGAGCTTATTTTCCTCTGAGAGTGCCTATGTCCCTTGGAAGCCTTGGGTTATCCCCCGTTGGTCCAAGAGTCTTAGCCTGGAAGAGGCAACTGTGCTTGCAATTGCGCCTACTGGTAGGGAAGTTAAGGATGGTTTATGGAGTTTAAAACCCCTCAAAGCCCCTGGGCCTGACGGGCTGCATGCTGGCTTCTTCCAAGCCTATTGGAATATCGTGGGGGATAATGTTATTAAGGAGGTCCAAGAGATCTTTGCTACTTCGATCATGCCAGATTATCTTAATGCAACTTTGATTTCCTTAATTCCCAAGCGCCCCGGGGCAGATTGCTTGGCGGCTTTTAGACCTATTAGCCTATGCAACACTGTGTATAAAATTGTGACGAAGATCATAGTGAATAGGATGCGAAGTTTACTTCCAAAGCTCATTTCTCCTCTCCAAACGGCTTTTGTGCCGGGCAGATTAGGATTGGACAACATGATTATTGCCCAAGAAATCATCCATACTATCAGTAGGAAGAGAGGGCAAGTGGGGTACATGGCAATCAAAATTGATCTTGAGAAAGCCTATGATAGACTAGAATGGCATTTTGTTAGGGACATGCTTCTTCTTTACAAGTTTCCTGACTCCCTCACTAAGTTGATTCTTAGCTGTCTCTCTACTTCCTCCATTTCTGTGTTGCTCAATGGTGGGAAGTTGGGTTCTTTTCTGCCCTCTCGGGGTATCAGACAGGGCGACCCTCTGTCCCTGTATCTTTTTATCATTTGCATGGAGATGTTGGGGTTCTTGATTGAGTTGAAGTGTGATGAGCATCTCTGGGATCCTGTCAAAGCTTCTAGGAATGGTCCGGATTTCTCTCACCTTTTCTTTGCCGATGATTTGGTTCTTTTTGCCAAGGCAGATTGGAAAAATTGTTGCAATATTCGGGAAACACTTGACACCTTTTGTGAGTTATCTGGGCAGAAGGTCAGCTTGGCCAAATCTAAAGTGTATTTTTCTCCTAATATTAGATCAGAGGAGCGGGATGAGCTATGTGGGGTGCTGGGTATGAGTTCTACTCCTAATCTCGGCAAGTATTTGGGGTTTCCTCTTAAGCACCCTGGGTCTTCGTCTCATGATTTTGATTTTGTGTTGGAAAGGGTTCAAACCAAGCTTCAAGGTTGGAAAGCTAATCTCCTTTCTATGGCGGGACGGGTCATTCTCACCCAGTCTGTAACTTCTGCGGTCCCCTCTTACTTGATGCAAGGCCGTTTTCTGCCTTCAAGAGTTCTTAATGGCCTTGACAGGCTAAATCGAAATTTTATCTGGGGTTCAACTGAGGAGAAGAAAAAAATGCATTTGATCGGTTGGGAAAAAATTACTAAACCCAAAAATCGCGGAGGTTTGGGTGTTCACAGTGCTAAGGGAAAGAATCTCACTTTGGCTGCAAAGCTGTGTTGGAGGATGGAGAATTCTGATAATGCCGGTTGGGCTGAAGTCCTAAAGAAGAAGTATAGATGCAGGACTCACCACAGTAAAGGGAGTTTTTCGTGTGTTTGGTCAGCCATAACTAAAGGTCGGTCTATATTCGATAAGGGATCTAAATGGATCATTGGGAATAATAGTTCGCTGAGTTTTTGGCACGACAAATGGCTCAATGAAGGAACACTCCGTTCTCTTATTGAGGGCCCTTTGAGTCGAGAGGAAGAAGAGTTTAAAGTGACCGATGTGATGATAAATGGCACTTGGTCTATCAATAACATTTCCTTTATGTTGCCTGATGTTGTACTAAAGGCAATAAGGGCCACTCCTATCCGTAGATCTGCCTGGAGAGCTGATCAACGCTGCTGGGTTTCGAGTGCAAATGGGGCATTTGAAACTAAGAGTGCTTATCTCCTAGCCATTAATGAGGATTCAAGCATTCAGGATTTCAATGGTAAGTGGATTTGGAAGCTTTGTACTCTGCCCAAAATCAAGTTTTTCCTATGGAAGTGTTACCACCATAGTCTTCCTGTTAATGCAGTCCTTTCTCATAGAGGGATCGAAGGCCTAGGGGGTTGTAGTAGCTGCTTGGACCCGAATGAATCCATTGCCCATGTTTTGAGAGATTGCTTTGTGGCTCAAGTTTTTTGGAGACAAGCAAAATGCCCCCCTTCCTTATGGCAGTCTTTCTCAGGTGATTATCTTGAGTGGCTGCATGTAAACTCTAATAGCTCCTTCTTGGCTTGTGGACAGGACTACCCGTGGTGTTTGTTTTTCCTTTTGGGCATTTGGCATCTCTGGTTGCAGAGGAATAGAAAGATTTTTAGGCCTCATCTCTTGAGTTCAAGTTCTGTGCAGCAAGTGGAGATGCAGACCAGAGAGTTTCTTTACTGCATTGCGGATCCGAGGAAGGGAATTTTAAAAATCTCAAGATTGGTTAAGTGGCTGAAACCTCCTGCTGGTTGGTGGAAGCTTAACACTGATGGGTCTTTTTTGGGAGCCTCGGGGTCTGCTGGTGGAGGTGGGCTGATTCGTGACTTTAGGGGGCAGTGTATTGGTGGGTTTGTGAAAAACTTTGCAGCTTCCTCAAGCCTGGCAGCAGAGTTATGGGCGTTGAGGGAAGGTTTGTTGCTTTGTATTGACTTGCAAGCCCAAGCCGTGGTTGTTGAGCTTGATGCCTTTGCTGCTGTTTTGTTGGTTTCTAGTTTCGCCTGCACTAATGGTGATTTTGCTATCCTGGTGGATGATTGCAGGGACTTGATGCAGCAACTGACTCAGGTCCGGATCTTGCACTGCTACAGGGAGGCAAATGCTTGTGCTGATGCACTTGCGCGGTTGGGTTCTGCTAGTCTAGATGTGGAGCTTATTTTTGTAACCCCCCCTCCCTTTCTTTTTCCTTTTTTAGACTCTGATATGTCGGGAACTTATCACCCCAGACTTTGCTCAGCTTTGGCTGATCCTTCTCTTTAGTTTAATATGATTCCAGTTTACCAAAAAAAAAAAAAAACAATAAGGATCACGGTAGAAACATATTATTAGTTGCCCTTTTGTGCTTCCAATAGAAGCTAAAATTACCATAAATACGATCATAAGAAATTTCCCACAAATTTCTTTGGGCCTGCCATTTGCGCTTAGTCTTGAACTTCCACTAGTATTTGGAGAGCTTTTTTTTTTTTTTTTTTTTTTTTTTTTTTTTTGGAAGAAACAACTTAGAGACACATTTATTTACGTCTAGAATTCGTGAAGTCTTTTGTTCAAGTGACAGTAATTTATAGAACAATGACTCACAATGGTCTAAGTTCAATATATCAATCAGAATTCTAAATTTTTATGATCAAGACAAATCATCATAATTGATACATTATAGTCTAACTAGTATGTAACTCGTGTTTACATACGGGAATGATGAATTGTATGGTGCTATTGATATTAGCTTGGGTTATAAAACATATAGGATATTAGTTTGACCAGAACATTTGGAGGTGCTAAAATAGTTTTTTCTTGCATTTTTCGTGATATTGGTTATGCCAAATTTCTCATTACACTGCTATTATGTATATAATTTTGAAAATTAATATTGGATAGAACATATACAATATCAATTTACAATTATTGTCCGTGAAATTCCACTAAATACAACACAAAATAAAATAATAATAAAAATAAAAAATGGTCCAATAGTATCCCCTAAATTGAATTAGGATGAGTGCATGGGATCGTTCAGCTCAATTACAATTTGTTACGTTCAAGATCCTGTCATACAAAATATCTAAATAGAAACAGTATAAAAAAATATAGTCATTAGTTCAGAGAAAAAATAACCACAAAGTGACTCATAAATTTGAATTATTTTTAGTTACACAAAAAATGGATCATAAATATAAAATCATTCAAATTCTCTTTTTCTCTAATTTTTTATATAGAGTTAGATATATGATTAGGTTTTTTATGGTTTACTTATATTGAACTCCTCATTTTCTACACTAAATTAACTCACTTGGCACAAAAATTTAAAAACTTATATTAGATGAGACATGTGATGCAAAATTAAACTATAATTGAATCCCAATTTTTACATTGAATTAACTAACTTGGCACAAAAATTTAAAAACTTAGATTAGTGAGACATGTGACGCAAAATTAGACTCTAACTGAATTCCAATTTGAAATTTAATTGAATTTTCTCTCAGTTTTGACTATTAATATATATATATATATATATATATATATATATATATATAGATTATATGAACTACCTAATTGCATGACTAACTACAAACTAGCAGTTATGAGTTTATAAGGAACATGTGATTTAAATATGCAAATCTTATTTTCATACCTAAGTCACATACAATGTATCTCGTGGATTATACATAATGTCCAATATTCAAATAAAATAAACTATTTTATAAATTAAATAATGTTGTTAGGACATTTGTGAATCATGTTAGGAATATATGTCATCTAAAATTGGCTAATCCTTTGACAAAATGTATTTTACGTGTAATTTGGCAGATCTAAGATGTGTTAAATACTTCAAGGAACAAGAGTTCAAGTCCAAGTGGTAAAACCATGCAAATCTGTCCAAGAAACAAGTGAATAAGTGTTGCATTTTAAAACTCGACAGCTAGCTCGATAGATAGAATCTATCGAGGTTTAAAAGACAGTTTTTGCCCGATAGATAATCTATCTATCGAGATTTACAAAAATCAGTTTTTCAGATCTGATTTCACACCAACCCGTGTATACATGTTTAGGCTTTCTTTTCTCATATCCCTAAACATATACAATGATTATTTTAAGAGCCGTCATAGCTGATGCAAGTGAGTGTAGCTTGATGCATAGGTTTTTCACAAGCATATTGTGACCGAAGACATATGCCCTAATTCATCTTTTTCTTCAAGAAGCTACTGTGTTTGTACGCCATAAGGTTTTGTAACAAAGGAGTTTCATGATCTTCATCGTGTTAATGAATTAAAGAACTTTGCAACCAACATTCTTCTGAAATTGGTGGTTAGTCACATACTTAGATCCGTGAATCGATTGGCCGTTAGTCACGTACTAGGAGCCGTGCATTGAAAGAAGAGATTGTCACTACAGAACAAGTACTGGGATAAGGGTTCAACTGTAGATTGGTATAAGGTACTAGGATTCTTTTACTTGTAACTCCGCTTGTTGTGATAACAGTGGATTCTCGAGAGTGGTGGCCTTAAAATCACTCAGTGAGATTTTGTCTTGGAAGTTTTCCCCATTCATAAACAAATCACCGTGTCAACTTTATTTTCTGCTACATATTAACTTAGTTGGTGATTTGTTTGTACTATCACGCGTATTGCATGTTAATCAGATTAACTAATTAATTAGTTAATTCATCACAAGAGGTCAATACATTTTTGTTCTATCAAATATCATAAAAATGGATTCTAGGGCACAAATATAAACATTAGATTTTGAAACTCAACCACTAATTAACTTGAAACTTAGATACCATTGACAAAGGGCAAGAATTTTCTCCACTCCAAGTCTGTTGGGAAAATTTTTGACATAAATTAATTTTAGTTAATTACCAAATTGATTAATTAGTCAAATTATGCAATGGTCTAATTGAGTTTATAGTTGGCACAACCATATCACAAAAAAACGAAGTGCTTGCAGTGAAAAATAAATTTGACACAAACAATATGATTACGATGGGAAATCCTAACGAGAAAAACAAGAACTAGTGGGTTTGAAGGTCACCACCAACTTGAAGAATTGACTATAGTAGACAAGAATATAAACTTGATCACACAATCTTCACTACAACACCCTGGATCTTAAATAGAGACCAGAGATGCAGCTTGGTACAAAACTCTTGGAGCACAGTTTACACAGAGATCATAGTAGCTTCTGCAACTTGACAGAATTCTCTCTGTTACTAGGATGATTTTATGAGGCTTTTAATGCGTACTGGAACGCTAGTGCACTGATCCCTAAGTGATTTAGTTATTGCAAGCCGCATACTAAAATGCTAGTAAAAACGAATCTTGACCTCTTGCCTGGAGCTGAGGTTTAATAAACCTGGTAGATTGAGCTAAACTTAAGGCAGCTGTTCGAGTTAAACTTGAATTCTTGAGTTGATCTTGAGCTGACTTTTTGTGTTTTCCATATAGATTTTCAACACACACATATTGACACTAAAATTTACATTTCAATTACACAAATAAAGTTTTGGATACGGGTTTGCCAACACTCTAAATGAATTGACCCTAACAAAGTCAAATGACAAGTTGATGTAACCTTGAGATCAGCCAGCCAGTGAGCAATCCTAGTAACAATATTCCATCCATTGATATGAGACTTGCATTTAATGTGTGTGTGTTGGGGGGTGGTGGATGGTGGAGGAAGAGAATAGAAGAAAAAGAAAAGTAGATTCTATTTTTTTAAGGCTTTACAACGCCTGGGAACTAAGATAGGAAACCAATCTCAGTGTCCCTTGTAGATTCTTGAAGTTAAGTCATACCATATCATGATTCTCACAATTAAAATTCTAAGAATAAATTCCCATTTAAAGTAAATTTAGCATGCCAAGAATGCTATCACATTGCACTATAATTTGAGATTCTATTCTCACAACCACCAATCCAAATTTTGAATGAGAAGTCTATGTGGAAGGCTTGAAGCTTTTTTGAAATTATTTAAGTTTCCCTATAAATACCTCAACCGCATTGCATAATGCAAATATCAAATAGTCAATGCAGCTTATCTAAGTGCCATGCATGAAGATTGAAGAGACAGTGAGTGAATTTGAGCCAAGGATGACTTGCCCATATATGCAGCAAGCAATTTGCCTTCTCTTGGCTTATGGGCAAGTTGTCCTTGTCTCTACTTCACTCTCTTTTGTCTCAAGCAACACTCCCAATCGTGTGCCAATCCTACGTACACCATAGAACAGCGCGCTCACACACACAAAGTGGTTGTTATTTTAATGAAAATTATGCAGAGTCTTCTAGTCTTATTGCGCTAATAAAGTCTGGTTGTGATATATTCTACCTTGGCTGATGCTTACATACACATACTATTGTTTGGCTGTTATGATCAATGTGTTGCAAAGAAAGGTTCTAAAACACAATATATAATGAATTTATATGTCAATTTTTTTTTTTCTTTTTTGAGAAAAAATTTATGTGTCAATTAAGATAAAGGAAAAAAAGAAGAAGAGAGATAGCCAATGAAAATTACATAATAATAATAACAAGCTCAATTACAAACGAATTTTTATTTCAAAAATAAAATATAAGTAGAAACAATTAAAACAAATGTATTTTATCCAACAACGGGTTCTTAAGCCAATAAAATTTACTCATATTAATTAAGTTCCCAAGAGTTCCTGTACATATTTAATAGTAGTTTTTTTCAATTTAATGTTTGTCAGATAAATATATAACACAATTTAATGTCTGTGTATAAATAAACTTCCTGTGACGTTTCCTCTTAAGTTTTTAAATACTTTTTTTATTTTTTTCTAAGTACATATGTATGTGAAGTTCGTTCTTGGAAACTTAAACCTCGGTCCTCACTCTCCCATACTCTATAAGCACTTATACTTGTGGAATGATCATCGCACCAAGAGTGTGCGATGATAATCTCACATTTTTCTTAAGTCAACATTCTAGTATATATGTTCTAATTTGGTTCTTATAGTTACAAATAATATTTGTTAAAATAGAAGAAATAAACTACATCGTTTCAGCTAGTCCATAGACAAGAAGCTAAAATGCTGCCATTTATATTTGCAAACTAAAAGACCCACGCGTGTTTCCAGCTTTCTCGCCCAAACGATGACGTTTAGTCTAAGTGCCAAAGCAAACATACAAAACGGTGTCGTTCTTCGAAGAGCTGTTGCTTTCAGAGTTTGTTAACAGTCCAGAAGTTTGTTAGCGGAGAAATATGAAAAGTTGTTAGAGTTTAATCCAAATATTTTATTCTGTAAATATTGAGAGTTCATTGTATTCATCATTCAAGCAAGAAATACAGTTTTGATATAATTCTCTTTCTCTGATTTCTCTCTCAATTAAACTCTCTTTGTTTTCATAATTGTTCTTACAGTTAATCCTGTTTGTTGTTTACACATTCAATCTCAGTCCCATTACTGTTAGATTGTATAGCTACTAGAATTCTACAATGTTAGTTTGAAATTAGAAGTCGTCAAGAGTTTGTAGGTCAACTAGTTGGCATCTCTTGAGATATTCTCTAACATCCAATTATCTAAATTTAAATCCTCCATTCCCCTTTGTAACTATCTAATTATCAAAAAATAATTTGAAGACCATCTTTTTGTATGAAGCAATCCAACAACAAACAAATGCTAATTAAAATAGGGTTGATAATTAAATTTGATATTTTTTTTCTATAAATTCTCTTATTTGATTGTATTTATTAATACTTATTAATTAAATATATGTATCATATTCATATATAAATTTTGTGCGGAAAGTTTATGTGAATTGTACTGATTAGCAACTAAAGAAAGAAAACAAATTAAAGCCTAAGGTATAAAAAGCTCATGAAATTATATATTCATATATATAATGTCTGTGTATAAATAAACTTCCGGTGAGGTTTCCTCGTAAGTTTTTAAATCCCACATTTTTCTTAAGTCAACGTTCTAGTATATATGTTCTAATTTGGTTTTTATAGTTACAATTAATATTTGTTAAAATATTTATAGTTACAAATAATATTTATTAAAATAGCAGAAATAAACGACACCGTTTCAGCCAGTCCATAGACAAGAAGCTTAAAATGCTGCCATTTATATTTGCAAACTAAAAGACCCACGCGTGTTTCCAGCTTTCTCGCCCAAACGATGACGTTTAGTTAAATGCCAAAGCAAATGTAGCAAACGATGTCATTCTCAAAGAGCTGTAGGTTTCAGAGTTTGATACAGTCCAAAAGTTTGTTAGCGGAGAAGCAAGAAAAGTGGTTAGAGTTTAATCCGGATATTTTATTCTGTAAATAGTGAGATTAGAGGGTATATATTGAGAGTTCATTGTATCCATTATTCAAGCGAGAAATATAGTTTTGATATAATTCTCTCAAACCCTCTGTGTTTTCATAATTGTTTATCTTGTTCTTGCTTGATCCTGTTTGTTGTTTACACATTCAATCTCAGTTCCATTACTGTTGGATTGTATAGCTTCTAGAATTTTACATTAATGTTAACTATGTTAGTTTAAAGTAATTAGAAGTCATCAATAATTCGTAGCTATAGTTGGCATCTCTTGAGATATTCCATGATATCTAACTATCTAAATTCAAATCTTTCCTCTCCGTTGTAACTATATGATTATCAAAAATAATAATTAGAAGACACCATCTTTTTGGATGAAACAATCCAACAACAGACAAATGCTAATTAAAATAGTATTGATAATTAAATTTGGTACTTTTTTTTTTCCTATAAATTCTCTTATTTGACTTTGAATTTACAAATACTTATTAATTAAATATATGTATCATATATAAATTTTGTGCGGAAAGTTTATGTGAATTGTTCAAATTAGCAACTAAAGAAAGAAAATTAATTAATGGGGCTTAAGGTACGTACCAAGCTCATGAAATTAAAGTACACTAGATTTAGAGGAAAGTTCTAAAATCAAAATGGATTATAGGGCACAACTCTCAACATTAGCTACCGAAACTCACCAATTAATCTGAAAATTTGATACTCTAAGCAGCGGACATTAGTTTTCTACACTCTGAGTCTGCTAGGAAAAATTTAGATGCAAATTCATTTTAATCAATTATTCAAATTGATTAACTAGTCAAATTATGCAATGGTCTAATTGAGTTCATAGTTGGCATAACCATATCTCAAAAAAAAAAAAAAGTGCATGCAATGGAAAATAAATTTGACACAAACGATATGGTTATGAGGGGAAATCTAACGAGAAAAAGAAGAATGAGTGGTTTGAAGGGTCACCACCAACTTGAAGAATTTACTATAGTAGAATGGAAGTGATGTAGAACAAACTGCCATGACCTTCCTAGACCATCAAGGGCACTTGAAATCATGCAGGGCAAAACAGCACTAGTAGAAATCATTTGGGCGATGGAGTTAGAATTGTATCAAATTTGGCATGCTAAAAAAATGGTCTTTAAGCCCCGAAAATAGTGATTTTGCCATTTTTAGTCATTTTTGTTTCCTTAATAACCTTTAGCTCAAAGGTCAGAATAATGTCTCACTTGTTTTGAGATGACTCTTAAGATTAGTAGTTTATGATTTTGCATTTAACTCAATTTTAGCTTTTTTGGTAACATTTGGTATTTTGCCACCTAATCTTGTGATTAGTGCAAATTAGGGGTTCAAACGATTTCCTAATCATCGTAGGGTTTTATTTCTTTCATATCTATATGTTTTGTAGCCTCCAAAGGTAGATCAAATTATTATTAATAAAATTCAGAGTTTTTCTTAAGCTTTTCTCTAGTAGATTCCAGATCTATCACCTTGTGGATTCAAGGATCTCTCGTAGACTCGAGGTTTATTACTAGAAAACTAACAATTTAGTTTCAATTCCATCAAAGAGAGTATTGTGTATACTTTCTTCAGGCTTTCGCAACATCAGGAAGTTTACAATACAAAAATATAAACCTGTAGTACAACAAACTTGGCCTATGGTGATGAAATCTAGTGAGAAAAACATTTGACCGCCAAAAAGCAACATTCAATGAGGAAATAAAAAAGTCATCACCAAATATTAACAAAATGCTTAACAATGATGAGGAAATCATGTTTTTGTCGCTTAAGATATTACAAATGGCAACAAAAATTCTTTAAAAACTAGCACCAAAGAGATTTTTAGGCCAAATGTCTACGACAATGGAATATTTTGTTGCACAAAGTGGGATCTAGTGAGACAAAAATATTCATTGCCAAATATGCACAATAGGTGATTAAACACTAATTTCATCGCCCATTATAAAAAACAATTATTATCATTGGTGACCAAATTCTTTTTCTTCTCCTATAAATCCCAAAAATTAAGGCTTGTGCAATCTGTTTGAGTATATATAGTAAGTACTCTGTACTTAAATTTTTGTAAAATTATATAATGAAATTGATGATGCTTGATGTTGTGGTAGGTTGCTGAGTTGGAGCATAGAGCTATAAGGTAGTTTAAGTTGATATTAAGAGTGTTGATTATTTTGTATATATTTGTTTGATTATTAAAATATATATTTGTTCGATGATATATATGGTGGGTCATTGAGTTGGAGCATGGTGCTATAAGGTAGTTTAAGTTGATATTAGGAATGTTGATTATTTTGTGTATATTTGTTTGATTATCAAAGTATATATAAATTGGAGTATGGAAAGCATTAACCAATTTTTTAATTCGATCCCTTTTGAATTGAATGTAAAATATAATAAGTATAGTGATAGTGTGAAATAGTAACTTCTTAATATCTCCTTGATAAAAATAGAAAAGGAATATGTTTCATTCATGTGTACAAGTTTAGACCTGTTTTATAAAAACTCGTTGGAATAAATTACACTAATATCCGACAAGGCTCTTCTTAATTTTCTTGTTTGGACAATTCATAAATATTTAGAAATCTCGTTGCATTAATGTATATGTCTATGTTGTGGTTAACTGCTTATCGCTTAAATTGTTACCTCTCACGGATTTCATGTAGCAAATCCTCTTATTCTCCGGGTACATACTAGGAGGGGTATTACAATATGCCTCATCTACGTCGTGTACTTGGGAAACTAAGCAGAGATGCTACTGGATTTCTATTGGAGATGGATGTAGTGGTACAACATGATAGCATTCTTGGCATGCTACTAGATTTTACTTTTAAAGGCTTTACAATGCCTCGAAACTGGGACAAGAAATCAATCTTGGTGTCCTTGTAGATTCTTAAAGTTGGTTATAACCTCATCATGATCCTCATAATTAAACTTCTAAGAATAAATTCCCATTTAACGTGAATCTCGCATGCCAAGAATGTTATCACGTTGCACTATAATTTTGAGATTCTATTCTCTCAACCACAAATCAAAATTTGAGTGAGAAGTCTAAGTGGAAGGCTAGAATCTTTTCTATAATTATTTGAGTTTCCCTATAAATACCTCAACCTCATTGCATAATTCAAATATCAAATAGTCATTGCAGCTTCTCTAAGCGTCATGCATGAAGATTGAAGAGACAGCGAGTGAATTTGAGCCAAGGATGACTTGCCCCGTTGCCCATATATGCAGCAAGAAATTTGCCTTTCTTGGCCTCTGAGCAGGTTGTCCTGGGCTCTAATTCACTCTCTTTGTCTCAAAAAACACTCCTAATCGTGAGCCAATCCTAAGTTCACCAAAGAACCATGACTTAGATAAGGCTATAACAACAGCCCGCTCACAAACACACTGGTTGTTATTCTAATAACAATTATGCAGTGTCGTCTAATCTTTTGGAGCTCATAAAGTCTGGTTTTGATAGGTTCTACCTTGGCTGATGCTTACATAGACACACTGTCATTTGGCAGTTATGATCAATGTGTTGCAAAGAAAGGTTCCAAAACACTATCTATAATGAATTTATGTGTCAAAAAAAAAAAGAAAAAAAAAAAAGAAGAAAGCCAACGAAAATTACATAATAAGAATAACAAGCTCAACTACAAACGAATTTTGTTTCAATTATAAATTATACGTAGAAAGAATCAGAAACAAATGAAATTTTCCAATGACTGGTTCTTAAGCCAATAAAATTTCACTCGTATTAATTAAGTTCCCAAGTGTTGCTGTACATACATATTTGTAGTTAATTCTATTAATGTTTGTCAAATGTATTTGTAGTTATTTCTATTAATGTTTTCCCCTCCTGTTGCTTCGATCAGAGAATTCTATACTCAAATCTCTCTGTTTATTCTGAGGATACAGGTGGTCATTATTTGACTACTTGGATCAGAGGTAAAGAGTTTAGGATAACAAAACGTGTAGTTTTTGAAGGTCTAGGTGTACCTTTAGTATGTAGACCCACATATCCATACACTGAGTCTCCTCCTATAGATGATGTGATGTCTTTACTCTATGGAAGATCAGTAACTTGGGGATTTGAACCAAGGATAAACTCAAGTGAGTTTACTAAGATTAACTTTCTTTACTTAAGGATAGCCTGTCATAACATCTTCTCTATCTCTCACATTCACACCATTCCTTTAGACAAATGTGCTTTTCTTTATGCTTTTATCATAGATGGGTCCATGTGTTTTCCTTCTCTATTCATTCAAACCATTGTTGAGATTTATAGGAGTAAATCTAAAGCACAAAAGCTGTTCTTTCCTGTATTTATATTTAAGGTGTTGAACTTTCTAAGGTTAGAAGACTTTCTTGCTCTAGAATTAGTTCATATCATTGCCCCTTTAGGAGCCACTTTTCTCAGACAATGACAAACTCAGACGAAGAGTACTGAACCAAGCACTGGGACTTCAAAGAGACCAAGAGGTAAAGCTTCTACTGCAACTCCTACCTCTGGTGATCAACTTGCTACTGAGGAGGTTCATGTGGATCTTACTATAACTGTGGATCCTGGTGGTGATGATGATACTGTTGATCCTATAGTTACCCCTTCTCACTCACTCCGTACCATGATGGAGACCTTTATGACTACTCAGGCGGCTCATGAATAGCTTATTGATGAGCTACTCACTAAGGTTGCTACCTTGAGAGCAAATTTCGCCAAGTATAAGGGTGCTTTTGGTTGCCTTTGGCAATGCATAACAAAAAATGGGGATTAGGATTTAGTATAGGTTCTTGTACTTAGGGGGAGAGTAGAGAGAGATTTTGTATTCAGGGAGAGTAGTTTTAGTTATTGATGAGAGATTTTGATGTGTATTTTTATTCTCATTGATTTTGATGTATGTTCACTTTTATTGTTCTTGTTTCACAAACATTGTTGGTTCATTGACTATGATAGCTTATTTGATGTTTATTCATTTGATATTCTATCTATCTCTTATGTTTTGAGAATTCAAGTTCAGTTTTTATATTTTGGATTTATACTGTAATTTCCACACATGCATTTATGGTTTGTTTTGAGTGTTTTAGGAATTTACAAGTTAATTCTTTCTCATTTGCTGTCTATTCTAGCAACTAATAGTTAGTGGATTGTGATGGAATTGTATTTGGGCAACAATGTGTAAGTTGGGCTAATTCTTGAATTGAGCAATTCTTTTTTAAGTGTGTTTTGTCACGAATTGCCAAAGGGGGAGGTTGTTAGGTTCTAAGGATTTAGGATTAAATGTTTAGAATTTCAACTTGTACGTATTAGCAAATCGAGAATAAAAACATGTCTAGAATAGGTGTCATACATTACTCAAAGTTGTTCATGTCAAGACTCAAGAATATACAAGCTACAGGAAAAGAATTAATTTTTTGTGAAGCTTGACCGATTGAAGGATGAGGCTCAACCGATCGAATATTGTAGAAAAATGATTTCTACAAAATTTTACACAGGCCCAAGCTCGCAAAAACGTTTAGGGTTTCAGTCCAACACTCCTCCATATAAAATGAAAACCTTAGCCACATTTTAAGACTCTTGGAGGACTTTAGAGGTGCTCTTGTGAGATCTAAAAGGTATTGTGTCTTCCTCTTTCAAAGTCACTACCAGAAATCATTCTCACATCATTAGATCCGGTAGATTTAAAGTTACTGCAACAAGATCAACAACTGCTGATAATCTAATCCTTCAAGGGTGGTTTTGGAGCCACAAACTGGAAAGTTTGTGTTGCTAAACCTTTAAATGGGATCTCAAAGTCACAAGCGTAGGTGCTTGTATGCTGCTAATCTAAGAGAGAAGAAGTCCGTAGATTCGAAATTTACACGTAGTCGTGTCAGTAAGTTACTACTTGAGGTAGCAATGGATTTAGGGTTAAATCTTATTGTAAAAACTTCGATTCTCTATAGTGGATTTTTTTTATCTTGAGGATAGTTAAGTCAAATCATTCGTAAGTTTTTACCTTGAAACTATTGGTTTCATTGGTTTTCCTAGGTCATCATATTGTGGTGTTCTTTATTTTCCCCTGCTTTTGCATGATATGAGATCTGAATAATAAACCTAAGTGTCAACTTAATTAATTAATTAGTTTAAACAATCTGTTTTATGGGGTCTAAACAAACAAACACTTTTCATGAAGCATCTTCCAAATTTCAACACCAAGTTTATGACATGGTGTGAGCCCACGAGGTAAGGGTCTAGAATTCTACGTGAGAAACAAGCAACACGCCAATTGCACTAATTAAATAAACAAAAATGTTTTATTAAAGCATGCCAGAGTAACACAATATCATAAGGTACGTCACAATAATCCAAATAGGGACGTTAGAGTTGAATTCAAGGAGGTTAAAGATGTAAAAGAAGAGGAGAATTTGTTTCTCATAGTTAGTTTAATAGGCCAAAAATGAATTAACCTCTTGTGATGAATTAATTGATTAATTAGCCAAGTTTATTAATTAATCAAATTAACATGCAAACGCATGGTAGCACAAACAAATCACCAATAAACTAAGTATGTGGTGGAAAATAAATGACATGGTGATTTGTTTACAAATAGGGAAAACCTACACGACAAAAACCCCATCAGGTGATTTTAAGGTCACCACTCCCAAAATTCTACTATTATCACAACAAGTGGTTACAAGTAAAGGAATCTCAATATCCTATACCAACCTATAGTTGAACCCTTACCCCAATACCCAATTGGACTTGTTCTGTAGTGAAAATTTCTCCTTTTGATGCACGGCTCCCAAGTACGTGACTAACCAATTGCGTGGATCCCAGTACACGACTTCAATCACCAACTAGAGAAGGTTGTTGGCTGCAAAGTTCTTTAGTTCATCCACACGTTGAAAATCAAGAAGATGCTTGGTCACAAAACCCTACAGTATACATACACAACAACTTCTTCAAAAGAGATGAACTAGGGCAAAACTTTGTCTCCGGTCATGATTTGCTTAAATAAACTATTATCAAAGCTTGTGCAACTTGTGTACTCTTTGACGGCCCTTAAAATAATCATTTTATATGTCTAAGGTTAGGAGAAAAGAAGTCCTAAAAACACATTTACGGATTCCGAGAAAACAAATCAAAATTTCTATTTCTTTCTTAAACCTTGACAGATAGGCGGTGTCAAGCAACTGTCAAGCAGTTGTCGAGCACATGGGCTGAACAGCTTCTTAATCCTCGACACATGCCAGCTATTGAGAAAACTGTCGAGTTTTAATGAACTTGCACTTCTCAGCTTGTTTCTTGGATAGACTTGATGACTTTAACACTTGATCTTGAAACACAGTTTTCTGAAGTATTAAAAACATCTAGATCTATCCAATTACAAGTAAAGTGCGTTTTGTTAAAAGATTAGCCAATTACATAAAATAGTGACATATGTTCCTAACAAGTGAATCACGTATGTCCTAACTCAATTATTTCGAGACCCTCTTATCAAAAGGTACATAGAATCTAGAAATTATGTAGTGAGTGCAATAGAATTAGGTCGCAAATCCAACATGTTAACCATAGAGACATGTTAACTTGTATCAAAATCTTATTAGGACTTTCATTCTAAGAACAAATTCCCGTTGCCATCATCTCCCAACATTCTCATCACATAGTAATTTTCTAGATTCTATTCCCACAACAACTAATCCATAATACAATGTGCAACCCCAAGGATATATCTCTGCCTATATATATGTCAATTACGATGCAAAATATAAAGTAACAAAGATATGAAAGTGGTATATAGAAGATTAGTGCAATTTGTCTTTGTGTCTTGCATGAAGAGATAGAGAGTGGAGTTGAGCCAAGAATGACTTGCCAACATTTGCTGTGAAAGCAATATGTTGTGTAAGTCATTCTTGACTCTTCTTTGCTCTCTGCATCTCTCATATGAGGCCCTCGATAATCATGACTTCTTTACTCGCCTTCGCTCTCTGCATCTCTCATATGAGGCCCTCATCAATCATGAATTTACACCAGATTATATCTCTTTCTCTAGCTCAAAGAGCCAAAAAGATGAGCTCTATGATTGTTTTTTGGCAATGGTTAGTATATATACCACGTTTTATTTCAACTTTTTAGTCATGGTCCCGTGTTATTTGTAGTGAAACACAGAGAGGATCCTTTCTTTGTAGAACACTAGTCATTATGTGCAAAAGTTATTTCCTAGACCTCATATATTGTTTTGCATTTGTCGATCATGCCTCCACTTTTCAAGCAATTGTTGCTCATGATAGTATTTTGTTGTGAAAATAATACTGTGGGAACCTAAGATGTGTAGGCTTGCTTGGCAACTCCTAGGTATGCTTGGCAACTCCTAGGTATGCTTGGCAACGTCCTCGGCCGTCCTTGGCATGCTTTGCAACGTCCTAAGCATGCTTGCAACATCCTCGGCATCCTCGGCATGCATTTTCGTAAGGTCTTAGGAGTCCCACATCAAAGAAAAACCCCCCACTTGCTGCCTTATAAGCTGTGAAACTTGGTGGTACACTACTCCCTTGGCTTCACAATTTATAAGGCAGCAAGTGGGGGTTTTTTCTTCGATGTGGGACTCCTAGGACCTTGCGAAAATGCATGCCGAGGACGCCGAGGACGTTGCAAGCATGCCTAGGACATTGCAAAGCATGCCTAGGACGTTGCAAAGTATGCCGAGGACAGCCGAAGACGTTGCCAAGCATACCTAGGAGTTGCCAAGCAAGCCTACACATCTTAGGTTCCCACAAATACATTAGAGAGCCTTCGAAGTTAATATAACATATAAGAACACTGCTTGATCTAAAACACTTAAGTCTTATGAGCTTGAGCCTAATTATATTATTCACTCCCTCCAATGACGGCTCTAGGAATATTTTTCAAGGTAATCATTAAAAAACTTAAATTATACAAAATTTAATAAAAAAATAACTTCATATATTGACCCAAAAAAAGCATACACACAACACAAATACGTTAAGGGTGCGTTTGTTTTGGCTTCAAACCACTTCCGAAAATGGTTTTCCATAAATGTGTGTATGGTAGTTACCGAAAATTGGGTCAAATTGAAAACCATTTATGTGTTGACTGTAAAATAAGGGCTCACTCCTGTAAAAGCATTTCCGGTTTTATTTTCACTTCAAACCATTTACACTCCTCACACAACACTCCAAGCTCCTCACAGATCACACACTCCTCACATAGTCCGACGGTACTCTCCATCCTCTCTCACATGCACTCCTCTCTAATCGCACATCCAAGCATTGGCAAGAGCTCCGACTGCACATCCAAGCACCGGCGAGTCACACCCCAGCATTAGCGAGATCGCGCCACGAACCCACCCAATGATCGACCCACCTCGTCCACCGGCGAGATCGCGCCACGAACCCACGAACCGATCGACCCACTCAATGAGTGACCCACTCCTAGATTGAGCCGCCACCTTTAGATCGACCCACCTTGTCCACTAGCAAGTCGCACCCACGAACCGATCTCTCTCTGTCCCTCTCTCATGATTGGTCTTGTGATTTTGATTTTTTTTGTTTTGATTTTTGTTTCATGTGTTGTTTATATATTTTGATTCTCTATAATAATATTTGTTTGGATCCTAAGAAAATGTGAGAAATGTGATAAAAATGGATTTTCTAGAGCATTTTCAACAACACAACCAAACACTAGAAAATAGTTTCCAAAGCATTTTTTGGAATGAAACCAAACACATGAAAATATTTTCCTTTCCCGAAAATATTTTCACCTGAAAATATTTTACATTCAACCAAACACAGCCTAAGTCCTACAGTTTTCTTCTATGATTTTTCTTAATTTGAAATCTTTGCAAAATAGTCTCATTATTAATGTTACATATTATATTTCTTTCAAAATTATAGTTAGATAAAAATTTTCTTGGGATTTTTCTTTTTGATTGTAAGGACCTAATATTATTAAGGGGACCAAAGTTTAAGGACAAAAGTTTGGCTACAAACTTAATTGCTGCCTAAGGCTATAATTCTCACTAAACAAATTAACATCGCTACATATATTGAAAATTTAATCATTGAATTGTATGTTCTTCATATTCTTAAAATACATGTCAAATTTCAAGTCAATTGTATGTTATTTACTATTTTATCCATAAACTTATTTTTTTATGTATAATTTTAGACTACAAAATCTCGAAATTCAAAAATTTGATCCATAACATAGCTATTAATCTTTGATTTTAAAATTTTGCAAGTATGGAAGATATTAGAAGAAAATATAATACAATGGTTGATTTGTCAAAATTCACATTCAATAAATAAAATAGTGAGTGGAGTTGTAGATTTAGTCTACAACAAGGTTTGTTGCCAAATTTTATCCAAAGTTTAATTATGTTGGGTCTAAAAAAATTTAACGTATTCATAAATATTTTTTAAGAATAAAAAATCATAAAACTTTTAAAATTATATATAATAACTTTTTTTTTAAGGCTAGGATGGTCCAATGACCACCCCAAACTCAATGTGGAGCTGCCAATAACTCTTTCTCTTATCATTCTTATTCTATGAGGGAATTTACTCACACATTTATTCCCAACCTGTTTATTACATAGATCAAGACACAACTTTCCATGATTAAGAACAATGGAGGAGTTTAAGGGAGAGTGTTTTTTTTTTTTTTTTTAATTTTCCAAAAAGGGAAGTTGCACCCATGTATGTAACCCAATATAATGTGTGAATTTGGCACGAGGAGTCAATTCGATCAAATTTGTTGAATAAATGAAACATCCAAGAATCAACTGAGTTTGACACCATTTATTCGTTGAGTAATCCAATCCAATGTAAAATTAAACCATGAGTTTAACACCATTTATTTCTTGAGTATTCTTCTCATTGAGGAATTGGATATAGACAATATGCCAAAAATAAAACATGACTCTAGGGTTTTTTTACTTTTTTAATTAATTATTTATTTATTTTATATTACAAGAAAGAGGAGAGCTGGACACTATCAATGATCCAAGAGGCTCCTAGCAAAACATGATTCTAATTACTAGACATATGAGAGAGAGTGAGAGAAAGAGTGAGAGGAAACAAAAAACAATGTAGCAAACCAACCAAAACATTTAAAATCGAATGATATCCACTTATCATCAATAAGTTAAAATACTTTACTCATACATTTGATATGTTCATACCAATGTCAAGGCTACAATGAAACCCAGCTATTTGAGTTGTGGAAGCCTACAATGAATTTCAACTTAAGACTAGCTAGTACTTCTACAACATAAGGATAATGGTAGAAACAAATATTGGTTGCCCTTGTATACTTCCAATAAAAAAATTACGAATGCCACAATTAAGATCATGAGAAATATCTCCACAAATTGCTCTGAGCCTTCTATTTACACTTAGCCCTGAACTTCTTTAACTAGTATTTGGAGAGCTTTTGTTAGACAATTGTAGAATTGGCCCTAAGCTATACTTACGCAGTACTTGCAAACATATGTATTGGGAGCAAATGTAAATAGGTGGATATCAAAAAAAAAAAAAAAGAATTAAATAGGTGAAAATAAATCTTGATATGGAAAATTTTAGAGAACAACAAAGAAATTTAGAAATATATGTTGAAAACCTTATCAACATTCATTCCTCAAAAAGATACTAAAAATGTTGTCGGTCCAGCATTAGATACATAAATCTAGAAGTTTACTAGTTGATCAAAAGTGAACTGCTTCACAGCAGATAGCAATGTTTAGCAGTTATTACAAAAAATGACTGCAGTGTACCAGTGGTGCCGCCTAGGAAAGCGTTACGAACTCCCATCAAGAACATTGGCGGCATGGTGCGTGGATTGGCATGGTAAGCGGCCCAATTGGGACAGTACACAGTATACTAATTTGTTTATTTTCCTTTCTTTTTTTCTTTTTTTTGTGTGTGTGTAGGGGTGTCCATGGGTCGGTCCGGGTTGGGTTTGTGCCCAACCGGCGATCGACCCGACCAAGTCGGGTTCCAAATTTTCAAACCCGCCGCCGACCAAACAGAAAATCGGATTGGATGAGACGGTTCTTGCCGGAAAGTGGTCGGGTCTCGGTCGGGGTTGATTATTTGGAAAACGGCGAGAATTCGGCCAAGAAAATATGAAAAACAGCAGAATCCGACGAGAAAATTTTGAAAAACGGTAGAAATCTAGCCAGATCTCGCCAAATCCAACGAGATCTTAGCCATTTTTGGCAAGATCTAGGCTAGATCTAGCGAAATCTCACCGAATCTAGCTTAAATCTTTCCAAAGAAAACTCAAAACTCGCCGGATCTACCCAAAAAAAATCTCAAAACTCGCCGTGAAAATGATGGGTAGGTTGGATCGGGTTTCTCAGATTTGAGAGGAGGAGATTCGATCTCCGACCCATTGATCTCGGGTTTTGGAGAATGAAATCCTTCGCCAACCGCCAGAGCAATCAATTCGGTCAGCGGCAAGTCGGGTTAGGTCGGCGGCAGCAGGTGGGTCAGTTCCGGCAGGTCCTTGGATAGCCCTATGTGTGTGTTTGTAAATGTTGTTAATTCGAAATTTATTAAAGGTGGATGGGGGGTTTTGGAGGAACGTGGGCTAATTAATGGGCCAGATGGTGGAATTTTTTTTTTTTTTCTTTTCTTTTTGCCAAGTTAGAATTTTCGATTAAACGTTTACTAGATTAGATTAAAATTTTGAGTAGCCCATTCTAAATTTTGAGAGAGCAAATTCTCAAGAGAGGGAGGGGGGGGGGGGGCTATGAATATATTTTTCTGTAATTTTTAGAATTATTATCCAATGTAAATGAAGATTAATGGAAATTTTTAAAAACTAAGGGGTGCCTAGCTCGTTGTTTAAAATCAAGACAGAAAATTGACAAATAGACAGAAATCTTGGGTGGCTAATAAAGTGTGGTTAGACGAAATATAGATTACTGAATATTATACAATTAATCTATCAAGTTTCCCTTGTGTTTTGGGTTTTCTCATGGATTGTAAAAAGGGGAAATCATTAGCATCATGTGTCCATGAATGATGGAAAATTATTCCCAAAATATGTCTAAATGTAACTTGAAGTTGTAAATATTTAGGTGGCGTTTGGTATGGGAGTATTCACATTAACTTCCGGCATCCAGATTCTTTGAAATGTGAATTTTATTTTGCAATTTGAAAGCCTGAAAATATAATTATTTTTATGTTTGCTGATTTAATTATTAGATTCTCGCGAATATGAGATTCTTAGTTTTGGCTTATTCATAGAAACCTTAAAGGAATTTTTTTTTCTCATACTATCCTTAGATTTATAAACTCATCATCAAATATTTTTGTTATTAATTTCCTCCAAATATACAATAACGAAAAAATTATAAATTATAAATTATGACAAATTCATTAAAACTATAGTCTAACATTTCAAAATGGCATGTATAATACAAAAATAACTATTTGAAATTGTGTTCTTTATGGAAATCATAACATCATGTTTTGATTATAAAAATAAATATTTTATTTTATTTTAGCATTTATGTTGTTGTGGCGAGAAGAGATAAAAACAAAGAAAGAGATATTGATTATTTGTTTTATGTTTTATTTCTATTGGTTAAACAATAAGGGGAAAATGGTAAAATTGTCAATTTATAACAAATGTAATTTCTTTTAAGCTTGGGAATCTTGATACCCACATGTTTCAAAGGAAATCCATATTTTTTCAAGAGGGGGTAGAGTGGGAATTCAGAAATCCTTGGCATATAATTCCCTTCTGTAAGGTTGAATTTATTCAACCATATGTTGGCTTTATTCCTTGCCAAATTTGCTTGTAATTTTAGCAATTAGATACCCTGTATTTAGGTGGAAATTATGTAAGGGTTGTGTGTGAGAGTGTGTGAATAAATTCAAGTGTATGCGCATTTGGAGGTTTCTCTCTACTAGATCTCGCGAGTGACTTGCGACTGGCAACTCACCAAAATGCCACACATGTGAAGTGTATAGGAAGATGAAGAGTCCGACAACTGGAGCACTACAAGACAAAAATTGACAGTCTGGTCTAGCAATTAACTCGCAACTCATATCACTCGCGAGACTGAGTCGCCAGAATGCCCTGTTTTGCAGAAAAATGTCTTTTCACATTCCTCACATACACTACTATAAATACCCTTATACCCACGAAATGTAGAAAGATTTTAGAGAGAATTTTGAGAGAGAAACCCTACAAAAAACCAAGATTGACTCATCCACAATCTTAGACATTTGATTCTCTAAATTCCTCTACTCTCACCCTCTCCATTAACATATTCTTGAGAGGTACATTTGCCAAAATCCTTATCTCACCATACCTATATCAATGAGGAGGTATTTTGGTGCTTAGGAAGTAATTCAGAGATGACCAATTTATTTGGTTGATGCTGAAAGCTTGAAATTGTGTAAAAACATAAGAGCTATTTAGACCCCCAAGATAAAATTACAGCTCGATTGATTTTACTCTATCTTATACTAAGTGCGGAATAGAGTAAATATGAGCGGATAAGCAAACAAGACACTCTAACACATATTCATATAATCACAGTAGTAACATGAAATGTAAAAGAGTAGGGAAGAAGAATGCAAACACAGATAACACGCCGTTGTGTTATCGAAAAGGAAACCGAAGAACTCGGCAAAAAACCTCTCCGCCACTCTCTAAGCAGTAATCGATCCACTAGACAATAAGTTGGGATACATGGGTTAGCAAAAGACCTTCCAAGCTTAATCTACCCACTGTACCTAAGCCCTCCAAGCTCCTACTCCAACAAGACTTCTCAAAACCGTGTCTTGTCTAGC